>OZ012741.1:219594392-220194392 GCA_963859935.3 Lathyrus sativus
TGTCATGATAACTCTTTTGACGACTCTAAGAAATCTTCATCTTATCGGTATTCTACTGGACTATCTCGGGTCCAACCACATAACTCTCTCCGGACTCATACCAACACAATGGCGTCCTACACCGTCTACCATACAATGCTTCAAATGGTGCCATACCAATACTCGAATGAAAACTGTTGTTGTAAGTAAATTCAATCAAAGGTAAATAGCTATCCCAAGCTCCTCCCTTCTCCAACACACAAGCTCTCAAAAGATCCTCAAGTGACTGAATCGTTCTCCCAGTCTGACCATCGGTCTGCGGATGATAAGTTGAACTCAAACGCAACTTCGTACCCAAAGCACTCTGCAAACTCTCCTAAAATCTCGAAGTAAACCTCAGATATCTATCTAACACAATGCTAGACGGAATACTATGCAAACTGACAATCTTTTCGATGTACAGCTTTGCCAATCTCTGTAACGGGTAATCCATTCGCATAGGAATAAAGTGAGCAGATTTGGTCAATCTATCCACAATAACTCAAATAGCTTCAAAATTACTCGGCATCCACGGTAAACCAGATACAAAATCCATAGAAATGCTATCCCATTTCCACTCAGGAATAAACAACGGTTGCATCAAACCTGACGGTTTTGATGTTCAATCTTTGACTTCTGACAAGTCAAACAAGAATACACAAACTCGGCAATATCCTTCTTCATGCGAGGCCACCAAAATACTTTCCTCAAATCTTGATACATCTTAGTAGCACCCGGATGAATACTCAGTCCACTACGATGCCCTTCCTCAAGAATACTCTTCTTCAGCTCAATAACATCAGGAACACAAACTCTATCACGACACCTCATGATACCATTTTCATCAATCCGAAAATCACCGCCTTGACCCTGATTGATCAAAGTCAACCAATCAACTAAACCCAAATCAGATTTCTGTCCTTCTCGAATCTCGTCCATAATATCACTAGTAAGCTTTAACATACCAAGCTTAACTCTGTATGAAGTCTTCTCACACACCAAGCTCAAATCGCGAAATTGCTCAATCAATTCCAACTCTTTCACCATCATCATCGACATATGCAACGATTTCCTACTCAATGCATCAGCCACCACAGTTGCTTTACCCGGATTGTAATTCAACCCAAAATCATAATCCTTCAGAAGTTCTAACCATCTCCTCTGCCTTGCATTCACTTTTGTCTGATCAAAGAGATATTTCAAACTCTTATGATCACTAAATACCTCAAATCTCGAACCAAACAAATAATGCCTCCAAAGTTTCAGGACAAATACAACAGCGGCCAACTCTAGGTCATGCGTCGGATAATTCTTCTCATGCACTTTGAGTTTCCTCGAAGCATAAGCTACCACTTGTTTATCTTGCATCAACACACCTCCTAAACCCATTAAATAAGCATCACAATACACAACAAACGGTTCTGCCAGATTCGGCAAAATCAGAACAGGAGCTGTCGTCAATCTTCTCTTAACCTCTTGAAAACTTTCTTCACATTTCGTATTCCAAACAAAAGCTTGACCTTTCCTTGTCAACTATGTCAACGGTAATGATAACTTGGCAAATCCTTCAATGAATTTCCGATAATAACCTGCCAAACCAAGAAAACTTCTAATCTCAAAAACTGATTTCGGAGTCTCCCATTGCGATACCGCTTCAACCTTCGACGGATCAACTGCAATACCTCTACTCGAAATCACGTGACCAAGGATACTCACTTCCTTCAACCAAAATTCACACTTAGAAAGATTAGCATATAACTGCTTCTCTTTCAGCACTGATAACACAATTCTCAGATGCTCGACATGTTCTTCTTCACTCTTCGAATAAATCAAAATATCATCAATGAACACCACCACAAACTTGTCCAAATAAGGATGGAAAATCCTGTTCATGTATTCCATAAATACACCTGGTGCATTAGTCACACCAAATGGCATCACAGAATACTCATAATGTCCATACCTCGTTCTAAAAGCAGTCTTCTGAATATCCTCAGCCTTCACACGAATCTGATGATACCCAGATCTCAAATCTATCTTACTGAACACACTCGCACCAACCAACTGATCCATCAAATCATCAATCCTCGGAAGTGGATACTTATTCTTGATAGTCACCTTGTTCAATTGTCTGTAGTCCACACAGAGTCTCATAGAACCTTCTTTCTTCTTAACTAACAACACTGCTGCACCCCATGGTGACACACTCGGACAAATAAACCTCTTCTAAAGTAGATCTTCAAGTTGACTCTTCAACTCTTTCAATTCCGATGCGGACATACGATATGGAGCCATCGATATCGGACTAGTTCCAGGAATTAAGTCGATCACAAACTCCATTTCTCGTTCCGGCGGTAAATCTCTTATCTCATCGGGAAAAACTTCCGGAAAATCATGGACAATTGGTAAAACATCAATTGTTCCACTTTCACCAATGTTTAAAGTTTCCCTTAGCAAAAACACCTTTGCACCATCTTGTACTGATTCCTTCACTTGCTTGGCAGTCATAAACAAATCTCTTTCATCATCAGGTTCAGGAAAAATAACCGTTTTGTCAAAACAGTTAATATAGACACAATTGAATTCCAACCAATTCATCCCAAGAATAACATAAAGGTGATCTAAGTGAAGACATACTAAATCAACTCCAAAGTCTTTACTAAATATACTCAACGGACAATTCAAACACACAAAAGGGGTAGTTACCGAACCCATAGCAGGAGTATCAATAACCATACCACCACTCATAACAGACAACTCAAGATTTAATCTCTTAACACAATCCAAAGAAATAAAAGAATGTGTATCTCCAGTATCAATTATAGTGATCAAAGGTATACCATTAATGAAGCACGTACCTCAGATCAATCGATCTTCACTAGCAGTCTCCGATCCTGATAGAGCAAACACTTTCCCATTGCCTTGAGTCTTCTTTGGCTTGTCACACTTGGTACTAATGTGTCCTTGCTCACCACAGTTGTAGCAAGTGACATTCGCACCACCTCTGCACTCCATAGCTTTGTGGCCTGGCTTGCCACACTTGAAACATTTCGGCTCAACGCTTTTGCACTCAGGAGCACGATGTCCCTCTCCACCACATCTAAAACACTTAACCGGAGTAGGAGTTCCTCCCCCACTCGGCTTCTTTCCATAACCAGCTTTTTGTTTCCCCTTATCAATAGGAGTCACATACGGCTTCCCTCTAAATTGGCCTTTTCCCTTGTCATTTAAACTCTTATAGTGACTAGACCGAGCCCTACTATCTTCATCATAAATTCTACTCTTGTTCACCAACTCAGAAAATCTCCTAATTTCCTGATAACCAACGGCTTGCTTGATTTCAGGCCTTAAACCATTCACAAACTTAAGACACTTGGATCTCTCAGCATTAGCAGTGTTGTAATGAGGATAAAACTTAATCAATTCCTCATATCTTGCGGCATACTCGACCATATTTGAGTTACCCTGCTTCAGCTCAAGGAATTCAATTTCCTTCTTACCACGCACATCTTCTGGAAAATACTTCTCCATAAATGCCTCTCTAAAAACATCCCAAGTAACCATAACCTCATCTTCTTCAAACCTCTGACAAGCGTTACCCCACCAGTCCTCAGCTTCCTCTTCAAGCATATGAGTGCCAAACTGCACCCTCTGCGCATCTGAATAGTTCATGACTCGAAAGATCTTCTCAATTGCTTTCAGCCATACTTGTGATTTGTCAGGTTCATGGGTTCCCTTGAAAATTGGCGGATTGTTCCTTTGAAACCTTCCCAAAACACGAAACTTGTCATCAACGTTATTTCCAGCATTCACATTGGCTTGAGGATTCTGTCCAATCGCTCCAGCCAACATCGCCAAAGGCTCAGCAATCGCTTCATCATTTCTACCGGCGACCATCGTTCTGAATCCCAACAACAGAACTTCATAAGAACAAACAATATCGATAGTGTCATACACACAATCAGATATATATATAGGGAATAAACACGTTAACAACTTGGTCAACTGACCGACCTGCTCTGATACCACTAATGTAACACCCCTTTCTATACCCCAAAATAAACAATAAATCATTTAAGCACATATTAAAATTCCATCAGAGTATAATTAAAACATGGTATAAAAGAGGTATGTAACATCACACACAAAATTGAAACATACAACACCTGCTCTATAAAAGACACGCAACAGTGGGGTAGCTTTCAACAGAGGAACTTAGTCCTTACACCCACATCTCAATATTTAGAATTAAAACTAGAAAATCTAAACATTGAATCATTTTAAACATATAATCATATAAATACATATCATCCAATTTGATTCACCACACCATTCATGTTTACATAAACATTTGTCAGCAGATACATATACAAATGTATCACAAAAGAATTCTATACAATCCTAACTACCCGGTGCTACATATCAGAGCTTAACCGGCCAAAGGAATGAAGCTATACTTCACAAAAGACCTCCAGCAGACCTAATCTGCAATGCCTCATAGAGCATTATAAAACAGCAGAAGGGTGAGAAATGTTATCATAATGATCAATGCATATAATTATATATATATATATATATATATATATATATATATATATATATATATATATATATATATATATATATATATATATATATATATATATATATATATATATATATATATATATATATATATATATATATATATATATATATATATATATATATATATATATATATATATATATATATATATATATATATATATATATATATATATATATATATATATATATATATATATATATATATATATATATATATATATATATATATATATATATATATATATATATATATATATATATATATATACAGCATAGAATACACATATTCCGCATTTCTCACCATAATTCATTATCATCATCATATACATCACAATATATGTATAAACAAATATGGATAACCACCAAACATGTTTCATCATGCACACATCCATAATCCTCAATTCAACAATTCATACACAAGCATACTTTTATATAACAAAGATATCTATGCCATGTGACTCAATGCAACTCAATGCAACTCATGCCATGTGGTACTAACACTTGTTATCATTTTTCGGTTTTACATTTAAACCGGGTCCGTTCCCTAGACCGATAAGAACAAAAGCCCATTCCCTAAGCTTTCAAACCCCGCTCTAGGTTTGGGACAAGTGACTAGCCTCCACGAGACTAGCAAGCATTGCCTCTTGACACAAATGATGCATATGCAATCAACAATCATATGCACTTAAGACAGTTCTCGCATCTTAATTCCATGCATACTCAAATAACTCATCACACAAGAATTATATCATGATTGCACACTCACGCATCATATCAAAGTATTCATACTTTCAACATCATCACATTTATCAAGAAATGCACACATATTGACAATATTTTCTCATGCATTATTCACAATATTGCATACAATCAATATGCATTCACATCATCGTGCCAAACGGCAACAACTTCATAATAAATCATCATGCATTTTTAATTAATTTAAACAATGCACATATTTGTCAAAGAAACCACATTCCACGATCGGTTCCACAATCTAGGATTCACGCCATACGGCTACCCACAACATATATATATAACAGCACACAATTACCCAATTCAGATCAAGATTGAACACAATCGAACCAAACAATCAACATTGGATGGAATCACAAAGAAATAAGAATGTTGTCACGCTCGCTGGCTTGCTCGCCTAGCGAGTTCCTAGCAAACACTCGCTACCTATTCGCCTAGCGAACAAGCTCGCAAAGAGAAACAGAAGCTATTATAAGGCTTCGCTACCTACTCATTGGGGATTCGCCTAGCGAACCCCTCGCTACCTCGCTCGCTACCAGCGAAGAGGGTCAATTACATTCTGTCTAAGTCTAGGACTATTCGCTACTAGCTCGCTACAGCGAACACTCGCGACCTGCTCGCCTAGCAAAGGTACTAGAGAACGTCTGCGATGTTCAAAACCCCGACTGTCCAAAATTATCAAATCATCACAAAATCAACCGATTCAATTTCAACGATTTCCAGTAGTCTTAGCCTAACGTTCCTCGACTAATCTACTCCATTTTTTCCAGATTTTAATCGTTCAAACATTGATTCTACCGATTAAATCCATTTCTGCCCTAGAATGGAAAAAGATGGAAAATCTCTAACAAATCCAAAAACACACATACATAATCATACACATTGACAAGATAATGATATTTCACACCCTTACCTTGATTAAATCGAAGCTAGAAGTTGTTCTTGAGCTTTCCAAGCTTTTCCTTCTTTTCCTTCTCTTTTCTCCTCTTCCTCTTTCTTTCTCTTCTCTTTCTCATATGTTTCTATTATTTCCTTTTCCTTCCACTTTTCCTTATATGTCTTTCTATTCTATTTCCTTCCATCATATTTCTCCTCTCATATATCTACCAATAATTTCAATAATTAAAATCATCCAAATAAATCAATTAATTAATGTAAATAAATAATTATTGAAAATTGGACTGTTACATCTTGCATGGAGGGACCACTGCTATTCCTCCTCCGGCTGATGGGAGTACTCCTCAGGCTAATGTTATTCCTACTGTTGTCATCCCTCCGGGCGGAGGTCAGCAACCAGGAGTTCATGTACCAGGTGCAGCGGGCGTTTCACATGGGGCAGCAGGTCCTCAGTGGGAGGAAGTTAAACAAGATGATGTTTTCTCAATGGGAGACTTGGGCGTAGGCCTTCAGACAGATGCAGATAAAAGGCTTAGAATGATTGAGGAAAAGATGAAGAATCTCGAGAATCAAAACTCTCTAGGACTTGACATGTCCAACTTGAGGCTGATTCTAGGTGTGAAGATTACGCCCAAGTTCAAATTTCTAGACTTCGATAAGTACAAAGGGACAACCTATCCCAAAGTACATCTTAGATCTTATTATTGGAAGATGTCTACCTACTCAGACGATGAGAAGTTGCTGATGCACTTTTTCCAACATAGCTTATCAGGGCCTTCACTGGAATGGTACATGGGTCTAGAGGGGACTCATATCAGAAGTTGGAGGGATCTAGGAGAGGCTTTTATCCGTCATTATCAGTATAATAGTGACCTGGTGCCGAACCAAGTTCAGTTGTAGAATCTGTCTCAGAGGAATAACGAAGGATTTAAAGAGTATGCCCAGAGGTGGCATGAACTAGTGGCCAGAGTTCAGCCTCCGATGGTGGAGAGGGAGCTTATTAATATGTTCGTGGAAATGTTGCCAGGAATTTATTAGGAGAAGCTAATTGGAAATATGTCTAGAAGCCTTTCTGATTTGGTTATAACCGGTGAGAGAGTAGAGAACGGAATTAAGTTGGGTAAGATTCAGAGCGAAGAAGGATACACATCAGGTGGAGGAAGGAAGACGTTTGGAAATTCTAAGAAAAGAGAAGGGGATTCAAATGAAGTTACAACTTATAGAAACAGAAACAAAAATAGAGCTCAGCGTCAACAACAATATCAGCCTCAGCAACAACAGGTTACTAGCATAACCATTCCAGCGGACCTCAACAACAAAATATTACACCGCGCAGATTTCAAGACCGAGGAAGGACCGTTATAGGAATTTTGATACTCTGCTTATGCCATACTCTTAACTTCTACAACATTTTCTTCAATTACAGCTCATCCAAAAAAGAACTTTAGCACCACTTACTGGCGTGCCACCTCCAGGCTATGATGCGAATGCAAGGTGCGAGTTTCATTCTGGCGCTCCGGGTCACAACATCGACAATTACAAAGCTTTTAAGCATAAGGTGCAAGATCTACTTGACACCAAAGCAATTAATTTTACCAACGAGACCCCGAACCTGAATCAATACCCCATGCCGAATCATGGGGTAGCCGGAGCTAACGCCATTATCGATGGGGAAAAGTTGAATTTGATAACTGACGTGGCAAAGTTGAAGACACCGTTAAGTTTTGTGAAGAGCAGACTGTTGAAAGGGGATGTTTTTCCTGGCTGTGTGGAAGGTTGTGAAGGATGTGTTGTGCATCCGGAAGGTTGTGTTGATCTAAGAAACCGTATTCAAGGCTTGATGAATAAGGGTATTTTGTAGTTTGATAGAACAGGAGAATAAGAAGATGTGAAGAAAATTGACAGTGAGAAGGATGAAATCGCGACGATTTCAATCCCATACAGAACAACAAATATTTCAGCGCCTCCAAGGCCAGCGCCAGTGATCATCACTAAAGCCGGACCAATACCTTACGAAAGTACCAAGGCCATCCCATGGAATTATGGGACAGAGGTATTTTTTAATGGACAGAAGCAAGAATTAGTAGGGATGTCATCTGAAGGATCGTCTGTTGATAACGTTGTTGGAGCCGGAGGTTTGACCAGAAGCGGTAGAGTGTTCTCCCCTCTAGAGGTTAATGTGGAAAGAACTGATAAAGGAAAGGGTAAGGCTGTAGCGGAGGAGAGTTCGCAACAAAGAGAGCAAGACTCTTTAATCAAAGATGCAGAGGAATTTATGCGACTTATCCGCAAGAGTGACTGCATGATTGTGGATCATTTGTAACAAACTCCTTCTAAGATATCAATCTTATCTTTGTTGTTGTGCTCGGAGGCACATAGGAACGCCTTGTTGAGAATTTTGAACGCTGCTTACGTAGCGCAGGAGATTTCTGTCAATTAGCTTGAAGGGGTAGTAGCCCATGTTAATGCTGGCAATGGCTTGGGTTTCATAGATCTGGATCTGACTCCAGCAGGGAGAAATCATAATCATTCCCTACACATCTCCATTGAGTGTAGGGGGCGTCCTGTCGCATGTATTGGTTGATACAGGGTCTTCACTTAACATGTTGCCCAATAAAGCTTTGATGAAGCTAGACACCTAGGGTGTGATTTGTACTCCCAGCAATCTAGTGGTGAGAGCGTTTGATGGGACTCGAAGATCAGTGTTTGGTGAAGTTACTTTACCAATCCAAGTGGGCCTGGAGATCTTTGACATTGTTTTCTACATCATGGATATACAGCCAGCCTATAGTTTCTTGCTTGGTCGACCTTGGATACATTATGCTAGAGCAGTTACTTCGACGTTGCACCAAAAGCTAAAGTACATGGTTGAAGGGAAGCTTGTAACGGTGTGTGGCGAAGAGGACATCATGGTTAGTCACCTGTCGTCCTTCAAATATGTAGAGGTGGATGGAGAGATCCATAAAGCACTGTGGCAGGCGTTCGAAGCGGTGCAGATTAAGGAGAAGCCTCCTGTTGTGGACAGAGCCCCAAAGATTTCAATGTCTTCTTTCAAAGAAGCTCGAGCTGTTGTGGAGTCTGGTTCTTCACATGGATGGGGTCAAGTCCTCAACATTCCCAATAAGCAAGAAAAATTTGGTTTGGGATACAACCCATCTTCCTCCTCGCAGAGTGCTCCAAGGTACAGAGGACCGGTGTAGTTTACCAGCGGTGGGGTCATCTTTGATAGAATCAATGTTGTGGGAGATGACGAAGGAGATAGTGACTGTGATATGGACGCGTGGATTTAGTCGTGTGTTCCTGGTCAAAGCTTATGCAATTGGACTATCGAGGAAGTCGTTCAAGTTACCTTTGAAGAGTAATTTCTTTGTTTTGATTATGTGTGGTCCTAGGTTCCGCCCAGGATGTAGTGACTTTTTGTTTGTGTTTGAATTCTTTTTTATCATTAATGAAGGGCGTTTGTTTGCATTCAAATATTTTGATCCCTATTTTTTCTTCTTTTTATTTTTGACAATAAAATGGCGATGTGTTTGTGCTTGTTTGCATATCATTTTAAGCATAAAACATCAATCATGCAGGTTGTACATCGTAGATGCCGCTGATTCAGAATCGACTATGACTCGGTATGATTTTGACAGTCTCATTTTTCAAGCTGAAGAAGAAATTGATGAAGAAGACGACCTGCCTGAAGAGCTTGCTAGACAGTTGAGACAAAAAGAAAAAGTCATTCTGCCTCACCAAGAAGAAATTGAAGTTGTCAACCTGGGCACCGAAGAGGACATAAAAGAGGTCAAAAGAAGACTGGTAGAAATGCTCCGTGAATACAGAGACTTTGCCTCGTCGTACAAAGACATGATCGGTTTGGATACAGACATAGTGGTACACCGGCTACCTCTTCGATATGAATGTCCACCTGTAAAACAAAATCTGAGAAGAACCAGGCCCGATATGGCAGTCAAGATTAAGGAAGAGGTTAAGAAGAAATTGGATGACGTTTTTCTTGCTGTTACAAACTATCCTCTGTGGGTCGCTAACATTGTTCCTGTACCTAAAAAGGATGGAAAGGTCAGGATGTGTGTCGATTATAGAGATCTGAACAGAGCGAGCCCGAAAGATGATTTCCCGCTCCCCCATATTGATGTCTTAGTTGATAACACTGCTCAACATTCTGTGTTTTCCTTCATGGATGGCTTCTCTGGGTACAACCAAATCAAAATGGCCCTAGAAGACATGGAGAAAACTACCTTTATCACGCTGTGGGGGACTTTTTGCTACAAAGTTATGCCTTTTGGATTGAAAAATACAGGGGTAACTTATCAGCGGGTGATGGTGACTCCCTTTCATGATATGATTCGTCATGAGATCGAGGTTCATGTTGATGATATGATTGCAAAGTCACAGATGGAGGAAGAGCATCTGGTTAATCTTTTGATGTTGTTTGAAAGGTTGAGGAAATTCAGATTAAGGTTGAATCCAAATAAGTTCACTTTCGGAGTGAGGTCAGGGAAGCTATTGGGGTTCATTGTTAGTGAAAGAGGAATTGAGGTAGATCCTGCAAAGATAAAAGCAATACAAGAGATGCCTGAGCCAAAAACAAAAAAAGAGGTTCGTGGTTTTCTGGGGAGATTGAACTACATTGCAAGGTTCATATCTCACCTAACAGCCACCTGTAAGCCAATATTCAAATTGCTGAAGAAAGATCAAGCAGTCGTTTGGAATGAAAATTGTCAAAGGGCATTTGAAAGGATAAAAGAATACTTGCAGGAACCTCCGATACTGATGCCTCTAGTGGCAGGAAGACCCTTGATCATGTACTTGAAGGTTCTTGAGAACTCAATGGGTTGTGTACTCGGTCAACACGATGACACGGGTAATAAAGAACATGCTATCTATTACTTGAGTAAGAAGTTCACAGAATGTGAGTCCAGATACTTAATGCTAGAAAAGACGTGTTGTGCACTTGCATGGGCAGCCAAGCGCCTAAGGCAGTATATGTTAAATCACACAACCATGTCGATTTTGAAGATGGATCCAATCAAGTACGTGTTCAAAAAGCAGGCACTTTCTGGAAGAATCGCTAGATAGCAGATGGCTCTGACAGAGTATGATATTCAGTATGTTTCCCAAAAAGCCATCAAGGGGAGTGTTTTGTCAGAATATCTCACAGAGCAGCCGATTGAAGATTATCTACCAATGAAATTTGAGTTTCCTGATGAGGACATAATGTTTTTGAAGATGAAGGATTGTGATGAGCCACTACCAGAAAAAGGTCTTGAAATAGGCTCCTAGTGGAAGATGGTTTTCGACGGTGCTGTTAACTCATATGGCAACAGAATTGGGGCAATCATTACAACTCCCCACGGATTCCCACATACCGTTTACCGCTTGGCTAACATTTGCCTGCGCCAATAACGAAGTTGAATATGAAGCATGCATCATGGGCATAGAAGAAGCTGTTGATTTGAGAATCAAGAACCTTAATGTATATGGTGATTCAGCTTTAGTCAGCAACCAGATTAAAGGAGAGTAGGAAACTCGTCAGCCCAATCTGATTCCTTACTGTTGCGGTGAGAATTGTGATACCAAGCTATTGATTAACTTGAATCTTTAATTCTTAAATTCAAAACCGGACTTTAATTTATCCAAAAAGGAAAGGTTTAAAGAAAGAAAAACCTATAAAAATGCAAAGCAAAAGGCAAGGCCTAAAGCTGAGCAAAGAGAGATCTAAAGGTTCGGGTGTTGGTTATGCCTAGGGTAGGTATTTCACATCCTAAACATCTGTAGTACTCTACAGGAACCTCTTGTTAATATTTGTGTTTGCTAAAGTTATCTTGCGAAAGGGAAAGTGCTAAGGGTAAAGATATAAAGTATAGACGAAGTTTGTACAAAGTATGGTAAAAGTTTGCTCGCAAAGACATCGCATCTCGTGCCTACGTATCCTTACAGGAATGGAATCAGAGCAACTGTAGTTCCCCTGGTTAGGGGGTGAGGAACTCTTGACTGTGGTCAAGCTTCCAAAAGGCAAGTAAATGTCTGCGGAGAGACACCTACAGAGAGTGCGGCGACTCTAAACTAAGGTTATGTTAAACGGGAAAAGAAATGTCCACGGCGGGACGACTAGAGAGAGAATGGCAACTCCAATTCTAAGTTGTAAATGTTAACAAGAAGTTAGTTGTTAGGGAGTTAATGGGTTAATTGGTTAGTGGGAAGTTGGCTCGCCAAGACGTCGCATCTTGTGCCTACGTATTCTCATCGAGAAATCAGAGCGTTCGTAGTTCCCCTATCTAGGGGTGAGGAACTCTTGACTATGGTCAAGGTTCCAAGGGGATGTAAGCATTCATAGGTAAGTACTTACATGGAGTGCGGCGACCCCTAAATCTATGTTGAGATGGTTGTAGTAGAGAATGTCCATGACGGGATGCTAAACATGAGTACGACGACTCAAATCCTAAAGTTAGGATAAAGGGATAAAGGGTGTCCACGGCGGGACGCTAAATAGAGCACGACGACTCCAATCCTAAGGTTAGGATAAAGGGTGTCCACGGCGGGACGCTAAAAGTGAGTACGGAGACTCTAATCCTAAGATTTAGGATAAAGGGATAAATTCTCCACGGAGGGACGCTAAAAGTGAGCACGGCGACTCAAATCCTAAGGTTAGGATAAAGGGATAAATTATTCACGGCGGGACGCTAAAAGTGAGCACGGCGACTCAAATCCTAAGGTTAGGATAAAGGGATAAATTGTCCATGGTGGGGCTCTAAAAGTGAGCACGGTGACTCAAATCCTAAGGTTAGGACAAAGGTTAAGGGATAACATCAAACAAAGTCACAATAATGTAAACAAAAGGTTCAAAACCTCATGGGGATAATCAAAAGTTTTTAAAGGTGAACCACCTAAATGTGTACAAGCAAAGTTTAAATTCAAACTTAAATTCCCAAGTAAGCTAACAATCCATGTTCATAATCTCAAATTAAAAACTCAAAGAGAATGAAATCCAAATGTTTGAAATAAAGAAGGAAAAATACGAGGGTGAAAACTATAAAATGGGTTATAAATTGCTCATAATGCAAAGTGTTTATAAAATAGGATTTTTAGAATTATTTAAACATTATATGGAAATATGTTACAACACAAGAATTTTGCAAAAAAAGCCACTTAAAAATGATTTAAAATGGAGAAGTTATGTGGTTTTTAAGTTTGTGAACAAAACATAAAAATCTAAATGATAAAAATAATAAAATGCACATGGTAAGATAATGAATCAAAAAAATTTGATTATTTAAACATGTTAACAAACATGTATAAATAATACAAGATCAATATCACAAGAAAAATCAAGTTACAAGTTGAAAACGTTTAAGAACATCATGGTAAAAACCCTAAAAACAGTCATGGTAGCATGTGAAATGCAAATGGAAAGTTCACATTTATGAGTTTTAGGTTTACATCTTGTAGAAAGATTAAGCAATAAGAAAACTATAGATCTTGAAAGCTCTTCCAATATCTTCAAATGTTCCTAGGATGATGAATAGATGCTCCAAGCAAGCTAGTGGACGAAATGCCTTGTAAATGAAGGAAAATCTCAAAAATCCAAAGATTTCAAAGACCAACTCACTAGAACCTTGTTACATAAATATGGAAGTGATTTGGATAGCTTCAATACATCATATTTGATGTGTTTGAAGTTTTTCTTGAGTTGGAAGAAGTTTGGAAATGGTTTTGAAAGGTGTTTTGCAAAAGTAGATTTTGAGGGATTTTGGAAACTTAATGAGATTTTGCAAGAACTTGTGATTGTGTAAGGAATGGAGTTCTATCTGGTTTCTAGCATGAAACTTTTGTGTTTGTTATGTAGGAAGTGAGTTCTATTTATAGGCAAAAGCCTTGGATCAAGGTATGGGTAAAAGTGAAGCAAATTGCCAATTTTAACCTTCCATCATGAAAATCTTTGAGTTTTCCAATGCAATCTTCATCTCTGTCTTTAAGCTACTCTAATAAGATATCCTACATGCCCCATAGATTTGTTTCATCATGATTTAAAGGATAGGAGGTGACTTGTTGAATTAAAGATGATGATTTGACAAGGGTAGCCACCTTTTTTCTCTTTCTTCACTATTCACTTTTGCAACTTGCATTAAATAATGATTTCCTTTGATCTTTGTGCCATTTTCATGGGAATTGATGTACAAATGTTCATTATAAATATAAACATAATAAATGAGGCTTAATCTTTGATTAGCATTGGTTGGAAAGGTTTTGGAATCAAAAAACTCATGCTGACCTGGTTTTGCCAATGCGAGTTTTTGCCAACTTGTAGACCTCAATTCTCTCTAACCATGAAGAGTTATGGAAACCACTTGTACTTTTTAGAAAGCCCCAATTAGGTACTACAATATTTATGTTTTTTTTAGGAACTCATTCCTCTTGAAACTAGGTCAAAAACCCTTGTGTGGTTAAGGAGTTATGGCTTTGCCCTTTTCAAAACCTTAATTCCCCTACTTTTCGATTACTTCTCAATTCTTGATCAATTAGTCACAAAAATTCATGATTGGATATTAAATGATGTTGGGAACATATTTGGCTTCAATATTTGGTTAAAACCCTGTTGGGGTCAATGGGTTGACTTTTCAGTCAGACGAACCGAACGATCGAAAACTTTTGAATCGACTGTTGGTGTCGTGGGTCTTCTGAGGCCTTGAAACTTGTTGAGTGGACTTCCCTAATCCATATGAGTTTCATGGACCATAACTCCATGATTGTAACACCTTTTAAATCAAAATTCAAACTACAGTTGACTTTTCCTGAATAGAAACCCTAATTGGGTGTCCTGGATTGCACTGTTCTTGATCTTTGGGTGACAAACTCAAATTGGACTCATACTTGACCCAATGTAGTATCTTTGATGATGTGGACAATTGTTTCATGGAGAATAAATCCAATACATTAACTGATTAAACCATCGAAACCTTAATTCCTGACTGTACGGAACCCTAATTCACATGTATCTTAACAAAGACAAACTTGAAATAGGTTATGGTTAGATAAACAAATGAATATGATCCTAAATTGATGATGAAGATCTAAGCGGTAAAAATTTGGGGTGCAACAGATGCCCCTATTTAAATGTCTTCACCAGATGACAATGAGAGATGATAATCCTCATAGAATCGTAGTGAAAGGTATTTAAATATAGCAACCCAAAAATTTTGTCCCTTAGATCCTATGGTATGCAGAAGGACAAATGCTGAAATGCAATGATAAATAAATGATGCTTTATGATGCCTGGATGCAAGACAAGTTCAGACACACGAGTAAAAATAAAAGAACGGGAATACGACGAGTAATTACTCACAGGGGAAAGACAAAAACATCGGGGAAGCAATAAACATCATCCATGAACGGAACTGGATGGAAAAGAGTCACAACATTCAAAATATAAATGAATGAGGTGAGGAGAAATCTGGGAAATATAACAGGGACACAGAAACAAACATCAGAGACATTTGGAAGATCATCGAATGAACTCTGAAATATACCAGAGATACTCGGAAAAATATCGAATAAACTCTGGAACATATCCAAAGAAGCACATCGAAGACATATATTTTGAAGGTATATCTGAAACATTTTAGAAGGGTATTTGAAAGTACGGGAAAAGGTTTAAAGACATATCTGGGAGAACATCAGAACAAAGATATATATATATATATATATATATATATATATATATATATATATATATATATATATATATATATATATATATATATATATATATATATATATATATATATATATATATATATATATATATATATATATATATATATATATATATATATATATATATATATATATATATATATATATATATATATATATATATATATATATATATATATCCGGAAAACATCGAAAAGATTCTGGAAAAACATCAGAATTTAAAGGGAGTATCTGGAAAAGCATCAGAACAAAGACTCTATCTGGAAAAACATCAGAGAGAGAAACATATCCGGAGAAACATCGGATAGATTCTGGAAAAACATCAGAATCAAGGTAAACATGTGGAAAACCATCAGATAAGTTCTGGAAGAACATCAGAACAAAGACTTAATCTAGAAAAACATCAGAGAGAGAAACATATCTGGAAAAACATCAGATAGATTCTGGAAAAGCATCAGAATCAAGGTAAATATCTGGAAAACCATCAGATAAGTTCTGGAAAAACATCAGAACAAAGACTCAATTTGGAAAAACATCAGAGAGAGAAACATATCCGGAAAAACATCGGATAGATTCTGGAAAAACATCAGAATCAAGGTAAATACCTGGAAAACCATCAGATAAGTTCTGGAAGAACATCAGAACAAAGACTCAATCTGGAAAAACATCAGAGAGAGAAATATATCCGGAAAAACATCGGATAGATTCTGGAAAAACATCAGAATCAGGGTAAATATCTGGAAAACCGTCATATAAGTTCTGGAAAAACATCAGAACAAAGACTCAATCTGGAAAAACATCAGATAGAGACAAGCAAAGGTGACATTCAAGAATAGTGTTGGATAAAAGGAAACCAGACACCCAATAATGGCTTTGAATGAAAGGTATAAACATAGTATATGAGAATAGTATCGGATGTTTATAGGAACAGACATATCCGGAAGAACAATCGGATAACAAATGTCATATCTGGAAGAACATCAGATAGACCCGACACAAAAATTTGTTTGGTAGGTGCAAAGTGAGTTAGACTTTGACCACAAGGTAAGACGTGGATAAAACACGACCTCGGGAGAAATGCAAATGAGGATGAAACACCCATGTTATGCATATCTATATGAATTATGCATATGGTATATGATCAAAATGCAAGTGCAGACGCCGACGACAAGGCTCGACTCTTTTGGTGAGAAGACAAGACTGAAAGACCGATTCCTCAACACGGAGATCACTTTCGTTCTGCTTGGGGACTAAAGATGCTACCGCTGAACATATCTATGCCACACTAGTAAACTGTGTCAAATTGATGATCCTTGTAGGAAGGATGAATAGCTGCTTGGGGATTCTTCAAGTAAACTGCCCCAGTTTAGCTGTCTGTTGTAGATGAACTAATAATTACTTCAGCTGGTTGAAGATGACTGATCCGCTGGGTGCTTGGAAGGCTTGCCCCAATCTGAGTTTGGAAATATCTTTTGGATAAACCCCATCTGAGAAGACCTTGCCTTGAATAAATATTGAACTGATTCTTCGACAGGTTGTGAAAACAACTTGCTCCTGATAGGATTATCGACCAAGTTTCTCAAAGTTTGAAAATTCCTTAAGAGGAAAGCCAGTTTGCAAACAAAAGTATTCATACAAACATGGTAATGTAAAGTTCATGCAACTTTTGAAATCAAAATCATTTTCGAAAGATGCAAAATAAGTGAGCATTGGTTAGAACACGGTGGTTCAAGACACTCAAAGTGACAGGTAAAGCAAAAGGTATGATGCCAAAACAAATGATCTACAAAGATCTTTTGGAGTCAGTTTACGCAACCGTGTTGTAGTATGCTTTCAAAATAACCTTGTTTCAGTTAGGTATTTTGAGGGTTGTAATGTGGTCTGATTCACGTTTTAAGAAACAAAGGATAAAGACTTAAAGTTTATTTGTGCCCACCCAATCTACGTGATGATCTTCAGTCCTATGCTCAGATAACTCAGAATATACACTCAGGTTCCTATAGGAATTGCACTGATTATAGCCATGATGATGGTTTAGAAGTCAATAGAATTTTTGAAAAGGCAGTCACTACTTCTGACATTGAGGATTTTCAGGGTAAAGATTAAAATACCTCCTTTTTTTATTATCCCTAACTTTTGCCTGAACTGTTTCTTTTAAAGCTTACAGTCAGCGAGATGCCCCAGTTTTGCCTAAGTCTCCTTCATAGGTTTTAACTTAGCGGTTTTTTCTTTTGATATATATATATATATTTTTTAAAAGAAAGAGAGTGACTGTCTGGCCTTAATGATTACGGTGAACCATCATCGGCTTTTTGGCTTGAAAAACATCTTCGACACTTGTTTGCTGTGTGCGAAGGAAAACTTGTGGTTGTAACCTTTATATGAAAGGTGTCTCGCATCAACATGCAACCGAGTTAACGGAGAACTACCCACCCCAAGGTTAAGATTGCGGTTTTTTTGTAAAGAAAGAAACTCCTACTTCTAGGCTCGAAGGGGTTAACGAGGGATTATCTTCCTTATTTCTCTAGTGTTTGGGAGTTGAAACAATGCCTTACATCGTCAACAAAGTTTGATTGAAAGCATACTGACAACAGTTATGGGTATAACATTTTCATCATCCTCCATCAAATATTTGCATATCAAAAGTTTAAACAAAAGGTGTATATTTTTAAAAGATAAAGCATAAAGATGCAAATATTAGACAAAATGAATTGAATCAAAAGTTGCAATGCTCATTCATTAACATAAAAGTACAAACATAGTTTGAAGGAAAACAACTTAAACACAATGAAGGAAAGTACAAACAACGAGAAACAAAAAGGCCTAGTGACTAAATCAGGACAAGGAAGAGTCGTCTTGTCTGAAACACTAGCGTTTAGGAAGATAGCCTGCTGAAGTCAGTCTGAAGCTTCACTTTTGATGTACTGGTAAGGGATTGTTCTGGACATTATGCGTCTGTAATTAGCTCTAGTCCGATATCGGTGTTGAGGAATCAGCTTGACGACTCAAAGACACACTAGAATGATGAAGACAACTAGAGATGAACGACTGGACAAGCAGAGGTATGCAACAAACTGTACAAATATGCAAATGCAATGCAATGCTATGCAAGACAGGATGCAAAACACACATAACAGGATCAAAGGTTCAAGATCACAGTATGGAGTCTGGGTAAAGAACCAACCATAGGGCGTGTACTATGGGTAAAGCACATGCATAACGGGTTCTAACAGAGTTCCCAAAGTCCTCGACCCATCTTTCGGATATTATCGACACACCAACTACTTGGAAATCAATAATATTCTCAAGAGAGTGTCGTGTGAGTGTAGTATCGCGTATCAACTACTTCGGGAATACTCCCTCATAGCCATCGCACTACATCCTAAAAGGCCAAGTGGGGGTAAAAGGTAACTAAAAGTCCTCAATGTCACAGGCTCCTAGGTTGAAAGTAGTAATGTTTTCACGAATACTCGTTCAACAAAAATACTCCCAAGAGGGCCTCCATTGAGTGGTGGTTTCTCAAGTTAGCTTGGTCGGGAATCAACTTCCTATAAGCCTTCTTGAATATACCACCTTCCTATCATAAGTACACTCAAGTCCGGGTATAGGACTTTTATCCTCACACAAAGTAACAACCCTGCATACAGAAAATCCCAGGCACAGACAGATATATGTACAAATATACAAATATACAAACAAGCAAACATATAGCAAACACAAATATAAACAAGGTGGGCTTAACCTTCTTAGGGGATTCCCTTGTGAAGTCGCCATTTCTGTTGCGGTGAGAATCGTGATACCAAGCTATTGATTAACTTGAATCTTTAATTCTTAAATTCAAAACTGGACTTTAATTTATCCAAAAAGGAAAGGTTTAAAGAAATAAAAACCTATAAAAATGCAAAGCAAAAGGCAAGGCTTAAAGCTGAGCACAGAAAGATCTAAAGGTTCGGGGGTTGGTTATGCCTAGGGTATGTATTTCACATCCTAAACATCTGTAGTACTCTACAGGAACCTCTTGTTAATATTTGTGTTTGCTAAAGTTTTCTTGCTAAAGGGAAAGTGCTAAGGGTAAAGATATAAAGTATATACGAAGTTTGTACAAAGTATGGTAAAGTTTGCTTGCAAAGACATCACATCTCGTACCTACGTATCCTAACGGGAATGGAATCAGAGCAACCGTAGTTCCCCTGGTTAGGGGTGAGGAACTCTTGACTGTGGTCAAGGTTCCAAAGGGCAAGTAAATGTCTATGGAGAGACACCTACATAGAATGCGGCGACTCTAAACTAAGGTTATGTTAACCGGGAAAAGAAATGTCCACGGAGGGACGACTAAATAGAGCACGGCGACTCCAAGTCTTGTGGCAAAGGTAAACAAAGGGAAGGTGTCGCTACCGCGAAAATAAGGTGCCGGAAAAATAGAAGAGTCGCCACCTTTCGTTATTTATCCCAAGGAAAGGGAAAGGAAACGATCGAAAAAACCTGACAAAAAGGTATAAGACAAGGTCATCACAACCATGTCTAGGTTCAGGAGTCAGTTACGCAAGGGAAAGGTATTAGCACCCCTCATGTCCGTTGTACTCAACGGGATCCATGCTTGTTGTGTTTATCTGACGGGTTGGTTTTACTATCTACCTATCAAGGCTGGTCTGAAAAGAAAAGAATATGACTCGGCAAAGAATCGCGCTTCGTGCCTACGTATTCTCGTCAGAGGATGAAAAATCAGAGTCAACGTAGTTCGGCTAACTACGGGTGAACGGATGGGGAAAGGTAGCTCGCCAATACGTTAGTATTGTGCCTACGTACTCTCAACAGGTGTGAGAGATTAGAGCTTACATAGTTCGGGATACTACATATTACGGGGTTAGATTCATCTGTTTTCGAGTAGGGTTAACAAACAGTTCCAGCAATTTGGTGTATGCAGCTCACTCGTTGGAGACTCGTGCGTTACCGTTTGCAGTAGAACTGAGAGTTAACGACACTCTTTTCATCAGAAAAGTTTTCCTCGGATTATGGGCCCACGGGGCAAAAAGAGGTTTGATATTTTTTTTGTGTCTTTTACGGAAGAAGTGTTTTTTATGGATGTTTGTAGTTCGTACTGCACTAGAGACTACGACTTAGGAGTGAATGCGTCGCATGTCACCCTAAGGGTGCCAGGCTAAACATCCTGACTGTTGAAGAGTGACCCTTCAACAATCATTTCCTAAGTATCTTAAGGCTCGTAAAGTACTGTACCAACTTGCCTTTATTACGTTTTTTACTATTGTTTTGGAGATGAGAAGAGAACGAACTCTACGGGGGAACTGTCAAGCCCTAATGTTGTCATGCCATGGATTCATCCCATGGTTGATTTTGAAACAGGGAATTCCTAAAAGTTATCATGCAAAGGTTTCAACCTAAAGTTCTATCTTCACTTCCTTATCAAAGGAAGTGATAGTCCTAGGGGATCATGTCAATGGGAAGCACAAAAACAACTACCAAAATCATAAAGCAGATAAACACAAAGCTATCAAGCTACTTAGATAAAGACATGTAAATATGTTATGCATCAGCCAAGCAGAAGGAAGAAGCCTCAACTTCTAATGCAAACAAGAAAAGCACAGAAGAAAAGGAAACACACAATCAAGGGAGGATCACCTCAACCATCATATGCAATTAAGCAAAGGGAGCTCAGCTCAACCTTTCAGTGCAATCATGCCCCTAGCCTAGTATACTCTACACATGAGCCTATCCTAATGCATTAAACAAAAGGCAAACAAACAACCAATCCACAATCCATCAGGAAAGAAGAGGTGATCTGGAAGAGCAACAAGGAAGTCATCCCAAGGCTACATCTAGTTGATGTGTGTCAACACACGAGTCCATCAGAAGCTCAACCTCTTGAGGAATGCACATAGAACTTCTTAAGGAAGGCCAAGCTTTCCCAAGAGGGATCTTATATAAATAGGACAGATAAAGGGACTGAGGTAGATCTTAGATGTCAATCTAAGGTGTTAGCTCAATGTGCATCAGCACAGGAGTCCATCAGAGGCTCCACCTCTTGAGGAATGCACAGAGCACTTCCTAAGGAAGGCCAGGCTCTCCCAAGAGGGATCCTATGTCTATAGGACAAAGAATGATTTATGGAACGAACCTAGATGTCAATCTAAAACACTTGATCAATGTGCATCAGCACCGGAGTCCATCAGAAGCTCAACCTCTTGAGGAATGCACAGAGCACTTCCTAAGGAAGGCCATGATCTCTCAAGAGGGATCCTATGTCAATAGGACAAAGAGGAGTTTAGGGAAAAGAACCTAGATGTCAATCTAAGGTTTTAAACTTAATGTGCATCAGCACCGAAGTCCATCACAGGCTCCACCTCTTGAGGAATGCCCAGAGCACTTCCTAAGGAAGGTCAGGCTCTCCCAAGAGGGATCCTATGTCAATAGGACAAAGAGAGATGGGGTAAAGAACCTAGATGTCAATCTAAGGTTTCAAACTTAGTGTGCATCAGCACAAGAGTCCATCCCAAGTTCCACCTCTTGAGGAATACACATAGCACTTCCTAAGGAAGGCCAGGCTCTCCCAAGAGGGATCCTATGTCAATAGGACAGAGAAAGATGGGTGAGGGACCTAGGTATCAATCTAAGGTTTCAAACTTAATGTGCATCAGCACAGGAGTCCATCACAGGCTCCACCT
Source organism: Lathyrus sativus (assembly GCA_963859935.3). Taxonomy (NCBI): domain Eukaryota; kingdom Viridiplantae; phylum Streptophyta; class Magnoliopsida; order Fabales; family Fabaceae; genus Lathyrus; species Lathyrus sativus. The sequence goes on from OZ012741.1 coordinate 219,617,053, forward strand.
CTTGAGAAATGCACAGAGCACTTCCTAAGGAAGTCCAAGCTCTCCCAAGAGGGATCCTATGTCAATAGGACAGAGATAGATGATAGTATAAACCAAAGGAATATACCATGCCAGGAATGTCAATCCAAGGCTCAACCTTTTGAGGAATGCACAGAATCCAACCAAAGGAAGGATTAGGCTCTCCCAAGAGAGCTCCTCATCAAGACTTGAAGGAGGAAGATAGTGCAAACCAAAGGAATGTACTATGTTGATGAATGTCAATCTGAGGCTCAACCTCTTGAGGAATGCGCAAAATCCAACCAAGGGAAGGATTAGGCTCTCTCAAGAGGGCTCCTCATCAAGACTCGAAGGAGAAAGGATAGGGCAAAGCCCAGGGAAGAAACCACACAGGGGAAAGAAGACATCACAAAAACTTCTAAGAAACCCTAATGACTAGCTACAAGGATCACCTATGTTTTAAAGAGGTATCTACCTATGTTCTATTCTATCAAGAAGGAATTTGAAACCTAAGGCTAGTTAAAGTTCACTTTAAAGCCTAAACTATGAAGTAAGCTACATTAAGGATCACCCTAAACTCAATCAACTTGGAAACTGTGGGGAAAATAAGAAATCAATTCTAAAAATCCTAAGAGAAATCCTAAAGCCTCCTAAAGGTGTTAAGGCATCATGGTAGAAAAACCAGGGTCAAAACCTAAATCTAAAGGTCCTAAACAATTTCTACACCTCAAGGTATGCTAAAAGGAAATCATAAGGGGGAAGTCCTAAAAACCTATCTCAAAACCATACTTAGAAGCATCTAAAAAATGTAAGAAAAATCATACAATATCCTACAATGTATCAAAATTCACCATGCAAAGAATCAGAGATTAAATCTAAGCATTGATATGGAAACAAAAATCTAGAAGTTAACCTGGCATAATTTTTATTTATTGAAAAGCACATAAAAGAAAAATACAAAATTAATTGAAAAAAGAATTAAAATTGCAATTAAAAGATGTGACAATATTCTACACACATTCAAGTATCTCCAATATTTTTCTCATGATTTATGGACATCATCTAATATTTTTCTATTAATTAAAACAAACAATGTAATTAAATGAAAATAAAAAAAAAGGAATTAAAGGGAAAACAGAAGGTGGGTGCAGTTAGTAGGGATCACATGTGTAATTCTGTGTGGGCCTTGCGTACGGAGGTGCTGGTAGTGAAGTGGATAAAAGGCCCAGAGTTTCAATAAATGAAACTCTGCGTTTTGGCTCTATGCAAGGCCATTCGCGAAACTGCATCTCAGTCGTTTGTTGCACATACTGAGTCTACTAAGCCACGCGATCGGATTGCTGTTACGAAATCTGGCAGTTTGAATATTAAAATGGAGAGAGTTGCGATCGCGGTGGGGGAGGGTGGTGCTGTAAATGGACGGTGGCCGGAGATGAGCTCCGGTTATCTTCAACCTCTAGCCAAAAATCTAACTTCTTCATTTATTGACCAAAATAAGTTTTTCTTGAACCAAACTTGTGTTATTTTTCATGTAGAATCTAAATATGAAATTTGTTTTCACTTTCCTCCATTAAAACTCAAAAATCGTGAACCTCCAAGAATCTCTCAAGAATTCTTAACTTTCTCAAAACTTAAAATTGAAGCCACTAATCTCTTCCTCTCATTTCCTACATCACCAATCTATGTTTATTTTCCATTTTCATCCAATAATTAGAGAGATATTCAAACTATAACCTAAGGTGCTTTGTCAAGAATTGTCACAAAACTAAATCGTTCTAATCCTAAAACGTTCTACACACTCTAAGGATCACAATCATGTGAAAATAGCATAGCAATTCATTAAGAACAGAGTGTATGGATGAAAGATAAGAACCTGGTTTTGAGCGTTAATGGAGACTTGAATTATGGATGAAGCTTCAAGCAAATCGTCCAGAATCCATCAATGAACCTCACTGAAGCTTTTTGCAATGGTGATTTGGACTGAAAGTGGCTCTATCTTCAAAATCAATTTTCCAAGTTTCTCCACTTTTTCTTCACTCAATATTTTTTATCTTCCACCAAATTCTGTTATTGCAGTTAGGAATCATCCAAAAATGTTATATGCAATGGACCTAGAGTGATTTGAAGCCCATTTGAAGCTTATGGCAGCCCAATTCAAAATCCAAAATTCCAAGTTTGAAGCTTTTATGTCATGGTGAGAACAAAGCCAAACCACTTGCAAACTGATTCAATTTGGGTTTCTTATGATGTAAGGAAGATGTGTGGATAGGATTGAGACCTTGGAAATGAATGGATGGTGGACTTCCATTATGTTGCTTAAAGGTGAAGAAACCATGAAATTGGCATAGCAAATGACCTAAAACTTGATTTCTAATTTTTCCAATGTTGTTAAAACATCAATTGGACTCAAAATAAGCATAAATATGACATGCTTTGGTTCAAAAATGAATTGATTTGAATTGGCCCTTTTCAAGCTTCCTTTTATGATTCATTCATGAATTTTTCTTCAAGCATTTCTCATTCTAACCCATATCAATGGATTCTTGGGTCATGGTTGGAAAAATAACATCATTTTAAACAACTTTCAAGTTGGACAAAATTCCATTTGAGGTGTGTAAGATGGTGAACTTGACCTATAATCAAAATGGCCTATAATCTCAAATTCCCAAAATACCCTTGTCTTGCAAAGCTCATATCTTGAGTTCTACAAATCCAATCATGGACTTCTAGTACTTTTTGGAAAGCTAAGAAGATAAGGAACAACATTCATGTTGGCCAAAAGTTCATGAGAATCATCCTTCTAGGGAAAATGTGTCATGCAAGTTGGTTGACTTTCAAGCTCCAAATTCACATTCATCTGATGACCTGTAACTTGTCTGACTCATAACTTGAGTTCTATAAACTCTATCAAGGACTTATAGTACTCAAGTTCAAGCTATGACAATGCTCTACAACAACCATGTTAGGGTCAAGGTGAGGTGAACATCCCATCTTGACTTATGTGGTCTTGAAGTTAGGCACCAAACCAGGGGATTTTACACTGTCAAGCTTAGAAACCCTAGCCTAGGAACTCCTCACACTCCTGATTCATGATGTGTTGACCTTGGAATCATCCCTTAGGCATATTAATACATCAATCCATGATCACATGGCTTTGGAATTAGGTCTCAACCTTCTTCAAGTCATCTGTTGACTTAGGGTTGACCAGATGAAACCCTAGTTGTACCAATCTTGGTAGTAGCTTCTTATCCTTCACATAATGACCTGTCTAGGATTCAAAATGACTTTCAATACTTCTCATGAGCTCTTTCACGGTCTCAAGTCCAACTCCATGGATTCAGAATCATCAGATGACTTCTCACAACTCTCAAGTTAGGAGATATACACACTTGGCTTCAACCACTTTCTCTGAGGATCTTTGGCTTCTCTAATGAGGATGTCAACCCTTGAATACTTGAATGAAGGCCCCTTAATAGCTTCATAGCTGATCGGTGGTTTTTACACGTTATTTTACCGTTTATGTCAGTTAATCATTTGTTTTGTCTTGTCGCATTTTAGTTGTTTTTATTACATTTTACGCGTCGATTTGGTATTTTCACTGTTTCTAGGTTCAGGTATACAATAAAGGAGAAGCAGAGAGAAAACCGAAAAAAAATGGCAAGATTTCGGAAGAGTTTTGTTGTGAAATCTTTAGCAGTCTGCACGAAAACGATCATAACTGGAATTCCGGGAATCCTTTTGAGGCGTTCTAAAAATTGTCGGAAAGCTAAGAGAGAGAGCTACGACTTTCGTGTTGGAGTCGAAGTCAGATTCGAAACAGGGGTGCAACACGGGTGCCCGTGTTGTGTGACACGGCCCGTGTTGCAGAATATGCTCTGAAAAGGCGATTTTTGGAGAAAAACCAGTGGCACAACACGGGTTCCCGTGTCGTGTGACACGGCCCGTGTTGCCTGACACGGCCCGTGTTGCAAGAAGCGCTTTTTTCCCTATTTTTCTTGTATTTTTGAGTCTTGTGATCCCCGAGGGTATTGGGGGTATTTCCCTAGTGATGAGTTTGAATGGAGACTATTTGATACGTGTTTGGAGAAAGAATAAGGGGCTTTTGGATAGAAAAGAATTTCACAATCAAGATTGCAACAACCAAGGATTGGGGGAAACTGAAGGGTCTCTTGAGCGGAAGCTATTGAAGATCAAGGTACCCCTATTATCTGTTATGTTGAATCTAGTTATTGATTTTATTTTTATTATTATGAGTAGCTAAACCCCCCAATGCTAGGGGGGTGTCCCTGATTTGACTATGTAATGACCTTGACCTTAATAATGGATTTCTCTGCTCTCTAATCATCGTTGTTATCGTATTTTGTTTTATGGCTTTTCTTATCTGACAAATGAGAATATGAATTACGGTTAACCTTAGGTTTGGAAAAACAATTGTTAACGCGTTTATACGATATTACTATAGTAGATATTGCCTAGGAATGAGGATACCCTATAGTAACCGTAATGTTTTAGATAATGTAAATTGCTTGGGATTGTTCCTATACTGCCAAGGAATTAGGGTATAGGGAGAATACCAAAGGGTTTTCTGCTAAGGAATTAGAGTCAACTAATTTTTAAAACCGGTCACGATTGAATTGAGCAAATATTTCTAAAAACTTAGGATTGAGGTTGTTACAAGGTTATTTCATACACCCTACTCTAGCATGCTTCTCATAACTGTCTAAAACCTTTATTTTACTGCTTTTGCCTTTTGGCCTTTAAAATTGTAAGAAAGAAACCAAAACCCCTATGACTTTTTGTTCAATTGTATTATTTTAGAACTTGTGTTCATACGCAGTCCACGAGATCGATATTCGGGGAATTTCCCCTTATTACTACATCTCTACAATTAGTACACTTGCTAATTTACCGGTCAAGTTTTTGGCGCCGTTGCCGGGGACTGCCAGAATATAAGTTAGATCATAATTCAATTGAAATTTTGTTGCTCTATGACCAAAATTTAATCTTCAGTTTTATTTTTTTATTTTTATTATTTTTTTACTACTAATCTGCGTCTAACATTTTCATGCGAGGAGACCCCTCAGCTAATTTTTCTTTGGACGCAGAAATTGAAAGGACTCTACGCGAAAGACGTAGACAACCGAGATTGTTAGCTTCAGAAGAAGAAATAGTTTTTATTCATTCAGATTCAGGTTCGGAACCAGAAGGAGACACTGAAGCTATGGCGGATCCCCCACCAGCGGAGAGACTTCTTGGAGACTATGGAGGGGCCCATGCTCAACCCAACCGGATGACCATCGTAAATCAACCGGTGAATGTGGCACATTTTCAGCTACATCCGTCTACCATTCGCCAGTTGGAGAGCAAGCCTTTCTCTGGAAGAATCAACGAAGATGCAAACAAGCATCTACAGAGATTCCTAACAACTACCACATCTTTGAAGATAGAAGGCCATTCTGAAGAGGCCAAGAGACTTGTTATGTTTCTGTTCACACTGACTGATGATGCGGAAGAATGGTTCTACTCACTTCCAACTGGGAGTATCACAAAATGGCAAGAAATGGAGAACGCATTCCTCAACGAGTATTTCCCTGCTTCAGTGTTTATTCGAAAAAGATACGACATTGTCAATTTCAAACAAAAAGAAGGGGAATCTCTGGGAGATGCATACAAGAGGTTTAAGAGGTGTCTGACTGCATGCCCAACTCATAACATGGATGCCACAGAGCAGATGTAGAATTTTGTGAATGGTTTGAGAATCAAGACAAAACAGCTTATTGATACTACTGTCGGTGGCTCAACTAATTTCTCAACAGCCACTGGTATCAAGAGGATCATAGAAGCAATTGCCGCCAATGAGCATCTTGAGTTGTATGATTGCACTGTGAACCAGCCAGAGGGTAAGATTGATTTGAAACTAGCAGAACAAGTGGTGAACATGGAAGATCGAATCAAGGCTGAAGTGGAAAGAAGGCTTAAAGGGATGAATGTGAGTACTGAAACTGTAGCTCAAGTTCAACCTGTCCAAGCTATTAGTTGTGAGGTTTGTAATGGTCCCCATTATACTGTGCATTGTCTTGCAACTACTCAACAAGTTGAAGAGATAAAATTTTTGAGGCAAAACAATCCTTATTCCAATACATATAATCCAGCATGGAAGAATCATCCTAACTTTTCCTGGAAAGACCCAAATCAACCCCCATATCGGCAACAGCAACAACAACAGGCTCCTCAAAAAGCAGAATGGGAGTTAGCTATTGAAAGAATGGCATCTCAAAGTATGCAATTCCAAGAAGAGACCCGAAACATTCAAAGGAACAACACAACTTCCATCAAAAACCTTGAGTCGTAAATGGGACAGATAGCCCAACACCTCTCAACACACGCTCAAGGAACCCTCCCGAGTGCGATAGTACCGAATCCGAAAAATCAAGAGAGTATTAATGTTGTCACAACAAGAAATAAGAAAGTGATAGAAGAGGAGGAAACAAAGGAGGACGAATGCATAGAGGTGGAACTTGAGGTAAAAGAAAAAATAAAAGAACCAGAAGAAGTTGTACTATCTGAAAAGTCAACTGGGGAGAAAAAGAAAGAGGAGATCAAACCGAAAATCAAATTACCGTTCCCTCAAAGAGTTACAAAGAAGGATCAGAACGAGAAAGACTTCGGAAGGTTCAGTGCAATGTTCAACAAATTGGAAATCAACATGTCGTTCTTTGAAGCACCTGAGCAAATTCCTTTATACAAGAAATTCATGAAAGAGGTTATAGGCAAAAAGAGACCAATGGATGAAGAACCAAAGACCACAACTGAGCAATGCAAGGAAATATCACAAGAAAGGAAAATACCCATCAAGATGAAGGATCCTGGACCAGTTGTAATCCCTTGTACTATAAAGGATCGAACTTTTAAGAAAGTATAATTGATTCAGGTGTTAGTGTGAGTCTCATGCCGTTATCAATTTTCAAAAAGCTGGATATTGGAAAAGTGAGCGATATGGGAACAAGCTTGAAGTTTGCCGACCACACAACTAAGAGGGCATATGGGCTAGCAGAGGATGTTCTAGTGACAATCGATAACTTCACTTACCCAGTTGATTTTCAAATCATGGATATACCCGAGGATGAAGAAACTTCGATCATACTTGGCCGACCGTTCTTGCTTACTAGTCGGTGCAATATTGATGTGGAAAAAAGTACGCTCACTTTGAAATTTTTTGATGAGGAAATCACCTTAACAGCTCAAGAGGTTCGAAAGAAAGGTAAGGAGAAAGATGTCAAAAATTTAGTTGGGAAGATCAACATAACTAAGAAGGGAAAACAATCGAAACCATTTCAAGTTGCTCTTATTTTTGAACCGGCACAATACTCTGTTGCGAAGAAGTCGAGCAATAGAGTTTGGAGGCTGAAGTACCCCCCATAATAATGAGGAGTCGATCGTCGAGCCATGCGACGTTAAACGAAGCGCTGCGTGGGAGGCAACCCACGGTTTTATGAATTGATGTTGTTTCTTTTGTTGTTATTGTTTTTGCAGGAATAAACGAGATTTTACAAGGGAACACGTGGAAGCACCGAAGAGGTGCTGCATTACTTGTCGACCCCTCTGTGAGGATCTCTGTGAGTACACCTCTTCTTCTCTTGATTATTGAACATAGAGACAATGTTTAGTTCAAGTTTGGGGGAGGTTTTACCGTTTTGAATTGTCTATTTAAACACCTTTTTATTTTTAAGTTCGGTAAAAATCACATCGAATTCGCCCATATGGAGACCGTAAATTTTTTTCTTGTGATTAGTAGGTGTGTAAGGTAGTCAATAAAGTATTTAGATTTCAAGGGAAGTGGAGTTTGAACTAAGGAACTTGGGAAAGTTTGGAAATTGAGGTATAACTTGAACACCCTAGGTTCCCCAGAGTAAGGAAACGAGTCCAACGTGTAGATTTGTGCCATAGTACTTGTATTTGAAAAGTATACCTCGATTAGTTCATTGTGATAGTCCTGCATAAAAAAAAATTGTTTTGAGAATGATGTGTGGCACCAAAAAAAAAAGAGTTGAATAATGACGGTAAAGACAACCTGTCCTTCTAAGTTGGGTAACCCTCACCCGGATATTTAGCCTAACGGCGGTTGAATCTCTATAGTCGTCCCAAAGTGGACTAATAAACGCATGTGAGTGAGAAAAAGAATAAAGGTGCCACAGAAAAAAATCTCGAGCAAAAATGTGCATGCCTTAATCTGATTATCCGAATGAAAGGGGTAGAAAATCGAAGAAAATACTTAAGCCCAAAGCATAGTTAGAGAGGTGGCCAAAAGGGAGATTTAGGTCAGTAAGTTTACTGCGGTATGTGTTTATGTAATGCCTTCGTTAACAGATGAGTACCGAAAGAGCTGGTTTGAGCCAATCGGAACTAAGACTCACGTATGAGTATCAACACGCCTTACACCATGAACCCTTCACTTGATGTGCTGTTTGACTTGAAAATTATTTATCCAAGCTTTTTGCTTGAGGTCAAGCAATGGTTTAAGTTTGGGGGAGTTTGATCGGTGGTTTTTACACGTTATTTTACCGTTTATGTCTGTTAATCATTTGTTTTGTCTTGTCGCATTTTAGTTGTTTTTATCACATTTTACGCGTCGATTTGGTATTTCACTATTTCTAGGTTCAGGTATACAATAAAGGAGAAGCATAGAGAAAACCGGGAAAAAATGGCAAGATTTCGAAAGAGTTTTGTTGTGAAATCTTTAGCAGTCTGCACGAAAACGATTATAACTGGAGTTCCGGGAATCCTTTTGAGGCGTTCTAAAAACCGCCGGAAAGCTAAGAGAGAGAGCTACGACTTTTGTGTTGGAGTCGAAGTCAGATTCGAAACAGGGGTGCAACACGGGTGCTCGTGTTGTGTGACACGGCCCATGTTGCAGGATGTGCTCAGAAAAGGCGATTTTTGGAGAAAAACAGTGGCACAACACGGGTTCCCGTGTCGTGTTACACGGCCCATGTTGTGACACCTGGGACTTGCAAATTTCACGCGAAAAATGTGTCAGGAAGCCAACACGGGCGCCTGTGTTGCCTGACACGGCCCGTGGTGCAGGAAGCGCTTTTTTCCCTATTTTTCTTGTATTTTTTACTCTTGTGATCCCCGAGGGTATTGGAGGGTATTGGGGGTATTTCCCTAGTGATGAGTTTGAATGGAGACTATTTGATACGTGTTTGGAGAAAGAATAAGGGGCTTTTGGACAGAAAAGAATTTCACGATCAAGATTGCAACAACCAAGGATTGGGGGAAACTGAAGGGTCTCATGAGCGGAAGCTATTGAAGATCAAGGCACCCCTATTATCTGTAATGTTGAATCTAGTTGTTGATTTTATTTTTATTATTATGAGTAGCTAAACCCCCAATGCTAGGGGGGTGTCCCTGATTTGACTATGTAATGACCTTGACCTTAATAATGGATTTCTCTGCTCTCTAATCATCGTTGTTATCGTATTTTGTTTTATGGCTTTTCTTATCTGACAAATGAGAATATGAATTACGGTTAACCTTAGGTTTGGAAAAACAATTGTTAACGCGTTTATACGATATTACTATAGTAGATATTGCCTAGGAATGAGGATACCCTATAGTAACCGTAATGTTTTAGATAATGTAAATTGCTTGGGATTGTACCTATACTGCCAAGGAATTGGGGTATAGGGAGAATACCAAAGGGTTTTCTGCTAAGGAATTAGAGTCAACTAATCTTTAAAACCGGTCACGATTGAATTGAGAAAATATTTCTAAAAACTTAGGATTGAGGTTGTTACAAGGTTATTTCATACACCGTACTCTAGCATGCTTCTCATAACTGTCTAAAACCTTTATTTTACTGCTTTTGCCTTTTGGCCTTTAAAATTGTAAGAAACAAAACAAAACCCCTGTGACTTTTTGTTCAATTGTATTATTTTAGAACTTTTGTTCATACGCAGTCCGCGAGATCGATATTTGGGGAATTTCCCTTTATTACTACATCGGTACAATTAGTACACTTGCTAATTTACCGGTCAATAGCCTTGTGTAGCCCTTTATTGGTAGTCATACCTCTTGATCTCCTGCCCACATGTCAATGCAATGCAGATGATAATGTAAAAATGAATGCAATGAAACACAAGCTATGTACAAAAAAAAAGGTTATGCAAATTTTGGGGTGCAACAGCTGCCCTTATTCAAACGGCTTGGACCTGACTGGGTGAGAAGCGAACGACTCTCAAACAATCAAGGTAAAAGACGGTTGAATACCAATAAACCCGAAAATTTGCCAACCGCACAAGTAAACGATACTCTGATAGGTAGGAAAATCTTCGGAAACGGAAATGATAGTTGCACGGCAACTAGCTGGAGAATTACTGATCTGACGTATCTGATTTCACTGTAGAACTTCGTCCTCAAGTCATCAGGGATCACTGGTTACACGGTAACTGGTGAGGGATAGTTGATATTGATAGTTGCATGGCAACCTGCTAATGAATGATTAATCTCAAATCTCCGTCAGGATGATCATCCGATTTCACTATAGATATTCATCCTCAAGTCATCAAGGGATCACCGGTTACACGGTAACTGGTGAAGGATGGTCGATTATGCCGTCGGGCATTCTGCGCTACAATAGAAGAATTCCTTATCGTCACCTATAGACTCGTCAGGTCGCTAGGAACGTCGACAATATCTTTGTCGGACTCCATTAGTAAGTCAATAAGGGATTATTGGTTGCACGGCAACTGGTGAAGGATGGCTGATTTTACCGTCGAGCATTCTGCGCCACAGCAGAAGAATTCCTTATCACCGCATATGGACTCGTCAGGTCGCTAGGAATGTTCGACAACATCTTTGTCGGACTCCGTCAGTAAGTCAATAAGGGATCACTGGTTACACGGTAACTGTTGAAGGATGGCTGATTTTGCCGTCAGGCATTCTGCGCCACAGCAGAAGAATTCCTTATCATCACCTATGGACTCATCGGGTCGCTAGGAACGTCGACAATATCTTTGTCAGACTTTGCCAGTAAGTCAATAAGGGATCACTGGTTGCACGGCAATTGGTGACTTGCCAACAGCACAAGTAAACGATACTCTGATTGGTAGGACAATCTTCGTTCTGAAATGATAGTTGCGCGGCAACTGGCTCAAATCTCCGTCAGGATAATCATCGGATTTCGCTGCAGCTTCTTCCTCAAGTCATCAAGGGATCACTGGTTACACGGTAACTGGTGATACATAGCTGATATTGCCGTCAGGCATTCTACGACATGGCAGCAGAAGAATTCCTCTGGACTCATAGGGTCATTAGGAACTTTTGACAATTATGCCATCAGGCATTCAAAGAAATTCTCGAGCGTCAACCAAACTTCGTCAGTAAGTTGGAAATAGAATCCTCAATCAATCCTGAACCAATAGGATATCCAATCTTTTGTCGTCAGGCACTTCGCGTCAGTTAAGATAACTTCTTGATGTTACGGTCAGACTTCATCAGTAAGTCAAGGAATATAATCCTTAATCAATCATGAACCAGTAAGGATGTCTAATTTTTCCGTCAGGCACTCCGCGTCAGCTAGGAGAATTCCTTCTTCGACATTACAGTCGGACTTCATCAGTAAGTCAGGAAATATAATCCTTAATCAATCATGAACCAATAAGGATGTCTAATTTTGCCGTCAGGCACTCTGCGTCAGCTAGGGGAACTCTTTATCGACACTGTCCTCGGACTTCATCAGTAAGTCAGGAAATATAATCCTTAATCAATCACGGACCAATAAGGATATCCAATCTTTTACCGTCAGGCACTCCGCGTCAGCTAGGAGAATTCCTTCTTTGACATTACAGTCGGACTTCATCAGTAAGTCAGGAAATATAATCCTTAATCAATCATGAACCAATAAGGATGTCTAATTTTGCCATCAGGCACTCAGCGTCATCTAGGAGAATTCCTTCTTCGACATTACAGTCGAACTTCATCAGTAAGTCAGGAAATATAATCCTTAATCAATCATGAACCAATAAGGATGTCTAATTTTGCCGTCAGGCACTCTGCATCAACTAGGAGAATTCCTTCTTCGACATTACAATCGGACTTCATCAGTAAGTCAGGAAATATAATCCTTAATCAATCATGAACCAATAAGGATGTCTAATTTTTCCGTCAGGAACTCCGCGTCAGCTAGGGGAACTACTTCGATATTGCAGTCGGACTTCATTAGTAAGTCAGGAAATATAATCCTTAATCAATCATGAACCAATAAGGATGTCTAGTTTTGCCGTCAGGCACTCCGCGTTAGCTAGGAAAAACTCTTCTTCGACACTGCTGTCGGACTTCATCAGTAAGTGAGGGGAGTTTGGCACTGCTACCGGACTCCAATCATCAAGTCTTCAAGGAAATTTCAACTTCTCTATTTGAAACCTGCTGGGGATGACACATTTCCACTGGGGATTCTGGAGAACTATCAAGTAACTCTGCTCTGGGGATTCAGGAATCATTCTGAATAAATAAACTCTGCTGAGGAAATCAAGAATCATCCTGAATAAACAACTTCGCTGAGGAACTCAAGGATCATCTTGAACAAACAATTCTACTGAGGAACACCTGCATACAAGAGCAGTAACGACCTAGCTCATGTTTCACATGCATGTGTTTGACAATGGCGTAATGCTCCACACAGTGGAAATGCTCGCGTTTAGGGTATATGCTATGCAATCATGCAAAATGCTATGGAACCAAATCAGCAAAATAAATGCTGAAGAAAGCCCTCCTGTCAAAGAGAAAGAACCATTCTGATAAGGAGAAGGAATCATCCTGCCGAGGAGAAGAAATCACACCAATCTCAATTGGACTTAACCAGGGGAAACGAACTTCAGACGACTTTCTGCAGGGGACAAAGTTCTATGAGAACCTGTACTTGCTCAACTGGGTATACGAACCACAAACTTCTGAGGAAACAATGTCAATCGCAAAAATAAACTGCACGGCCTTCGCAGCTAGAATCTTCATGGAGAATCGGACACCGATGGGGAAGTATGGCAACAACTACTCAATACTCTCCGCTGGGGAAACCAATAATGGCTTGAACGGTTTCCAAGGACTCGGCTCTCTTGGGGGACTGCAAACTCGGCTGAGGATAGGCAACCAGACGCTGGAATAACTCCTATCTTTCGGGGAGACTTCAGTATGAATTATCGAGAGCTGAACACTTACAGATAGTCTTCTACGAAAAAAATGTTTGTTGACCCACTACTGGGAACGAGTATACACTTCTGCGTATGACTCAGCTGGGGAAATGATGATCCTGCCTAGGATGCATCCGGTTGAGGAGAATCTATCTCCACTTGGGGGGACACATTAATGCTAACAGCTGTTACACCCCAAAATTTGACCAACATTTCTTTACCTAGCTTGTGGTTCATCTCATTCACATTAGCATTATCACTTGCATTTCATTGACATGTGTGCAGGAGATCAAGCGGTATAAGTACCAATTAAGAGCTATACAAGAGTTTTAAGCTAGCCAAGAAGGTTATTCAAGTGTTCAAGGGTTGATATCTTTGTTAGAGAAGTTAAGAAATCCTCAGAGAGATTGGTTGAAACCAAGGTTGTGTGCCTCCTAACTTGAGAGTTGTGGAAGCCCCTCAAATGATTCTGAAGCCATGAAATTAGACTTGAAGCCTTGAGAGAGCTCATAAGATGTCTTGAAAGCCATCATGAAGCCTAGAGAGGTCATTGTGCAAGATTAAAGAGACCCAGCCATGAGTGGTGTAATTAGGGTTTGACTGGGTCAACCCTAGGTCAACTGATGATTTGAACAAGGTTGAGACCTAATTCAAAGGCCATGTGATCATGGATTGATGCATTGAGATGCTATAAGTATGATTTAAAGATAAACTCATCATGATTGAAGATTTTGAGAAGTTTCAAGCTAGGGTTTCTAAGGCTTGACAGTGTAAAATCCCCTAGTTTGACCCCTATCTTCAAGGCAGTTTAGCTCAAGATGTGATTGTCATCTCATCTTCCCCCCAACATGAATGTTGTAGAGCTTGATCTTAGCTTTAATTTGAGTACAAGAAGTCCTTTATAGGATTTGTAGAGCTCAAGGTATGACTTTGACAAGTTACAGGTCATCTGAGGTATGTGAATCTGGGGCCTTGGAAGTCACCCAACTTGCATCCAACTTTTGCCCAAGAAGGATGATTCCTATGAACTTTTGGTCAACATGAATGTTGTTCCTTATCTTCTTAGATTTCTAGAGAGTACTATAATTCCTTGATAGGATTTGTAGAACTCAAGTTATGGCTTTGACAAGTCAAGGGCATTTTGGTCATTTGGAGATTATAGGTCATTTCAAGCATAAGGCCATAACTCCTATTTCCAAGCTTCAAATGGAAAAATCTTCAACATCAAACTTGCTTAAAATGATGTTTTAAGGCTATTAAGGAGGTCATGAGATGTTGAAAAGGCTTGTAGCTCAAAGTGATAAAAATGACCTAAAATGGAGGCATAAGTTAAATAAGTCAAAGTTGGAAATTGAAATTTCCAAGCTACACATCCAAACCATGGCATGTAATAGGTCATTTTGACTCCAAAGAACATTTTAAAAACAATGGTTCAGCCACATTTTTGATTTGAGGTTTAGATCATGGACTTGCTTTGGAAAATGGTTGCTTGCATATTAAGGTACAAATGCAAAACACAAGGAAACTCAATACACAAGCTAGCTAAGTATCTTAACACACCATACATCTCATCTAAGGAGATTTTCAGGTCAGAACAAGTTGCTGCAAGAGGCATAGCATGAGATGGCATGTGAGATGAGATGAAATAAAAAACTCATGGCATGAGAATCCCAAATTCTCATTGGATGATTCCAGAAAGTTCTGGATGGGTCTGAACCATCCTATATAGTGATTAGAACTTGCTCAGATGCAAGGTTGGTGAGAGATTAGAGAGGAGAGTGAGATAGCCATTTCAATTTCTTCCATTGCAAGTTGAAATCAATTCCTACTTTCTACACCATTTCCATTGCTTCTTTCAATCCTAACACCTTCCATTGATCATACTGAATGTGTGCATACCAAATTGAGGGAAAGATCATGAAGAATTGAAGAGTTAGCTTTTGGATTTTGGGAGCTGCAAGTCAAGATCGGGTTTGGAGATTCAGGCTTTCTTGATCAAATCTTTTGCAAACAGAAGCTTTATCATCAATCAAGGAGTGTTTCTGAAGAGTTTGAGAGGTTGAAGTGGAGCTTTGACCTATCGAATATTCAAGATTTGACAGGTTTGCAAATTTTCTTCTACACCTTAATTTAAGCGTAATTAGTTAGAATTGTTAGGTTAGACTGGTTAGAGACAAGTAGGAGATGGATTCTGGAAAGTTTGGGATCATTTGGTGAAGTTTGAGTTAGTGACACCATTTTTGTTTTGATCAAGAACACGATGGATAGTGAGATATATCATGATTTTAATGGCAAGATTTAACCAGTGTGAGGTGGTGATCATTCTGAGGTAATCAATTTCAAGAATTGTTAGAATTGAAGTTTGAGCATAGTTTTGATCTTGGATCGGGTTTAGGGATTAAGGGCATTTCAATTGATTCTAAGGCTATGGTTGGATTCAGGGTTGAATTTAGAGCAGGTTAGGGTTTTGAACCATGGATTTTGGTTGGGTTTGGAGGGAGTCCGAGCTAGGTATTTGAGCTCTGCAACTATGGAGCTTTCCCTCCATTTTCATAGCTGGAGGAAGAAGATAACGTTTTAGTCGTTGGATCATGCGTGGACTCATTGACTGGACCTAGATCTAAGGGCTGTGATTTAATCTCACGTTTGAAGAGAAGTCTGAAGACACACCAAAGTGTTGCGTTTCATTTAAGTTTCGTTTGGGCTTTATTGCTAGCCACACCCCACTCTCATGGCCCATTGGATAATGAACTGAATTTCGTTACTTACTGCACCGTGTTCTTTTCTTTTTATTTATATTTTTGAATTGATTTTCTGATTAGAAATTGGGCCTAGCGCATTTGATAAGCACACCCCCATTTCAAGCCCAGTCATGAATTGAACTGCATATAATTGCTAACTGCACCAATGTTTTACCATTTTATTTTCTTTTTCTCCATTTTTCTTTAATCTTTAAAAAATCATATTAAATAGAAAAATGATGGTTTTTGCATGGGGATTTTTTTCCTATTTCATGTTAATGTCTAGAAAATTATAAAATCAAAATATTTGCATTTCATGCATTTTTAATATTTTTTGTGTATTTTCTCTTTTAATAATTTTTTAATTCTTTTTATGTTGATGCATAGATTTGTAGAATTTTGTTTAGCTAGTTCCCTTTGAATTTTTAGGCCATTCTTTTTAGGATAGTTAGATTAGTAATTTAGCTCCCCTCTGGATTTATTCCATAATTTTGTGATTAATTTTTGATTAGTTTTGATTAGATGACTTTATGTTTTATAGATTTAGGTCAATCCTTAACATAGGTCCACAATAACACTAGAATTTTGGGTTTCTAGGTCAAGTTAGACATTGGGACATGTAGGGTATTAAGGATAGGTATATAGGATCCCCTAGAAATTATATTAGATTTTAATATAATAGTATACTATTTTTAATGGATTTTTGTAGTTGATTGTTGTTTGTGTTGCCCTTGTGGGCTTGTATTTTGTTTTGCCTTGCTTTGTGGGTTTTTGCTTGGCTTGTGGGGCTTGGTCTTGCTTTGTGGAGCATGGAGGAGCATAGAGGAAGACTTGAAGACTGAAGAAGGAGCTTGAGAGATTGAAGGCTAGTTTGTTTTGTTGTTGTATTAGGGTTAGGAATTAAGTAGAGCTTAGACTTAGTTGATTCCTTTCTTAAACATGGATGGTATCTTTCACCTCCATTCTTCCCCATGATTCAAGGTCCTTCTATGGTATTCACCTCCCTCCTTTGGAGGGATAAGTGATGGTACCTAGGAAGTAGGACTTTTGAGGGAACCATTCTTTTGATGTTAAACCCTTATAGGTCACCTTTGGTGGTCAATAAGCAGTTTAATATCCTTGCTTATCCAGTTAAGTGATTTCTCCTGGTTTGAGTATCTTGAGAGATGTTGGGATTAAGTGTGAAGATGAAGGCTTCATTGAACAGTATGAAAGAGGATGATTCCCTGAGCATTGCCATTTCAGCTGAAGCTTGAAGATCAAGGAGAGCAAGTTGATACTTGAAGACCCAATGAAGATCCAGTAAAGACTGAATGAGGAGCTGAGTCTTGAGAAAGAATTGAAGGATGAAGTTGACACTTCCAAATGATTAAAGACTACTCTGAGAAGCTGGAGCTTGTAGGAGGAGAAGACTGAGTTGATACTGAGGAAGGAGACTCAATTGAGATTGAGTGTAGAGCTGAAGCTTGAAGATCAAAGGATAAGTTGATACTTACTTTGAAGCTTGGAGATCCTGAAGGAATCAAGTTGATACTTGTGGTGAAAGTGAAGCCTGAAGGTGGAACTGATTAAGAAGCTGAAGCTTGAAGAAGAAGATAAATTGAAGCTTATGTGGAAGGGTTGAAACCTTGGAAGCAAATTGATATTTATCAAGAGTGATTGAAATCTGAAGACTGAGTTGCTGTCAAGAGCTGAGGCTTGGAGTTGAGAGAGGGGTTGATCTTCTTTCTTGTCTGTTTTCTTTTCTGTATTGTTGATGTGCCTTGTTTGACTTGCTTGATGCATTAGAATAAGTCCATATCTAGACTAGCTTTAACCTAGGAGCATGATTTCACTAGAGGTTGAGTTGCTCCCTCTGCTTGTATTGTTAATGTATGGCTTTGCTTGCGGGTATTCGGTAGAGCCCAGCTCCTTTGCCCATATGGTTTGTTTTGCTTGATAGCATGATGTTTCATTTTCTTCTGTATGATTGCAGTTTACTGTATTTTGCTTGATAGCATGTTTTATTTTCCTCAGTATGATTACTGTTATTCATTCTGGCTTGAGGTTGAGATGAGCTTGTGGAGGTTGACACCCCACACACATTTCCTCCCTCACTTGCATTGCATGCATTTTACAGTCGTTTACTGTTTATTGTTTAAGCTGACGCTTTACCTGTTTCTATTTATCATTGACATGATCCCTTAGGACTCTCATTTCCTTTGATAAGGAAGTGATGATAGAACTTTAGGTTGAAACCTATGCATGATAACTTCTAGGAGTTCCCTGTTTCAAACCTCAACCATAGGATGAATCCTTGGCATGACAACCATTAGGACTTGATAGTCTCCCCGTAGTTGAGCCTGTTCTCTTCTCATCTCAAAACAACTTAAGATACAGTAATCATGAATGATTTCTTTCGTACGTTACGAGCCTTAAGCTATCTGAGAAAGGATTGTTGGAGAGTTTCTTTTCAACAGTCTGGATGTTTAGTATGGTACCCTTTGGGTGACATGCGACGCATTCACTCTCAGGTCATAGTCTTTAGTGCGATTGAAATTGCAAACACAATAAAAGACACTTCTTTCGTAAAAGACAAAAAACAAACTTCAAAACTTTTTGCCCCGTGGGCCCATAATTCAAAGGAAGCTTTTCTGAAGAAAAGAGTGTCGTTAAACTTCAGCGCCACCGAAAACAGGCTTTGTCCCTAACTGCTGGAACTGCTGTTTAACCCTACTCGAAAAAACAGATGAATTTGAATTCCCGTAATGTGTAGTGTCCCGAACTACGTAAGCTCTGATCTCTCATATCTGTTGAGAGTACGTAGGTACAATACTGACATATTGGCGAGCCACCTTCCCCGTAACCCGTGGTAGGCCGAACTATGTTGACTCTGATTTCTCATTCTCTGATGAGGATATGTAGGCATAAAGTGCGACGCTTTGCCGAGTCATTTTCTTTTCTTTTTAAGCCAGCCTTGATAGGTAGATAGATAAACTAACTCGTCCAGTAAACACAACAAGTGTGGATCCCGTTGAGTACGATGGACGTGAGGGGTGCTAATACCTTCCCCTTGCGTAACCGACTCCCGAACCCAGACAATGGTTGCGACGACCTTGTCTTACCCTTTTCTCGTCAAGTTTTTCCGATCGTTTCCTTTCCCGCTCTGAGGGATAAATAACGAAAGGTGGCGACTCTTATGTTTTGCCGGCACCTTATTTTCGCGAAAGCGACAGCTGGCGACTCTGCTGGGGATCGAACCCAGAATCTCTGGTTCTCCGGTTCCCTATGCGAGTCATTCCTAGCGCTTGTATGATTACTTGTTGGGTTGTGTTTATTTATCGCATTTTTTCCCGCACTTTATTTTCAGTATGATATGATTATCTGTGCTGTTGTGGGAGGGGCATTCTGATGAGTGAGAAGCCAGACCCAGGCTTGAGTGAACATAGCATTAGTTGTGGAAATTAGTGGGCGCGTGCTTGCTTGGCAGGCACTAGTGTCTCATGAAATCCACGCTTAGACGAGGTTCTCCCGGTTGGCTTCTCTTTCAACCCTTTGGGTTGAGACGGTTGTTGGTTTGGAGGATTATCGACTCTGGGGACCGATCATTTGTGATTCAGCCGAGTGAGGCCGCTTCATGAGCTAGTGATGCCACACCTTATGGGTATCGTATCACCCCTCTTGAATGTCTGTGACGCTGATGAACGCATAGGATGCCGAACTTGAGTCAGTTTAGGTCCATACCTGTGAGCAGGGTTGGGTTTATTGCAGGAAACTTTGACCCTCAGACTACCTGGTTTTCTTGACAGCGAATCAGTTTTGTTGGTACCGGAGGTTCTCGTCATCAGATATATGATTGTTCTTGACAGAACAGGTTTTTGATTGGGATCAGAGGATCTTATCATCAGATGTGTATTTGTTCTTGATAGAGCAGGTTTTGATCAGAGGATCTTATCATCAGATGTGTATTTGTTCTTGATAGAGCAGGTTTTGATCAGAGGATCTTATCATCAGATGTGTATTTGTTCTTGATAGAGCAGGTTTTGATCAGAGGATCTTATCATCAGATGTGTATTTGTTCTTGATAGAGCAGGTTTTGATCAGAGGATCTTATCATCAGATGTGTATTTGTTCTTGACAGAGCAGGTTTATGACTGGGGTCTGAGGATCTCATTATCAGATGTTTGTTCTTGATAGAGCAGAGTTTTGGTCATCAGTTGTTTGTTCTTGACATAGCAGATTTATGATTGGGGTCTGAAGATCTCATCAGCAGATGTATGTTTGTTCTTGACAGAGCAGAGTTTCTTGGTCCTGTATCAGTGGTCCTTATTATAAGACGTTTGCTCTTGACAGAGCAGAATTATGGTCCTATGTATATGGCCCTATCAGATGGTGGTTCTTGACAGAGCAGATTTGTGGTCCGATACCAGAGTTTTCTTCTTATCAGATATAGTGGTTGTTCTTGACAGAGCAGCATCATGGTTTTGTTGATACAGAATCTCCACAGCACAGTTGCCTCGATCTCCTGCTGCATGATTGCATTTTGCATTGCTTTGTATACTCATTTGCATTTCATTAACGTGTGTCTGTGTTGCAGGTGCCGTTTTTCCTGATCCAGGATTTCTTGCCTCCTATTGTGTTATTATGGGTTCTCTGAGGAAGACCGTGGCTTACAAGCTCCTTGTTCCTGATGTTGTTCAGCTGACTGGTTTGATTGCTTTAGCAGATGATTCTGTGAGAGATGAGTTCAGAAAGTCTTACGGCAAACTGCTCAGTTTGGTTCGTAAACCCTCTGTGTTTGTGTTGAATGGGTTGCATGCTCTGCTGCAGTTCTACGACCCTCCGTTGAGATGTTTCACTTTTCAGGATTTTGTTCTCGCACCCACGCTGGAGGAATATGCTGATTTGCTAGGTGTACCTGTCAAGAGGCAGATGCCTTTTGTGCATATGGATGCTGAGCCTGATCTGGCTGGTTTAGCTCCTTCACTTCATCTGGATGCCTCCGAGTTGGTATTGACTAGTTGGAACAAGGTCCCTGGCTTCTCCTTGCAGTTTTTAGTGGGAAAGGCTCAGCAGTGCGCTAAGGACGGATGTTGGGTCGCGTTCAACGCCATTCTCGCTCTATGCATATATGGCATCATTCTGTTCCCCAATATGCCCGATTTTGTAGACTTTGATGCATTTCATATCTTTGCATCAGGGAATCCAGTCCCTACCTTGATAGGTGATGTCTACCATTCCGTCCACTACAAAAACGAGAACAGAAGGGGAAAGAATGTCTCGTGCTGTGTGCCCTTACTTTTTAAATGTCTTGATAGTCATCTGCCCAAGAGGGGTCCTTTTGTTTCTTCTGCAGCCACAAGTGAGTGGTCCGAGCGTCTGATGAGTTTATCTGCAGAGGATATTGATTGGTTTGACAGAGATAGGCTGGGTACCGAGGTTATCTTCAGCTGCAACGGGTTTCCGAACGTGCCTTTGATAGGTAGGAAGGGCTGTATAAACTACAATCCGTCTTTGCTGGTTCGACAGTTCGCCTACGCTTTGAGAGCTCCGCACAGGGATGAAGAGGTGCAGGAATCTCTGTACCTCACTGGTCTTCTAGAAGGGGATCTGTTATCCAAGCTTCAGTGTGCATGGAATGGTATCAGTAAGAGGGGAAAGCCATTGCTGGGGAGAAGCAACAATCAAGCCTACCCTCCGTATGTGACTTGGCTCAGAGCCAGAGCAGATGCTATAGGGATGTCGTTTCTTCCTGCCAAGCCGGAAAGCCCTCCAATGATTGAAGAGCCTACTACTGTGCCCATTCAGCAGCATAATCAGGTGTTAGCTGAGCGAGATGAATTAAAGCGTGCAAATGAGGAACTGGAGAAAGAATTGGCTCAACTCCGAAGCGAGAGGAACGAAGCCGTTCATTCCTTCAAGAGGCAGACAGAGCTGGTGAACCAGCTGGGTACAGACCTGACTAAGCAGATAGCCGAGCGTGAGCGCATGGGTCAAGACTTCAAAGCTGTCAACGACGTACTGGCTACGAAGAAGCAGCACTTGGACGAAGCGTATCGGAGAATATCCAAGTTCAACCAGCACTGGAAGGCCGCCCTGGCCACCAGGAAAGAGCGGGAGGATAAGCTGATGTTACAGATCTCCAAGCTGGAAGCCCAGGTGAAGGATAGTGAGAAGAGGTTTGATGAAGAAACCGCTCGCAGATACGCTGCCGAAGGCCAACTCAACAGGGCTCTCGCTAACCTGAAGGAGCGCAAACTGACGTTTGAGTCCAAGAAGTGGAAGTTAGAAGATTGTTTCGGCGAAGGAGCATGGGAAGATTCGGTCGAAGGTCTTCAGTACACCATTGTGCAGAGGGAATTACTCGTCGAAGGGTTACTCACTCTGCCGGATCATCCAAAAACGAAGGAGTTGTTAGAAGAGTATCGCGCCCGTGGCCGTACTTGACTATTTGTATTACTTTTATTTTGATCATTGTTGTATGCTGACCATCACCAGGCTTGTTGGCTGAGGTCACGCTGTTGATTCATCTTGTACTCGTTGATGTTGTGTACTGCCTTGATGGGCTTTCTTTATATATGAGATTGTTATTTCCATGATTGGACTCGGACTTCTTCTTATTATCAGCACTGGCACTCAGGCACTAGGATTGGGGGGAAATCTCCCTAACGCACAGACACACGTTTGCATTTGCATGAAGCATCTGCATAACGAGCATTTTGTTGTTTTTCCTAACCCTTTTGTGTTTGACAGGTTGTTTCAGGTTGTTTTAGGTGGTTCCAGGATTGATCAGAGACCTATTCACCGCTATCCGACCAGAGCTAATCAAACCAGGATCATGGAGCAAGTGCAAACTAATGTTCAGGAACTCCGCGAAAGAATGGATCGCTTCATGGAGCTCATGCAAGCGGTCGCCAATGGCCAGGATCAGCTCAGAACCTTGGTCCAGCCTCTGATTTCGAGGGTTGATAGCAATGGCGTACTCCATGGGGGGACTGTGCCTACTCCTCCACCAGTTGAAACTCCACAGAATGGTGTTCCCGTGACCGGGGGCAACGGCAGTGCCAACGGCAATGTGATGGCCAACCTGGGACTCAATACGAGGGGCGTCGGTAATGGGAGTCTGGGAGCGAATGTCAATGTCGGGTCGGGCAACGGCAATGCAGGTGTCGGGAATCTGTTTGGGCCTCAGCCATGGCTAGAGGATCGTCAGGACGATGTGTTCTCTCAGAGAGGTGCTGAAGGGGAGCTGAATGCTGAAGCACGGCTTAGATTCAAGGCACTCGAAGATAAGATGAGAGATATCGAGAATCAGAATACTTTGGGCGTTGATATGTCCAAGTTGGGACTAATTGATGATTTCAAGGTGCCTCCTAAGTTCAAGGTGCCTGACTTTGAAAAGTATAAGGGCACCACTTGCCCTCGTGTCCACCTGAGATCGTATTACAGGAAAATGTCAGCTCATTCTGATGACGAGAAGTTGCTGATGCACTTCTTTCAAGACAGTCTTTCCGGGCCATCCCTTGAGTGGTACATGAGTCTGGAACCTACTAGTGTGCGCACGTGGAAGGATCTTGTTGAAGCGTTTGTGCACCACTACCAATACAATAGCGACTTGGCCCTGAACCGATTCCAGCTGCAGAATCTGTCGCAGAGGAATAATGAAGGGTTTAAGGAATACGCCCAGCGGTGGCGTGAGTTGGAAGCTAGGGTTCAGCCGCCGATGGTTGAACGCGAGCTCGTGCAGATGTTTGTCGCCACCCTCCCAGGGGTTTACTATGAGAAGTTGGTCAGCGGTATGTCCGGAACATTCTCAGATCTCATTATCACGGGTGAGCACGTCGAAAATGGGATCAAGATCGGGAAAATTCAAGGTGATTCATCCTCAGCTGGAGGCGGAAAGAAACCTTATGCTGGCAAAAGACGAGAAGGAGAAGCGAGCGCTGTGACCAACGCTCGAAGGAAGACTAAAGGTCCTCACCAGCAGGTGGTCAGTATAACTATCCCGGCAGTTCAACATCCGCAGCAGCAGCAGCAGCAACCGAATCAACAGGGATACAGAAAGTATCAGAATCGGGCACCTTTGGCGAACCGTCACCTCGAGACACCGCCCATGTCGTACGCGCAACTCTTGCAGACTTTGCTTCAGCTATAGTTGATCCAGAAGAGAACGCTGGCTCCCTT
Source organism: Lathyrus sativus (assembly GCA_963859935.3). Lineage (NCBI taxonomy): Eukaryota > Viridiplantae > Streptophyta > Magnoliopsida > Fabales > Fabaceae > Lathyrus > Lathyrus sativus. The sequence goes on from OZ012741.1 coordinate 219,641,141, forward strand.
GACAGGGGCACCTCTGCCAGGGTACGACGCGAATGCCACTTGTGAGTTCATCAACTACCAATACAATAGCGACTTGGCCCCGAACTGATTCCAGCTGCAGAATCTGTCGCAGAGGAATAATGAAGGGTTTAAGTAATACGCCCAGCGGTGGCGTGAGTTGGCAGCTAGGGTTCAGCCGCCGATGGTTGAACGCGAGCTCGTGCAGATGTTTGTCGCCACCCTCCCAGGGGTTTACTATGAGAAGTTGGTCAGCGGTATGTCTGGAACGTTCTCAGATCTCATTATCACGGGTGAGCACGTCGAAAATGGGATCAAGATCGGGAAAATTCAAGGTGATTCATCCTCAGCTGGAGGCGGAAAGAAACCTTATGCTGGCAAAAGACGAGAAGGAGAAGCGAGCGTTGTGACCAACGCTCGAAGGAAGAATAAAGGTCCTCACGAGCAGGTGGCCAGTATAACTATCCCGGCAGTTCAACAGCCGCAGCAGCAGCAACCGAATCAACAGGGATACAGAAAGTATCAGAATCGGGCACCTTTGGCGAACCGTCACCTTGAGACACCGCCCATGTCGTACGCGCAACTCTTGCAGACTTTGCTTCATCTACAGTTGATCCAGAAGAGAACGCTGGCTCCCTTGACAGGGGCACCTCCGTCAGGGTACGACGCGAATGCCACTTGTGAGTTCCACTCAGGGGCACCAGGCCACACAGTAGAGAACTACAAAGCCTTCAAGCACAAGGTGCAGGACATGGTGGATGCCAAGATCATCAACTTCTCCGATAATGTGCCAAATGTCACGAAGAACCCTATGCCGAATCATAGGGGAGGTGGAGTGAACGCCATTATCGAAGACGAGAGTTCGGACTTGTTGACTGACGTCAGAGATCTGAAGACGCTGCTTAGCTTCGTTAAGGCTAAGTTGATGAAAATAGGGTTCTTTCCAGGTTGCGGAGAGCTATGTATGGACTGTGCCAGACGTTCTGATGGATGTGAACAGTTGGTAGAAGGAATTCAAAGTCTGATGACTGAAGGAATTTTACAGTTTAGCCGGAGGGCCGAAAGTGGGTCAGGAGAGGTAGTGTTGAAGCAAGATGATGAGGTCGCTACCATCACCATCCCTCGCCGGACGATAACGATTTCTGCGCCCAGGCCGCCCACGATTACCATCACCCGAGCTGGGCCGATACCCTTCGAGAGCACTAACGCCGTCCCGTGGCATTATGGGGCTGAAGTCTACTGCAATGGACAGAAGTTGGAGCTGGAACCGTTTGGGTCGACTGTGGAGAACCTTGCGGGAATCAGTGGTATTACTCGCAGCGGAAGAGCGTTTGCACCACCAGAGGTCGTGGCGGATAAAGCAGTCAGAGCTGATGCGGCTGATACCGATAAAAGTAAAGTCGTTGAAGAGGTCCCGCGTGGGGCAGAAAAAGACTTGCTTGTTAAAGATGCCGAGGAGTTTATGCGGTTGATTAAAAAGAGTGACTACAAGATTGTAGACCATCTCCATCAGACGCCCTCGAAGATTTCCATTATGAACTTGTTGTTGTGTTCTGAAGCACACCGCAACGCGCTGCTGAAGGTGTTGAACGCCGCATATGTACCGCAGGAAATATCGGTGAATCAGCTAGAAGAGGTTGTAGCCCATGTGAATGCTGGGAATGGGCTAGGCTTCACAGACCTGGAGCTGACGCCAAAAGGGAGGAATCACAATAGCGCCCTGCACATCTCGATAGAGTGTAGGTGCACGATTATGTCGCACGTGTTGGTGGACACGGGTTCGTCACTTAATGTTCTTCCGAAGAAGGCATTAATGAAGTTGGATACTCGTGGAGTGATTTGCACACCCAGTGATCTGGTTGTGAAGGTGTTCGACGAAACTAAACAACATGTTTTCGGGGAGGTGACCCTGGCAATCCAAGTTGGTCCGAAAACGTTCGACGCGGTCTTTTATATTATGGACATCATGCCTGCCTACAGCTGTCTCTTGGGTCGGCCATGGATCCATGCTGCTGGTGCCGTGACCTCCACGTTGCACCAGAAACTCAAGTATGCTGTCGGGGGTAGCATCGTAACCGTGTGTGGCGAGGAAAACATAATGGTGAGCCATTTTTCGTCCTTTAAGTATGTGGAGATGGATGGCGAAATCCATGAGACTCTATGCCAAGCGTTGAAGCTGTCAAAGTGAAGGACGTAGCTCTTGTAGTCACAAGAAAGCCAGAGATGACTCTCTCTTCCTTCAAGGAAGCTCGGGCCGTTGTCCAAGCCGGAAATACCCCAGGCTGGGGGCGAATTTTGGAGATACCTAACAAGCAAGATAAGTTTGGGTTGGGATATTCTCCTGGAGCTGAAGCTTCTTCTTCTTCTAGCAGTGCGTCTCGAGGTAAAGGGCCGATCCAGTTCACCAGTGGCGGGGTGATTTTCGAAAGCATCAACGCGGTGTCTGAAGACAACGGAGATAGCGACTGTGACCTCGACTCTTGGATCCAGCCAAGCAAGCCAGGCGAGAGCCTCACCAATTGGTCCGTCAAGGATATCATCCAGATGACAAGCGAAGAGTAATGATTTACTTTTTCCAATCATTGTACAACCCTATGTCTTACCCGGGGCATAGTGGTTTTATTGTCAGGGCCTTGTTGGATTATGTACATGCATTTTGTTAATAAATCAAAGGCGTTGTTTTCGTATTCAAATATTGTGATCTCCGTTATTCTTGTTTTATATTTGTTTTGAAAAACAATAAAATGGCAATGGGGTTTGTGCTAACCTGCACATCCTTGTTTTAAACTTAACCCTTGTTATTGCAGGATCCACATAACAGATGACATCGACTCTGGACCTTCTACGGCTCACTTCGACTTCGATTGCCCGATCTATCAAGCCGAAGAAGAGATTGATGAAGACGAAGACCTTCCTGAAGAGTTGGCCCGCTTGTTGAAACAAGAGGAGAAAGTTATTCTGCCTCATGAAGAGCAGATCGCGATTGTGAATCTGGGTTCTGAAGAGCTCGTCAAAAACGTCAGGATAGGGGCTACACTGTAGAGTGATGTCAAGCAGAGATTGGTCGAGATGCTAAGAGAGTATAGTGACGTCTTTGCTTGGTCATACGAGGATATGCCCGGACTTGACACGGACATCATGGTCCACCACTTGCCGTTGCGAGAAGACTGTCCTCCCGTCAAGCAGAAGCTTAGGAGGACAAGACCAGATATGGCCGTTAAGATCAAAGAAGAAGTGCAGAAACAACTTGATGCTGGCTTCTTAGCGGTCACTACTTACCCTCCGTGGGTCGCCAACATAGTGCCTGTACCGAAGAAGGACGGTAAGGTACGAATGTGCGTCGATTATCGGGATTTGAATAGGGCGAGCCCTAAAGATGATTTCCCGCTGCGTCATATCGATGTGTTGGTCGACAACACAGCCCAGTTCTCCGTGTTTTCGTTCATGGATGGCTTCTCCGGTTACAACCAGATCAAGATGGCGCCGGAGGACATGGAGAAAACGACGTTTATCACGCCCTTGGGAACATTTTGCTATAAGGTAATGCCTTTCGGTCTGAAGAACGCAGGGGCCACTTACCAATGAGCAATGGTCACTTTGTTTCACGACATGATTCATCATGAGATTGAAGTCTATGTTGATGACATGATTGCGAAGTCCCAAACGGAGGAGGGACATCTGGTCAATTTGCTGAAGCTTTTTGAGAGGCTTAGGAAGTTTAGGTTGAGGCTGAATCCTAACAAGTGTACTTTCGGAGTACGGTCCGGAAAGTTATTGGGGTTTATCGTGAGCGAAAGAGGCATCGAGGTTGATCCTGCGAAGATAAAAGCCATACAAGAAATGCCAGTGCCAAAAATAGAAAAAGAAGTTTGTGGTTTCTTGGGCAGAATAAACTACATTGCAAGGTTTATCTCTCAGCTCACGGCCACGTGTGAACCGATGTTCAAGCTTTTAAAGAAAGATCAGACGATTATCTGGAACGAGGATTGCCAGAAGGCATTCGACAAGATAAAGCAGTATCTTCAAGAACCTACAATCTTGATACCCCCAGTGGCTGGACGGCCTCTAATCATGTACTTGACAGTTCTTGAGAATAGTATGGGGTGTGTTCTCGGTCAGCACGACGAGACGGGCAGAAAAGAGCATGCCATTTACTATTTGAGTAAAAAGTTCACAGACTGTGAATCTCGTTACTCGATGCTGGAGAAGACGTGTTGTGCACTAGCCAGGGCTGCCAAACGTTTACGACAGTACATGCTCAACCACACCACCATGCTAATTTCGAAGATGGATCCGATCAAGTACGTCTTCGAGAAGCAAGCGCTTTCGGGCAGGATTACCAGATGGCAAATGGTGTTGACGGAATATGATATTCAGTACGTTTCCCAGAAGGCCATCAAGGGAAGCGTATTGTCTGAATACCTGGCCGAGCAGCCGATCAAAGATTATCAGCCGATGAAATTTGAATTCCCTGATGAGGATATCATGTTTCTCAAAGCAAAGGATTGCGATGAACCATTGCCCGACGAGGGTCCAGATAGGAATTCCCAGTGGAAATTGATATTTGACGGGGCGGTTAATTCTTACGGAAGTGGCATCGGGGCGATCATCACGACTCCTCACGGATCCCATATCCCGTTCACTGCGAGACTGACGTTTCCGGTCACCAATAACGAAGCGGAGTACGAAGCATGCATCATTGGTCTAGAAGAGGCAATTGATTTGAGAATCAAGAACCTAGACGTATATGGTGACTCGGCGCTTGTGATCAACCAGATTAAAGGGGAGTGGGAGACTCGCCAATCGAATTTGGTGTCGTACATGAACTATGCCAGAAGGCTGCTTCCGTTCTTTGATCGAGTGGAACTTCATCATGTGCCCAAAGCAGAAAACCAGATGGCTGATGCCTTAGCCACGTTGGCTTCGATGTATAAAGTCAATTTTTGGAATGAGGCTCCAAGAATTGTCCTTTCTCGTCTTGATAGACCTGCATTCGTCTTTGTGATCGAGGAAGCCGCCGACGGCAAGCCATGGTTCCATGACATCCAGACCTTCCTTATGACTAAGGAGTATCCTGCGGGAGCGTCAGCCCTGGATAAGAAGACTCTGAGGAGGCTGTCTGGGAATTTTTATCTCAATTCTAATGGAGTTTTGTATAAAAGAAACCACGATCTCGTGCTACTCAGATGTGTAGATGAGAAAGAGGCGAGTATGCTCATGGAAGAAGTCCATGAAGTCACATTTGGTACGCACGCTGGCGGGCATGCTATAACGAGAAAGATCGTGAGAGCAAGATACTACTGGCTGACGATGGAGTCTGATTGCTTCAAATTCGCGAAGAGATGTCATAAATGCCAAATTTATGCTGATAAAGTTCATGTGCCGCCGTGCCCGTTAAATGTCATGTCCTCCCCGTGGCTGTTCTCCGTGTGGGGCATCGACATGATAGGCAAGATCGAGCCCACTGCATCTAACGGTCATCGCTTCATTCTAGTAGCTATCGACTACTTCACCAAGTGGGTGGAGGCAGCCTCATACGCTAATGTGACCAAGCAGGTGGTGGCTAAATTCATAAAGAAGGATATCATCTGTCGTTACGGAATTCCCGAGCGGATCATTACTAATAATGGTTCCAATCTGAATAACAAGATGATGAAGGAGCTGTGCCAGAGTTTCAAGATTGAACACCACAACTCATCTCCTTACCGGCCGAAGATGAATGGCGCCGTTGAAGCGGCCAATAAGAACATAAAGAAGATTGTTCCGAAGATGGTTGTGACCTACAAAGATTGGCACGAGATGCTGCCATTTGCATTGCACGGTTATCGTACAACGGTACGTACGTCAACCGGGGCAACTCCTTTCTCCTTGGTGTACGGTATGGAAGCAGTCCTACCGTTAGAAGTGGAGATCCCTTCTTTGCGAGTTTTGGTTGATGTGAAACTCGACGAGGCAGAATGGATTACGAACCGACTGAACCAACTCAGCCTGATGGACGAGAAGAGGTTAGCATTGATTGCGCATGGTCGTTTATACCAAAGCCGAATGAAGAAAGCTTACGATAAGAAGGTGTGTCCTAGAAGCTTTCAGACGGGTGATCTCGTCCTGAAGAAGATTCTTCCTCCACACTCCGATCACCGGGGCAAGTGGACTCCCAATTACGAAGGTCCGTACGTCGTCAGCAAGGTCTTCTCGGGAGGAGCTTTGTTGTTATCCACTATGGATGGTGAAGATTTTGCATCACTGGTGAACGCGGACGCAGTTAAAAAATACTTTGCTTGAAAGCGACCCGCTGGATAGTAAAAAGAGAGTCCAGGAAAAAATGGGGCATTCCGGCGAACCATAAAAAAGGAAAAAGGTTCGGGCAAAAATTAGGGATATAAATTGAAAAAAAAATGTACACCCGCAAAGTCGAAAACCCGGATGGGCGACTTTGGCAAAAAAGGGTATCCCGGTGAACTGAAAACCCGCAAAGGGCGGTTCACGCAAAAGTTAGGGATTTGAAAAAGCAAATCACTGCGTTCCGCGTGTGGACTTTCTTCGTTTAGTGGTTTGGAAGACCTGAGGGCCGTATATCTGAATCAATCTCTTCTGAAGATGAAGCGTCGGAGAAGTATCGAAGTCGAGTGGGTCATAGAGGGATCAACTCATGGTGTTCGTCTACGCCTCGTTGCCGACATTTGCATATACTGATGTATATTTATGTTTTATTTTTGCGCGGCTTCCTCATTCCAGCAGCTTGCATCCGTTGTAAAACATTTTTACCCATTCAGGGGTACGTTATCAATAAAACGTATACTATTCAGCAATTTTGTTTGTCTGTTTAGCATTTATCTGTTTTGTTTGCGAAAAAGAACGCCGATGTTTTTAATAAAATGCGCATACATAAACTTACTAGCCTAGCCCACTGATTATTGAAACAATGAATTACTTGAACATTGTCATGAGATAATAACTTTGATAGGTCCCTTTGAGAAGGGTATCTTGTCTGTTTGTTTGTGTTATTACAGGTGTAGCCTATTCTAGACAGTGCGTCGTGCGCATCCCTAAGCAGGATGATTCCTCCTTCTCCAGCAAAGTTCAGCAGCCCCTCCCCGTAGAGTCTGAGCACGAGATCGTGAGCATTGATATGTCTCCCCAGGAAGAGAAGATTCTCTCCCCAATCAGATGCATCCTGAAGGAACATCATCTCCTCAGCTGAGTCGTACACTGAAGTGTGTAGCAATTGGTGGTTCAAGACTGAAGTCTCCGGCAGAATTGAGATTCCCTGCAGAGTCGTACTCTCCCCAGCAAGCGGAATGATTTCTTCTTCCTCAGCCGAGTTTGCAGATCCCCAAGAGAGCCGAGTCCTTGGAAGCCGCTCAGGCCATGATTGGTTTTCCCTAGTGGAGTGTTGAATAGTTGATGCTGTGTTTCCCCGCCGGAGCCGTTATCTCCAGGGAAGTAGCCGTGAAGGACGTGCAGTTTATTTCCGCGATTGACATCGCTTTCCTCAGCAGGTCCAGGTTCTCGTAGAGCTTCGTTCCCCTGCAGCAGTCAACTGAAGTTTATTTCCCCTGCAGAGTCCGATTGAGATTGGCGCGACTTTGTTCTCCTCAGCAGGATGATTCCTTCCCCCTACCTGAGTGGTCCTTTCTCCTCGACAGGAGGACTCTCCCTTCGGCATTTATTTTGCCGACGGGATCGCATCATTTTGCATGACTACATAACATTTATCATAAACGCATAGCATTTCCACCGCGTGGAGCATGGTGCCATTGCCGAAGCATACGCATGATAAGCATGATCTACGTTGTTACCGTTCTTGTTTTGCAGGTGTTCCGCTGTAGAATTGATTGCTCAAGATGATTCTTGAATTCTCCCCAACGAAGTCGCTTGCTCAAGATGATTCTTGAATTCCCCAGCAAGGTCGTTTGCTTAAGATGATTCTTAAAATCCCCAGTGCAGTCGCCAGGGTTGGTTGCTCAAGTTGATGCTTAGAGTCCCCGGCAGAGTGTTTGCTCAGGATGATTCCTGAAATCTCCAGCAGAGTTATCGGTTCAGGATGATTCTTGAAGTCCTCGGCGGAGTTATTTGTCCAAGATGATTCTTGAAGTCCTCAGCAGAGTTGATTCATCCAGAATGATTCCTGGATCCCCGAAGCAGAGTTACTTGATAGTTCTCCAGGATCCCCAGTGGAAATGTGTCATCCCCACCCGGTTTCCAAACAGCGAAGTTGAAACTTCCCACGAAGACTTGATGATTGAAGTCCGACCGTGCTAACAAAGCAGTTCTCTCAGCTGATGCGGAGTGCCTGATGGAAGAAGTTTGGATACCCCCAATTGGTTCATGATTGACCGAGAATTCTATTCTCGACTTACTGATGAAGTCCGGCTGATGCCCGAAAGTATTCTTTGAATGCCTGACGGCATGATCGACCATGTATTACCGGTTACCGTGTGACCAATCCCCCAGCTAGTTGCCGTGCAGCTAATATTTCAGTTTTCGAATATTTGTTCCCATCAGAGTACCATGTACTTGTGCAGTTGGCAAATTTCCGGGTTTGTCGGTATTCAACCGTCTCGCACCTTGATTGGTTTAGAGTCGTTCGCTTCTCACCCAGTTAGGTTCAAGCCGTTTGAATAGGGGCAGTTGTTGCACCCCAAAATTTTACCAACATTTCTTTACCTAGCTTGTGGTTCATCTCATTCACATTAGCATTATCACTTGCATTTCATTGACATGTGTGCAGGAGATCAAGAGGTATGAGTACCAATTAAGAGCTATACAAGAGTTTTAAGCTAGCCAAGAAGGTTATTCAAGTGTTCAAGGGTTTATATCTTTGTCAGAGAAGTTAAGAAATCCTCAGAGAGATTGGTTGAAACCAAGGTTGTGTGCCTCCTAACTTGAGAGTTGTGGAAGCCCCTCAAATGATTCTGAAGCCATGAAATTAGAATTGAAGCCTTGAGAGAGCTTATAATATGTCTTGAAAGCCATCATGAAGCCTAGAGAGGTCATTGTGCAAGATTAAAGAGACCCAGCCATGAGTGGTGTAATTAGGGTTTGACTGGGTCAACCCTAGGTCAACTGATGATTTGAACAAGGTTGAGACCTAATTCAAAGGCCATGTGATCATGGATTGATGCATTGAGATGCTATAAGGATGATTCCAAGATCAACTCATCATGATTGAAGAGTTTGAGAAGTTTCAAGCTAGGGTTTCTAAGGCTTGACAGTGTAAAATCCCCTAGTTTGACCCCTATCTTCAAGGCAGTTTAGCTCAAGATGTGATTGTCATCTCATCTTCCCCCCAACATGAATGTTGTAGAGCTTGCTCTTAGATTTAATTTGAGTACTAGAAGTCCTTGATAGGATTTGTAGAGCTCAAGTTATGACTTTGACAAGTTACAGGTCATCTGAGGTATGTGAATCTGGGGCCTTGGAAGTCACCCAACTTGCATTCAACTTTTGCCCAAGAAGGATGATTCCTATGAACTTTTGGTCAACATGAATGTTGTTCCTTATCTTCTTAGATTTCTAGAGATTACTAGAAGTCCTTGATAGGATTTGTAGAACTCAAGTTATGGCTTTGACAAGTCAAGGGCATTTTGGTCATTTGGAGATTATAGGTCATTTCAAGCATAAGGCCATAACTCCTATTTCCAAGCTTCAAAAGGAAAAATCTTCAACATCAAACTTGCTTAAAATGATGTTTTAAGGCTAGTTAGGAGGTCATGAGTTGTTGAAAAGGCTTGTAGCTCAAAGTGATAAAAATGACCTAAAATGGAGGCATAAGTTAAATAAGTCAAAGTTGGAAATTGAAATTTCCAAGCTACACATCCAAACCATGGCATGTAATAGGTCATTTTGACTCCAAAGAACATTTTAAAAACAATGGTTCAGCCACATTTTTGATTTGAGGTTTAGATCATGGACTTGCTTTAGAAAATGGTTGTTTGCATATTAAGGTACAAATGCAAAACACAAGGAAACTCAATACACAAGCTAGCTAAGTATCTTAACACACAATACATCTCATCTAAGGAGATTTTCAGGTCAGAATAAGTTGTTGCAAGAGGCATAGCATGAGATGGCATGTGAGATGAGATGAAATCAAAAACTCATGGCATGAGAATCCCAAATTCTCATTGGATGATTCCAGAAAGTTCTGGATGGGTCTGAACCATCCTATATAATGATTAGAACTTGCTCAGATGCAAGGTTGGTGAGAGATTAGAAAGGAGAGTGAGATAGCCATTTCAATTTCTTCCATTGCAAGTTGAAATCAATTTCTACTTTCCACACCATTTCCATTGCTTCTTTCAATCCTAACACCTTCCATTGATCATACAGAATGTGTGCATACCAAATTGAGGGCAAGATCATGAAGAATTGAAGAGTTAGCTTTTAGATTTTGGGAGCTGCAAGTCAAGATCGGGTTTGGAGATTCAGGCTTTCTTGATCAAATCTTTTGCAAACAGAAGCTTTATCATCAATCAAGGAGTGTTTCTGAAGAGTTTGAGAGGTTGAAGTGGAGCTTTGACCTATCGAATATTCAAGATTTGACAGGTTTGCAAATTTTCTTCTACACCTTAATTTAAGCGTAATTAGTTAGAATTGTTAGGTTAGAATGGTTAGAGACAAGTAGGAGATGGATTCTGGAAAGTTTGGGATCATTTGGTGAAGTTTGAGTTAGTGACACCATTTTTGTTTTGATCAAGAACACGATGGATAGTGAGATATATCATGAGTTTAATGGCAAGATTTAACCAGTGTGAGGTGGTGATCATTCTGAGGTAATCAATTTCAAGAATTGTTAGAATTGAAGTTTGAGCATAGTTTTGATCTTGGATCAGGTTTAGGGATTAAGGGCATTTCAATTGATTCTAAGGCTATGGTTGGATTCAGGGTTGAATTTGGAGCAGGTTAGGGTTTTGAACCATGGATTTTGGTTGGGTTTGGAGGGAGTCCGAGCTAGGTATTTGAGCTCTGCAACTATGGAGCCTTCCCTCCATTTTCATGGCTGGAGGAAGAAGATAACGTTTTAGCCGTTGGATCATGCGTGGACTCATTGACTGGACCTAGATCTAAGGGTTGTGATTTAATCTCACGTTTGAAGAGAAGTCTGAAGCAACACCAAAGCGCTGCGTTTCATTTAACTTTCGTTTGGGCTTTATTGCTAGCCACACCCCACTCTCATGGCCCATTGGATACTGAACTGAATTTCGTTACTTACTGCACCGTGTTCTTTTCTTTTTCTTTATATTTTTGATTAATGTAAAGATTTAGGTCAATCCTTAACATAGGTCCACAATAATTTTGTGATTAATGTTTGATTAGTTTTGATTAGATGACTTTAGGTTGTATAGATTTAGGTCAATCCTTAACATAGGTCCACAATAACACTAGAATTTTGGGTTTCTAGGTCAAGTTAGACATTGAGACATGTAGGGTATTAAGGGTAGGTATATAGGATCCCCTATAAATTATATTAGATTTTAATATAATAGTATACTATTTTTAATGGATTTTTGTAGTTGATTGTTGTTTGTGTTGCCCTTGTGGGCTTGTATTTTGTTTTGCCTTGCTTTGTGGGTTTTTGCTTGGCTTGTGGGGCTTGGTCTTGCTTTGTGGAGCATGGAGGAGCATAGAGGAAGACTTGAAGACTGAAGAAGGAGCTTGAGAGATTGAAGGCTAGTTTGTTTTGTTGTTGTATTAGGGTTAGAAATTAAGTAGAGCTTAGACTTAGTTGATTCCTTTCTTAAACATGGATGGTATCTTTCACCTCCATTCTTCCCCATGATTCAAGGTCCTTCTATGGTATTCACCTCCCTCCTTTGGAGGGATAAGTGATGGTACCTAGGAAGTAGGACTTTTGAGGGAACCATTCTTTTGATGTTAAACCCTTATAGGTCACCTTTGGTGGTCAATAAGCAGTTTAATATCCTTGCTTATCCAGTTAAGTGATTTCTCCTGGTTTGAGTATCTTGAGAGATGTTGGGCTTAAGTGTGAAGATGAAGACTTCATTGAAGAGTATGGAAGAGGATGATTCCCTGAGCATTGCCATTTCAGCTGAAGCTTGAAGAGCAAGGAGAGCAAGTTGATACTTGAAGACCCAATGAAGATCCAGTAAAGACTGAATGAAGAGCTGAGGCTTGAGAAAGAATTGAAGGATGAAGTTGACACTTCCAAATGATTAAAGACTACTCTGAGAAGCTGGAGCTTGTAGGAGGAGAAGACTGAGTTGATACTGAGGAAGGAGACTCAATTAAGATTGAGTGTAGAGCTGAAGCTTGAAGATCAAAGGATAAGTTGATACTTACTTTGAAGCTTGGAGATCCTGAAGGAATCAAGTTGATACTTGTGGTGAAAGTGAAGCCTGAAGGTGGAACTGATTAAGGAGCTGAAGCTTGAAGAAGAAGATAAATTCAAACTTATGTGGAAGGGTTGAAACCTTGGAAGCAAATTGATATTTGTCAAGAGTGATTGAAGTCTGAAGACTGAGTTGCTGTCAAGAGCTGAGGCTTGGAGTTGAGAGAGGGGTTGATCTTCTTTCTTGTCTGTTTTCTTTTCTGTATTGTTGATGTGCCTTGTTTGACTTGCTTGATGCATTAGAATAAGTCCATATTTATACTAGCTTTAATCTAGGAGCATGATTGCACTAGAGGTTGAGTTGCTCCCTCTGCTTGTATTGTTAATGTATGGCTTTGCTTGCGGGTATTCGGTAGAGCCCAGCTCCCTTGCCCATATGGTTTGTTTTGCTTGATACATGATGTTTCATTTTCTTCTATATGATTGCAGTTTACTGTATTTTGCTTGATAGCATGTTTTATTTTCCTCAGTATGATTACTGTTATTCATTCTAGCTTGAGGTTGAGATGAGCTTGTGGAGGTTGACACCCCACACACATTTCCTCCCTCACTTGCATTGCATGCATTTTACAGTCGTTTACTGTTTACTGTTTAAGCTGACGCTTTACCTGTTTCTGTTTATCATTGACATGATCCCTTAGGACTCTCATTTCCTTTGATAAGGAAGTGATGATAGAACTTTAGGTTGAAACCTATGCATGATAACTTCTAGGAGTTCCTTGTTTCAAACCTCAACCATAGGATGAATCCTTGGCATGACAACCATTAGGACTTGATAGTCTCCCCATAGTTGAGCCTGTTCTCTTCTCATCTCAAAACAACTTAAGATACAGTAATCATGAATGATTTCTTTCGCATGTTACGAGCCTTAAGCTATCTGAGAAAGGATTGTTGGAGAGTTTCTTTTCAACAGTCTGGATGTTTAGTATGGTACCCTTTGGGTGACATGCGACGCATTCACTCTCAGGTCATAGTCTTTAGTGCGATTGAAATTGCAAACACAATAAAAGACACTTCTTTCGTAAAAGACAGAAAACAAACTTCAAAACTTTTTGCCCCGTGGGCCCATAATTCAATGGAAGCTTTTATGAAGAAAAGAGTGTCGTTAAACTTCAGCGCCACCGCAAACAGGCTTTGTCCCTAACTGCTGAAACTGCTGTTTAACCCTACTCGAAAAAACAGATGATCTGAATTCCCGTAATGCGTAGTGTCCCGAACTACGTAAGCTCTGATCTCTCATATCTGTTGAGAGTACGTAGGCACAATACTGACATATTGGCGAGCCACCTTCCCTGTAACCCGTTGTAGGCCGAACTACGTTGACTCTGATTTCTCATTCTCTAATGAGGATACGTAGGCATAAAGTGCGACGCTTTGCCGAGTCATTTTCTTTTCTTTTTAAGCCAGCCTTGATAGGTAGATAGATAAACTAACTCGTCCATTAAACACAACAAGCGTGGATCCCGTCGAGTACGATGGACGTGAGGGGTGCTAATACCTTCCCCTTGCGTAACCGACTCCCGAACCCAGACAATGGTTGCGACGACCTTGTCTTACCCTTTTCTCGTCAGGTTTTTCCGATCGTTTCCTTTCCCGCTCTGAGGGATAAATAATGAAAGGTGGAGACTCTTCTGTTTTGCCAACACCTTATTTTCGCGGAAGCGACAACAACCTCATGTTCGAATTCTATGGGGAAACACAATTAAACCTGCTGAAGAAGGAGGAATCATCCTGCTTGGAAAAACACGCCATGAACGAACTCGGAATGGCTTGCCCCAGAATCTTAACAACTTTTAACAAATTCTGCAGATATGGAGAGGAACGGTTCCTTCGCTTTCAACTTTTTCCCCAACCTATGGGATCTTCGTAACATCCTCTCGAAATTAAACCTGAGATCTCTGTACTCTGGTGTTTTGACGTAAGCGGCTTCAGCACTTTGAACCTCTACAAAGGTGCTTCAAGTTAATCACCTTTAGGATAAGGATAGCTTCGGCGCTCTCGGGGTGACCTACCCCTGCCTTGTCATGACTTTTCCCCTCATGGGCAGATCTGTGGGGAGATGATCCTTGGCTGTGAGAGATTCATCAAATCTCGACCTGATTGCCCCGGATTAACTGACTTTTGAGTGGCTGACTCCCATGTCGTGATCATTTGATATAGCTTGCCCCAGTTCACCGGAATATTCTGGCGTTCTGCATTCTGTCCTGATCAACCTTTTCCATCGTGGAAACTTTCCCGCTTTCAAGCGCTTACTCGCTAGTAAAACAAGTTGTTATGCATAAAAGACATATCAAATGCAATGCATATGGCAGTTTTCAAAATCCATTCCTGTTCACTGGCAAAAAATATTTTATGACATAAAGTGTATGAAATCATTCATCAACATGTCAATACATTAATACAACGTTGTATTGGGATTCTTTTCTAGGAGTCAAATCCGATGTGTTCTTCACCGAATTATGCTTTTCGAAACAAACCTATTTCAATTAGGACTTTTAAAGGTTGTAACGTGGTCAGGTTCACGGTTTAAGAAGGAAAGATATAGGCTCAAAATTCATTTTAACCCACCCATTCTCCTTGATGTTCTCCGATCCTACGTTCAGCTAATTCGACTTTTAGCATTCACCTTTCAAAGGTTGAGAGATAGTTCAAGAGATCACATTTTTTCGGAGTGACAATTACTCTCTTTTCGTCTTTTGGCGTCCGGAGCCACACAATTTCGTTCTTGTTTGAGGATTTTTTCTTTCGTAATCCTTTTTCGCTTTTTGTTTTTCGTTTTTCGTTCCCTAACTTTTTCCTGGACTAACACTTTTGAGTTTCTTCGATTTTGAAGTCCAGCGGGGTACCCTAATTTTTGCCTAAGTCGCTTGCTTTCAAGATTCGACTTAGTGGGCTTTTCTTTTTGATTCTTTTCTTTCTCTGTTTTTCGAACAAATCGTATGACAACGGCTCGTATGACTTATTAAAGAGATTGTGACTGTTTCACTCCTGATCGGCCAGGTTTAACCATCATGGTTTTTTAGGTACGACCTATAGCGGCGTGATTGATCCTCGAACGGACACTCCTTTTGTAATTTGAACGCTTGGTCAAATTAACCGACACTTACCCTGCCCCAGGTTAAGATTGAGGGTTTTCTATCTTCAGAAAGAAACTCCTACTACTAGGCTCAAAGGGGTTAACAAGGGATTATCTTCCTTATATCTCCGGTGTTTGTGGATTGAAACAATGCATGTACATCATCAACAGGTTTTTCATTCAAAAGCATAGCATCAGAAGCTTACGCATCGTTGGATTTCGTCATCCTCCCCGGGTTCCACTTAAACAAGCGTTTGAAATAAAAGAAAGAAATAGAGTGAACACGAATGGATTAATTCAAAACATGCATATTTATTTCATTATCAATATCAATTGAAAAACAACATGCTTTACAAACGAAATTTGCAATTCTAACAGGAAAGAAACTACTAATGTAAAGAAATGACATGATAAAATGCAGGTTGCCAGCTTTCAGGGATTTGGGCTTTCACACTTATTTGCTACTGAGGGGAGCGACCCTTTGAAGTCTTCAGACTCAATCAGAGGAACGGGTGTTGTGAGGTCGACTCTGATTCAGGCTCCGATAGTTTTTTTGCAACGGAGCGAGAGGTTGCTGATTCTGAATGGCAGAAACAATCTGGAGACAAGGTCTGAACTAGTGAGGATTCTCTCTGTTCAGGGGCTTTCATCCTTAAGCTCGACCCAGGAACACGAAAAAATTGTGGGCAAGGCGATTCAGACTTCGAAGACCACAGGATATACTCCTGATCTCCCTCATCTTCAGGCGAGGTAATGGGAACATCCATCTCTTTTGCATGATACGGGATGAATTTGACTGATGCTTTCGTGCCGCCCGGCACGAATTCGATCGCTCTCAAATCAATCAAGTCTTGAACCTTATGCTTAAAAGCTCTACAGTTCGCTATGTTATGCCCTGGTGCTCCGGAGTGGAATTTGCAACGGACGTTCGCATCGTAGCCTGGTGGTAGTTGTCCAATCAATGGAGCCAAAGTTTGAGGTTTAACCAACTGGAGTTGGAGCAAGAGTTGCACCAACTGGGCATAATCCAAAGGGATTGGGTCGAGGATTCTGTCATATAGTTTCATCTTTTGACCGTGCCTTCTGAGATTATCCTGAGAGACCGGACGTGGCCGCTGACGAGGAAAATCCTGAGCTTCAAGCTGTGCAGAGGATCTTTTAGGCCTATCATGCCTTGGTGCAGGTTCTTCAGACACCTGTGGAGCGAGTATGCCGACTGCATCTTCGGGCACTTGCTCACATTCTCTTCTGAGTATGTTTTTTAACACTTCTTCCATCAGGCCCACCTGACTCTTTAGCTTGTTGTTCTCCTCTTTGAGCGCCTCTTGATTCCAGCACAACACTTGCATGTCCCCTATAACCTGCCTCAGCAGGCTCTGAACGTCTTTCAGTTCCGCTTGTACCTGTTCCATTGCTCGGATCAACCTGAGACAATCCTGAAACAACCTATAAACACAGAAGGTTAGGTAAATATGCCAGAGGCACATGCTATGCAAAATGATTATGCAAGTGCCAACGTGTATCGGTGCCTAGGGAGAGATTCCCCCTGATTCTAGTTTCCAAGACAAATAAAGTCTGACATCCAATCATGGAGAGAAAACCTCATATATATCTGAAAAAACCCATGCGGGCAGCGTACAACTGTAATTGAATACAACTGAAGCAATAGGTGTGACCCCAACCAAAAAGCATGGCGGTGGTCAGCATATCAATGCCTAAAAGATACAAAGAAATACAAAGCAATCAAGTGCGACTACGGGCACGGAAATCTTTCAATAACTTCTTCGTAGTGGGATGGTCAGGCTTGGCGAGCAGACCCTGGATCAGCAAATCCCTCTGCTTGATAGTATCCTGGAGATCCTTGGCAACATCCCCGCAAGCATCTTTTCCACAACAGTCTTCCACTCTGCACCTCTTAGCGTCAGCTCTGAGTTGACAATCCTGTAGATTTGCCTTGGTTTCAACCAATCTATATTGAACGTCTCGTCGAAGTGATGCTTCAGCCTCTATCTTCTTGTCCTTGGTCTCAATCTGGACCTCTAGCTTGGCTATTTGTTGCTTCATCTTTTCCTCTCGCTCTTTGTGCTTGGTTAGGGTGTTGTTCCACAATGTCTCGTATTTGGATAACTTCTGATACACCCTATCCAGGTCTTGCTTTTTAGTGGCAAGCACATCGTTAACAACTTTGAAATCCAACCCTAAACGTTCACACTCAGCCCTCTGTTTGGTCAAGTTTGTGCCTAGCCGGTTCACCAGCTCGGTCTGTTGTTTGAAGGAATAGACGGCTTCGTTCCTCTCGCTTCTAAGCTGAACAAGTTTTTTTTCCAACTCCTCGTTGGCCTTCTTCAACTCTTCCTTTTCACCCACTACCTGCTCATACTTCTGGATGCCCACTGTGGTAGGCTTCTCATTCATGAGGGGAGCTGGAGGAGCCACTGGAGGAAATGGCATCAAAGACTGTTTTGCTCTAGCCTGAACCCAATCCCGATAAGGCTCATAAGTCTGGCTGTTGCTCTTACCCAACAGTGTCTTTCCTCGTTTGTGGATGTTAGTCAAAGCATGCCCCAGCTTGGTCAGCATGTCACTATCAAGCAACCCATTGAGGTACAAAGATTCCTGCACCTCCTCATCCTTCGGTGGACCTCTCAAGGCATACCCGAACTATCTAATCAACAAGGTCGGGTTATAGTTAATACATCCCTTACATCCAATCAACGGAACATTAGGGAATCCACTGCAGCTATAAGCAATCTCAGTCCCAAGCGTATCCCGGTCAAACCAGGTGATGTCTTCGGCTGATAAGGCCATCAGGCGTTCTGCCCACTCGATTGTGTTGGCAGAAGAAACGAAAGGACCTCTCTTGGGCATGTGGCTATCAAACCACCTGTATAACAAAGGAGTGCAGCAAGACACTATTTTCCCTCTCCTGTTCTCATTCTTGTAATGGACCGAATGATACAGATCACCAAGCAAAGTGGGAACCAGATTCCCCGAGGCAAGCAAGTAGAAAGCATCTACATCTACAAAGTCAGGAAGATTCGGGAACAACACAATCCTGTATATGCACACGGCCAGAAGAGCATTAAACACGTCCCAACGACCTTTCTTAGCAAACTTCTGAGCTTTTTCCACCATAAAAGATAGAGGGAAGCCGAACATCATGTTCCTCTGAGTGAACTCTCTTCTCAATTCAGTCTCCTCCAAATGCAAGATAGCTGCAAGGTCAGCTAACTTAGGTTCGGTGTCAATGTGGTGAAAAGGCATTTGATACTTAACAAGAATGCTTATCAAGTCAGCATACTCCTCTAGAGTATGGGCCAAAACAAAGTCGGGAAACATGAAGCATCTCAGCGGAGCCTTATAAAACTGTAGCAAGGTGTACAACCCACTAATCTCGTGGGCGGAGGGCTTGCAAACATACTTCAACAATCTCCCATATGTCTGCCTGAAATCTGCCAAAACTGTCTCATTAGCCAGGGTCTTCAAACACAGGATGGCACTAACATCTGGTGTAGGAAATTTGTATGCAATAGTTCTCTTCAGAGTCTCCATAATGGCAAGGGAAGCAAGATCACTAGAATCAGGGATGAAGTATGCACCTGCAACACAGGCACACGTTAATGATATGCCAATGAAAATGCAATCATGCAAATGCTAAATGATGCAAGCAGGAGATCAAGAGTGCGCTGTTGAGGAGACCAAGGCTCTGTTTCAATGTAATCACAACACTGTTCTGACAATAAGACCCTGAAGAGGACCAGAATTATGCTCTGTCAAGAACAAACACATCTCTGATGATAAGAACCCTCTGATATCAACAATACTGATTCACTGTCAAGAAAACCAGGTTGTCTGAAGGTTAAGGTTTCCTGCAATAACCCAACCCTGCTCACATGTATGGACCTAATCACGGACAAGGTTCGGCGTCCTATGTGTTTCCCAGCGTCACAGACTTTCACGAAATGATGATACGTTCACCATTTCTGGTTTGGCATCATCACTCCCTGAAGAGGCCTCACTTAGCTGAGTCACAAATGATCGGTCCCCAGAGTCGACAACCCTCAGATCCAACCTCCCGTCGAGCCCTAAGGGCCAGAAGAGAAGTCATCAAAGAGAATCTCGTATGACTATGGATTTAATGGGGACTGGTGCATGCTAAGCATACAGGTCCACCACTAATATCCACTCAAATGCTAGGTATATGCTCTCAAGCCTGGGTTTTTGCTTATCACTCATCAGAATCTCCCTCCCACAACAGCACAGCAAATAATCATATTATACTGAAAATAAAATGCGGAAAGTAAAGTGCGATAAATAAATGCAAACCCAACAGATAAACACGCAAGCGCTAGGATTGACTCGCATAGGGAACCAGATATCCCCAGCAGAGTCGCCAGCTGTCGCTACCGCGAAAATAAAGTGCCGACAAAACAGAAGAGTCGCCATCTTTCGTTATTTATCCCACGGAAAGGGAAAGGTAACGATCGGAAAAACCTGACGAAAAGGTATAAGACAAGGTCATCGCAACCATGTCTGGGTTCGGGAGTCGGTTACGCAAGGGGAAGGTATTAGCACCCCTCACGTCCGTTGTACTCAACGGGATCCATGCTTATTGTGTTTATCTGACGGGTTGATTTTACTATCTACCTATCAAGGCTGGTCTGAAAAGAAAAGAAAATGACTCGGCAAAGCATCACGCTTCGTGCCTACGTATTATCGTTAGAGAACGAGAAATCAGAGTCAACGTAGTTCGGCTAACTACGAGTGAACGGATGGGGAAAGGTAGCTCGCCAATATGTCAGTATTGTGCCTACATACTCTCAACAGGTGTGAGAGATCAGAGCTTACGTAGCTCAGGGTACTATGGATTACCGGGTTAGATTCATCTGTTTTTGAGTAGGGTTAACAAACAGTTCCAGCAGTTTGGTGTATGCAGCTCGCTCGTCGGAGACTCGTGCATTACCGTTTGCGGTAGAACTGAGAGTTAACAACACTCTTTTCATCAGAAAAGTTTTCCTCGGATTATGGGCCCACGGGGCAAAAAGAGGTTTGTTATTTGTTTTTGTGTCTTTTACAGAAGAAGTGTTTTTTATGGATGTTTGTAGTTCGTACTGCACTAGAGACTACGACTTAGGAGTGAATGCTCGCATGTCACCCTAAGGGTGCCAGGCTAAACATCCTGACTGTTGAAGAGTGACTCTTCAACAATCATTTCCTAAGTAGCTTAAGGCTCGTAACGTAATGTACCAACTTGCCTTTATTACGTTTTTTACTGTTGTTTTGGAGATGAGAAGAGAACGAACTCAACGGGGGAACTGTCAAGCCCTAATGTTGTCATGTCATGGATTCATCCTATGGTTGAGTTTGAAACAGGGAACTCCTAAACGTTATCATACAAAGGTTTCAACCTAAAGTTCTATCTTCATGTCCTTATCAAAGGAAGTGAGAGTCCTAGGGGATCATGTCAATGGGAAGCACAAAAACAACTGCCAAAATCATAAAGCAGATAAACACAAAGCTATCAAGCTACTGAGATAAAGACATGTAAATATGCTATGCATCAGCCAAGCAGAAGGAGGAAGCCTCAACTTCTAATGCAAACAAGCAAAGCACAGAAGAAAAGGAAACACACAAGCAAGGGAGGATCACCTCAACCTTCATATGCAATCAAGCAAAGGGAGCTCAGCTCAACCTTTCAGTGCAAGCATGCGCCTAGCCTAGAATACTCTACACATGAGCCTATCCTAATGCATCAAGCAACAGGCAAACAAACAACCACACCACAATCCATCAGGAAAGAAGAGGTGAACTAGAAGAGCAACAAGGAAGTCATCCCAAGGCTATATCTAGTTGATGTGTTTCAACACAGGAGTCCATTAGAGGCTCAACCTTTTGAGGAATGCACATAGCACTTCCTAAGGAAGGCCAGGCTCTCCCAAGAGAGATCCTATGTCAATAGGACAGATAAAGGGACTGGGGTAGATCCTAGATGTCAATATAAGGTGTTAGATCAATGTGCATCAGCACAGGAGTCCATCAGAGGAACCACCTCTTGAGGAATGCACAGAGCACTTCCTAAGGAAGGCCAGACTCTCCCAAGAGGGATCCTATATCAATAGGACAGAGATAGATGACAGTATAAACCAAAGGAATATACCATGCCAGGAATGTCAATCCAAGGCTCAACCTCTTGAGGAATGCACAAAATCCAACCAAAGGAAGGATTAGGTTCTCCCAAAAGGGCTCCTCATCAAGACTTGAAGGAGGAAGATAGTGCAAACCAAAGGAATGTACTATGCTGATGAATGTCAATCTGAGGCTCAACCTCTTGAGGAATGCACAGAATCCAACCAAGGGAAGGATTAGGCTCTCCCAAGAGGGCTTCTCATAAATACTTGAAGGATAAAGGATAGGGAAAAGCCCAGGGAAGAAACCACAGAGGGGAAAGAAGACATCACAGAAACTTCTAAGAATTCCTAATGACTAGCTACAAGGATCACCTAAACTAAGAAGATTCAAAAGCTCTATCAAGACCTAATCAATGTTATAAAGAGGTATCTACCTAAGTTCTATTCTATCAAGAAGGAATTTGAAACCTAAGGCTAGTTAAAGTTCACTTTAAAGCCTAAACTATGAAGTAAGCTACATTAAGGATCACCCTAAACTCAATCAACTTGGAAACTATGGGAAAAATAAGAAATGAATTCTAAAAATCCTAAGAGAAATCCTAAAGCCTCCTAAGGGTGTTAAGGTATCATGGTAGAAAAACCAGGGTCAAAACCTAAATCTAAAGGTCTTAAACAATTTCTATACCTCAAGGTATGCTAAAAAGAAATCATAAGGGGGAAGTCCTAAAAACCTATCTCAAAACCATACTTAGAATCATCTAAGAAAAATCATACAATATCCTACAATGTATCAACATTCACCATGCAAAAAATCAGAGATTAAATCCAAGCATTGATATGGAAACAAAAATCTAGAAGTTACATGACATGATTTCTATTTATTGAAAAGCACATAAAAGAAAAATACAAAATTAATTGAAAAAAGAATTAAAATTGCAATTAAAAAATGTGACAATATTCTACACACATTCAAGTATCTCCAATATGTTTCTCATGATTTATGGATATCATCTAATATTTTTCTATGAATTAAAACAAACAATGTAATTAAATGAAAATAAAAGAAAAAAGAAATTAAAGGGAAAACAGCAGGTGGGTGCAGTTAGTAGGGATCACATGTGTAATTCTGTGTGGGCCTTGCATACGGGGGTGCTGGTAGCAATGTGGATAAAAGGCCCAGAGTTTCAATAAATGAAACTCTGCGTTTTGGCTCTATGCAAGGCCATTCGCGAAACTGCATCTCGGCCGTTCGCTGTACAAATCGAGTCTACTAAGCCACGCGATCGGATGGCTGTTACGGAATCTGGCAGTTTGAATATTAAAAGGGAGAGAGCTGCGCTCGCGGTGGGGGACGGTGGTGCTGTAAATGGACGGTGGCCGGAGATGAGCTCCGGTCATCTTCAACCTCTAGCCAAAAATCCAACTTCTTCATTTATTGACCAAAATAAGTTTTTCTTGAACCAAACTTGTGTTATTTTTCATGTAGAATCTAAATATGAAATTTGTTTTCACTTTCCTCCATTAAAACTCAAAAAACGTGAACCTCCAAGAATCTCTCAAGAATTCTCAACTTTCTCAAAACATAAAATTGAAGCCACTAATTTCTTCCTCTCACTTCCTACATCACCAATCTATGTTTCTTTTCCATTTTCATCCAATAATTAGAGAGATATTCAAACTACAACCTAAGGTGCTCTGTCAAGAATTGTCACGAAACTTAACTGTTCTAATCCTAAAACATTTTATACACTCTAAGGATCACAATCATGTGAAAATAGCATAGCAATTCATCAAGAACAGAGTCTATGGATGAAAGATAAGAACCTGGTTTTGAGCTTTAATGGAGACTTGAATTATGGATGAAGCTTCAAGCAAATCATCCATAATCCATCAATGAACCTCACTGAAGCTTTTTGCCATGGTGATTTGGACTGAAAATAGCTCTATCTTCAAAATCAATTTTCCAAGTTTGTCCACTTTTTCTTCACTCAATTTTCTGTTATCTTCCACCAAATTCTGTTATGGCAGTTATGAATCATCCAAAAATGTTATATGCAATGGACCTAGAGTGATTTGAAGCCCATTTGAAGCTTATGGCAGCCCAATTCAAAATCCAAAATTCCAAGTTTGAAGCTTTTATGTCATGGTGAGAACAAAGCCAAACCACTTGCAAACTGATTCAATTTGGGTTTCTTATTATGTAAGGAAGATGTGTGGATAGGATTGAGACCTTGGAATGGAATGGATGGTGGATTTCTATTATGTTGCTTAAAGGTGAAGAAACCATGAAATTGGCATAGCAAATGACCTCAAACTTGATTTCTAATTTTTCCAATGTTCTTAAAGCATCAATTGGACTCAAAACAAGCACAAATATGACATGCTTTGGTTCAAAAATGAATTAATTTGAATTGGCCCTTTTCAAGCTTCCTTTTATGATTCATTCATGAATTTTTCTTCAAGCATTTCTCATTCTAACCCATATCAATGGATTCTTGCATCATGGTTGGACAAATAACATCATTTTGAACAACTTTCAAGTTGGAAAAAATTCTATTTGAGGTGTGTAAGATGGTGAACTTGACCCATAATCAAAATGGCTTATAATCTCAAATTCCCAAAATACCCTTGTCTTGCAAAGCTCATATCTTGAGTTCTACAAATCCAATCATGGACTTCTAGTACTTTTTGGAAAGCTAAGAAGATAAGGAACAACATTTATGCTGGCCAAAAGTTCATGAGAATCATCCTTCTAGGGAAAAAGTGTCATGCAGGTTGGTTGACTTTCAAGCTCCAAATTCATATTCATCTGATGACCTGTAACTTGTCTGACTCATAACTTGAGTTCTATAAACCCTATCAAGGACTTTTAGTACTCAAATTAAAGCTATAACAATGCTCTACAACAATCATGTTGGGGTACAGGTGAGGTGAACATCCCATCTTGAGTTATGTGGTCTTGAAGTTAGGCACCAAACCAGGGGATTTTACATTATCAAGCATAGAAACCCTAGCCTAGGAACTCCTCACACTCCTGATTCATTATGTGTTGACCTTGGAATCATCCCTTGGGCATCTTAATACATCAATCCATGATCACATGGCTTTGGAATTAGGTCTCAACCTTCTTCAAGTCATCTGTTGACTTAGGGTTGACCAGATGAAACCCTAGTTGTACCAATCTTGGTAGTAGCTTCTTATCCTTCACATAATGACCTGTCTAGGCTTCAAAATGACTTTCAATACTTCTCATGAGCTCTTTCACGGTCTCAAGTTCAACTCCATGGATTCAAAATCATCAGATGACTTCTCACAACTCTCAAGTTAGGAGATATACACACTTGGCTTCAACCACTTTCTCTGAGGATCTTTGGCTTCTCTAATGAGGATGTCAACCCTTGAATACTTGAATGAAGGCCCCTAGATAGCTTCATAGCCTTGTGTAGCCCTTTTTTGGTAGTCATACCTCTTGATCTCCTGCCCACATGTCAATGCAATGCAGATGATAATGCAAAAATGAATGCAATGAAACACAAGCTATGTACAAAAATAAAAAAGGTTAGGAAAATTTTGGGGTGCAACAGAATGTCCATGGCAGGACGACTAAATAGAGCACGGCAACTCCAATTCTAAGTTGTAAATGTTAACAGGAAGTTAGTTGTTAGGGAGTTAATGGGTTAATTGGTTAGTGGGAAGTTGGCTCGCCAAGACGTCGCATCTTGTGCCTACGTATTCTCATCGAGAAATCAGAGCGTTAGTAGTTCCCCTATCTAGGGGTGAGCAACTCTTGACTGTGGTCAAGGTTCCAAGGGGATGTAAGCATTCATAGGGAAGTACTTACATGGAGTGCAGCGACTCCTAAGTCTATGTTGAGATGGTTGTAGTAGAGAATGTCCACGGCGGGACGCTTAACATGAGTACGGCAACTCAAATCCTAAGGTTAGGATAAAGGGATAAAGGGTGTCAACGGCGGGACGCTAAATAGAGCACGGCGACTCCAATACTAAGGTTAGGATAAAGGGTGTCCACGACGGGACACTAAAAGTGAGTACGGAGACTCAAATCCTAAGGTTTAGAATAAAGGGATAAATTGTCCACGGCGGGGATCTAAAAGTGAGCACGGCGACTCAAATCGTAAGGTTAGGATAAAGGGATAAATTGTCCATGGCGGGACGCTAAAAGTGAGCACGGCGACTCAAATCATAAGGATAGGATAAAGGGATAAATTGTCCACGGCGGGACGCTAAAAGTGAGCACGGCGACTCAAATCCTAAGGTTAGGACAAAGGTTAAAGGATAACATCAAACAAAGTCACAATAATGTAAACAAAAGGTTTAAAACCTCATGGGGATAATCAAAAGTTTTTAAAGGTGAACCACCTAAATGTGTACAAGCAAAGTTGAAATTCAAACTTAAATTCCCAAGGAAGCTAACAATCCATGTTCATAATCTCAAATTAAAAACTCAAAGAGAATGAAATCCAAATGTTTGAAATAAAGAAGGAAAGATAGGATGGTGAAAACTCTAAAATGGGTTATAACTTGCTCATAATGCAAAGTGTTTCTAAAATAGGATTTTTAGAATTCTTTAAACATTGTATGGAAATATGTTACAACACAAGAATTTTTCCAAAAAAAACCACTTAAAAATGATTTAAAATGGAGAAGTTATGTGGTTTTTAAGTTCGTGAACAAAACATAAAAATCTAAATGATAAAAATAATAAAATGCACATGGTAAGACAATGAATCAAACAAATTTGATTATTTAAACATGTTAACAAATATGTATAAATAATACAAGATCAATATCACAAGAAAAATCAAGTTACAAGTTGAAAACGTTTAAGAACATCATGGTAAAAACCCTAAAAACAGTCATGGTAGCATGTGAAATGCAAATGGAAAGTTCACATTTATGAGTTTTAGGTTTACCTCTTGAAGAAAGATTAAGCAATAAGAAAACCAGAGATCTTGAAAGCTCTTCCAATATCTTCAAATGTTCCTAGAATGATGAATAGATGCTCCAAACAACCTCCAAGCAAGCTAGTGGACGAAATGCCTTGTAAATGAAAGAAAATCTCCAAAATCCAAAGATTTTAAAGACCAACTCACCAGAACCTTGTTACATAAATATGGAAGTGATTTGGATAGATTCAATACATCATGTTTGATGTGTTTGAAGTGTTTCTTGAGTTGGAAGAAGTTTGGAAATGGTTTTGAAAGGTGTTTTGCAAAAGTAGATTTTGAGGGATTTTGGAAACTTAATGAGATTTTGCAAGAACTTGTGATTGTGTAAGGAATGGAGTTCTAGATGGTTTCTAGCATGAAACTTGTGTGTTTGTGATGTAGGAAGTGAGTTCTATTTATAGCCAAGAGCCTTGGGTCAAGGTATGGGTAAAAGTGAAGCAAATTGCCAATTTTAACCTTCCATCATGAAAATCTTTGAGTTTTCTAATGCAATCTTCATCTTTGTCTTTAAGCCACTCTACTAAGATATTCTCCATGCCGCATAGATTTGTTTCATCATGATTGATAGGATAGGAGGTGACTTGTTAAATTAAAATTGATGATTTGACAAGGGTAGCCACTTTTTTTCTCTTTCTTCACTATTCACTTTTGCAACTTGCATTAAATAATGATTTACTTTGATCTTTGTGCCATTTTCATGGGAATTGATGTACAAATGTTCATTATCAATATAAACATCATAAATGAGGCTTAATCTTTGATTATCATTGATTTGGAGAGGTTTTGGAATCAAAAAACTTATGCTGACCTGGTTTTGCCAATGCGAGTTTTTGCCAACTTGTAGACCTCGATTCTCTCTAACAAAAAAGAGTTATGGAACCCACTTGTACTTTTTAGAAAGCTCCAATTAGGTAATTCAATATTTATGTTTGTTTTAGGAACTCATTCCTCTTGAAACTAGGTCAAAAACCCTTGTGTGGTTAAGGAGTTATGGCTTTGCCCTTTTCAAAACCTTAATTCCTCAACTTTTCGATTACTTCTCAATTCTTGATCAATTATTCACAAAACTTCATGATTGGATATTAAATGATGTTGGGAACATATTTGGCTTCAATTTTGGGTTAAAACCCTGTTGGTCAATGGATTGACTTTTCAATCAGACGAACCGAACGATCGAAAACCTCTGAATCGACTGTTGGTGTCGTGGGTCTTCTGAGGCCTTGAAAATTCTTGAGTGGACTTCCCTAATTCATATGAGCTTCATGGACCATAACTCCATCATTGGAACACCTTTTAAATCAAAAGTCAAACTACAGTTGACGTTTCCTCAATAGAAACCCTAATCGGGTGTCCTGGATTGCACTGTTCTTGATCTTTGGGTGACAAACTCAAATTGGACTCATACTTGACCCAATGTAGTATCTTTGATGATGTGGAGAATTGTTTCATGGAGAATAAATCCAATACATCGATTGATTAAACCATCGAAACCTCAATTCCTGATTGTATGGAACCCTAATTCACCTGTATCTTAACAAAGACAAACTTGAAATAGGTTATGGTTAGATAAACAAATGAATATGATCCTAAACTGATGATGAAGATCTAAGGGGTCAAAATTTAGGGTTCAACACTTACATTAATTATGCCAGGAGATTGTTGCCTTTCTTTGATAGATTAGATTTTCATCATGTGCCGAGGGCCGAGAACCAGATGACAGATGCTTTGGTAACCTTATCATTGGTGTATAAAGTGAACTGTTGGAATGAAGCTCCAATGATCACTATCATGCGCCTCGATAGGCCGACGTTCATATTTGCAGTAGAGGAAGCGTTGGATGGGAAGCCTTGGTATTTTGATATCAGAAACTTTCTCAAGAATCAAGAGTATCCATCTGGGGCATCGAGCCGGGATAAGAAGACTCTGAGAAGGTTCGCAGGAAACTTCTACTTGAACAAGGATGGTGTGTTATACCAAGAAACTTCGACTTGGTATTGTTACGGTGTGTGAACGAAAATGAATCAAGATTGCTAATTGAAGAAGTCCATGAAGGTTTCTTCGGAACACATGCTGGCAGACATGCTATGTCCAGGAAATTTTTTAGAGCAGGTTACTACTGGATGGCTATGGAATATGATTGTTTCAAGTATGCCAGGAAGTGCCATAAATGCGAGATTTATGCTGATAAAGTGTATGTGCCGCCAAGTCCTCTGAATGTCTTGGCATCTCCTTAGACCTTTGCTATGTAGGGCATTATATGATTGGTAAGATCGAGCCGACCACTTCAAATGGACATCGCTTTATCTTGGTGGAAATCGATTATTTCATCAAGTGGGTAGAAGCAGCTTCTTTTGCCAATGTAACCAAGAAGGTAGTGGCTCGCTTTATCAAGAAGAACATCATCTGCCGTTATAGAGTGCGAGAAAGAATCATTACTGATAATGTTCCGAATCTAAACAACAAGATGATGAAGGAACTGTGCCAGAGTTTCAAGATCGAACACCACAACTCTTCTTCGTATCGCCCAAAGATGAATGGTGTTGTTGAGGCAGCCAATAAGAACATCAAGAAGATTGTACAGAAGATGGTGGTAACCTACAAGGATTGGCACGAGATGTTGCCTTTTGCTTACATGGATATCGTACTTCGGTGCGTACATCGACTAGGGCATCTCCTTTCTCGCTGGTGTATGGTATGGAAGTTGTCCTACCATTAGAAGTCGAGATTCCTTCCTTGAGGGTGTTGGTTGATGTGAAGCTTGATGAGGCAGAATGGGTGAAAGCTAGGTTGAATCAACTTAGTCTGATTGACAAGAAGAGATTGGCACCAATCGCCCATGGCTGGCTAAATCAGAGTAAAATGAAGAAGGCCTTCGATCAGAAAGTGCACCCTCGACATTTTCAGGCAGGTGACTTAGTGCTGAAGAGGATCCTCCCTCCGCAAACAGATCACAGGGGCAAATGGACTCCCAACTATGAAGGTCCATACGTGGTAAGGAAAGTCTTCTCCGGAGGATCCTTACTATTGTCAACTATGGACGGTGAATATTTTACGTCCCTTGTGAATGCAGACGTAGTTAAAAAATACTTTGCTTAAAAGAGACCCGCTGGAAAGAAAAAGAAAATCCAGGCAAAATGGGGTATCCCGGCGAACCATAAAAAGAGTGGGTTCGGGAAAAAATAAGGGATAAAAAGAAAGAAAAAAAAGAATAAACCCGCAAAGTTGAAAACTTGAAAAGGCGATTTTGGCAAAAATGGGTATCCCGGTGAATTGAAAACCCGTAAGGGCGATTCAGGCAAAAGTTAGGGATTGAAAAGCAAACGACTATGGTCTGCGTCCGACCTGTGAGCACAGTTGGATTCTTAGAGGACCCAAGGGTTAACAAGTCAGTCTCTTCAGAATGCGAAGCATTGGTGAAGCATCAAAGTCATGCGAGTCATAGTCGAATCGACACATGGTGGTTGTATGTTTCCACATTGCCGACATTTGTATATCTGTTGCATTTTGTATCTTTTGCACAACTTTCTCTTTTTAAGAGTTGCATCTGATGTAATTTGCCTATTTACAGACCATTTTCAATCAATGAAGTACATTTCCATAAAAAGCTTTTTATTCCTGTTGTTTCTTTTTACTGTTTTGTTTACAAAAAGACGCCTGATGTTTTTGATAAAACTTTGCATACATAAACTTGTGGGGCTTTGCTAATCATAATTGAAATAATGATTTATTTGAATGATGTCATCGACGATGACCGAAATAGCCTTTATTGCATACAGGACACGTTGTTTGTTTTTCATTTGTAGGGCTCTCACCATTGAGAATTGGATCAGAAGTATCTCCCAAGCAGGTTGAGATTCTGGTTATCCCCAGCAGATTGAGATTGAGTTTCCCCGGCAGTGGTGTGCATTTATCTCCAGCAGGTATTTGGGATTACTCCCCCAGCAGTGGGACAAGTTCAGTGCAGTTCCCCACAGAGTCTATGTTATTGACTCATTTTCCCAAGCAGAGGCTGATGCTGATTCCCTCGATGAGTATTTCCCAGTGAAGTCGTCATCCGCAGCAGAATCCAGTGGTTATTGTTTTTCTTCAGAGCGAGATTTTGGGATGATTTCCCAATGTATCTTATTTTTAATCCCCGGCGGAGTGGATTTATTCCCAGCGGAGTGGAATTATCCCCAGTATAGTTGATTTATTCTTAGCAGAGTGGAGCTTTCCCCAGAAGAGTTATATTCTGGAAGGCCGTTCAAGGCGTTTTCCCCATAAGAGTTTTATTTCTGGAAGGCCATCCAGGGCATTTTCCCCAGCACAAGTTTGCTTGCTGTTTATTTCGGCACCTTTTTGCGGTGGTGTTCCTTTGCATTTGCATTTTGCATAACATCCTCCCAAACGTGTAGCATTTCCATTTCGTATGGAGCATTACGCCATATTCAAACATATGCATACGAAGCATAAGTCAGGTTGTTACCTTGTGTTGCCAGCTATTTCTCCAGCAGATAGCAGCGTATTTCATGAGCCTGTGTGGTATCCAGACCCTAACAAAATCATTGATAGATGTGTTCATCTTATCTTCATCTCCCTCAATAGAGTTTGCTTGTTTAAGTTTCTCTTTCCCTAGCGGAGTTCTTCTTTCAGATTGTGAATCGGTTGATTCTATTTCCAACTTTGTGTTGAGGCTGTGTTACCTGTATTAGCAGTTTATTTTTTCGACTTTGCATCGAGTCCGTTGTTTAGAAAATGTTTATTACCAACTTTTGGGTTGAGCCTGCTGGATAACAGATGTTTTTCCGACCGAGTGTTGAGCCTGCTGGTTAATAGATGTTTGTTTCCTTCTGACTAAGTGTCAAGCCTGCTGGTTAGCAGTTGTTTCTTTCCGACCGAGTGTCGAGCCTGCTGGTCAACAGATGTTTGTTTCCTTCTGACCGAGTGTCAAGCCTTCTGGTCAACAGATGTTTGTTTCTTTCCGACCGAGTGTCGAGCCTGTTGGTCAGCAGTTGTTTGTTTCTTTTCGACTGAGTGTCGAGCCTGCTGGTTAGTAGATGTTTGTTTCTTTCTGACCAAGTGTTGAGCCTGCTGGTTAGCAGATGTTTGTTTCTTTCTGACTAAGCGTTGAGCCTGTTATTTAACAGATGTTCTTCCAACTTTGCGTTGAGACTGTCTAACTTGTGTTAGCAGTTGTTTTCCGACCGAGTGTCGAGCCTGCTGGTTAGTAGATGTTTGTTTGTTTCCGATGGATGTCAAGCCTGCTGGATAGCAGATGTTTCTTTTCGACTGTGTGTCGATGCTTTCTAACTGATGGTTAGTTGGCTCATTTCTCATCACTTTCAGATACATTTCCCTGGTGATTCCACTTTGGTGGACATTTCTACAGTTTACTATCCTGCAGTTGGAAAATTTATGGGTTCTTTTGTATTCAATCACCTTCTACTCTGAATGTTTGAAAACGTTTGCTTTTCATCAATTTAGGTCCAAGTCGTTTGAATAGGGGAAGCTGTTGCACCCCAAAATTTGTCCAATCTTTTCTTTTATCTTGGCATATGTTTCATATCATTTAGCATTTGCATTTGCATAGCATTGGTCCTTGACAGGGGATGAAGATGTTGCTTTTACCACTCAGGAGAAGAGTTTCATGTTCAAGCTCAAGCAAGGTTACATTTTCAATCCATCAAGAGTCCATCATCATCAGAGGTGGGTCTCAAAGCCTTGAGGGGAGAAAGTTTGTGTATGGGTGTTACCTCCTATCTTGAGGGTCATCAGGGGGTCATGAGGTTACCTATTTGGATGAGGCATGATTCAAGGGTTCAATAGGCATCTTTAGGGTTCTCTATGGAAGTTGTATGATCACTCAATTCATTTGCAAGAGCCTCAGTCAGTGGATAAGAAGTTAGGGTTTCATCTGGTCCACTAAAAGTCAACTGTGGACTTGAGAGGGCCCAAGGCTTAGGTCTTGAACTTGGAAGCCATGATAAGTCATTCTAAGTTATCTCTAATGTCATGATGAAGCTAGGATGAGAAGATTCAAGAGTTCAAAAGGTTACTAATTTAGGGTTTCAGATGAGTTCAAGTGTAAAATTCTCTCTTTTAGTCTCTAACTTCAAGGACAAATTTCACTATGATACATGTCTTGTCTCATGTTTTATCAAACATGAGACTTGTTCATCATATTCCAGGCTTTATTTTGAGTACAATAACTCATCCATTGGGTGTGTACATCTCAAGTTATGGTGTCATCAAGTTGGTGTCATCAAATGAAGAGATTTTTGAGGTACTCAAAGATAGTTCATTTCTAAGGCATTTTTCACAAGGAACCAAGCTCTTCCTCATCTTTACTCAAACATGAAAGTTGTTCCTCATTGTCTTAGATTTCCAAAAAGTCCTAGAACGCATCATTCTCATGTGTGGAGCTCAAGTTATGGTCTTCACAAGTCAAGGGTATTGTTGGAGAGCTAGTTTTGGGTCATTGACTTGAAACACCAATTCCATGAACTTCAAGACCTCTAATCCAAATTTGTGCAACATGAAAGTTGTTTCACATTGCCTTAACCTCATCATGAACTCAATTTCCATGACCATTGGTGATTTATGAGATCATTTAGGCCATAATGAGCATAAAAAGTTAATTTTTGGACATGGTTTGAGTTTCTCCCATTACAAGTTATCAAATGAGTTGGTTTTTGAATTTTTCACACCATATCATCATCACATAATGGTCATGCCTATCTTTTCCCAATTTGAACAAACATGAGTCCATATTACAAGTCTTTTTTTTACTTTCATACCATAAAAAGCCATTATCCAAACTTTGTGTAAATTGGTTATCAATCATCCCAATCACCAACATTCCTTTTCACACACCTAATTGTGCCTTTTGTTGACCAAAGAAAAGTGAACCTTATGCTATACCCGTGTGTACACCTCACTTGAAATTTTTGGCAAGTTTTGGAATTCATCTCATTTAACCAGCATGGCCCTGCATGAGTGCCCTTAGGCCTTCATATTTAAACCAAAAAGAAACCCTCAATGATCATAAACAAGGTAGTTGCGTCAAAGAGCTCTCTCCATCAAGAAATTTTAGAATTTTCTCTCACTTCGAATCACACGTTTCACTGAGTTTCCATTCAATTTCTTGCTCAATTCATCTTCATTGAAGCATAAGGAGTGGATTAGCACCTTCAAAGCAAAGCTTACACTGTGTTTGAAGAGCCAACAGAGCAGCTCCGTTAGGTAACATTCCATGACTTGAATCTCTCATTTTAGGCACTCTTTTAGGATCATAAATGATGCATCTGAAGCCCTACTCCATGTAGGCCATGTTTGGATCATTTTGGTGGTTGTTTGTTTGATTTCTAGTTTGTGCGCAAAACCATCATGGCCTAATTTCTCCTAGTTCTAAGAGCCTTTTTAAAAAACTAATGTCATTTTTGAGTTCCTTGTGAAAAATACTTCAAAACCATGTCAAGGGTTTCAATTTTTATGATGGTTTTTGGTTTGCTCCAGTGAAGCTCGCCTGAGAAGACGACCGAAGCTAAGGCTCCGGCGTCTAAAGCTTGAGCTGAGGTGTCCTGGTTATTTAGCATTGACCTTGCATGCATGAAGTTTGAAATCTGAGTTGTCACGCCACATGGATTAATGAAACAGAACGTTTCATTAATCTGAGTGTGTTTTCGTTTTGGGCCTTGCCCATTTGATATTCACGCCCCCCCTTTTGTTTGGCCCATCAGCGTGTTAACGTGTTTTCAGTGCAAATCCACTTTACTACTACACCCCCTTCTCATTTTAATTTCTTTTTATTTTCTTTTATTTGCTCTTTCATTTTAAATCATTTAAAAATAGTTTTATGCTTCACAAAAATCCCAAAAAATAGGTTTCTGATATTTCAAGATATTGAGATATTTTTCCATATTTTTATTTTATTTTTCAATTTTTTTAGTATTTTTAATTGAATTAATCATGGAAGGTGTTTTATGGTTTGTACCTTGATTTGAACTTGATCATTGACCATAATTAAAGCATAACCTTTCACCAATTTTCCTCTCACACTTAGGTATTAGATTAAGACTTATTTGAGGGCTGGTTTGGGGTCTTGATAATCATTTTTCAATTGTTTCTCATTGGATTTTTATGGACCCTTGAGGTTTGCTCGATAAGTGGAACACCTTGCATTGTTTGACACAATTGGTGGTGCTTTGAGTTGTGTTTTGCCTTAATCTTTTGCACTCTGATTTGTGATTGACTTGACTTGAGTTTGATGATTTATTTGG
The DNA here is from genome assembly GCA_963859935.3 of Lathyrus sativus. Classification (NCBI taxonomy): domain Eukaryota; kingdom Viridiplantae; phylum Streptophyta; class Magnoliopsida; order Fabales; family Fabaceae; genus Lathyrus; species Lathyrus sativus. The sequence continues at coordinate 219,675,921 of OZ012741.1, forward strand.
ATTTTATTTGGGCCTTCTTATATTTTTGGTGGATGCCTCAAATTCAAAGTGTTTTAACCATGTGTATGCATACAATCCTTGACCTAGTTCTGGTATATGATCATGAGTGATCCCTTGAGCACCTCTTGAGCTTTGTTAGATTTTTTAATATGCTTGAGGTGCTGCCTTGCATGATTAGAAGTCATTGGATGTGTACCTTATGCCACAAGTTTCATTTGATCATTGTGTTTCCACTTGTTTGAAGTGTGAGATAATTGCTTGAACTTTGGTTCTTCAATTTTATTTGATCATTCTTGTGATTGCTTGAGGTTTTGACTTTGAATATGAGGTATACCACTTGATGTTCACTTCTGACCTTGATGGTTATGGACTTGTTCTTGATTCCTTAGTGATGTCTGTGTCACTTTAAAAATGCTATGAACATTTGAGCCCCTCTTGTTTTGTTTGGTTGCTTTGTTTTACTTGATCATGTGTAAGTGTTTGGTTGAGTTGATTATGATGTGGTTGCTGCCCTACTCTCTTTCCTCCCTCACTTCCTTGATTGTGCCTTTTGGTGTTAGCACCTTTCTTCTTGTGATGATTGATGGCATTTGATTGTAGGAGCTTGCTTCTCTCATTTCCTCTCATCCTTCTTGACTTGCTTAAATCTTCCATCTTTGTGACTTGTGTTGGTCTTGTTGCATTGTTCCATGTTTGTATTTGTTTTTGCATTGCATATCTATTTCTATCTTGCATAAGTCTTTCATTTCATTTTCATTTGTGATTGATTATGCTTTGTGCTTACTTGTGCTTCTTGCCATGATCCCTTAGGATTTCTAGTCCCTCTGTTTAAGATTGGAGTAGGAGAGACATTAGGCTTTCAATCCTTTGCATGATAACATAAGGTAGTTCCTTTTTCTATCCCAACTTTAGGACCACTTTGCATGACAACATTAGGGTTTATAGTTCCCCTTAGAGTCTTGTGTCTTCTCTTCTCATCTCATAATCTCTTAAGACACTTAATAAAGAAAGACAATTGTTGTACTTTATGAGCCTTAAGTACAAAAGGAATGATGAGTAGGGGGTCTCTTCTCACATTGTCTAGAGTGTTTAGCGTATGCCCTTTGAGCGATATGCGACGCATTCGCTCTTATGTAATAGTCTTTAGTGCAACATGAGTTACAAACTAACTCAATTCACTTCTTCTAAAAAACACAAACAAAATCAAACCTTTTCATCCTTTAGGATTGTTTGAAAACCTCATTTTCAGAGAGAGTATGTTGCGTTTCCGTTTTACCGCAAATAGGCATCGTCCCTAATTGCTAGAATGGAAACTTAACATTACTTTAAAAAAACACCAACAAGTGGTCTAGTTTTCCCGAACTATGTTTGCTCTGATTTCTCATACCAGATGAGGATACGTAGACACAAGACGGCGATGTCTTGGCAAACAACCTTCCCCCCGTCACCCGTAGTTTTCCGAATTACGTTGACTCTGACTTTCCCATTGCACGAGGGAATACGTAGGCATAGGGCGGCGATGTCCTATCGAGTCTCTTCTTTCTCTTCACCCCCGTGTAGCAGTAGCCTTTAGATTGATTTCACCCATAGATTAGACAACAAGCATGAATCCTGTTGAGTACAACGGATGTGAGGGGTGCTCATACCTTCCCCTTGCGTAACCGACTCCCGAACCCTAGATTTGGTTGAGATGACCTTGTCTTTCCCTTTCTCTTAGGTTTTCTTCGATCGTTTCCTTTCCCTCTCTTTGGGATAAATAATGTTTGGTGGCGACTCTTCTGTCTGTTTATCGGCCTCCTTTTTTCACAGTTGCGACAGGTATTTGATTCGGTCGTTACCAACTTCCCCAGTTAAGTCCAGTGGTTACTGGCACCGCTTGAATCCAATTATCATTGGTACCTAGAATTGATTGTCACCGATTCCCTTGTGAAGACCAGTGGTTACTGGCATCGTCATTTTAACCCGATTGTTATTGGTATCATCACCATGGTTGCCCCCTTTCTCCCCTGGAAGTCTAGTCGTTACTAACCCCCCCCCCCCCCAGAAAGTCCAGTGGTCATTGGCCTCGTTTAAATCCAATTGTTATTGGTAAGAATTTTTGGTTGTCACCAATATCCCCAGCGAAGCTTTGGCATCCCCAATTGAGTCTCGGAGGTCTGGTGGTTACTAGCATCCCCGGTGCGTTCGATCTTGTTTCTAGTTTTTTCCTGAAGATCCCATTTGAACTCTTCGTTATAGGAAGCTCTTCATTTGGTTGTCCCCAGTGAGGATTGTGTCTCTGGTCTTTCATTTCTCAGTTGGAGAATTGTTTTCCCCAAGGGAGTTTCTCCCTTGTCCCCGTTGGAGTTTTGTCTTCCCCGATGGAGTTTGTGTCCCTCTGTGAAAGATCCCTTTGAATTAGCAGCATTGGTCATGTATGAACTGTTGCTCGCTATGCCTTGGATCTTTCCCTGGTGTGTTGGGTCCCCTGTGAGTGGTTACTCGTTGTTTTGTTGTTCTTTTATTTTTACTCGTGTGTCAGCATTTGTCTTACATTCTAGCATCATACAACATCATTTTAGAATTGATTGCACGTTTAGTATTTATCCTTTTGCATACCATCGTATCTAAGGGACACAATTTTCGGTTTGCTATATTTAAACACCTTTCACTATGATTCTATGAGGTATGTCATCTCTCATTGCCATTTGGTGAAGGTATTTAAATAGGGGCATCTGTTGTACCCCAAATTTTTACTCTTAGATCTTCATCATCATCCTAGTAGCATCATCATTTTTTTATGTAACCTTAACCCCTTTCAAGTTTGTCTTTATCAAGATACAGGTGAATTAGGGTTACATACAGTCAGGAATTGGGGTTTCGATGGTTTGATCAGTCAATATCTTGGATTGATTCTCCATGAAAAAAGTATCCACATCATCAAGAATACTATTCGGGATCAAGTATGAATCCAATTTGAGGTTGTCACCCAAAGATGAGAGCAGTGCAGTCCAGAACCCTCGATTAGGGTTTCTAATTAGAAAAAATCAATTGTGGTTTGACTTTTGATTTCAATGGTACTACAATGGTGGAATAATGGTTCATAAGGCTTATATGACTTAGTGAAGTCCACTCAAGAAGTTTCAAGACCTCAGAGGACCCAAAACACCAATAGTCGATTCGGGGTCCCCCGATCGATCGATTCGTTCGACCAAAAAGTCAACTCATTGACCAAAAGGATTTTGACCCAAAAAAATTGAAGGCAATCATGTTCCTAATGTTATATCACATCTAGTCATGAATTTTTGTGACCATTGGATCAAGGATTGAAGAGTAATTGAAAAATCGGGAAATTAGGGTTTTGAAAGGGGCAAGACCATAACTTTTTAACCACACATCCAAATGGGGTGGTTGAAAGCTTGTTGGAAAGGTCTTGACAAGTTGTACAAAAGTGCAAAAGTGACATATATGAAAAAATGAATAGATTTTGAGTTATGATCCAAATCAATGCAAGATGGGAAAACACAGTGAAATTTCATAGTTTTAGCACTTTTCAAGTCATGTTTTCAGACAACTTCAAGGATGTTTTTGACCTAGTTCCACTCGGAATTTGAAAATTCCCAAAACATGAAAGTTGTAGATAATGATGAGGTATTTCCAAAAAGTACAAGAACTCCTCCATAGCATTTATGAGCTAGGAGTTTCGGAGGAGGCAAGTTGGGGTCCAAGCACTTGAATGCACCATTTCAATTTTGTCACAAATCAACTTGCCAAACACCTAATTCATTCTCAACCATTTGATCAATTCTTGATCTGATATTTAGAGGATATAATGAGTATAAATTCTGAAGGAGTGAAGGATTTGAAAGGCATGGCAAGTTGCATTATTTTAATATAAAAAATCAAGAGGAAAGAGAAACTTTTCATGGAAGAAATATGCAACAGCAGTTCCCCTAGTCCCTAGCCACACTTCAATCACTTCCATTTCCCTCATACAACTTGTCTTGTGCTTCACAATGAGTCAAGAGCATTGAAGATTAGCTGCGCCAAGATCTTGGATAGATTTTCTACAAATTTCACTCAAAAGAGAAAAACTCCAAATCTGTCCTCACCTTTGATCATGTGGCTTTGCCTATAAATAGCATAGTCTCTATGCATCAAAAATACACAATAGCAACCAAGAAACCAGCCACAAACACTCTCCATCATCAGTTGTAAACCTTCTTGCAAAACAAGCAATTTATGCCAAGTTCACTAAAACTGCCTTAGACAGAACCTACCACAAATCAATTTCCAACCATTCCACATCTTTACCAACACTCCACACAAGTTATAAATGATCCCCTAGAGCTGTCTAAATCACCATTTGCACCAAAAACCATTCCCTTCTCAAAGTTAACCTCCAAAACCAAAAAAGTCAACATATTGCATCTTTCAAGCCATAACTCACTACAGATCATTTCTAACTCTTTTAACACCTCTAACACTTCATAAATAACATATAGAAGCTGTCCAAATCAAGTTTGCACTTTTGTAACAAAGATTGAATCATGTTGCTTTGTAAAATCATGGATTTTTGAGGTTTTCTCCATTTTTCAAGTCATTATGTGTGACAGTGGAGTTATCGATCATTGAAGCTGCTTTTCATCATCCAAATACAATTTTCAGACTATAGCAAAGTAGCAAAGACCTCTGGTTTTCTTATTTGACAAGGTTGCTTCAAGAGGTAAGCCTAAATCCTTGAATCTTGAAATTTTGCTTTGCATTTCACATGCCATGTTGAGTTGTAATCATGTTTTTGTGCTAGACATTGTTTGAACATGTTATATGTGTGCTATATGTCATGTATGAACCACCATTTGTGTAACACCCCGTTTCCCAAAAGCAAAATAAAATAATTAAAATGAACACACATCAGAGTTTTCCCCACAACGGGATGTCACAGTTTCCAAACAAATTCCATAAATCATTTTTCCAAATTAATTTTCAATAAAGTTGCAGCGGAAAATATATATACATATATATAGTCTGTCATAAATCAAAATAACATATATACATCATCCATGTCATCCACATCATCATACGTACAGAAATCGGCCAACTGCCCAAAACATATATAGTATCATCAACAATCATCACTAAACAGGATACGCCACAGGGGCACACAAAATCAATAGTAACCAATAAAACTCCCAAAAAGGCCCTGGTGTTACGTACCAGAACAGTCCTACGGAGACACCACAATCCAAGCTAGCTAAACACCTGGATTATATGTACTCCCGAAGAAGCACAGACCACAACAACAGCAAAGGGGGTGAGATTCACGATTAAATAATAATGGTATAGTTGTACATGAAATAAAAGGCAGAAAATCATATAAATATCATTTCATATACAATACATCTGGACTTACTGTCCCAGCATCAATCTCAACATAAAATCATGCAACACATGCACCCCCACACAACCCATGAATATGCAATACCGACTCACAACAACGATGGGCACCAGGCCATCAAACCTCCTCACAGGGAGCACACCACACCGATGGACACCTGGCCATCACCTTCCTCCACAATGGGAGCACAATAATAATATCGATGGACACCTGGCCATCACCCTCCTCACATGGAGCACACCACACCGATGGACACCTGGCCATCACCTTCCTCCACAATGGGAGCACAATAATAATATCGATGGACACCTGGCCATCACCCTCCTCACAGGAAGCACACCACGCCGATGGACACCTGGCCATCACCCCTCCACTACGGGAGCATCACAACGTAATATGCCATGCATAACCCCAATGCACGCACTCAACACAATCACACACATAACCAACATATACGGTCCCTGACCAAATCTCACCATATATCACAATCACACACATCATACATCTATCACACAAGATGCAATCCGATCCTATCGATCCACCCCTCACACAACATATAACACAACGCACAAAGGCGTACCAATCCTACTGATCCACTCACATCATAAAATACATACATAACAAACACACGAAGCGCGTCGATCCCACGGATCCGATCACCACACGACATATCACATACAATGCACACAAGGCATATCGGTCCTACTGACCCAAATATATCATACACTGAGCCCACACAGTGCACACCTGACACACATAGCACACACATAGTGCACCCGCCTCACGTACACATTCACACATATCCATACTTAACACATAATCCTTCGATTATGTCTACCGCGACAAACGCCGGCCACACAGCCCTCATGCCCCTCGTCATACTCTGAACCCTCATATAATATCACGGCACATCAGGCCAATCACACTCAGCGCCAACAGCTGCACACATCCCTCAAATTCCAAATTCTACTAAACTCGCTACCTGCTCGCTACGCGAGTTCCTAGCGAGTGTTCGCTACACGTTCGCCTAGCAAACCCCCTTGCGAACAATACTTCTGAGCTACTGGAAGTGTTCGCTACTACCTCGCTCAGCGAACTTGCTAGCGGGTACACCTAACCAGCCACTGCCCAAGCTCGCTACACGCTCGCTACGCGAGCCCCTAGTGAACGCTTGCCAGGCATTCGCCTAGTGAAGGGCTAGCGAAAGCCTGCGATTTCAGAAAATTAACTCTGCTGTTCAGCAACAGCTGCAGTTTCCCCTCTCTTTCAATCTCACCAATTTACTCTAAAATCGTCGGCCACACATCCTACCGATATCCCACTTAACCAATGCTCAATTCATCCGATAAAATCTCGGCCCTAGCCGAATACCCCAATTCTGACTCAGAGTCATTCCAACTCCGAAATCCCCAAACTCATCCAATAACAAATCCTCGAATTCATACAACAATCCCACCATAATATCCATGATCATAACATATTTAAGCACATGCAGCAACATAAACTTGTCATCAAATCATCATCAACATGCAATATGTTCATACATGGGGTTAGGGATTCCCCTTCTACCAATTTTCATGTAAAAACTCATTAACCGTTAAATCCCCCCCCCCCCTTACCTCAATTGAAGTTCTGATGTTGATGAAGCACCAAAATCTTCACGAGTTCTGCTTGCTTTCACGATCGAGCTTCTCTTTCTCCTTATGTGTTCTTCGTACGCGTTCCTTTCTTTCCTTCCAATTCTGATTTCCACAAATGACAAGCTTGCCCTTAATCCCAATAATTCTCTTTTTAATCCACTTATCTCATAATAATATTAATTCCTCATATTTCTTTTATTCCAAAATCCCAATTAATAATAAACTTTATTCTGATAATATTACTTAATATGATTATAATTAATAATAATATTAGTATTAGTAACACCTTACTAATTATCATATTACTATCATTATTAATCATATTTTCGAATATTATGGAACTTACTCCGCAACCAAAACTCCACACAAGCACGCACCAAGAATGAAAGTGACACCGAAAATGAAATTAATTAAAATGGGCGTTACAATTTGCACCAAAAATTGTTACTTCTTGACTGTCCAAAATGCTGGTCAGAAACTAAGCCCAACTAGGTCATCATGTGCATGTTGATTCCAATCTGCCAAACTATATGTGCATTTTCTGATTTCTCTTGAGGCAATCATAAAAACGATGCATGTGTGATGTTTTCATACTTGTTTCATCAAACCTTGCTCTGTTTGGGACTGCCCGTACGCTCATGCTTTTGCTTGTGACCAAAGTTGCCTAAAACAATGATGCTATCGAATTTTTTAGTGAGTGTATAGTATGGAAAAACAAATTGTACCATTTAATTCCTTGTTTAAAAACACAAAATTTTCACTTTTGTTTCACTCCATTTGGTTAAGAACTGACTGATTTCCATCCTTCATGCAAATAACCCTAAATTTGTGACTTTGCCTTGCACTAGTTTTGCCCCATTGGTGCACCTACTTTGAATGATCATAACTTTTTTTATGCTATTAATGCCATTCTTTTTACAAACTACTCTTTGTCATGTCTATTTTAATTGAGTGAATAAAGAATTCAAGGATCATTATCCTAGAAAGACTTTGATTCACTTGAAAAACATGTGTTTTTAAGGTTTTCACCATGATGTTTGTAGACGTTTTCAACTTGAAACTTGACTTTCCTTGTGATGACGATCTTGTGTGATCCATACATGTTTCTTAATATGTTTAAATGCTCAAGTTTGTTTGAATCATTGACTTAATATGTTCATACTTGTTTTTATGAATGTATACATGAATCGTGAACTTTTAAACTTCATCTGTGAACTCTGCCATGATTCTTGATGTTGTGACCTCCAGAAAATGTTTTCCATGCTTCATTCTTCTTGTGTATGTGCCTTTTTAGGACAATAGCATTCTAGGGTTTATGTTTTGTCTTGGTTGTTACCATGAACATTACTTTGTTTTCTCCTATGAAACGATGAACTTATGTTTTGTTGATTCGCATTTCTTTGCCTTTTCATGTTGTCACATGATCACTCTAATCTCTTTTGGTAGTTACCATACTTCATGCCTTCATTATGATAAATTATTTCACATTTTGTCTTACGTGATCCATGCCCCATGTTTGGTTTAATTTGTAACTTATATGCTTGATCATTACTTGTTCATGTTTATCTCTGTGCGTTCCTTGATGTTGTAACCTCTTGAACATGATCCCATGCCCCTACCTTACTTGATATGATGTCTTGTTAGAATCATAACATCCTTAGGTTTGAGCCTTGTTTTGAAAATTATCTTTTGAACATGTATGATTCCCCATGAACTTTGAACTTTTCACTTGAACTGTTGCAACACTTCTTGTATGCTTACTTGTACTTGATTATCATCAATGCATGATTTATTAGTCTTATGTTATTATATTTGACATTCTTTGAAACATATTATATGCTTTCCTCAAGTTGTTACTTGTTTGCATTTGAACTTGGTTGCGTTACATGTTGTTGTCTTGATGGTTGTTAGCTTATTTCTCTTCATCTTTATTAAGATGTTTCAAATGGTTTCTACCTTGTATGTTTGGTATTATAAGAACATCTACCATGTTCCCCTTTTAGATATTGTAATATCTTTAGGTATTGATGGTTGCAACCACTTGACTTGACTTTAAATTATAACAATTTCCTGATGTTGTCACATACTTGCATTTCTTCCTTGATTGTTACCACACCCTTTTATATGTTCACCATGTTTGAATGAATGCTTTGGTATGCTTTTAACTTTGTTAAGTTATTCCCCAAGAGATGGAACTTGTTAGTTCTCATCCAGTTGCCTCCTTTTTTCCCTTTTCCAAAGGAAAGTTTCTCTATTGACTCTTGTGTCATAGACAACTCATTACCCCCTCTTTGAATTTGTTAAGTCATCTTTGAACCATAACTTAGTTAAGTTAGAACCTATATCCATTAGACTTTGCTTTAATTCTAAAAGACCTACCCCTTGTTAGGAGTATCTTTCAACTCTATGTAAGAATCATTGTCATGATTACTTACTCCCCTTTTGGCTTTTGTAAAAGTCAATCTTCTTGAGTGTTCAATTTAGAATAGAGAGTTTTGTTAAACTCTATACAAGCATTGTTATGTCTGTTCCCCTTTGAACCTTGATCGTAATCAAGAGTTCTTCATCCTAGTGAGGTGAACTATGATTGCTCTGATTCTATCCTAGTTAGGATACGTAGGCAAAGGATGTGATATCTTTGCGAGCAAACTTAGAAACATCAACCTTAGGTCTTTAACTCAACTCAACTTTACCCAAACCCAAATTCCAAACCATAGCTAAGATTTAGCAAGTATAGCATACAAACATACAAAAGGTTCCTGTAGAGTACTACAGATGTTTAGGATGTGAAATACCTACCATAGGCATAACCAACCCCTGATTCTGATCTCTTAGCGTTGTTGTTACATTGCACAAAAGGTATTTCTTTCTTTAACCTTTCCTTTGGATAAATCAAAGTCCAGTTGTGATACATGTCGAGAGAATCCTAACCAGAGGTATTATTCAAGCTCAAGAAGTTATCAGGGTCAACAGACAGAGGGGTGAGTTCTTGAAAAGTCTGAGTGCTTGTATGGGGGCTCATCTCCTCACTTGGAGCCAGTTGAAGATCAGTAGTTGATTGTAAGGCCTTGATCAAGGAGAGGGTGTGTGAGTATAGCTCATTGAAGTGCCTTGGAGGTCATGTTGGAGCTCAATCAAGTCATTTTATCAAGTGCATGAGCCACAGTTGAAGTGGATGTCACTAGGGTTTCATTTAGTTAATCCTAGGCCAAACCGTGTAATTGAAGAGTATCAAAGCCTACTTCTAGGTCATTGAGATCATGAAATGATATGTTGATACATTTGTGGTGTTGTGCTGAGATCAAGTCAAGAAGAGTCAAGAGTGGTTGGAGTTGCTAAGTCAGGGTTCCTAGGGTAAAATCCCTTGTTTAGTGCCAAACTTCCAAGCCATGTAAGTCAAGATACAAGTCTCATATGACTTTGGCCTCCACACGAATGTTGTAGAGGATGCTCTTAGCTTTAATATGAGTACTAGAAGTCCTCCATTGGATTTATAGAACTCAAGTTATGGTCCAGACAAGTTACAGGTCCTCAGATGCATCTGAAATTTGTCTGTGAAAATCATCTGACTTCAAAGCTATTCTTGACCTAGAAGGAGGTTTCACCTTAACTTTTGGCCAACATGAAAGTTGTTTCTCAGGATCTTAGCTTTGCAAATTGTATTAGAAGTCTTCCATCTGATTTGTAGAACTCAAGTTATGAGGTTTACAAGTCAGGGGTATTTTGGGAAAGTGAGATTATAGGCCATTTTCAATCATAGGTCAAAATCTCCAACTTGCACTTGTCAAATGGATTTTTGTTCAACATGGAACTTGTTTAAAATGTGGTTTTAGGCTAAACAAGAACTCATGGTGAATTTATTTGGCTCATATCAAAGATTGGTGTGAAGTGGTTTGAATAAAGAAGAAATTCAAAGGCATTTTTGGTGTGAAATTGAAATAAATGGTTATGGGTCCAAAACCAGTCAAATAACCATTCATTTTAATCAGAAAATATGTTTTAAAGACATTGGCAATTATGGAATTTTCATTTGAAGTGTGCTTCATGGCCTTTCATAGGATTTCTTCACATAAAAGTTACATAACACAATTCCTTCACAAAGGTAATTTGGAGACTCCTTTTGGGTTGAATTCATTCTAAATGAAATATGTAAGTCATCCAAAGCTTCCAATGCAAGCTATGAAGCCAATGTCATGCATTTCCATAATCAAATTTTGGAAGAAAAGTTGGATTTGGATCTTTGATTTTGGGCTTGGGCCTGAGCTCTAGAAGCTTCTAAACCATTCTATAAAGGTTGAGGAGCTCATCAGAAACAAGGTTGGTGATTGATTGGGGTTGAGAGCAAAGATCACCATTGGAGCTTGAAGAAGAAAAGTGAAAGAGTGAATTTCTGTTTGAAGCCATTTCAAGCACAATTGAAGCTTCAATCTTCTTCTAACATCATCACCGATTGAATCTGGAAGGTTTCGGAGAAAGAATCAAGCCAGAAACGCCTCCAATTGAAGCTTGAAATCAGGTTTCTTTTTCTTGAAATTACACTCCATTTATGTGTTTTCAATGCATTAGAATCATGTGGTTAGGTTCACCTTAAATTATAGATGATTTCTGGGCAAAGAATTGGATGTTTAGTGACATTTTAGGATGAGATCCGTTTTAGGTTGAGATGAAGAATTTTTGATTCGTGGATTTTTAGACTGTTTAAGTGGTATATTTGGATTCCTCTCGAAATTTCATGCGAATTTGGTTCAAGAATCATCGCGTTTGGTGGATGCGTTTGGTTCAAGAATCACATCTGTCCACCACGGATGCGCGCGCGAAGCTTCTTCAAGCTGCAGAAAATTCAAATGGAGAAGAAGTAATCATGACCATCCATTCGTCATGAAGAAGATGAATTGGTCTCACGATCGCGCGGCCAAGAGCGCGCCACGTCACAGCTGCCCAAAACGGCGTCGTTTTGCAGCGCCTCCAAGATCCCTTGTGCGCGGGTTCGATTCCCAGGCGTGCTTCTTTTCATTTATTTTGAGAGCTGATTTGTTTAATTTTCGTTTTGGGCTTCGCAGCGCTATTGCCACCCCCCTCCATGAGCCCAATGAAATTGAGCATAAAATTCCTGCTGATTACAGCCTCTCCTGTTCTTTCTTTATTTTCTTTTCTTTATTTTTCTGTTTTCATGGCTGTTTGGATTAATTGCTTTAAAAATAGTAAAATTGATCATAAAATTACGAACTTTTTTCTCATGATTCCTGAACGTCTTAAGAAATTTTAGGAACTGGTTTTACATTTCTAGGATTCAATTCGAATTAATTGCATTTTTTCTTTTGTGCTAATGCTCATTAATTTTGCATAATTGAGCTGTCTGTTTGTTGATTTTTGTTCTCCCATTTGGTATTGAATTTTGTCTTGATATTTTGATGACTATTAGGTTAGATATGTATGCTCCCTCAGGATTTTTCACACATTTTTGAGACAACTATAGGTTCTTATTTAGAGGTAGGTTTAGAGCCTCTCCCCATTAATGGTTCCCCTTGATACCTTCCAACTTAGGATTTTATTAGAGGACTTAAAAATTGAATTAGGTCCTGATTTTTTAACTGTAGATCATTAACAAATGCATGTTCCCATAGAAAAATAATTGGATTTTTAGGATGTGTATTGATATTTTAGATAGAATATTCAAGTTGTTTGTTCATTTGGTGCCTCAATTTTGGTGATTGTTTAGAATTGACTCAAATTGGGATTTTCTTGCATGGTGGGCTTCTGGTTCTTATTGGAGGATATCATGGACATGATGAAGCTTTTGTGGAGTGGCTGGTGGAGCTTGGATTGAAGCTTTTCTTGTCTTTTTGTTAGCTTTTTGTAGCTTATGAGATTAGGGATTTTAGGAGAGAGCTTTAGAAATAGTTTTTTTTTCAAATAAAGGTTGGTTTCATTCACCTTTCATTCCCATCCTATGATTCAAATTCCTCATGTTAAAGTCTTATATCTCCTTTGGAGGGATATATGACATTTACAATGAGTAGAACTTTTGAGGATGCCTTTCTCTGATGACTGGTTGAGTGTCAGATGGGATTCATTTGGTTTCCTGTCTGCTTCCCATCATCATACCTTCATCTTGTTGATTCCTTTCCTTGCTGGAGCATGGTTAAAGCATGAATATGGAGCACTCTATTCCTTATCTTGAAGATGGCTTGATCTTGAAGGTTGATTTACAGACTATGGACTGGATTGCTGTCAGAGAGTGGCTTTGCTGTGAAGCTGTTGATTCGCTTTCTTGATTGTCTGTTTTTTTATTTGCTTTGATGTATTGATATGATTTGATTGGTGTGATGCATTTAGATTAGGTCATGTAGTTGAATAAACCTAAGAGCATCCTAAGGGTTGAGCTTCTCCCCTTGCTTGTATTGCATTAGATGTTGAGTTTCTCCCCCTGCTTGTATTTTTACTGTATGGCTTTGCTTGCTGGTATTCGGTAGAGCTTAGCTCCCTTGCCTGTGTAGTTTGTGGTTTGTTTAATTGTGTTTACTTTCTTTTACTGTCTTTGCAATTATTCATATCTGGCTTGAAGTTGAGATGAGCTTGTGGAGGCTTATGCCCCACACATATTTCCTCCCTCACTTGCATTGCATGCATCTTTACAGTAATTTCTTTACAGTTTTTTTGTTTACTGTTTGATTTCCATTACCATGTTCCCCTAGGAGCTCTAACTTCTCTTCTTCAAGAGAAGTTATGACAGACCTTAGGATTCTAACCATGCATGATAACATTAGTTAGTTTCCCTTTAACCACAACCGTAGGATGAATATTGCATGATAACTGTAGGATCGAGTCAGTTTCCCCTTAGAGAGTCTGTTTCTCTTCTCATCTCTTAACAACAGTAAAACACTTAATAAAGGTTAACACATGTTGTGCGTTTCGAGCCTTATGATATTTGAGAAAGAGTTGTGGGAGGGTTTCTCTCGCATAACTCGAATGTTTAGTGTGGTACCCTTTGGGTGACATGCGACGCATTCACTCTCAAGTCCAAGTCTTTAGTGCAACACGAGTTACAAACAGAACTCAATTCACTTCTTCCGTAAAAGACTTAAAAAAAACAAACATTCAAATCCTTTTTGTCCTCTTGGACTCCCTAATCCCTTGGAAACCCTTTTTCAGAAGGAGAGTTCTGTTAACTTTCAGTTCTATCGCAAATGGTAATGCCTAAGTCTCCAAAGGTCGAGCTGCAAACACCAACTGCTGGAACCGTCTGTTAACTTTACTTGGATAAAAAGCAGCTGAAAAAACCTGTGTTCTTCGTAGCCCGAACTACGTTTGCTCTGATCTTTCATGCCGTATGAAAGTACATAGGCACAAGATGCGATATCTTGGCGAGCAACCTTCCCCCATAACCCGTAGTTAGGCGAACTACGTTGACTCTGATTTCTCGTTCCAGACGGGAATACATAGGCATAAAGTGCGATACTTTGCCGAGTCATTTTCTTTTCTTTTTAGACCAGACCTTTAGAGTAAATAGATAAACACACCCTTAGATAGAAAACAAGCGTGGATCCCGTTGAGTACGAAGGACGTGAGGGGTGCTAATAACTTCCCCTTGCGTAACCGACTCCCGAATCCAGGATTTGGTTGCGATGACCATTCCTTTCCCTCTTTGCGTTAGGTTTTCTCTGAGCATTTCCTTTCCCTCTTTTGGGATAAATAACGCACGGTGGCGACTCTTCTGTCATGGCCGTCCCCGATTTTCGCAGTAGCGACAGCTGGCGACTCTGCTGGGGACTCCAACGGTTCCCTATGCGAGTCAATCCTAGCGCTTGTTTTCCCGTCTGGGGTTTTGTATGTATTTATCTTTCTGTCTTTACTTTCAGTACTATATATTATTGTTGTTGTGCTGTGCGTAGAGGGTTAGTTTGAGAGATAAGCCGGACCTGGGCTTGAGTGCATATAGACTTAGAAGTAGAAAGTAGTGGTTAGCCTGCTTGCTTTGCTCGCACTAGCTAGCTACGAAATCTGCACTCAGACGAGATTCTCTTTGATGGCATCTTGCCTGGACCTTTGGGCTCGACAGGTTGTTGGATTTGAGGGTTGTCGACTCTGGGGACCTATCATTTGGGATTCGGCTAAGTGAGGCCTCTTCAAGGGACGATGATGCCACACCTTCTGGGTATCGTATCATCGCTCTTGAAAGTCGGTGACGCTGATGACCGCATATGATGTTGTACCTCGTCTGCGAGTTAAGTACATACCTGTGAGGGGCAGGTGGGTCTTTTTGCAGGAAAACTCTGGCCTCAGAACACCTGGTTTGTCTCTGTCAGTGAGAATTGGTTGCGAGGGTTCTTTTGTGGTTGGTTTGGTTTGAAGAGAAGATCTGATGGTTCTCAAGCTGCAGTACAGCACAACACAGTTCTTCAGCACTGCACTTGATCCCCTGTTTGCATATGCATTTTCATTTTCATGTTTGCATTTCATTAACGTGTATTTATGTTGCAGGTGTGTTTTTCCCCTCAGATTCTAGTGTTCTTCTTGCCAGACATGGAGTCCATGAAGAGAATAGTTGCTTACAGGTTACCTTCTCCAGATATCAGATCCTTGTTGCGGTTGGTTGCTCTAGCAGATCAGAGAGTGAGGGCTGAGTTTAGAGAGTCTTATGGAAAACTGCTCAATTTGGTGTGCAGACCTTCTGTGTTTGAGATGACTGGATTGTATACCTTGATGCAGTTTTACGAGCCTCAGTTGAGATGCTTCTTGTTCCCTGATTATATTTTGGCCCCTACTTTGGAGGAATATTCTGATATGCTAGGAGTTCCTGTGTTAGATCAGATGCCTTTTATTCACGAGGATATTGAGCCTGAGTTGGCTAAGCTTGCTGAGATTGTCAGTTTAGATGCTTCTGAGTTCCTCGGAGGTTTGGTCAAGCTGAATGGATTTTATGGTTTTCATCTTTCTTGCTTGGTTGAGAAGGTTACGCAATGTGCGAAGGATGGATGTTGGATTATCTTCAATGCTATTCTAGCTGTTTGCATTTATGGGATTGTATTGTTCCCCAACTTGCCTGATTTTGTTGACTCAGATGCTTTCTTTATTCTTGCCTCGAAGAATCTGGTGCCTACTCTCTTAGGTGACGTTTATCATTCTATTCACTATAAGAATGAGATGCGTCGGGGAAAGAATGTTTCTTGCTGTGTACCTCTTCTATACAGGTGGTTTCAGGGACATCTTCCTAAGACGGGACCTTTTGTTGATACTGCTGGTACTTTAGATTGGTCTTCCCGATTGATGGGATTGTATGCTGAGAACATTGTTTGGTTTGATGGGAACCTGCTCGGAGTGGATATTATATATAGTTGCAGTGGCTTTCCGAACGTTCCTTTGATTGGACGGAAAGGTTGTATTAACTATAACCCTTCTCTTCTTGTGAGACAGTTTGGCTATGCTTTGAGGGATTCTCCGGTTGAGGACGAGATATAGGAATCTCTGTATCTCACGGGTTTATTAGATGGAGATATTTTGGTCAGATTGAGGCAAGCTTGGGGTAATATTCACAGAAGAGGAAAGACATTGCTTGGCAAGAGTGAAAGTCGAGCTTATAATCCTTATCGGCTCTGGATCCATGAAAGAGTTGAAAAATCTTTGATTCCGTATCCTACTGTAGAGCCTTTGTATCTTCTGGTGATTGAGGAACCTACATCAGTAGAGATTGAGAAGTATAACAAGCTGCTGGCTGAAAAGGAAGAATTGCAAAGAGCAAACGAAAAGCTAGAGAAAGAGATTTTCCAGCTTCGGCATGAGAAGAGTGAGGCAACCTTCACTTTGAAGAAACAGACTGAGATGATTAATAGGTTGGGTTCAGATTTGACTGAAGAGACCGGCAGGAGATGGAAGGTGGGAGTAGCCCTGAATGGTGTTAGTAGTGTTCTTGCTACTAAGAAAGAGCTTCTGAACAAGGCTTATTATCGACTTTCCAAATGGGAATTTTTGTGGAATGCCATGCTTACTATCCGAAAGGAGCGTGAAGATGAGTTGAAGCTGCAGATTTCCCGGTTAGAGGAGCGGCTCAGCGCTAAGGATGCGAAGATTGCTGAAGAGGCATCTCTTAGACGTGACGCTGAGTTTAGAGTGAGCGACATGGTCAAAGAAATGAGGGGTTGTGAACTGAAGGCTGGCTTCAAGAGATGCAGGCTTGATGAGTGTTTTGGCAAGGGAACATGTGTAGAGGATGCCAAAAAGCTAAGATTCACTGTTAGGCGACATGCATTACTGATACAGGAACTGCTCTCCAGACCAGGCCATCCTGAGACGTTGAGACTATTGGAGGATTTCTGGGCTCGTCATCCGTCTTGACTAGCTTTGATATTTCCCTTTGTATCTTGTTGTACTTGACCATCGCCAGACTTATTGGCCGATGTCTTATCAGTTGTATCTTGTACGCTGCCTATTGGCTCTTTGATTATATATGAGGATTTCTGATTCAATTGCCTGTCTATATGGGCTCCATTGTCGTTATGGCTTCTTCCTTGGAACTGGAATCGGGGGGAGGGGGGGATTAACCTGTTGCATATTTACATGTTAGCATAATCATGTTGCATAGCAGGTACTTTGAGTGTTTTCGTCTAACCCTTTGTGTGTGTCGGTATGGCAGGATAGATCGCAGGTTCCGAGCAATGGAACAGATTCAAGCTGAGTTAATTGAAGTCCGAGGCCAGCTGGGGCAGGTTGTGAATGACGTGCAAGCGTTGCGCTCGAACCAGAGTGCGCTCGAAGAGGAGAACTACCGGTTGAAGGCCCAGGTGGGTTTGATGGCAGAAGTATTAAGGAATATACTCCGAAGAGAGTGTGAGCAGACTCTCGAAGCTGCTGCCACCAGGCTTACTCCACTGGTGTCTGAAGAGTCTGTGCCAAGGCATGATAGGCCTAAGAGATCCTCTGCACAGCTTGAAGCTCAAGATCTTCCCCGTCAGCGGTCGCGGCCAGTTTCTCAGGATAACCCTAGAAGATATGGTAAAAGAATGAAACTCTCTGACAGAGTCCTTGATAAGCTCCCGATGGATTATGCTCAGTTGGTGCAAATCTTGCTCCAACTTCAATTGGTTGAACCTCGTACTTTGGCTCCATTGACTGGCCAGCCACCACCAGACTATGACGTGAACGCCCGTTGTGTTTTCCATTCCGGGGCACCGGGGCATGACATCGCAAACTGCAGATCTTTTAAGCATAAGGTCCAAGATTTGCTAGACGAGAAGGCAATTGAATTTGTGTCGGGCGGCATAAAGGTATCAGGAATTGATATTCCTATCCCCCCATCTGAAGATGCAAAGGGACCGGGGTATATGCTGGAATCGTTGGAGTCTGAATCCCCTTGTCCACTGCAGTTACCGGTTCCTGGGTCGAACTTGAGAGCGAAAGCGCCTGAACACAAGGAATGCCTCGATCAGCATCGACAACCTCTTGCTCCATCGCAGCAAAACTATCAGAATCAGAATCGACCTCACAACAATTTGAAAGGAGTTGATAGACAGAAGGTGCATGTCCTTCCCAAAAAGAAAGTTGGTCGTATACCGCTCTTCTGATCGAGCCTAAAGACCGCAAGGGTCGCTCCCCTCAGCAGCAAATCAGTGTGAAAGCCCAGTACCTGAAGGCTGGCAGACTGCATTTTATCATGTCATTGCTTTGCATTTTTAGTTTCTTTCCCGTTAGAATGCAAATTTTCGCTTGTAAAACTTGTTGTTTGTCAATTGATATTGACAATGAAATAAATGTGCATGTTTTGAATTAATCCATTCGTGTTCACTCTATTGCTTTCTTTTATTTTAAACACTTATTTAAGTGGAATCCGGGGAGGATGAGGAAATTGAAAGACGTGTAAGCTTCCGATTGTGTGCTCTTGGATGGAAAAACCTGTTGACGATATACATGCATTGTTTCAAATCCACAAACACCGGAGATATAAGGAAGATAATCCCTTGTCAGCCCCTTTGAGCCTAGTAGTAGGAGTTCTTTCTGAAAAACGGAAAAAAACCTCTATCTTAACCTGGGGCAGGGTAGGTGTCAGTTAATTTGACCAGGCGTTCAAATTACGAAAGGAGTGTTCGTTCGAGGATCAATCACACCTGTATAGGTCGTGCCTAAAGAACCACAATGGTTAAACCTTGCCGATAAGGAGTGAAACAATCACAATCGTTTTAACAAGTCAGACAAGCCGGTGTCACACGATTTGTTCGAACAAAAGAAAAAAGAGAAAGAAGAAAGCTCGCTAAGTCGAATCTTGAAAACAAGCGACTTAGGCAAAAACTAGGGCACCCCGCTGGACTGCAAAATTGAAAAAAGAAACTCTGAGGAGTTAGTCCAGGAAAAAGTTAGGGGAAAATGAAAACGGAAAAAACGAAAAGACGAAAAGGATTAAAAAAAGAAGAATGAAATCGTGTGACTCCAGGCACAACGAAGATGAAAAAGCGAGTGACTGTCACTCTAAAGAACGTGTGGTATCTTGAACTATCGCTCTTGTAGTTCAATCATGAATGCTAAGGTCGAGTTAGCTGAACGTAGGATCGGAGAACATCACGAAGAATGGGTGGGTTAAAATGAATTTTGAGCCTTTATCCTTTCTTTCTAAAACCATGAACCCAACCACGTTACAACCTGAAAAAGTCCTAATTGAAGCAGGTTTCTTTCGAGAGCATACTTCGGTAAAGACCACATCGAAACTGACTCCTAAAAGGATTCCTCTTGCAGCGTTGTATTAATTTTGACATTTTGATAGTTGATTCGTTTATTATATGTCATAAAATTTTTCTCAAGTGAACAGACTTGGATTTCAAAACTGTCATATGCATTGCATTTAATTATCTTTTATGTAGAACAATTTGTTTTACTGACGAGTAAGCGCTTGACAGCAGGAAAGTTTCTGCAGTGGAAAGTTTGATCGAGGTAGAATGTAGAAGGCCTGAATACTCCGTCAAGTTGTGGCCAGCCGTATCAAATGATCCCCAATGAATTCAACCATCTGGGGCAATCAGGTCGAGATTCGGTAAATCTCTCATAGTTGGAAGCACTACACGAATCAGCTAATCAGGGGCAGAGTCGTTGCAAGACTGGGGCAGACCACCCTGAGAGCATAAAGGCTATTGTCAATCAGAAGGCAATTAGTCTGAAACACCTCTTCGAGGTTCGAAACGCGAAAGTAGTTCGTAGCTAACCATCAGGGTACAGAGATTTCAAGGCCCTTTTAGGGGAAGATTTTACGAAGATCCCATGAGCTGGGAGCAGAAGTAGAAGCGAAGGAAATGTTCCTCTCTGTTTTATCGGGGTTTACCAGAAATTGACGCAGGGTCGGGGGCAAGCCATTTCGAAGTCTGCGGTTTGTGGCAAGTTTGTCTTTTCAAGTTGAAATGTTTGGATTGGGGCTTTGTCGTCACCTTTGCAGCAGATATCCAAGGAAGGGTGTTCCCCAGCCAGAGCAGGCTTTATGTGAAACTTATTCCTCCCCAGCAGACGGAATTTGCTTTTCCTCCCCGGCAGACAGAAGTCAGGGTTTTTATCCCCAGAGAGTTGGGATTGCATCAGAACAAGATCAGATTATACTCAGCAATTCAAAATGGACTTATTCGATAAGATAAAGTCATCCCCAGTGGGTCGAGATTGATATACCCAGCGGGGCGTGCATTCTCGAAGGGCGATTATGAATATGATTACTCCCCAGAGAGAGTCCTCGCAGAGTACAATCAGAGTACGAATCGATTCCCAGCTGAGGATCCCCAACAACATGGTTAATCCCCACAGAGCATGATTAGGTGATCAGTGGTTTTGAAAGGAGCATCCCCGAGCAGGATTTCCTTTTCTTTTCTCCAGCAGGTTGTTTTTCCTCTGGCAGGATGAACATCATCAGCAGAGTTCGTAATTTCAAGCTTGTGAGCCATTCCCCAACAGGATGATTATCCCCAGCGGAGTTGGTTTCACCTTTCCAGCATTTATTTTGCTGGAATATATTTGTGGTACCTGGTTATCCCCAGCGGACATGGCTTTGTCTTCAGCATTTATTTTGTTGGAACACCTCCTCGCATTTGCATATATCATCATATTTGCATCTACCCAAACGCGTAGCATTTCCATGTTGTATGGAGCATTACGCCATTGTTAAACACATGCATTTTGAAACATAAGCCAGGTTGATTACCTCTTTGTTTTCAGGTATGTTTCCCTGCAGATAATTGAGAATATTATTCAGGAAAGTGTCCATATATTCAGATTTGTGGCGCGAGATATGCGATGATAGTGTTCGCCCTGTCATGTGCCCCCTAGCAAAGTTGCTCGATTAAGTTTCTTTTCTCTCTCCCGGCGGAGTTCTTCTCAGATTGCTGTTACGTCAGCATTATAAGATTTCATGGCTTAAACTTGTGAAGTTGTTACTAGTGACTTCCCCAGTAAAGTTTTTCGTCATCAGAGTTGCTTGGTTGGGTTTCTCTTATTCCCCAGCAAAGTATTCTTCAGACTGCCGTACAACAGTTTTAAAATTTTTGAAGAAGTTACCCGTGATTGGCGGAGTTGTTACCTGTGTTGACAGTGATTGTTATCCGTGTTGAAGGAGTTGTTACCTGTGTTGACAGTGATTGTTATCCGTGTTGACGGAATTGTTACCTGTGTTGACAGTGATTGTTATCCGTGTTGACGGAGTTGTTACCTGTGTTGACAGTGATTGCTATCCGTGTTGACGGAGTTGTTACCTGTGTTGATAGTGATTGTTATCCGTGTTGACGGAGTTGTTACCTGTGTTGACAGTGATTGTTATCCGCGTTGACGGAATTGTTACCTGTGTTGACAGTGACTGTTATCCGTGTTGACGGAATTGTTACCTGTGTTGACAGTGATTGCTATCCGTGTTGAAGGAGTTGTTACTTGTGTTGACAGTGATTGTTATCTGTGTTGACGGAATTGTTACCTGTGTTGACAGTGATTGCTATTCGTGTTGACGGAATGGTGACCTGTGTTGACAGTGATTGTTATCCGTGTTGACGGAGTTGTTACCTGTGTTGACAGTGATTGTTATCTGTGTTGACGGAGTTGTTACCTGTGTTGACAGTGATTGCTATCCATGTGGACGGAGTTGTACCCGTGGTGATGGAGTCTCTCCTCGTGTTGACGAATTTAGTCCAGTTGTGGACGGAGTTGTACCCGTGGTGATGGAGTCTCTCCTCGTGTTGACGAATTTAGTCCAGTTGTGGACGGAGTTGTACCCGTGGTGATGGAGTCTCTCCTCGTGTTGACGAATTTAGTCCAGTTATGGACGGAGTTGTACCCGTGGTGATGGAGTCTCTCCTCGTGTTGACGAAATTTGTCTAGTTGTGGACGAAGTTGTTTCTTGCAAAGTGAATTCGATGCCTGTGGCGCCACACAGGGGGTTGATGTTGAAATTAAAGTTTTTATCAAATGATTGATCAGTCGTTGCCGTAACAACTGGGTTCAGTGTAACGGATGTCGTTCCCCCCAAGCAGTTTTCGCAGCTTATTTCTGTGGTTGGAAAATTTCCGGGTTATCTGGTATTCAACCGTCTTCTACCTCGATTGTTTGAAAGCCGTTCGCATTTCATCCAGTCGAGTCCAAGCCGCTTGAATAGGGGGAGTTGTTGTACCCCAAAATTTGCCCAACTTTTTTATCACTTGGTTTATGTTTCATTGCATAGTATAACATTGTTCTAACATAGTTCTAGCGTTTGCATATCATTACATTAGCATGTAACAGGGGATCAAGTGTGATACATGTCGAGAGAAGCCTAACCAGAGGTATTATTTAAGCTCAAGAAGTTATCAGGGTCATCAGACAGAGGGGTGAGTTCTTGAAAAGTCTGAGTGCTTGTATGAGGGCTCATCTCCTCACTTGGAGCCAGTTGAAGATCAGTAGTGGATTGTAAGGCCTTGATCAAGGAGAGGGTGTGTGAGTAGAGCTCATTGAAGTGCCTTGGAGTTCATGTTGGAGCTCAATCAAGTCATTTTATCAAGTGCAAGAGCCACAGTTGAAGTGGATGTCACTAGGGTTTCATCTGGTTAATCCTAGGCCAAACCATGTAATTGAAGAGTATCAAAGCCTACTTCTAAGTCATTGAGATCATGAAATGATATGTTGATACATTTGTGGTGTTGTGCCGAGATCAAGTCAAGAAGAGTCAAGAGTGGTTGGAGTTGCTAAGTCAGGGTTCCTAGGGTAAAATCCCTTGTTTAGTGCCAAACTTCCAAGCCATGTAAGTCAAGATACAAGTCTCATATGACTTTGGCCTCCACACGAATGTTGTAGAGGATGCTCTTAGCTTTAATATGAGTACTAGAAGTCCTCCATTGGATTTATAGAACTCAAGTTATGGTCCAGACAAGTTACAGGTCCTCAGATGCATCTGTAATTTCTCTGTGAAAATCATCTGACTTCAAAGCTATTTTTGACCTAGAAGGAGGTTTCACCTGAACTTTTGGCCAACATGAAAGTTGTTTCTCAGGATCTTATCTTAGCAAATTGTATTAGAAGTCTTCCATCTGATTTGTAGAACTCAAGTTATGAGGTTTACAAGTCAGGGGTATTTTGGGAAAGTGAGATTATAGGCCATTTTCAATCATAGGTCAAAATCTCCAACTTGCACTTGTCAAATGGATTTTTGTTCAACATGAAACTTGTTTAAAATGTGGTTTTTAGGCTAACCAAGAACTCTTGGTGAATTGATTTGGCTCATATCAAAGATTGGTGTGAAGTGGTTTGAATAAAGAAGAAATTCAAAGGCATTTTTGGTGGGAAATTGAAATAAATGGTTATGGGTCCAAAATAAGTCAAATAACCATTCATTTTAATCAGAAAATATGTTTTAAAGACATTGGCAATTATGGAATTTTCATTTGAAGTGTGCTTCATGGCCTTTCATAGGATTTCTTCACATAAAAGTTACATAACACAATTCCTTCACAAAGGTAATTTGGAGACTCCTTTTGGGATGAATTCATTCTAAATGAAATATGTAAGTCATCCAAAGCTTCCAATGCAAGCTATGAAGCCAATGTCATGCATTGCCATAATCAAATTTTGGAAGAAAAGTTGGATTTGGATCTTTGATTTTGGGCTTGGGCCTGAGCTCTAGAAGCTTCTAAATCATTCTATAAAGGTTGAGGAGCTCATCAGAAACAAGGTTGGTGATTGATTGGGGTTGAGAGCAAAGATCACCATTGGAGCTTGAAGAAGAAAAGTGAAAGAGTGAATTTCTGTTTGAAGCCATTTCAAGCACAATTGAAGCTTCAATCTTCTTCTAACATCATCACCGATTGAATCTGGAAGGTTTCCGAGAAAGAGTCAAGCCAGAAATGCCTCCAATTGAAGCTTGAACTCAGGTTTCTTTTTCTTGAAATTACACTCCATTTATGTGTTTTCAATGCATTAGAATCATGTGGTTAGGTTCACCTTAAATTATAGATGATTTCTGGGCAAAGAATTGGATGTTTAGTGACATTTTAGGATGAGATCCGTTTTAGGTTGAGATGAAGAATTTTTTACTCGTGGATTTTTAGACTGTTTAAGTGGTATATTTGGATTCCTCTCGAAATTTCGTGTGAATTTGGTTCAAGAATCATCGCGTTTGGTGGATGCGTTTGGTTCAAGAATCACTTCCGTCCACCACGGATGCGCGCGCGAAGCTTCTTCAAGCTGCAGAAAATTTAAACGGAGAAAAAGTAATCACGACCGTCCGTTCGCGATGAATAAGATGACTTGGTCTCACGATCGCGCGGCCAAGTGCGCGCCACGTCACAGCTGCCCAAAACGGCGTCGTTTTGCAGCGCCTCCAAGATCCCTTGTGCGCGGGTTCGATTCCCAAGCGTGCTTCTTTTCATTTATTTTGAGAGCTGATTTGTTTAATTTTCGTTTTGGGCTTCGCAGCGCTATTGCCACCCCCCTCCATGAGCCCAACGAAATTGAGCATAAAATTCCTGCTGATTACAGCCTCTCCTGTTCTTTCTTTATTTTCTTTTCTTTATTTTTCTGTTTTCATGGCTGTTTGGATTAATTGCTTTAAAAATAGTAAAATTGATCAAAAAATTACGAACTTTTTTCTCATGATTCCTGAACGTCTTAAGAAATTTTAGGAACTAGTTTTACATTTTTAGGATTCAATTCGAATTAATTGCATTTTTTCTTTTGTGCTAATGTTCATTAATTTTGCATAATTGAGCTGTCTGTTTGTTGATTTTTGTTCTCCTATTTGGTATTGAATTTTGTCTTGAGATTTTGATGGCTGTTAGGATGGATATGTATGCTCCCTCAGGATTTTTCTCATATTTTTGAGACAAATATAGGTTCTGATTTAGAGGTAGGTTTAGAGCCTTTCCCCATTAATGGTTCCCCTTGATACCTTTCAACTTAGGATTTTATTAGAGGACATAGAAATTGAATTAGGTCCTAATTTTTTAACTGTAGATCATTAACAAATGCATGTTCCGATAGAAAAATAATTGGATTTTTAGGATGTGTTTTGATATTTTAGATAGAATATTCAAGTTGTTTGTTCATTTGGTGCCTCAATTTTGGTGATTGTTTGGAATGTACTCAAATTGGGCTTTTCTTGCATGGTGGGCTTCTGGTTCTTATTGGAGGATATCATGGACATGATGAAGCTTTTGTGGAGTGGCTGGTGGAGCTTGGATTGAAGCTTTTCTTGTCTTTTTGTTAGCTTTTTGTAGCTTATGAGATTAGGGATTTTAGGAGAGACCTTTAGAAATAGTTTTTTTTCAAATAAAGGTTGGTTTCATTCACCTTCCATTCCCATCCTATGATTCAAATTCCTCATGTTAAAGTCTCATCTCTCCTTTGGAGGGATGCGTGACATTTACATTGAGTAGAACTTTTGAGGATGTCTTTCTCTGATGACTGGTTGAGTGTCAGATGGGATTCCTTTGGTTTCCTGTCTGCTTCCCATCATCATACCTTCATCTTTTTTATTCCTTTCCTTGTTGGAGCATGGTTAAAGCATGAAGATGGAGCACTCTATTCCTTCTCTTGAAGATGGATTGATCTTGAAGGTTGATTTACAAATTGTGGACTGGGTTGCTGTCAGAGAGTGGCTTTGCTGTGAAGCTGTTGATTCGCTTTCTTGATTGTCTGTTTTTCTGATTTGCTTTGATGTATTGATATGATTTGATTGGTGTGATGCATTTAGATTAGTTCATGTAGTTGAATAAGCCTAAGAGCATCCTAAGGGTTGAGCTTTTCCCCTTGCTTGTATTGCATTAGAGGTTGAGTTTCTCCCTCTGCTTGTATTTTTACTGTATGGCTTTGCTTGCTGGTATTCGGTAGAGCTTAGCACCCTTGCCTGTGTGGTTTGTGGTTTGTTTAATGGCGTTTACTTTCTTTTACTGTCTTTGCAATTATTCATATCTGGCTTGAGGTTGAGATGAGCTTGTGGAGTCTTATGCCCCACATATATTTCCTCCCTCACTTGCATTGCATGCATCTTTACATTAATTTCATTACAGTTTTTCTGTTTACTGTTTGATTTCCATTACCATTTTCCCGTAGGAGCTCTAACTTCTCTTCTTCAAGAGAAGTTATGACAGACCTTAGGATTCTAACCATGCATGATAACATTAGTTAGTTTCCCTTTAACCACAACCGTAGGATGAATATTGCATGATAACTGTAGGATCGAGTCAGTTTCCCCTTAGAGAGTCGGTTTCTCTTCTCATCTCTTAACAACAGTAAAACACTTAATAAAGGTTAACACGTGTTGTGCGTTACGAGACTTATGCTATTTGAGAAAGAGTTGTGGGAGGGTTTCCCTCGCATAACTCGAGTGTTTAGTGTGGTACCCTTTGGGTGACATGCGACGCATTCACTCTCAAGTCCAAGTCTTTAGTGCAACACGAGTTACTAACAGAACTCAATTCACTTCTTCCGTAAAAGACTTAAAAAAAACAAACATTCAAATCCTTTTTGTCCTCTTGGACTCCCTAATCCCTTGGAAACCCTTTTTCAGAAGGAGAGTTCTGTTAACTTTCAGTTCTACCGCAAACGGTAATGCCTAAGTCTCCAAAGGTCGAGCTGCAAACACAAACTGCTGGAACCGTCTGTTAACTTTACTTGGATAAAAAGCAGCTGAACAAACCTGTCTTCTTCGTAGCCCGAACTACGTTTGCTCTGATCTTTCATGCCGTATGAAAGTACGTAGGCACAAGATGCGATATCTTGGCGAGCAACCTTCCCCCATAACCCGTAGTTAGGCGAACTACGTTGACTCTGATTTCTCGTTCCAGTTGGGAATACTTAGGTGTTGCACCCCAAAATTTGCCCAACATTTCTTTACCTAGCTTGTGTTTCATTTCATGCACATTAGCATTATCATTTGCATTTCATTGACATGTATGTAGGAGATCAAGAGGTATGATTACCAATCAAGGGCTACACAAGACTTTGAAGCTAGCTGGGAGGCTTATTCAGGTGTTCAAGGGTTGATATCCTTGTCAGAGAAGTTAAAAGATCCTCAGAGAGAGTGATTGAAGTCAAGAGGGTGTGTCTCCTAACTTGAGAGTTGTGGGAAGTCATCAGATGATTCTGAAGTCATGAAGTTAGACTTGAGGTCTTGAGAGAGCTCATGAGAAGTGTTGAAGATCACTTTGAGGCCTAGACAGGTCATTGTGCAAGATTAAGAAGCCTCACCCATGATGGGTGCAACTAGGGTTTGATTGGGTCAACCCTAAGTCAACTGAGGATTTGAAGGAAGTTGAGACCTAATTCAAGAGCCATGTGATCATGGATTGATACATTGAGATGTTATAAGGATGATTTTAAGGTTAAATCATCATGATTGAAGAGTTTGAGAAATTTCAAGCTAGGGTTTCTAAGACTTGACAGTGTAAAATCCCCTAGTTTGACCCCTGTCTTCAAGGCCATTTAACTCAATATATGATTGTCATCTCATCTTGACCCTAACATTATTTTTGTAGGGCATGATCTTAGCTTTAATTTGAGTACTAGAAGTCCTTGATAGGATTTGTAGAACTCAAGTTATGGCTTTGACAAGTTACAAGTCATCTGAGGTATGTGAATTTGGGGCTTGAAAGTTACCCAACTTGCATGAAACTTTTGCCTAAGAAGGATGATTCCTATGAGCTTTTGGTCAACATGAATGTCGTTCCTTATCCTCTTAGCTTTCCATAGAGTACTAGAAGTCCTTGATTGGATGTGTAGAACTCAACTTATGGCTTTGACAAGTCAAGGGTATTTTGGGTATTTGGACATTACAGGTCATTTTGAATCATAAGTCAATTGCACCATCTTGCAAGCCTCAAATGGATTTTTGTCCAACATGAAAGTTGTTCAAAATGATGTTTTTAGCTTGTCTAAAAATCAAGTGTCCATTGATGTGGATCATATCAAGCATTGGTAGAAGAAAGTTCATATAAAGGCCATTTTAATGAATTAAGATGAGAAAATTCAAATAAATTGAGAATAACATGTTTTCAAGTCAAATTTGTGGTCATTTTGAATGGAATTGATGTTTTAGAGAGATTGGCATTGTCAAATTTTTGATTTGAAGTGCTTAACATGGCCATTTGGAAGGTTGCTTCACAAATAAGAAACACACCTCGCACACTCCATATGTTGAGATCAAGGGAAATAAACCACATCATTACATCCCACAAGGCTTAAGTGTAGGGTTTGGAATGAAATCGGAGTGTGAGCAAAGCTTGAGAGCACATATCCACATTGAAATTTTGGAAGGAAGGTGAAAATCTAAAATCCACAAATGGGCTTGGTTTGGGCCTCTAACCCATTGAAACAGAATATAAAAGGGATTTAGAACAGAATTGGAAGTTTCTAGTGCCAAAATTCATGGAGAAGCCATTAATGCAAGGTGAAGAAGAAAGCTTGAAATTGAAAATTCGTTTTGGAGAATCAAGAGGTTTCAACCAGAATTAAGCATCAAGAAGCATTCTCCATTAATCACTGAAGATTTCTGCAAGGTTTGGAAGAGAATTGAGGCGTGAATCCTCTACAATCCAAGCTCAAAGACAGGTTTTAACTTCTTGAAATTTCTCTCTGATTATGTGTTTTTAATGAAGTAGAAGCATGCGGTTAGGATCCTGATGATGAGTTGTTGGATTTAGGATGATCAATTGCAACTTTAGAGACGATTTAGGTTGGAGTTCAATTTCGGTTGAGATTGATATCTCAAGATTCAGGTGTTTTTAGAGGGAATGAATGGCATGGTTGAATTGCTGATGAAATTATGGTCAAGTTTCGTTTAGAAATCGTGGCGAATGGTTGATTGTAGACGAACTTAGGGTTATACAGGGGTGGCCGGAAAAGCCACCGGCGACGGTCTGGTTCGCGCGTGCAGAGTTGAGACTTGCAGGTTTGAAAGTGAGGAAGACGAAATCGTGTCCATACATTCATGTGGAAAGCTTGACTCAGTCCATTGATCCCAACGCTCACGTTGAGCCACATAACCACCCCCTTAAACTCACCGTTTTGCTTAGTAACCCTGTGAGCTTCGCTGTGTAGACCAAGGAGGAATGGGTTTGAATCCTGGCGTGTATTGTTTTTGATTTTTCATTTTGTGAATTGAGTTGAGCTGATGAATTGGAGCGTTGGGCCTATGAATTTCTTGCTATCACCACCCCTCCATCCAAGCCCAACATGGATTTTCAATGTAATTTGGTTGCTGAATGCACCCCTCCTGGCACTATCTCTCTTGACTGAATTGACATGGGCCTAGCACCCTCCTTGCTAATGACACCCCCGTTTGGCCCAAATTCCTGAAATGAACTGAAGTGAATTGCTATTTGATACGCCAGTTTTATTATTTTCTTCTTATTTTCTTATTTTTCATTATTTTATGTAGTCTAGAAAATAATTCATAATAAATAGGAAAATAACTCAAATTGATCCAAGTTTTTTTCCCTGACTCATGAATGAGTCTAAAATTTTAGGAAATTAAAAGATTAGGAATTCATGCATTTTTTATTTTAATTGCATTTTTTGTATATTAATTGACATTAATTTCATTATGGTTGATACCTTGTCTTGTGAGATTTTGTTTGATCATTTGATAATGATTTTTGAGCTGATTTTTCGTGTGTAGTTAGTTTAGACATGTATGCTCCCCTTAGATTTTTCTCACGTTTTTGTGATGAAATTAGGTGTTGGTTTTAAGTTGAAACTTTAGGTGCTCTAGTTTTAGGGTTTAAGCTTAGTACCTTGTAGTTTGGATTTTATTTCTAGAACTTTTTGGATTATTTAACCTCTGGATTTTGTACGGTAGATTCATGATTGACTTAGGTTCCCATAGTTACTTTTGTAGGATTTTACAATTGGTTTTAGTATTTTAGTTAGGATTAACTTTAATACTAGGTTTTAGGTGATCCAAACTTGCTAATTCAACTAGAATGATTTCTTTAGTTCCCTTAGATTAGGGTTTTGCCTCTCTTGCTCTTGGCTGATGATGAAGACATGTGTGGGCTGCTGAGGAATGCATGGTGGAGCCTGAACTTGAAGTTTGCTCTTCCTTTGGAGTAGTTTTGTTTAGGTGTTAAGATTAGGGTTTGTAAGTAGAGCTTCTAGATAGATTCTCTTCTTTCATAAACATGGAAGGTGTTGATCACTTCCATTCTTCCCTATGATGTAAGGTCCCCTTGTGAAGACCTCATCCCTCCTTTGGTAGGATGTGTGGCTCTTCCCAAGTTGGTAGAACCTTTGAGGGTTCCTTTCTTTGATGGTGGGGTGTTTTGTGGTGACCTTTGGTCTTCACTTTGCTTTCCACTATCCAAACCTTGATCTTGTTAGATGAATCTTTCTCCCTTGCTAGAGGATGGAGTTCCTTGTTAGAAGATTGAAGATGCTAGGGGTTGCTACTTCTCTGTATTTGAAGACTGCCATTGGAGCTGGAGCTTGAAGATCAAGAAGAACATGTTGACACTTGTGGGAAGAAGATTAGATTGAGATCAAGTGAAGAGCTGAAGCTTGAAGTTGGAGAACAAGTTGATACTTGTGTCTGATGCATTGAAAGCTTGAAGAAGCAAGTTGGCACTTGCTATTGAAGATGATAGCCTTGAAGAGCAGTTGAGGACTGAGGACTGAACTGCTGTCAGAGGAGAGCTTTGCTGTGAAGCTGTGGGGGCTGTTGATCTGCTTTCTTTCCTGTTTGTTTGCTTGCTGTGCAACTGTATTGATGTGACTTGTTTGATTTGCTTGATGCATTAGAATAAGTTCATGTTTAGATTGTGTTAAGATAGGAGCATGATTGCACTAGAGGTTGAGTTGCTCTCTCTGCTTGTATTGTTACTGTATGGCTTTGCTTGCGGGTATTCGGTAGAGCCCTGCTCCCTTGCCTATGTGGGTTGTGATTTGCTTGATGGCATTTTATTTCATTTCTTCTGTATGATTACAGTTGTTCAAATTTGGCTTGAGGTTGAGATGAGCTTGTGGAGGCTGATGTCCCACACACCTTTCCTCCCTCACTTGCATTGCATGCATTTTACAGTCGTTTACTGTTTACTGTTCAAGCTGATGCTTTATCTGTTTCTGTTTATCATTGACATGATCCCCTAGGAATCTCACTTCCTTTGATAAGGAAGTGATGATTAGAACTTTAGGTTGAAACCTATGCATGATAACTTCTAGGAGTTCCCTATTTCAAACCTCAACCATAGGATGAATCCTTGGCATGACAACATTAGGACTTGATAGTCTCCCCTTTAGTTGAACCTGTTCGTTCTCTCTTCTCATCTCAAAACAAATTAAAATACAGTAATAAGGGTTAACTGATGTCGTACGTGTCGCTTGCGCGAAAATAAGGTTCCGGCATGACAGAAGAGTCGCCACCTTTCGTTATTCATCCCTCAGGGCGGGAAAGGAAACGATCGGAAAAACCTGACGAAAAAAGGGTAAGACAAGGTCATCGCAACCATTGTCTGGGTTCGGGAGTCGGTTACGCAAGGGGAAGGTATTAGCACCCCTCACGTCCGTCGTACTCGACGGGATCCTCGCTTGTTTGTTTACTTGGACGGGTTGGTTATAATCTATCTACCTATCAAGGCTGGATGAAAAAGAAAAGAAAAATGACTCGGAAAAGCGTCGCACTTTATGCCTACGTATTCTCATCAGAGAATGAGAAATCAGAGTCAACGTAGTTCGGCTAACTACGGGTGAAGGTGGGGAAGGTTGCTCGCTAGGATATCGCATCCTATGCCTACGTACTTTCATACAGCATGGAAGATCAGAGCAAATGTAGTTCGGGAAACTACGGTTCATTTCCTGAAAGAAGTGTTTTTTATTGTGTTTGCAATTTCAACCGCACTAGAGACTATGACCTGAGAGTGAATGCGTCGCATGTCACCCAAAGGGTACCATACTAAACATCCAGACTGTGGAAAAGAAACTCTCCCACAACCCTTTCTCAGATAGCTTAAGGCTCGTAACGTACGAAAGAAATCATTCATGATTACTGTATCTTAAACTGTTTTGAGATGAGAAGAGAACAGGCCCAACTAGGAGGGAGACTATCAAGTCCTACTGTTATCATGCCATGGATTCATCCTATGGTTGAAGTTTGAACAGGGAGATCCTAGATGTTGTCATGCATAGGTTTCAACCTAAAAGTCTATCATCAAATCCTTATCAAAGGAAATGAGAGTCCTAAGGGATCATGTCAATGATACACCAAAACAGACAAAAGCATCAGCTTTAACAGTAAAATGCATGCAATGCAAGTGAGGGAGGAAATGTGTGTGGGGCTTCAGCCTCCACAAGCTCGTCTCAACCTCAAGCCAGTCATGAAATAACAGTAATCATACTGAAAAATAAACAACATGCTATCAAGCACTAAACAGTAAACTGCAATCATACAGATAAAAGAAATGAAATCATGCTATCAAGCGATATAAACACATGGGCAAGGGAGCTGGGCTCTACCGAATACCCGCAAGCAAAGCCAAGCAGTAAAAATACAAGCAGATGCACTCATGCTCTTAGACTGAACTTATTCTAGATGAGCTTAGTCTAATACAACAGACAAATCAGACAAAACAAACAATACAGAAAAGGAAAACAGAAGAAAGCCTCAGCTCCTCCAGCAGCTACTCAGTCTTCAGACTTCAGAGATCACTTGCTTTCCAGGTATCAACCCTACAACATGAGTATCAACTCATCTTCTCCCTTGAGCTTCAGCTTCTTGATCAGCTCCACCTTCAGGCTTCACTGTCTTCAGGGATCTTCAACTTGATCTTCACAAAGTCTTCAGACTTCAACAATCTTCAAGGAATCATCCTCTTCAAAGCTTCAGCTTCTATCTTCAATGGCTCAAATGCTCCAGCAAACAAGATTCAGTCAACAGGATGAGATGAGGATGTTACAGTGCTCACTGACCTCCAAAGGATGCCATTGAGGACTTAACCTCAAGAGAAAGGCTCTCTCAAAGTTCTACCTCAGAGGGTAAGGTCACTAATCCCTCCAAAGGAGAGAGGTGAATACCCTTAAGGGACTTTATGTCACAGAGAAGGAAGGAGGTGAACAGGACACTCCTTGTTTATTGAATAAAAGTATCCTGTCTAAGGCTCTACCTATGTACTTATAAACCTATAAACAAAACAACCAAAAGCTAGGCTAAGCTCCTCTGCAAGGTCTTCAAAGCTTCAATTATGATCCACAAGGTCTTCAACTCAATCTTCAAAGCTCACACACTCAAAAGAGAAGAAAAGAAAACAATACAATACAAACTATGCCTTTAAGCAACACACATACTATCCATACATTCAAAAATCAATTAAAAATACTAAAACACCATACAATATTCTAGCAAAATTCTAGGGGACTCTATACATACTTACCCTCAACCCATATATTCCCCATACACTAATATGGCCTATAAACCCCAAAACAAAATGGTTCAAATCTACTTATACAAGCTAAAACCCTAATTTGAACACCTAAATGTCAAACAATCAAACTACATCAAATTTTAATCTACAAATTGAGAATTAAATCCTACATAACCTATGATTCAATACCTAACTATGCCAAAACGAATGGCTCAAAAATCCTAAGGGAAAGTCCTAAAAGAAATTGTACAAAATCAAGTATTAACCAAAACAATTAAAAAGACTATTTACCAAAAATAATATGCTAAAAATACTAAACTAAAAATAAAATGGAATTTTTATTTTTGCTAATTTTCTAGACAAAATCATGAACATGTGAAAAAAAAGAAGAAATGAAAAATATTAATATTTGGATTTTTTATGATTTTTTGAATATGCTAGAAAATTAAAAGAAATAAAAATAAAAGAATATAAGAAATAAAGGGGAGGGGGTGTCAAAAGTAGGGCGCCCCAGTTATTTTGATCATTGGGCCAAATCAGGGGGGTGGGAATAGAAACAATCTGCTGAAGCCCAGGTCTATCACTCAACCAAAACGGCGCGTTTGGATTAGTGGAACGCAGCGTTTTGGTACGCTTCAGACTCCCTCCATTTTTGAAATTGAATTGGAGTCGTGCGATCATCTGAATTAGTCAAGGATCTGAGACAATCCAACGGTGGCGCTTCATCGTCTCCAAACAAACCCTAGGGTTTTCAAAAAACCCTAATCCATGCAGGGATCTTCTTCAAGCTCGTTCTCACTGATGGCTGGATGAAATCAAGAAATTCCAAAAGCAAACTTGGTCTACCAATCACCCTGAACACAATGATACCAATAGTTGTCCCTGAAACCTCTTGTATCGTCCTAACAGAGAGCTCTATCATTAGGGTTTCAATTCTTTCCTCTGCTATCAATCTTGATGTAACTCAAATCCATTGATATAATCTAGTTCTACACGCTACCCTAACCATTCTGAACTATACCATGCATGCTAACACTCACTGAACAACTTGTTCTTGTTCTTCCAAGAATCAACACCCTGCCATGGAACTTCATAGATCTTCCTCTAATCCTCAGAATATAGTCCTCTACCCTAGATTAACCAGTCTAAACCTAGAACTATGATGGAATGCACATAAATTAGGTGATACGAGCAAAATTACCAACCTGTCAAACTTTAATGGTGGATGTGGTTTCACCCCAATTCAATGTCTGCAACCTTCCCTGATTGATCTCCAATGGCAGATATGAATTCTGTATGCAACAAGATGGATGAACAAGGCTTGAATCTTGTGTTTGATCTCAATATGCTCTTCTTGCAAATTCTTCAAAACAGCTTCAAACCTCCATGGATCTACCTTCAATTTGGTATGCAATTGCTCCTAAAGATCAGAGCAGTGTGTTTGTGGAGGAGAAATGAATGAAGATGGAAGAGAAAGAGAGTTTGTTATGGAAATGCAAATGGAAGGATCTCACTTTTCACACTCTAACCTCACCACTCACCAACAATTATCACCAACCCTGGCCACATTGTGATTCATCCTTCTTATAGCAATCAAAAGAATGATCTAGATACATCTAAAAACTTGTGGAATCATTTGGAAAGTTGTAGAACTTCTCATGAAATGATACATTGGATATCCATTATCTCATGCCTTAGGCTTGCCAAATTGACTTTAAAATCTCCTTACAAGAGATATTGAGAAAGAATGAGTGAAAAACATGCACTTCCTTGCCTTTTGTGAAGTTTTGTTTAGTTGCCTTATGATTCAAGAATGAGAATTACAAAGTAACCCCCATTTCTATGCTTCAAATCAAAATTCTACTTGAACCATTGTTTTTAAAACATTGTTTGGAGTCAAAATGACATATTGGATGACCCATTTTAGATTTTTACATCTCCTAAACCAATTTCCAACTTCAACTTTTTAAACTTATAAGCCATTTTTAGGTCATTTTTACCCAATCTTGTAAATCCTTGCTACAAGCTCTTTCAATAACTCATGACCACTTTTCTAGACTTAAAATCCAATTTTTAACAACTTTCATGTTTTGAGTTTTTCCATTTGAGGCATGGAAATAGGAGATATGGCCTTTGCTTAAAATGACCTATAACTGCCAAATGACCAAAATACCCCTGTCTTGTTCAAACCATAAGTTGAGTTCCACAAATCCTATCAAGGACTTATACCACTAAAATTAAAGCTAAGAAGGTCCTCTTCAACATTAATGTTGGCCAAGAGATCATAGGAATCATCCTACTAGGGAAAAAGTTGTTTGCAAGTTGGGTGACTTTCAAGGACCCAGATTCACACACCTCTGCTGACCTGTAATTTGTCAAAACCATAACTTGAGCTCTGCAACTCCTATCAAGGACTTCTACCACTCAAATTAAAGCTAAGAGCAAGCTCTACAATATTCATGTTGTGGGGAAGATGAGATATCAATCACATCTTGAGCTAAAACTACCTGGAAGATAGGGATCAAATTAGGGTTTTTTCACTGACAATCCTCAGAAACCCTAACTCAAAACTTCTCAAACTCCTCAATCATGATGAGTTGGTCTAGGAATCATCTTTATAACATGTCCATGCATCATTCCATGATCTCATGGCCCTTGGATTAGGTCTCAACCT
Organism: Lathyrus sativus; assembly: GCA_963859935.3. NCBI lineage: Eukaryota > Viridiplantae > Streptophyta > Magnoliopsida > Fabales > Fabaceae > Lathyrus > Lathyrus sativus. The sequence goes on from OZ012741.1 coordinate 219,712,434, forward strand.
TCTCCAAATCTTCAGTTATCCTAGGGTCGACCCAGTCAAAACCCTAATTCTACCATTCATGGTTGAATCTTCTGAATTCTTGCACAATGACTTCTCTGGGCTTCATGATGGCTATCAAGACATCTCATAGGCTTTCTCAAAGCATCAAGTTCATTCTCAAGGTCTCAGAATCATCTGAGGAGCCCTCACAACTTTCAAGTTATGAGACACACAACTCTGGTTTCAACCCATTCCTCTGAGGATCTCTGGAACTTTCTGATGAAGGTATCAACTTTCAAATACTTAAGGAGTAAATTAACGTTGGCCAAATTTTGGGGTGCAACAGCTGCCCCTATTCAAACGGCTTGAACCTGACTGGGTGAGGAGCGAACGGCTCCCAACCAATCAAGGTGCGAGACAATTGAATACCGGTAAACCCGAAAATTTGCCAACTGCACGAGCCCACGATGCCCTACGGGGAACAAATCTTCGAAAACTGGAACACTAGCTGCACGGCAGCTAGCTGGAGAAATACTGATCTGACATCGCCGTCAGTTATCCATGTTAACTTCTTCTGACATTGCCTTCAGACAACCACAACACCCAACATCGCCGCTGGAAGACTAAACCACCTGACATTACCGTCAGACAAAATTCTGAGGAACACCCAACATCGCCGCTGGAACACCAAATCACCTGACATCGCCGTCAAGAACAACCATAACTCGGGGAAACAAGCATCCAACATCGCCGCCGGAGACCTAAACCTGAATCACCAAAATACCCAACATCGCCGCTGGAGAACGAACCATCCAACATCACCGTTGGAGAACTGAATTAACTGACACACCCAACATCGCCGCTGGAAAACTGAATCTGACATCGCCGTCGATCAACCAAAATACTCTGCATCGCCGCTGGAGAACCACATCTGACATCGCCGTCGGATAATCGAAACACTCCGCATCGCCGCTGGAGAACTAAATCTGCCAAAATACCCCGCATCGCCGCTGGAGAACTAAAGGATCTGCATCACCTAACATCGCCGTCAGAAGACTGGATCAACTTGACATGCCCAACATCGCCGCTGGAAAACTGAATCTGACATCGCCGTCGGAAACAAACATCGCTCTGAGAGACACTCGACATCGCCGTCGTACCATCATCATCTCTGCTGGGGATTTAAAGAGTCTGACATCGCCGTCAAACAAACATTCAACCTTGCCGTCGAACAAATCCAACATCGCCGTCAAACCAATCATAATCTGACCTCGCCGTCAAACAAGCATTCAACCTCGCCGTCGAACAAATCCAACATCGCCGTCGAACAAACATTCAATCTCGCCGTCGAACCAATCATAATCTGACCTCGCCATCAAACAAGCATTCAACCTCGCCGTCGAACAAATCCAACATCGCCGTCGAACAAACATTCAACCTCGCCGTCGAACCAATCATAATCTGACCTCGCCGTCAAACAAACATTCAACCTCGCCGTCGAACACATCATAATCTGACCTCGCCGTCAAACAAACATTCAACCTCGCCGTCGAACACATCATAATCTGACCTCGCCGTCAAACAAGCATTCAACCTCGCCGTCGAACAAATCCAACATCTCCGTCGAACAAACATTCAACCTCGCCGTCGAACCAATCATAATCTGACCTCGCCGTCAAACAAACATTCAACCTCGCCGTCGAACACATCATAATCTGACCTCGCCGTCAAACAAACATTCAACCTCGCCGTCGAACACATCATAATTTGACCTCGCCGTCAAACAAACATTCAACCTCGCCGTCGAACACATCATAATCTGACCTCGCCGTCAAACAACATTCAACCTCGCCGTCGAACAAGTCCATACTATGACCTGGGGCTCACCCCTGGTAAATGGAACAAAAGGTACACTTGCGTATTTGAAACTACTCCGCTGGGAACGAGAGACTCAACCGGGCACACTCTGATCTGGGGTTCACCCTCAGAACCATAATGAACATCCGAATACTACTGCATACTGAGTTCACCGCAGACCTTCAACATTAAAGATATTTGAAACCCTGGCCCCTGGCCACTTCCAGCCTCCGCCAGAAAAGATCTTCAAGTACTTCTGAAGATAAGCATCCTTGGCCTTCAAGGATAGATGAAACTCTGGCCCCTGGCTACTCCAGATCCGCTGGAGAATCTTCAAGTTCTTCTGAAGATAAACATCCTTGACCTTCAAGGATGTAAACTTTGCCCGTCGGCAACTCGGCAAGAGGTATCTTCGACTTCGGTCTGAAGAAACCCTATTCACTTGATCGCAATCAATCATCACCTTAGGACAACTGACTTGGTCTTCAGACCAACACGGATCATCCTCTCATATCTACAAGCTTTGGAACCTTGTCTTCAGCCACATGTTGATTCATCAACAAGGAAATCTGAACTCACGGGAACCTCTGATACCGCCTTCAGGCGTTTACGAAGTCAATCTTCAGATTAGACGTCACTGTTGGAGCAAACATATCACGCTGCTAGGGACTTCAAGAATCATCTTGAACAAACAACTCCGTCGGGCACCTGCAAGAATCATCTTGAACTGATAACCATTCTGGAGACTTTATTCTGCTGGGTATTCCGGGAATCTTCCTGGGCAACTCTTTATGGGGACACTATTGGGGAGCTAAAGAATCGTCCTAAGCAAACAACTCGGGAAGCTGTACTGAGGTCTTAAGAATCACCTTAAGCAAACGGCTCTGCCGAGGAGTTCCAGAATCGTCTTGAACTGGAGACTTCACTGTGGATCTCAAAAATCATCTTGAGCGAGCGACTGTGGGGATTACACCGGGGTCTTTAAGAATCATCTTAAGGTAACGACCTTGCTGGGGAGAATGTCAGGAATCATCCTGAGCAACTGGTCTTTTGGTGGAACACTTGTAAAGTAAGAATGATAATAACCTAGATCGTGCTTATGATGCACATGCTTCGGTGCCATGCCCCACACGGTGGGAATGCTATGCGTTTATGCTAAATGCTATGCAATCATGCACAATGTTATGCAATGTTAAATGCTATGCAGTCATGCACAATGTTATGCAATGTTAAATGCTATGCAGTCATGCGCAATGATGCGATCCCGTCAGCAAAATAAATGCCGAGGGGAGATTCTCCTGTCAAGGAGAAAGAACTACTCAGATAGAGGAATCATCCTGCTGAGGAGAACGTGGACACGCCAATATCAATTGGACTCCGCCTGGGGAAATGATCTTCCGTTGGTTGCTGCAGGGGAAACAACTTCAGCTGACTGCTCCAGGGGAACGAAGCTCTACGAGAACCTGGACTTGCTGATGTCAATCGCGAGAATGAACTGCGCGGCCGTCTCGGCTATTCTTCTGGGGATAACCACTCTGTGGGGAAATAACTTCAGTTGCTCAACACTCCACTGGGGAAAAACCAATCATGATCTGATCAACTTCCAAGGACTCGGCTCTCTTGGACATCTGCAAACTCGGTTGAAGAAGGAGAAGTCATTCTGCTTCGCCGGAGAGAGTGCGACTCTGGGGAAATACAGCATTAGCTGTTCAATATCCGCTAGGGAACATCCATTCAAGGTCCCCACTGCTACCAAGGATTCGGCTCTCTTGGGGGTTTGCGGACTCAGCCGGGGAAAGAGAAATCATTCCCCTTCACTGGAGAGTACGACTCTGATGAGGAGTTTCAATTTCGCTGGGGAAGAAGGAAACATCCACCTTCGGGGGAGAATACGACTCTGCCGGGGACTACAACATCAGTTGTTCCAACACTCTACTGGGGAAGAGAGAATCATCCGACTTCAGGAGAGAATACGACTCTGGTGGGGAATCTCAATTCCGCTGGAGACTTCAGTCTGGCACCATCAGTTACTGCATACTTCGGCGTACGAACAGCTTCCTACAAGACTTGCACTTGTGACCCGGTGCTGGGGAAGACACCTGCTCTGGCGACTTTACTGGGGAAAACACGAGCTTCGACACCCGAACATTTCTACGAAATCCGCACTTGCGACCCGGTGCTGGGGGAGAATACGAGCTTCGGCACGCGACTCAGCTGATGAGGTGACGTTCCTTCAGGATGCGTCTGCTTGGGGAAGAGAATCATCTCTGCGTGGGGAGCCATATCAATGCTCACTATTCTGCATTCAGATTCTGCGGAGGAGATATTACTGAACTCTGCTGGAGAAGGAGGACTCTCCCTGCTTCGGGGATGCGCACGGCACATCTTCTGGAAGGCACTATACCTGCAACAACACAAACAAACAGACAAGGTACCCTCCTCAAAGGGGCCTATCAAGGTTATTATCTCGTGACAATGTTCAGGTAATCAATCGTTTCAACAATCAATGGGCCTAGGCCCGTAAGTTTATATATGCGCATTTTATCACAAAACATCGGCGTTTTCATTCGCAAACAAAACAGATAAATGCTAAAACAGGCAAGCAAAATTGCTGAATAATGTGCATTTTATCGATGGCGAACCCCTGAATGGGCAAAAATGTTTTACAACAGAGGCAAGCTCCTGGAATGAGGAAGCCGCGCAGAAAGGAAAACATAAATATACATCAGTATATACAAATGTCGGCAACGAGGCGTAGACGAACACCATGAGTTGATCCCTCTAAGACCCACTCGACTTCGATACTTCTCCGACGTTTCAGCTTCAGAAGAGATCGATTCAGATAAACAGCCCTCAGGTCCTCCAAACCATAAAACAATGAAAGTCCACACGCGGAACGCAGTAATTTGCTTATTCAAATCCCTAACTTTTGCGTGAACCGCCCGTTACGGGTTTTCAGTTCACCGGGATACCCTTTTTTGCAGAAGCCGCCCAGTGTAGGTTTTCGACTTCGCGGGTGTACATTTTTCAATATATCCTTAATTTTTGCCCGAACCTTTTATTCTGTTTTTGGTTCGTCGGGATGCCCCTTTTTTTGCCTGGACTCTTTCTTTTTTGTCCAGCGGGTCTCTTTCAAGCAAAGTATTTTTTAACTGCGTCCGCATTCACCGGGGATGCAAAATCTTCACCATCCATCGTGGATAACAACAAAGCTCCTCCCGAGAAGACCTTGCTGACGACATACGGCCCTTCGTAATTCGGAGTCCACTTGCCCCGGTGATCGGAGTGTGGCGGAAGAATCTTCTTCAGGACGAGATCACCCGTCTGAAAGCTTCTAGGACGCACCTTCTTATCATAAGCTTTCTTCATTCGGCTTTGGTACATGCGACCAAATGCAATCGATGCTAACCTCTTCTCGTCCATCAGGCTGAGTTGGTTCAAACGATTCGTAATCCATTCTGCCTCGTCGAGTTTCACATCAACCAAAACTCGCAAAGAGGGAATCTCTACTTCTAGCGGTAGGACAGCTTCCATACCGTACACCAAGGAGAAAGGAGTTGCCCCGGTCGACGTACGCACCGTCGTACGATAACCGTGCAAGGCAAACGGCAACATCTCGTGCCAATCTTTGTACGTCACAACCATCTTCTGAACAATCTTCTTTATGTTCTTGTTGGCCGCCTCAACCGCGTCGTTCATCTTCGGCCGGTAAGGAGATGAGTTGTGGTGTTCAATCTTGAAGCTCTGGCACAGCTCCTTCATCATCTTGTTATTCAAATTCGAACCATTATCAGTAATGATCCGCTCGGGAATTCCATAGCGACAGATGATGTCCCTCTTTATGAATTTAGCTACCACCTGCTTGGTCACATTAGCGTACGAGGCTGCCTCCACCCATTTGGTGAAGTAGTCGATAGCTACCAGAATGAAACGATGACCATTGGATGCAGTGGGCTCGATCTTGCCTATCATGTCGATGCCCCACATGGAGAACGACCAAGGGGAGGACATGACATTCAATGGGCACGGCGGCACATGAACTTTATCAGCATAAATCTGGCATTTGTGACATTTCTTCGCGAATCTGAAGCAATCTGACTCCATCGTCAGCCAGTAATACCCTGCTCTCAGGATCTTTCTCGTCATGGTATGCCCGCCGGCGTGCGTACCAAATGTGCCCTCATGGACTTCCTCCATGAGCATACTCGCCTCTTTCTCATCTACACATCTGAGTAGCACGAGATCGTGGTTTCTCTTATACAGCACTCCATCAGGATTGAGATAAAAGTTTCCAGCTAGCCTCCTTAGAGTCTTCTTATCCTGGGTCGATGCACCCGCGGGATACTCCTTAGTCATAAGGAAGGTCTGGATGTCGTGGAACCATGGCTTGCCGTCATTGGCATCCTCGATTGCAAAGACAAATGCCGGTCTGTCAAGACGCGAAAGTACAATTCTTGGAGCCTCATTCCAATAATTGACTTTATACATTGAAGCCAACGTGGCTAATGCATCAGCCATCTGATTTTCAGCCCTGGGTACATGATGAAGTTCCACTCGATCGAAGAACGGAAGCAGCCTCCTGGCATAATTCATGTACGGCACTAAATTCGCTTGACGAGTTTCCCACTCCCCTTTAATCTGATTGATGACAAGCGCTGAGTCACCATATATGTCTAGATTCTTGATTCTTAAATCAATTGCCTCTTCTAGACCCATAATACATGCTTCATACTCTGCTTCATTGTTGGTAACTGGAAACGTCAGTCTCGCAGTAAACGGGATGTGGGATCCGTGAGGAGTTGTGATGATAGCCCCGATACCACTTCCATAGGAATTAACCGCTCCGTCGAATATCAACTTCCACTGAGACTTCCTATCTGGCCCCTCATCGGGCAATGGCTCATCGCAATCCTTCGCTTTGAGAAACATAATATCCTCGTCAGGGAATTCGAACTTCATCGGCTGGTAGTCTTCGATTGGATGTTCGGCAAGGTAATCAGACAATACGCTCCCCTTAATGGCTTTCTGAGAGACGTACTGAATATCATATTCTGTTAACACCATTTGCCATCTGGCAATCCTGCCCGAAAGAGCCTGCTTCTCGAAGACATACTTGATCGGATCCATCTTCGAAATTAGCATAGTGGTGTGGTTGAGCATATACTGTCGTAGACGTTTGGCGGCCCAAGCTAATGCACAACACGTCTTCTTCAGCATCGAGTATCGAGATTCACACTCAGTGAACTTTTTACTCAAATAATAAATGGCATGCTCTTTTCTGCCTGTCTCGTCGTGCTGACCGAGAACACACCCCATACTATTCTCCAGAACCGTCAAGTACATGATTAATGGCCGTCCAGCCACTGGGGGTATCAAGATTGGAGGTTCTTGAAGATACTGCTTTATTTTGTCAAATGCCTTCTGGCAATCCTCATTCCAAGTAATCGCCTGATCTTTCTTTAAAAGCTTGAACATCGGTTCACAAGTGGCCGTGAGCTGAGAGATAAACCTTGCAATGTAGTTTATTCGGCCCAAGAAACCGCGAACTTTTTTTTCTGTTTTCGACGCTGGCATTTCTTGAATAGCTTTTATTTTTGCAGGATCAACTTCAATACCTCGTTCACTAACGATAAACCCCAATAACTTTCTGGACCGCACTCCGAAAGTGCACTTGTTAGGATTCAGCCTCAGCATGAACTTCCTAAGCCTCTCAAACAGCTTCAATAAGTTGACCGGATGCTCTTCCTCCGTTTGGGACTTTGCAATCATGTCATCAACATAGACCTCGATCTCATGATGAATCATATCATGAAACAAAGTTACCATTGCTCGCTGGTAAGTGGCCCCTGCGTTCTTCAGACCGAAGGGCATTACCTTGTAGCAAAATGTTCCCCAGGGGGTGATAAACGTCGTTTTCTCCATGTCCTCCAGTGCCATCTTAATCTGATTGTAACCGGAGAAGCCATCCATGAATGAAAACACGGAAAACTGGGTTGTGTTGTCGACCAACACATCGATATGAGGCAACGGGAAATCATCCTTAGGGCTCGCCCTATTCAAATCCCGATAATCGACGCACATGCGTACCTTACCGTCCTTCTTCGGTACAGGCACTATGTTGGCGACCCACGGAGGGTAAGTGGTAACGGCTAGAAATCCTGCGTCCAACTGCTTCTGGACCTCTTCTTTGTTTTTTACAGCCATGTCTGGTCTCGTCCTCCTAAGCTTCTGCTTGACTGGAGGGCAATCTTCTCGCAACGGCAAGCGATGAACCACGATGTCAGTGTCAAGTCCGGGCATATCCTTGTATGACCAAGCAAAGACGTCACTATACTCTCGGAGCATCTCGACCAGTCTATGCTTGACATCACTCTGCAGCGCAGCCCCTACTCTGACATTCCTGACGAGCTCCTCAGAGCCCAGATTTACAATCTCAATATCCTCCTCGTGAGGCAGAATAACCTTTTCCTCTTGTCTCAACAAGCGGGCCAACTCTTCCGGAAGGTCTTCGTCTTCAGCAATCTCATCCTCGGCTTGATAGATCGGGCAATTAAAGTCGTAGTGAGCCGTAGAGGGTCCAGAGTCGATGTCATCTGTTATGTGGATCCTGCAATAACAAGGGTTAAGTTTAAAGCAAGAATATGCAGGTTAGCACAAACCTCGTTGCCATTTTGCTATTTTTCGAAATAAACATAAAACAGGAATAACAGAGAACACAATATTTGAGTACGAAGAAAACGCCTTTTATTTATTAACAAAATGCATGTACATAATCCAACAAGGCCCTGACAATAAAACCACTATGCCCCGGGTAGGACATAGGGTTGTACAAAGATTGTAAAAAGCAAATCATTACTCTTCACTTGTCAGCTTGATAATTTCCTTGATGGTCCAATTGTGGAGGCACTCGCCCGGCTTGCTCGGCTGCATCCAGGCGTCAAGATCGCAATCGCTATCCCCGCCGTCCTCAGACGCTGCGTTGATGCTTTCGAAAATTACTCCCCCCTTGGTGAATAGGATCGGCCCTTTCCCACGAGACGAGCTGCCAGAAGAAGATGAAGCTTCAGCTTCAGGAGAATATCCCAATCCAAACTTATCCTGCTTGATTGGTATATCCAAAACATGCCCCCAGCCTGGGGTGGAACCGGCTTCGACGACGGCCCGAGCTTCCTTAAACGATGAGAGATTCATCTCTTGCTTCTCTACGACGACAGGAGCTACCTCTTTCACCCTGACGGTTTCAAATGCTTGGCAGAGCGTTTCATGGATCTCGCCATCCATTTCAACATATTTAAAGGACGACAGGTGGCTCACCATGATGTCCTCCTCACCACAGACGGTTACTATGCTGCCCCCAACAGCATATTTAAGCTTTTGATGCAGCGTGGACGTCACGGCACCAGCAGCATGGATCCATGGCCGACCTAAGAGGCAACTGTAGGCAGGCATGATATCCATGACATAAAAAAACGTATCAAACGTCTCCGGACCAACTTGAATCGGCAGGGTCAACTCTCCGAAGACGTGGCACTTGGTTCCATCAAATGCTTTCACCACCAGATCACTGGGCGTGCAAAGCAACCCACGGGTATCCAACTTCATCAGTGCCTTTTTCGGAAGCACGTTAAGCGACGAACCCGTATCCACCAGGACATGCGACATAATAGTGCCTCTGCACTCTATCGAGACGTGCAAGGCGCTGTTGTGATCTCTTCCTTTAGGAGTCAGCTCCAGATCTGTAAATCCCAGCCCATTACCAGCATTAACATGGGCTACCACCTCCTCTAGCTGATTTACTGATATCTCCTGCGGCACGTATGCAACATTCAATACCTTTAGTAATGCGTTGCGGTGCGCTTTAGAACACAGCAACAGGTTAAGAATAGAGATCTTTGACGGAGTCTGATGAAGATGATCTACAATCTTGTAGTCGCTCTTCTTGATTAGTCGCATGAACTCTTCAGCATCTTTAACCAGCAAATCTTTTTCTGCCCCAGAAGGGACCTCCTCAACAGCCTTACCTTTACCCTTATCAGCAGCCTCAGCTCGGACCACTTTCTCTGCTGCAACCTCCGCTGGTGCGAACACTCTACCGCTTCGAGTGATGCCACTGACTCCGGCGAGATTCTGCACTGACGATCCGTACGGCTCAAGCTCTAACTTCTGACCATTGCAATAGACCTCGGCGCCGTAATGCCATGGAACGACGTTAGTGCTTTCGAATGGGATTGGCCCGGCCCTGGTGATAGTAATAGTAGGTGGTCGGGGCGCAGAAATAGTAATAGAGTGACGAGGAATAGTAATGGTAGCAACTTCATCCGCTTGCTTCAGCACGACCTCCCCTGATGCACTTTCTATGCTCCGGCTGAACTGCAAAATACCCTCGGACATCAGACTTTGGATACCTTCGATCAGCTGCTCACACCCGTCAGGAAGTGTAGCACAAGCCATACATAACTCTCCACATCCAGGAAAGAAACCCTTCTTCAACAGCTTAGCCTTGACAAAACTAAGCGGCATTTTCAACTCTTTGACGTCAGTCAGCAGGTCCGCACTCTCCTCAGTGATAACGGCATTCACTCCGCCTCCCTTATGATGAGGCATAGGGTTCTTGGTAACGTTGGGCACATTGTCAGAAAAGTTGATAACCTTGGCGTCCACCAAGTCCTGTACTTTGTGCTTAAAAGCTTTACAATTCTCAATCGTATGGCCTGGTGCCCCAGTATGGAACTCACAAGTAGCATTGGCATCATACCCCGGTGGTGGTGCCCCTGTTAAGGGAGCCATTGTCCTCTTTTGCACCAACTGAAGCTGAAGCAACGTTTGCAGAAGTTGTGCATACGACATAGGTGGAGTTTCAAAATGACGATTTGCCATAGGAGCCCGATTCTGATATCTCCTATACCCCTGCTGATTCTGCTGCTGAGGTTGCTGTTGCTGCTGTTGCTGTTGCTGCGGCTGCGGTGGAGCAGCTGGGATATTTATGCTAGCAATCTGAGGCTGAGGGCCCTTGCCCTTTCTCCGAGCATTAGTGACAGCACTGGCATCTCCCTCTCGACGCTTGCCAGCGTAGGGTTTCTTACTACCTCCTCCAGCTGAGGATGATTCGCCCTGAATTTTTCCGATCTTTATACCGTTCTCAACATGCTCGCCCATAGTGATGAGAGCCGAGAATGTCCCAGACATGCCACTGACCAACTTTTCATAGTAGATTCCAGGAAAGGTAGCCACGAACATTTGCACCAGCTCACGCTCAACCATCGGCGGTTGAACCCGAGCAGCCAATTCACGCCAACGCTGGGCGTACTCTTTAAAGCTTTCATTGTTCCGCTGTGAAAGATTCTGAAGTTGAACTCGGTTGGGAGCCAAGTCGCTATTGTATTGATAGTGGAGGACGAACGCTTCTGCGAGGTCTTTCCAGGTGCGCACAGTAGCGGGCTCCAAACCCATATACCACTCGAGTGATGGACCAGAAAGACTGTCCTGAAAGAAGTGCATCAGCAACTTCTCATTGTCAGAATAGGCGGACATCTTTCTATAATAAGATCGAAGGTGAACGCGGGGGCAAGTATTACCCTTATACTTCTCAAAGACAGGCACCTTGAACTTATGAGGTACCTTGAAGTCAGCGATCAACCCGAGCTTGGACATATCAACGCCCAATGTGTTCTGATTTTCAATGTCTCTCATCTTGTCTTCCAGCGCTTTGAACCTGAGTCGAGCTTCAGCATTCAACTCTGCTTCTACACCTCTCTGAGAGAATACGTCATCTTGGTGGTCCTCCAGCCACGGCTGAGGCACCAACAGATTTCCTGCACCAGCATTGTCGTTGACCGGCCCTATGTTAACATTGGCTCCCAAACTACCATTGCCGACGCCTGCCGCGTTGAGCCCGATATTAGTCATCAGATTGCCGTTAGCACTGCCGTTGCCCCCGGCAACAGGAACAACGTTTTGTGGAGCGTCCACTGGAGGAGGAGTAGGCACGGCCCTGCCGTGAAGTATGCCATTACTGTCAACACTGGAGATCAGAGGTTGAACCAAAGTACGAAGCTGGTCCTGCCCATTAGCGACCACCTGCATCAGCTCCATAAAACGATCCATCCGTTCACGGAGCTCTTGAACATCTGACTGCACCTGGTCCATTATCCTTGTCTGATTAGCGCGAGTTGAGTAGTGGTGGATGAGTCTTTGATCAATCCTGGAGACCGGAGACAGCTCGGAACCTGAAAAACCTGTCAACAATAAAGGTTAGGAAAAGCAATAAGATATACACCATGCAAATATGCTTCATGCAGATGCATGCGTGTGTCTGTGTGCGTGGGAGATTTTCCCCCGATCCTAGTGCCTTAGTGCCAGTGTTGATAATGATAAGAGGAAGAAGAAATCCGAGCCCAATCATGGAAACATCAATCTCATATATATATATATGGAAAGGCCTGTCAAGGCAGTATACAGTATCAACGAGTACAAACAGATCAACAGCATGACCTCAGCCAACAAGTCTGGTGATGGTCAGCATACATCAAAGATCAAAACAACAGGAATACAACTAGTCAAGTACGGCCACGGGCGCGATACTCTGCTAATAACTCCTTCGTCTCTGGATGATTTGGCAAGGTGAGCAACCCCTCGACGAGTAGTTCCCTCTGTCTGATGGTATGCTGAAGCCCCTGAACTGAACTCTCCCAAGCTCCTTCGCCAAAGCAATCCTCCAGTTTCCGCTTCTTAGACTCAAACATCAGCTTATGCTCCTTCAGGTTAGCAAGAGCTTTGTTGAGTCGAGCTTCAACGGCGTATCTGCGGGCGGTCTCTTCATCAAACCTCCGCTCACTGTCCTTTACTTCGGCTTCTAACTTAGAAATCTGCAGCATCAGCTTGTCTTCTCGCTCCTTCCTGGTAGCCATGGAGGTCTTCCAATGCTGGTCGAACTTAGATATCCTCCGATATGCTTCCTCCAAATGCTGCTTCTTCGTAGCTAGTACATCATTAGCAGCCTTGAAGTCTTGACCTAAGCGTTCCCGATCAGCAATCTGCTTTGCCAAGTCTGCACCCAGTTGGTTCACCGACTCTGTTTGCTTTTTGAGAGCATGCACGGCTTCGTTTCTCTCACTTCGAAGCTGAGCTAACTCCTTCTCTAACTCTGCATTTTCCCTCTTCAGTTCATCTCACTCGGCTAGTATCTGATTGTGCTGATGAATGGACACAGTGGTAGGCTCTTCAACTGGTGGAGGACTCTCTGGTCTGACGTGAGGGAATGGCATCCCTATAGCGCTGGCTCTGGCTCTGATCCAAGCTGAATAAGGAGGGTAGGCTTGGCTGTTGCTCTTTCCCAACAAAGGCTTTCCTCTCGTGCTGATATTGTTCCACGCATGCTGAAGCCTGGACAACAAATCCCCCTCTGGAGTACCCGTGAGGTACAGAGATTCCTGTACCTCTTCCTCCTTCGGTGGATTCCTCAAAGCATATGCGAACTGACGAACTAGCAATGATGGATTGTAGTTGATGCAACCCTTCCTACCTATTAGAGGTACGTTAGGAAACCCACTACAACTGAAGATCAACTCGGTGCCTAACCTGTCTCTGTCAACGAACCAATCAATGTCTTCTGCCGACAAGCTCATGAGACGCTCAGGCCACTCAGTTGTGGCTGCAGACAAGACAGAAGAACCCCTCTTGGGCAAATGACTATCAAACCACCTGTACAACAACGCTACGCAGCATGAGACATTCTTCCCTCTCCGGTTCTCATTCTTGTAATGTACTGAATGGTAGACGTCTCCGATCAGAGTAGGGACTGGATTCCCTGAGGCGAAGATGTGGAATGCATCAAAGTCCACGAAATCAGGCATGCTGGGGAACAGGATAATGCCATATATGCATAAAGCAAGGATGGCATTGAATGCGTCCCAACATTTGTCCTTAGCACACTGCTGAGCCTTAGCTATCAAAAACTGCAGAGAGAACCCTGGAACCTTGTTCCAGCTCGTCACCACTAACTCAGAAGCGCTCAAATGGAGCGAGGAAGCTAAACCAACCAGATCAGGCTCAGCATCCATGTGTACGAAAGGCATCTGCCTTTTGATAGGCACACCCAGCATATCAGCATACTCTTCCACTGTCGGCGCGAGAACAAAGTCATGAAAAGTGAAGCACCTCAAGGGAGGGTCATAAAACTGCAGAAGAGCATGTAACCCATTCAACTCGGACGAAGAAGGTTTGCAAACCAGACTAAGCAACCTGCCATAAGACTTTCTGAACCTATCCTTCACAGAATCCCCTGCCAGGGCTATCAAACCAGTCAGCTTCGACACATCGGGGGTCGGGAATTTGTACGCAACAGTCTTCCTGAGGGAGGCCATAACAACAGCAGAAGGCGAGAAATCCGGGATCGGGGAAACGGTACCTGCAACACAGACACACGTTAATGGAATGCAGATGGATATGCAAACTAATGCAAGATGCAGGCATGCAATAATATATCCAGGTAGCTGCTGTGGAGATTCGGTATCAACAGTCGCTGATGAGAAGGAAACCCCGGTGTAAGGCCACTAATCTGATTTGCTGAGAATAACCATCTCATAGGACTGAGATCAAAATTCTGCTCTGACAAGAATAAGGGCCTGATAATAAGGACCCCAGGTGCAAGATCAAGTAACATCTGTTGATGAAGTCTTCAGACCCCACTCAAAATCTGCCCTATCAAGAACAAATAACATCTGCTGATGAGATCTTCAGACCTCACTTAAAATTGGCTCCATCCTGAACAAACCACTGATAATACACTGATCAAAGCCTGCTCTATCAAGAACAGACATACACCCGATGATAAGATTCTCTGATCAAACCCTTGCCCTATCAGGCACAAACAAATCTGCAACTGGGAATCATGGTGCCATTATAACTGATTTGCTGTCAAGAAAACCGGGTAGTCTGAAGGTCTAAGTTTCCTGCAATAAACCTAGTCCCGCTCACAGGTATGGACCTAGACTGACTCAAGGTACGGCATCCTATGCGTTCATCAGCGTCACAGACTTTCAAAACTGATGATATGATTCCCAGAAGGAGTGGCATCATCAAATCCTGAAGAGGCCTCACTTAGCTGAATCACAAATGATCGGTCCCCAGAGTCGACAATCCACCAAACCAGCAGCCGTCTCAACCCAAAGGGTTGAAAGTGAAGCCAACCGGATGAACCTCGTCTGAGCGTGGATTTCATGAGACACTAGTGCCTGCAAAGCAAGCACGCGCCCACTAATTTCCACTCTAATTCTATGGTGCACTCAAGCCTGGGTCTGGCTTCTCACTCATCAGAACTCCCATCCCACAACAGTACAAATAATCATATTTTACTGAATATAAAAATGCGGGAAATAAAGTGCGAGAAGTAAAAATGCGATAAATAAACGCAACCCAATAAGCAAACACACAAACGATAGGATTGACTCGCACAGGGAACCGTTGGAGTCCCCAGCAGAGTCGCCAGCTGTCGCTTGCACGAAAATAAGGTGCCGGCATGACAGAAGAGTCCCCACCTTTCGTTATTCATCCTTCAGGGCGGGAAAGGAAACGATCGGAAAAACCTGACGAAAAAAGGGTAAGACAAGGTCATCGCAACCATTGTCTGGGTTCGGGAGTCGGTTACGCAAGGGGAAGGTATTAGCACCCCTCACGTCCGTCGTACTCGACGGGATCCTCGCTTGTTTGTTTACTTGGACGGGTTGGTTATAATCTATCTACCTATCAAGGATGGCTGAAAAAGAAAAGAAAAATGACTCGGCAAAGCATCGCACTTTATGCCTACGTATTCTCATCAGAGAATGAGAAATCAGAGTCAACGTAGTTCGGCTAACTACGGGTGAAGGTGGGGAAGGTTGCTCGCTAGGATATCGCATCCTATGCCTACGTACTTTCATACAGCATGGAAGATCAGAGCAAACGTAGTTCGGGAAACTACGGTTCATTTCCTGAAAGAAGTGTTTTTTATTGTGTTTGCGATTTCAACCGCACTAGAGACTATGACCTGAGAGTGAATGCGTCGCATGTCACCCAAAGGGTACCATACTAAACATCCAGACTGTGGAAAAGAAACTCTCCCACAACCCTTTCTCAGATAGCTTAAGGCTCGTAACGTACGCAAGAAATCATTCATGATTACTGTATCTTAAACTGTTTTGAGATGAGAAGAGAACAGGCCCAACTAGGAGGGAGACTATCAAGTCCTACTGTTATCATGCCATGGATTCATCCTATGGTTGAAGTTTGAACAGGGAGATCCTAGATGTTGTCATGCATAGGTTTCAACCTAAAAGTCTATCATCAAATCCTTATCAAAGGAAATGAGATTCCTAAGGGATCATGTCAATGATACACCAAAACAGACAAAAGCATCAGCTTTAACAGTAAAATGCATGCAATGCAAGTGAGGGAGGAAATGTGTGTGGGGCTTCAGCCTCCACAAGCTCGTCTCAACCTCAAGCCAGTCATGAAATAACAGTAATCATACTGAAAAATAAACAACATGCTATCAAGCACTAAACAGTAAACTGCAATCATACAGATAAAAGAAATGAAATCATGCTATCAAGCGATATAAACACATGGGCAAGGGAGCTGGGCTCTACCGAATACCCGCAAGCAAAGCCAAGCAGTAAAAATACAAGCAGATGCACTCATGCTCTTAGACTGAACTTATTCTAGATGAGCTTAGTCTAATGCAACAGACAAATCAGACAAAACAAACAATACAGAAAAGGAAAACAGAAGAAATCCTCAGCTCCTCCAGCAGCTACTCAGTCTTCAGACTTCAGAGATCACTTGCTTTCCAGGTATCAACCCTACAACATGAGTATCAACTCATCTTCTCCCTTGAGCTTCAGCTTCTTGATCAGCTCCACCTTCAGGCTTCACTGTCTTCAGGGATCTTCAACTTGATCTTCACAAAGTCTTCAGACTTCAACAATCTTCAAGGAATCATCCTCTTCAAAGCTTCAGCTTCTATCTTCAATGGCTCAAATGCTCCAGCAAACAAGATTCAGTCAACAGGATGAGATGAGGATGTTACAGTGCTCACTGACCTCCAAAGGATGCCATTGAGGACTTAACCTCAAGAGAAAGGCTCTCTCAAAGTTCTACCTCATAGGGTAAGGTCACTAATCCCTCCAAAGGAGAGAGGTGAATACCCTTAAGGGACTTTATGTCACAGAGAAGGAAGGAGGTGAACAGGACACTCCTTGTTTATTGAATAAAAGTATCCTGTCTAAGGCTCTACCTATGTACTTATAAACCTATAAACAAAACAACCAAAAGCTAGGCTAAGCTCCTCTGCAAGGTCTTCAAAGCTTCAATGATGATCCACAAGGTCTTCAACTCAATCTTCAAAGCTCACACACTCAAAAGAGAAGAAAAGAAAACAATACAATACAAACTATGCCTTTAAGCAACACACATACTATCCATACATTCAAAAATCAATTAAAAATACTAAAACACCATACAATATTCTAGCAAAATTCTAGGGGACTCTATACATACTTACCCTCAACCCATATATTCCCCATACACTAATATGGCATATAAACCCCAAAACAAAATGGTTCAAATCTACTTATACAAGCTAAAACCCTAATTTGAACACCTAAATGTCAAACAATCAAACTACATCAAATTTTAATCTACAAATTGAGAATTAAATCCTACATAACCTATGATTCAATACCTAACTATGCCAAAAAGAATGGCTCAAAAATCCTAAGGGAAAGTCCTAAAAGAAATTGTACAAAATCAAGTATTAACCAAAACAATTAAAAAGACTATTTACCAAAAATAATATGCTAAAAATACTAAACTAAAAATAAAATGGAATTTTTATTTTTGCTAATTTTCTAGACAAAATCATGAACATGTGAAAAAAAAGAAGAAATGAAAAATATTAATTTTTGGATTTTTTATGATTTTTTGAATATGCTAGAAAATTAAAAGAAATAAAAATAAAAGAATATAAGAAATAAAGGGGAGGGGGTGTCAAAAGTAGGGCGCCCCAGTTATTTTGATCATTGGGCCAAATCAGGGGGGGTGGGAATAGAAACAATCTGCTGAAGCCCAAGTCTATCACTCAACCAAAACGGCGCGTTTGGATTAGTGGAACGCAGCGTTTTGGTACGCTTCAGACTCCCTCCATTTTTGAAATTGAATTGGAGTCGTGCGATCATCTGAATTAGTCAAGGATCTGAGACAATCCAACGGTGGCGCTTCATCGTCTCCAAACAAACCCTAGGGTTTTCAAAAAACCCTAATCCATGCAGGGATCTTCTTCAAGCCCGTTCTCACTGATGGCTGGATGAAATCAAGAAATTCCAAAAGCAAACTTGGTCTACCAATCACCCTGAACACAATGATACCAATAGTTGTCCCTGAAACCTCTTGTATCGTCCTAACAGAGAGCTCTATCATTAGGGTTTCAATTCTTTCCTCTGCTATCAATCTTGATATAACTCAAATCCATTGATATAATCTTGTTCTACACGCTACCCTAACCATTCTGAACTATACCATGCATGCTAACACTCACTGAACAGCTTGTTCTTGTTCTTCCAAGAATCAACACCCTGCCATGGAACTTCATAGATCTTCCTCTAATCCTCAGAATATAGTCCTCTACCCTAGCTTAACCAGTCTAAACCTAGAACTATGATGGAATGCACATAAATTAGGTGATACGAGCAAAATTACCAACCTGTCAAACTTTAATGGTGGATGTGGTTTCACCCCAATTCAATGTCTGCAACCTTCCCTGATTGATCTCCAATGGCAGATATGAATTTTGTATGCAACAAGATGGATGAACAAGGCTTGAATCTTGTGTTTGATCTCAATATGCTCTTCTTGCAAATTCTTCAAAACAGCTTCAAACCTCCATGGATCTACCTTCAATTTGGTATGCAATTGCTCCTAAAGATCAGAGCAGTGTGTTTGTGGAGGAGAAATGAATGAAGATGGAAGAGAAAGAGAGTTTGCTATGGAAATGCAAATGGAAGGATCTCACTTTTCACACTCTAACCTCACCACTCACCAACAATTATCACCAACCCTGGCCACATTGTGATTCACCCTTCTTATAGCAATCAAAAGAATGATCTAGATACATCTAAAAACTTGTGGAATCATTTGGAAAGTTGTAGAACTTCTCATGAAATGATACATTGGATATCCATTATCTCATGCCTTAGGCTTGCCAAATTGACTTTAAAATCTCCTTACAAGAGATATTGAGAAAGAATGAGTGAAAAACATGCACTTCCTTGCCTTTTGTGAAGTTTTGTTTAGTTACCTTATGATTCAAGAATGAGAATTACAAAGTAACCCCCATTTCTATGCTTCAAATCAAAATTCTACTTGAACCATTGTTTTTAAAACATTGTTTGGAGTCAAAATGACATATTGGATGACCCATTTTAGATTTGTACATCTCCTAAACCAATTTCCAACTTCAACTTTTTAAACTTATAAGCCATTTTTAGGTCATTTTTACCCAATCTTGTAAATCCTTGCTACAAGATCTTCCAATAACTCATGACCACTTTTCTAGACTTAAAATCCCATTTTGAACAACTTTCATGTTTTGAGTTTTTCCATTTGAGGCTTGGAAATAGGAGATATGGCCTTTGCTTAAAATGACCTATAACTGCCAAATGACCAAAATACCCCTGTCTTGTTCAAACCATAAGTTGAGTTCCACAAATCCTATCAAGGACTTATACCACTCAAATTAAAGCTAAGAAGGTGCTCTTCAACATTCATGTTGGCCAAGAGATCATAGGAATCATCCTACTAGGGCAAAAGTTGTCTGCAAGTTGGGTGACTTTCAAGGACCCAGATTCACACACCTCTGCTGACCTGTAATTTGTCAAAACCATAACATGAGCTCTGCAATCCTATCAAGGACTTCTACCTCTCAAATTAAATCTAAGAGCAAGCTCTACAATATTCATGTTATGGGGAAGATGAGATATCAATCACATCTTGAGCTAAAACTGCCTGGAAGATAGGGATCAAATTAGGGTTTTTTCACTGACAATCCTCAGAAACCCTAACTCAAAACTTCTCAAACTCCTCAATCATGATGAGTTGGTCTAGGAATCATCTTTATAACATGTCCATGCATCATTCCATGATCTCATGGCCCTTGGATTAGGTCTCAACCTTCTCCAAATCTTCAGTTATCCTAGGGTCGACCCAGTCAAAACCCTAATTCTACCATTCATGGTTGAATCTTCTGAATTCTTGCACAATGACTTCTCTGGGCTTCATGATGGCTATCAAGACATCTCATAGGCTTTCTCAAAGCATCAATTTCATTCTCAAGGTCTCAGAATCATCTGAGGAGCCCTCACAACTTTCAAGTTATGAGACACACAACTCTGGTTTCAACCCATTCCTCTGAGGATCTCTGGAACTTTCTGATGAAGGTATCAACTTTCAAATACTTAAGGAGTAAATTAATGTTGGCCAAATTTTGGGGTGCAACAGTACGTTACGAGCCTTAAGCTATCTGAGAAAGGGTTGTCGGAGAGTTTCTTTTCGACAGCTTGGATGTTTAGTATGGCACCCTTTGGGTGATATGCGACGCATTCACTCTCAGGTCATAGTCTCTAGTGCGATATTGGTTGCAAACATCCATAAAAAATAGTTCTTCCGTAAAAGACAGAAAACAAACTTCAAACCTTTTTGCCCCGTGGGCCCATAATTCAAAGGAAGCTTTTCTGAAGAAAATAGTGTCGTTAACTCCCAGTTCTACCGCAAACGGTAACGTCTAAGTCTCCAAGGGTCGAGCTGCGTACATCCAACTGTTGGAACTGCTTGTTAACCCTACTCGATAAAACAGATGAATCTGAATCCTCGTAATCCGTATTATCCCAAACTACGTAAGCTCTGATCTCTCATACCTGTTGAGAGTGCATAGGCACAATACTGATGTATTGGCGAGCCACCTTCCCCGTAACCCGTAGTTAGCCGAACGACGTTGACTCTGATTTCTCATTCTCTGATGAGAATACATAGGCATAAAGCGCGACACTTTGCCAAGTCATTTTCTTTTCTTTTCACCCCGGCCTTGATAGGTAGATAGTAAATAAACCCGTCAGATAAACACAACAAGCGTGGATCCCATCGAGTACGATGGACATGAGGGGTGCTAATACCTTCCCCTTGCGTAACCGACTCCCAAACCCAGACAATGGTTGCGATCACCTTGACTTATACCTTTTCGTCAGGTTTTTCCGATCATTTCCTTTCCCGTTCTGAGGGATAAATAACAAAAGGTGGCGACTCTTCTGTTTTGTCGGCACCTTATTTTTGCGGTAGCGACAGTAGGCATAAAGTGTGATACTTTTCCGAGTCATTTTCTTTTCTTTTTAGACCAGACCTTTAGAGTAGATAGATAAACACACCCTTAGATAGAAAACAAGCGTGGATACCTTCGAGTACGACGGACGTGAGGGGTGCTAATACCCTCCCCTTGCGTAACCGACTCCCGAATCCAGGATTTGGTTGCGATGACCATTCCTTTCCCTCTTTGCGTTAGGTTTTCTCTGAGTGTTTCCTTTCCCTCTTTTGGGATAAATAACACACGGTGGCGACTCTTCTGTCATGGCCGGCGCCGATTTTCGCAGTAGCGACAGGATGGAAGAAGGGATCCTCAACACTTTGGTTCAGTTCTATGATCCATTGCATCATTGTTTTACTTTTCCTGACTATCAGTTGATGCCGACTTTGGAAGAGTACACCTACTATGTGGGAGTCCCTGTGAAGGATCAAAAACCATACAGTGGATAGGAAAGCTTACCTTCGCCGAAAGAAATAGAAGATGCTCTTCACCTTGAAGTATCTGAAATTAAAGCTCATCGTGCCACCAAAAACGGAGTAGGAGGTTTCCATTTAAATTTCCTAGTTAAGAAAGCTGCCTACTTTGCCAAAGAGGGGAGCATGGATGCATTTGAAGCAGTATTAGCTCTGTTAATCTATGGATTAGTATTGTTTCCCGAAGTTGAGGAATTCGCCAATTTCCCTTCTATTGCCATATTTTTAAGTGGCAACCCTTTGCCTACCTTGTTAGGAGATGCTTATCACTCAATTCATCATCGGACACTTCAAGGAAAGGGAGCTATTTTTTGTTGTGAACCTCTGTTGTACAAATGGTTCGTCAACCATTTTCCGAAAACCAACGCTTTCAAAGAGAATCCCAATGGATGGAGATGGTCTCAAAGGATAATATCCTTAACACAAATTGATATTCATTGGTATAATCCCGACTATGATAGAGGAATCTATTTTGATCAGTGCGGAAGCTTCCCAAACATACCACTCATTGGAGTAAGAGGAGGGATCAACTATAATCTAGCCTTGGCTAGACGACAATTTAGTTTTCCGATGAAGGATAAACCCACCAATATAATCTTATCCGGCTTCTTTTATCTCAACACTGATATAGCAGAAAATACAAGGAACAACACAGCTGATGCTTGGGAGAACATCCAGAAAAAGACAAAAGCAAACTTGGGAAAAAGAAACTGTGTAGCTTTTGAACCATTTACTCAATGGGTCCAATCCAGAGCAAGGGGTTTGAAAATGCCATATCTCTCAGAAAAGAACATGCAGATTGTTATCGTGTCGTCATCCTCTGCCATTCCCATTGAGAAGATGGAGGAATACCAAGAATTACTTACAAGAGCTCAACTTGAGAGGGACACTTGGGAAGGAAAGTATCATGCGCTTTCCTCTGAAACAACAAGACTTATCAGAGATGTACAAGAAAAAGATGAATTGATAGATTGGCTCGAACGACGAGTGATTGATGGGGAAGCAACAAAGAAGAATTTATTTTTCTCCAGTATCAAGCCCACTCAAAGCATTCATGAATACTTAAATATCCCTCCAACCTCTAGAGCCTGGAAAGGAATAGTGGATAAATTGGTTATAGAGGATGCAATTCTGAAGAAGTTGAAGAGGCCTCGCGTCTGAAGTTCATAGTTTAGGCTATTGAACCTAGTTTCTCGATATAACTTAGGCTTCTTGTATTGTGTCTCGAAAATTGTAACTTTTTCCAATAATGAATGAAATGAGGGTTTGGTACAATTGATCTTCTGAGTTTTGTAAAACCATTTGCATTTGCATTTCATCTTTGCATTTTACTAACCATTCAAGGAAATTCAAAATTTTCTTTTGCGGACATTATTAGGGAACGACGAAGCATGTTTCCGTTTCCAAACCTAAGATTGGGTAACCTCAGGATCTTGGCAGGTCTCCTCAGGAACCCCGCCGCTTTCATTGCAAAGTATGGAGATATTTTGCCACTACTCATCACCCGAGTCAACGAGGACATGCTACGAGCACTCGTCGAATTCTACGATCCAATATATCACTGTTTTATCTTCCCAGATTCCCAGTTTCTCCCAACAATAGAAGAGTACTCTGCTTACTTAAGGATTCCTTTCACCTTCAAAGCTTATTATGGGAAACCAAAAAGAAGAGACCTTGCTAAGGCACTACACATCAGGCCAACAGAGCTACCCACTGAATTGGTAACTAGAAGTGGTTTCTCTAGAATGTAAGCAAGACCATTCATGGAGATGACTGAATTTCATTACGATGATAGTAATCTGGGAATCTTCGAGGAAATCCTAGCATTCATAATCTATGGTTTGTACCTTTCTCCATGCTGTGATGAATTCATCAGTGAAGAGGCCATCCGACTCTTCATCAAGAATCCTGTGAACACTCTGCTGGCAGATGCATATATCACCATCCATCATCGAAAGGTGTACAACCTTGGGCAGTTCTCATGTTGTATGGCTTTGCTTAGCAAGTGGTTTATTTCTCACTTTCCCAGAACACAAATCCTTTAGAACCTCCCCAACAAAGAAGCATGGGTATAAAACTTAATAACCCTCAGACACTATGATATCAACTGGTATGATACCAAGATCAGCGGTGTCATCATAATCCCGAGCTATGGAGATTTCCTAAACGTACCCCTTATTGGTACTAAAGGATTAATCAGATACAATCCAGTCCTTGCTCACCGCCAGGACGGATACTCAATGGTGCCAGAGCCTGAGCCAGATATGCTAAGAGCCTATTTTTGTGAAAAAGGCAGCAATGAAGAACTTGAAACTGAAGCTAGTTTTTCTTGGCGTCATCTTCTTCTACAAGGAGAGACCCCGGAAGAAGAATGTAAGTTGTTTAACCACAAGGGGCTATCTACTTTGGTCAAAGGAAATAGCCTTAAGAATATTTTACACTCATACCTATGAGATCACTTTAGAGCCCGAGATTCTTATGTCTAGAGAGGAGCTGAAGTACGTTTTAGTCAAAGCGAAGCGTGAGAATGATGAACTGTGGGTCTCACTCGTCAGAATCAACTCCAGCCCAGGTCTCAAGAGGGAGAAGGATTGTCTAGTTAGAACGGTCGACACTTCGCCATTTCCTGCTTTTTATCAAGATTGTCGTCTTTTGTTGTGTTTATAAGAAAGGTCTTGCTTGTTAGCAAGATCTATCTATTGTAATATATCTCAACTTATCAATGAAAACACGCTTTTAAAGCACGTTGTTACGTGTGTTTCTAACTTTGTTTATAAACAAAATGGATGTTTTTCCTTGAATGGTCAGTTTTGCATCTGCATTTTCATTTGCATATCATTCTGCATAGTCTTGCATCGGTTTCGCAGCTCATCTATTGTTCTTTTCCGCCAGAGAAAGAGAAAGGGAAGAAATAAGTCACGCTGAGTTCCCACATGTACAACACTCGAGCCAGAGCTCAAAGGAAGATGGCTGACTACGACCAGAGAATTGACCAAATCGACAAAGATATCGAAGGAATCAAAGACATCGTCAGTCAGATTATGGAAGTTCTCAATGTGATAAAAGCAAAGATGGATTCATAGGCTACCGTGGTCTCTAAAATCACTAAATCAGCGGTAAATCCTCCTACAGTTCCAGCTTCAAACACGGAGTTTCCGTTCGGCATATCCAGGGATTTTCTGCCTCCGCTCACCAATCCTCAACGATTCAGCTTTCAACAATAAGTTGTTCTGATAACGACAGATCCTCTTTTCACCCAGGAGGGAGGTCCAACACATGCTCGACCTTTTTTCAACAACCATCAACCAATCTTTGATGTACCCGATGGTTCAGAAATTGAAGATGAGAAACACGAGAAGTTGAGAGTAGAGATAGACATCATGGCTAAGAGGATGAGAGCTATTGAAGGAAGAAATGTCTTTGGATCAGACGCCAAATACATGTGCCTAGTGTCGTGGTTTGGTGTTTCCACCAAAGTTCAAGATGCCAATATTCGACAAGTACGAGGGATCTACTTGTCTGAAAGTTCATTTGATCATGTATTGCAGGCGGATGGCTCCGCACATCGAAAATGATAAGCTACTAGTACATTGCTTTCAGGATAACCTCAATCGAGCGTCCGCCAAGTGGTATCTGAGTTTGGACCAGGCAAAGATACATTACTTTCAGGATTTGTCCGACGCATTTTTCCAGCAGTATAAGTACAATATGGATCTGGCCCCAGATCGCCGTCAGCTTCTTAGCATGACGCAAAAGAGTACTGAATCCTTTGAAGAATATGCACAAAGATGCCGCGGGACAGCTGCTCAAGTTGAGCCATCCCAGACTGAAAAAGAATTAGCTTACTGGTTCATAGACATAGTTAGGCCCGAGTTCTATGAGAGGCTAATCAGCAGTGTCACGACAAACTTCTCCGACATTGTAGTCGTGGGAGTAAAACTTGAGGTAGGGCTGAAGAATGGTAAAGTGTCAAATTCAACTGCTAGCTCCAGCATCGGTGCTACCAAAAAGCCAACCAACAGCTTTCACAAAAAGAAAGAAGGTGAAGTGAGCGACATGACACATGAAAGAAGAGCACAAAATCCAAGGAGTCAGCGACAACGGTATCAACAACCACCGTATGTAGCAGCAGTGATGTAACACCCTTCTAAACCCCGTGAAATATATATATATAATCAGAGTAATTATCATGCATCTCACAAAATGGTGTCACATAAAATTTCAAAACATCACATAAACCTGTCATGCTCAATATCACTTAAAATAAATTCATACTTTTCATACACTTTCACATTAGCATGTAGCAACGAATTTACTTCAATCATAATGGACATAATGAAAGTCTCATACTCATCACATTCATAACCAATACTTAGGCATAAAAACCAATACTCCACATAATTCAAATAAACATAACGACATAAAGAAGAGTACATAATGTATCTCTCAAACATAAATCCAAATGATCCCAGTGTTACATGATCAGAGCATGACTCGACCCAACATAAATAAAGACATAAATCAAGCTATTCCAATGGTTACCTCGCGCAAGAAGCAACTCTACTCTTCGGTACCTGAGCGATGTCATATAAAACATCATTCCAACAGAAGGGTGAGAATTCACATAATTATTGAAATCATAAGATAATAATTAATTTAAGGCATACAAGTATAATTACAATTATTCTCACACTTCCAAGTTTCATCAACCAAGAATCACCTAAGTAACCATACCATTCACGGGTATATACACACAATCCACAATTTCCCCAATTCAATATTTTCACATATCACACATATTCTCATATCGCAAACATATACACAATGTGACTCAATGCAAGACTCAAATGCAACTCATGTCATGTGGCACCAAACACTTGTTATTATTTTTCAATTTTTACATTTAAATCGGGTCCGTTCCCTAGACCAATAATACACAAAAGTCTGTTCCCTAAGCTTTCAAACCCCGCTCTAGGTTTGGGACAAGTCACTAGCTCCCACGGAATAAACAAGCATTGCCTCTTGACACAAATGATGCATATGAAAATTCAACAACCATATGCAATTAAGACCATACACAAATCTTAATATCCACACATATCTTCAATAATTCATCACACTTGAATTACCACACATTTGCACATACACAAGTATCACTATAATCCAACCTCAATTCACAAAACACACATCACTAATTAAATATAGAATAATTAATCATCATCAATAATTAAAAATTTGATACTCGATAAAATAGTCAATATTCAATAAATAATTCAATATTTTAAATAAAGATTCAATATTCAATAAACAATTCAATATTTTAAATAAATATTAAATATTTTAAATAAATATTCAATATTTTAAATAAATAATCAAAACTTTAAATAATTATTAATATTTTAAATATATATTCAACATTTAATAAATAATTTAATATTTCAAATGAATATTCAATATTCAATAAACAATTCAATATTTTAAATAATAATTCTATATTTTACATAACTATTTAGTATTACTCACTGTTAACGATTATTTAATAATTAATTAAACATTTTAATTCTTAAATATCTATCTAAGTATTATTTACCAATGCCTATGGTTATATTTGCTTACCTAATTCTTGCGTTGCATTACTAACAAGAGGGAATGCTACTTCTCATTCCTATTGATTCTACTACAGCATGATTAGGTGTAGTTACTTTTCCTTCTAATAATTATTGTACTAATTAAATGCTATATTCATTGCAAAATAGATGGAAAGCTGGTGCGCTACAGGGCTATTAGGATGGAAAAAGGACCATATATTATCATGAAATTTCTTCCTGCTGCGCTTCAATATGTGAATTGGAAACGGTTACTACTCCTAGCAGTTGCATAATAAATTATTAGGTGGAAGGAACATTTTTAATATCCTAGCATTAATTCCTACACTATAGTTCATGCAGTGAAAAGAGAATCATAGTAATTACACCAGAATGAGTGCTACAACACATAAGAGTCCCATGTCATAATTCATCTTTAATTGTTATACTAAATAAAATGGAAAGTGCTACAGTAATCAGAAATAAAAGGGATCACAAAATTTCATTCCCTAATGCTTGTCTCTATAGCTACTGTTCAACAAGTATATACATATTTTAAATTCAAATAGGTTACTCCAATATTAAATGAGTCTCTATACCATACTAAATATCAATTCCAAAACACAATAAAATTAACCTATTTCAAAGTTTAATATTAAAACCTAACAATTTTCAATCTCATAGAAAATTTGGGTTTTTATCCTAATCATATTTCTACCCTCTAATCATTATCAAATAATCCCAATAAATGAGTGAAAACACACCCTTATCTTGATTTTCTTGAATTTCTTGAGTTCCTCTTCTTTTCTTCTCTTCTTCTTTACTCCTCTCTTCTTGCCTCTTTTTTCAACTTCTATCTTTCTATTCTATCTCTTTCTCCTTTTCTTAAACTCTCACAATTTTCTCAAAACCTAATAATTTCTAATGGGCTTACTAACCCATTTTTATTCACACCCCTAATTAGGCTCAATTAATTAATCTAGCAATTCTATATTATTCTACCAAATAGAATATATGAAATAAATTAAATAATCAAATTAAATCAATTATTTCAAATATGTTCAATAAATCAATTAATCCAAACAAATCGAATAAATCAAATAATTTATATAAATCAAATAAATCAATTAATTCATATAAATCAAATATTTCATATAAATTTAATAAATCAACTAATTCAAATATATCAAGTAAATCAATTAATTCAAATAAATCAAATAAATTAATTAATTCAAATAAATCAAATAAATATATTAATTCAAATAAATCAATTAATTCAAATAAATCACATAGATTAGTTAATTAGAATAGGCACAATATCACACAATTAATCAATTAATTTAATTAAATAAATAATTACTAAAATTGGGGTGTTACAACCCTCCACCACTTAAAAGATTTTCGCCTTCGAAAATTATCTCAAACGAATAACTTGGGATAAGATTCCTCATCTGACTCTCAAGCTCCCAATTCACGTTTCCATCAGCTGCTCCTCCCCAAGCGACCTTCACCAAAGCAATCTTTTTACCTCGAAGTTGCTTCAACTCACGATCCTCTATCCGCATAGGTGATGTCTCCACAGTCAGGTTATCTCTCACCTGCAGATCATCTACTTGGACTACATGAGACGGATCCGCAATGTATTTCCTCAACCGAGATACACGGAACACGCCATGTAGATTAGCAAGTGACATCGACAAATCAACCTAATAGGCTACCTCTCATGTTCTTTGTAAAATCTGATAAGGAAAAATAAAACGCAGTGTCAACTTACGTGACTTCAATGCTCTACCAACACCAGTTATTAGAGTAACTCAGAGAAATACATGATCTCCATCTTGAAATTCAAGTGTTTTCCTTCTCTTGTCATGATAACTCTTCTGACGACTCTGAGAAATCTTCATCTTCTCTTGAATCATCTTAATCTTATCAGTAGTCTGTTAGACTATCTCGGGTCCAACCACGACACTCTCTCCCGACTCATACCAACACAATAGCGTCATACACCTTTTACCATACAATGCCTCAAACGGTGCCATTTCGATACTTGAATGAAAACTGTTGTTGTAAGTGAACTCAAACAAAGGCAAGTAGCTATCCCAAGCTCCTCCCTTTTCCAACACACAAGCTCTCAAAAGATCCTCAAGTGACTGAACCGTCCTCTTAGTCTAACCATCTGTCTGTGGATGATAAGTAAAACTCAAACGTAACTTCGTACCTAAAGCACTTTGTAAACTTTCCTAAAATCTCGAAGTAAACATCGGATCTCCATCTGACACAATGCTAGACGGAATACCATGCAAACTGACAATCCTCTCAATGTATGACTTCTATAACCTCTCCAACGGGTAATCCATTCACATTAGAATAAAGTGAGCAGATTTCGTCAATTTATCACAATAACCCAAATAGCTTTATAATTACTCGGTGTTCTAGGTAGACCAGTCACAAAATCTATCGATATGCTATCCCATTTCCACTCAAGAATAGATAACGGTTGTATCAAACCCGACGGCTTTTGATGTTGAATCTTCGACTTCTGACAAGTCAAATAAGAATAAACAAACTCTGCAATATCTTTCTTCATACAAGGCCACCAAAATACTTTCCTCAAATCTTGATACATCTTAGTAGAACTGGGATTAATAATCAATCCGCTATGATGACCTTCTTCAAGAATACTCTTATTCAGCTCATTAGTATCTGGAACACAAACTCTATCACGAAATCTCATGATACCATTCTCATCAATTCGAAAATCACCACCATGACTTTGATTGATCAAAGTCAACCAATCAACCAAACTTAAATCAGATTTCTGACCTTCTCTTATCTCACCAAGAATGTCACTAGTAAGCTTCAACATACCAAGCTTAACTCCATTAGAAGTCTCTTAACAAATCAAACTCATATCTCAAAATTGCTCAATCATTTCTAACTCTTTTTTCATCATCATTGACATATGCAAAGATTTTCTACTCAATGCATCTGCTACCACATTTGCTTTACTTGGATGGTAATTCAAACCAAAATCATAATCTTTTAGAAGTTCCAACCATCTCATATGTCTCGCATTCAATTCTTTCTAATTAAAGAGATGCTTCAAACTCTTATGATCACTAAAAACCTCAAATCTTAAACCAAACAAATAATGCCTCCAAAGCTTCAACATAAATACAATAGTGGCCAACTCTAAGTCATGCGTCGGATAATTTCTCTCATGCATTTTAAGTTGCCTTGAAGCATAAGCTACAACTTGCTGATGTTGCATCAACACACCTCCCAAACCCATCAAAGAAGCATCACAATACACAACAAACGGTTCTGCCAGATTCGGCAACATTAAAACATGAGTTATCGTCAATCTTATCTTAAGCTCTTGAAAACTTTCTTCGCACTTTGCATCCCAAACAAAATCTTGGCCTTTCATAGTCAAATGCGTCAACAGAAAAGATAACTTGGAAAATCCTTAAATGAATTTCCGATAATAACCTGCCAAACCAAGAAAACTTCTAATCTCAAAAACAGATTTCAGAGCTTCCCATTATGATACAGCTTCAACCTTCGTTGGATCAACTTCAATACCTCTACTCGAAATCACATGGCCAAGAAAACTCACTTCCTTCAACCAAAACTCGCACTAAGAAAGTTTACCATACAACTGCTTCTCTTTCAACACAGATAACACAATACTCAGATGCTCAACATGATCCTCTTTATTCTTCGAATAGATCAAAAATATCATCAATGAACACAACCACAAACTTGTCCAAATAAGGATGGAAAATCCTGTTCGTGTACTGCATAAATGCACCATGTGCAATAGTCTTACCAAATGGAATCACAGACTCATAATGTCCATACCTTGTTCTAAAAGCAGTCTTCTGAATATCTTCGACCTTCACACGAATCTGATGATATCCAGACCTCAAATTTATCTTACTGAACACACTTGCTACAAGCAACTGATCCATCAAATCATCAATCCTCGGAAGTGGATACTTATTCTTGATAGTCACCTTTTTCAATTATCGGTAATCTACACAAAGCCTCATAGGACCCTCTTTCTTCTTAACCAACAAAACTGGTGCACCCCACGGTGACACACTCGGTGAAATAAACATCTTCTCAAGCAGATCTTTAAGTTGACTCTTCAACTCTTTCAATTTCGATGCGGATATACGATATGGAGCCATCGATACCGGACTAGTTCCAGGAACTAAGTCGATCGAAAACTCCACTTCACGTTCTGGCGGTAAATCACTTACCTCATCAGGAAAAACTTCCAGAAAATCACAAACAATTGGCAAAGCGCCAACAGCTCCACTTTCACCAATACTCAAAGTTTCCGTCAACATAAACACCTTGGCACCATCTTGCACCAACTCATTCACTTGCTTAGCAGACATAAACAAGCCTCCTTCATTCTAAGGTTTAAGAAAATAACTACCTTATCACAACAATTTGTAAGCACTTGGCTTAACTCTAAATAATTCACTGCTATCTAAGCTCGCAAGACACGTATATTCCATCCAACAGGATCCCGTCTACTATCAACAAGAGATTAAGGGTGATCAGTTCCTCAATTTGTCAATAGACAGTCGACAATCATGATGGGGCATAAGGCATATTACCAAACTTTAATAGCGTTGAACGAAACACTGAACCACCACTCCACACTTGAAGCATCTTGGAGAAGCACAAGCTTCTCTCCCACTTGTTTCAATCCCACTCTTGCAGACAAAGGTTAGAAAGATAAACGAGTATCGACAGTGTTTTCACACACATGTCGCATACTAGGGAACAAACAACATTAGACAACCTGGTCGGATGGACTGACCTGTTCTGATACCACTAATGTAACACCCTTCTAAACCCCGCGAAATATATATAAATAATCAGAGTAATTATCATGCATCTCGCAAAAGGGTGTCACATAAAATTTCAAAACATCACATAAACCTGTCATGCTCAATATTACTTAAAATAAATTCATACTTTTCATACACTTTCACATTAGCATGTAGCAACAAATTTACTTCAATCATAATGGACATAATGAAAGTCTCATACTCATCACATTCATAACCAATACTTAGGCATAAAAACCAATACTCCACATAATTCAAATAAACATAACGACATAAAGAAGAGTACATAATGTATCTCTCAAACATAAATCGAAATAATCCCAATTTTACATGATCAGAGCATGACTCGACCCAACATAAATAAAGACATAAATCAAGCTATTCCAATGGCTACCTCGCGCAAGAAGCAACTCTACTCTTCGGTACCTGAGCGATGTCATATAAAACATCATTCCAACAGAAGGGTGAGAATTCACATAATTATTGAAATCATAAGATAATAATTAATTTAAGGCATACAAGTATAATTACAATTATTCTCACACTTCCAAGTTTCATCAACCAAGAATCACCCAAGTAACCATACCATTCACGGGTATATACACACAATCCACAATTTTCCCAATTCAACATTTTCACATATCCCATATATTCTCATATCGCAAACATATACACAATGTGACTCAATGCAAGACTCAAATGCAACTCATGTCATGTGGTACCAAACACTTGTTATTATTTTTCGATTTTTATATTTAAACTAGTTTCGTTCCCTAGACCAATAACACACAAAAGCCCGTTCCCTAAGCTTTCAAACCCCACTCTAGGTTTGGGACAAGTCACTAGCTCCCACGGAAAAAACAAGCATTGCATGTTGACACAAATGATGCGTATGCAAATTCAACAACCATATGCAATTAAGACCATACACAAATCTTAATATCCACGCATATCTTCAATAATTCATCACACTTGAATTACCGCACATTTGCACATACACAAGTATCACTATAATCCAACCTCAATTCACAAAACACACATCACTAATTAAATATAGAATAATTAATCATCATCAATAATTAAAAATTCGATACTTGATAAAATAGTCAATATTCAATAAATAATTCAATACTTTAAATAAAGATTCAATATTCAATAAACAATTCAATATTTTAAATAAATATTAAATATTTTAAATAAATATTCAATATTTTAAATAAATATTCAATATTTTAAATAAATAATCAAAACTTTAAATAATTATTAATATTTTAAATATATATTCAATATTCAATAAATAATTTAATATTTCAAATGAATATTCAATATTCAATAAACAATTCAATATTTTAAATAATGATTCTATATTTTACATAACTATTTAGTATTCCTCACTATTAACGATTATTTAATAATTAATTAAAAATTTTAATTCTTAAATATCTATCTAAGTATTATTTACCAATGCCTATAGTTACATTTGCTTGCCTAATTCTTGCGTTGCATTACTAACAAGAGGGAATGCTATTTCTCATTCCTATTGATTCTCCCACAACATGATTAGGTGTAGTTACTTTTCCTTCTAATAATTGTTGTACTAATTAAATGCTATATTCATTGAAAAATAGATGGAAAGCTGGTGCGCTACAGGGCTATTAGGATGGAAAAAGGACCATATATTATCATGAATCTTCTTCCTGCTGCGCTTCAATATGTGAATTGGAAACGGTTACTACTCCTAGAACTCCTAGCAGTTGTATAATACGTTATTCGGTGGAAGGAACCTTTTTAATATCCTAGCATTAATTCCTACATTATAGTTCATGTAGTGAAAAGAGAATCATAGTAATTACACCAGAATGATTACGTGTTGTACTCTAAAATTTGTTCAGCCTTTATTTACTTGGTTTATGTTTCATTTCATTTTGTTCTAGCATTTGCATTGTATAGCATGTTTCATTGAGCAGGGGATCAAGAGGTTGTGCATAGAAAATGAAGTCTTCTCAGAGTGTTGAGCCTAAGCAAGGGGTGTTTCTCAAGTTTGAATGGTTATCAGGTCATCTAGAAGTGGTCAATGGTCTTGTGAAAGGATGGATGGATGTGGGCCAGCTCCTAACTTCGAGGCCAATTAAAGAGCATCAAAGGATTGTGAATGCATCATTATATATATAAGATGTTGAGAGAGCTCATTGAGTGCTTAGAGATCCATGTTGGAGCTTATTCAGGTTGTTGTGTGAGGTGGAAGAAGCTACAGTCAAGGATGTTGCATCTAGGGTTTTCATCTGGTAAATCCTTAGTTAACTGTGAAATTGAAGGAGGTTAAAACTCAATTCCAAGTCTCTATGGTCATGGGATGTTGTGTTGAGATGTCTAATATATCATTTCAAGATCAATTCATCAAGGATCAAGAGTGTGAGAAGTTACTAAATTAGGGTTCTCAGTGTAAAATCCCTTGTTTAGTGCCTAACTTCAAGACCACCTATCTCAAGATACAAGTCTCATATCAACTTTTGACCAACATGAAACTTGTAGAGCATGTTATTAGCTTTCTTTTTAGTACTAGAAGTCCTTTATTGGATTTATAGAACTCAAGTTATGATGCAGACAAGTTACAGGTCCTCAGATGAATGTGATTTTGGTCAACAAAAGTCAACAAACTTCCAAGCCATTTTTGCCCTAGAAGTATGTTTCTCCTCAACTTTTTGTGAACATGAAAGTTGTAGGCCATGGTCTTAGCTTTACAAAGAGTACTAGAAGTCTTTCATCTAATTTGTAGAACTCATGTTATGAGGCTTGCAAGTCAGGGGTATTTTAGGAAAGTGAGATTATAGGTCATAAAATTATAGGTCCATTTTACCAACTTGCACACTTCAAATGAAAATCTTTTCAACATGAAACTTGGTCCAAATAGGGCTATTTTCATTATCAAATCATATCTTATCATGGTTGGAGCTTGGATTGAAGAATTGGTGTTTGAATTTATCATAAAGGAAGCTTAAAATGAGAAAATTGGAATTAATTCATTTGAGATCACTTTGAACCAAATTTATGCATATTTTGAGTGCAAATGATGTTCTAAATACAATGCCAAGTTTAGTTTTTCAATTTATGGTCATTTGGTTGGTTATTTCCATGGTTTCTTCATCATGAAGTAACAAATGGGAAATCCACCATATAATCAAAACAAGGACCAATTGTTGGCCCTTTGATCAACTCAGGCCATGTGCAAATGATTTGGAACAAATTTGGGGCTGGTGCAGTGGATAGAACACGAGTATGGCAAGCAAAAAAAGTGAAGAAAAATTGAATTGGCAATTGGGCTCTATGGCATGAATTAGGGCTCCATTCTCATCTGAATCCAATACATAAAAGGTTAGAAAACTTCCCAAACCCTCAGAGCTCGATTTGGTGGTGAAATTGAAAAAATAGAAACTTGAAAAAGCAAGAGCAAAGTGAAATTCGGTTTTGGAGATTTAGCCATTCCCAAGTGAAATTGAGCATACCAAGAGCTTCATTCAAGTGTTTGGAACGATTCTGGGTGGTTTGCTTGAAGGTTCAGCCAAAGACAAGACTCAGTGGAGGTTCTCCACTAGGTAATCTTGAAATCACCATATCTCTCTATTTATGCCATGATTCTGTGTCATTTTTGCATATTTGAGACATAGGAAACATGTACACCATTAATAAGTAAAACGAACTGGAATTTGAGTTGATTTTGTTTGGAGCACAAAACTTGTTGTTTGCATTTTGTTGCACCCCAAAATTTGCTCAACCTTTTCTTGCCCGATTTATGTTTCATTGCATTTCATTTGCATAGTTACATCATTCACATATTTCAACCATTTGCATATCATAGCATATCAAGTCATCCAATAAGGGATCAAGTGCCATTTACGTCAAAAGAAGCCTATCTAGAGGTGTTCTTTGAGCCTGAGGAATCATCCAAGCCATCAAGAAATGATTTGAAGTCTTGGGAAGTTTGAGTGCCTACAGGTGGATTTCTCTCCTAACTTGAGGTGTATTGAAGATCATCAACATAGAATGTGAATTTGAGGTGGGTATGGATCTTATGGAATGCCTAGAGGGCCCTATTGAAGCTGAGACAAGTCATTGATTCAAATACAAGAGCCACAGTTGAGGTGCAGTCGATTAGGGTTTCATTTGGGCCAACCCTAGGTCATTTGAGTAATGGGAGAGCATCAACGCCTACCTTGAGGTCATGGGATTCATGGTTTGGTATGTTGATACATGTGTGGTGTTGTGCCAAGGTTAAGAAAAGAAAGATCAAGAATGTGGGAGGTTGCTAAATTAGGGTTTCAGTGTAAAATCCCTTGTTTAGTGCCTAATTTCAAATCCACATAAGTCCAAATACATGTTTAAAATGGATCATTGGACAACATTAAACTTGTAGAGCATCTCAATACCTTTAATTTGAGTACTAGAAGTCCTCAAGGGGATTTATAGAACTCAAGTTATGGTCTTTGCAAGCTAGGGGTCCTCAGAGGCATCTGAAATTTATCTGTGAAAGTCACTTGACTTCCAAGCAACTTTTTCCCTTCAAGGAGTTTTCAAATGGATTCATGGCCAACAAAAGAGTTGTAGGTCTTGATCTTAGATTTAATTTGAGTACTAGAAGTCCTCAAGGAGAATTGTGAAACTCAAGTTATGATCTTGTCAATCCAGGGGTATTTTGGGAAAGTTGAATTATAGGTCATTTTCAAGAATGTGACAAAATCTCCATCTTCCACTCCTCAAATGGAAAATTGTTCAACATGAGATGTGCTTAAAATGATGTTTTTAGGTCATATGTGAAGTCATGGTGGGTTGAATGAGCTTATATCAAGAAGTGCTCCAAAATGGCCTAAAAAGAGGGATTTTTCAAATGATTCAAAGGAGGGAATTTGGGATTTTTGAATTATAGGTCATAAACATGTCGTGTGAGTAGTCATTTTAACTAGAAATTGCATTTCAAACAAATTAGCAATGTCACAATTTTGAGTTGAGGTTCAATTACATGACTTGCTTTGTAAAGTGATTACTTCATTTACAAGTTACAATACCAAAACAAAAATCAGGGCAATTCAGGCCAAGCTAGCTATCCAAACACATTCACAAACCAATTTGCAGTTGAAAGGAACATTCTAGAGCAAGATGAGAGTGCAAAATCGTGACTGTCACCATTGAGTTTCAAGAGAAAATTAGAAACTTTGGATCACTGAATTGGGCCTTAATTTGGACTCAGAAGCCCCTGAGAAGCTTCTATATATTCATTTCAATGATTCCAGATGAAGGTTGGTGATGGTTTCATGGAGGAGAGGGAGATAGCAAGTTGAGTTTCAAGAGCTTCAACTGAAAACGGTTTCTGAGTTTGGATCAAGATCAAGCCAAATTGAAGATACTAGAAGCTTTATCTTGCATTCTTGATCGTGTCCGGAAGGTTTGGAAGGTTAAATAGAGCTACAACTACCTCTATTCATCCAATTTCTTCAGGTATGTAACTCTCAAATTCCACATTGATCTAGGCTGAATTAATTAGAATCTTGCATGTGGTTAGGACTTAGGTTGATCAAGGAACGTTTCTGGATTAGAATTTGAGTGATTAGTGACAATTAAGATGGATGATAAATTTCTGTTAGAGGACGGTTATACATGATCTTGAGGTTTCAGATCAAGATGGATAGATCATGATGATCACTGAAGAATGAGGAACATTTCTATGGTTTCAGTTTGGCAATTAGTGATAATTAGTTTGGATGTCATCTCTGAACATTGATTCGAATTTTAAAATCTATTGAGAGTTAAGAGATTTGGAGATGATATTCATGATCCTGGTGATTTTCTGAGTGAGATAGATATAAGGTTCATCAGTTTTGGTCACCTGAGTTTGGGAACTCACCGGAGAAGACGGTGTTTTCCACCATGGACCACCGCCTGGCAACAGTCTCAGGTCACCTGAGTTTGTGAAGAAGATAATGTTTGGACCCTTAGATCAGTCCTTCAGATGGATTTTGTACACAGATCGTGTGGTCACCATTTAAACTCAGCTCTCCCTCTATTGATCCAAAGCGCACCGTTTCATTTATTGAGTCAGCTCCCAGTCATCAGCCACATCATGCTTGCGTGGACACGCTCTGGAGCGTTGGATGCGTTTACCAGTCAATTAATCCATTGGCTCATGTTTAATCCAGCTTTTTATTTTCTTTTAATCATTTTAGTATTTTCTTTTATTCCATTTGATTTCTAAAATCCATATTAAATCCAATTTTGATCCAAAAAAATATTTTAAAAATATCTCCATGATCTTGGATTTAATTGTGATTTTCTGAAATTAATAAATCCCATTTTCATGCCTTTTTCAATTTAATTTGATTTATCTTATTTTTATGTGATTTCTTTTATTTTCATGTTTTGCACATAGTTAGAAAATAAATCATAATAAATAGAAAAATAAACATTTTTAGGCCAGATTTTTTTCCCCTGACTCATTAGAGAGTCTAGAATTTTATAGGATTAAGAAATTTCTGATTAATGCATTTTAGAATTTAATTGCATTTTTATAGTTTAATTGCTTTTATTTTGAGTTTGGTTGATACATGATTTTGTGGATTTTATTGTGACCAATTGGTGTATGATTTTGAGTTGGTTCTTATTGGATTAGTTAGCTTAGAGAAGCATGTACCCTTAGAAATTTTATCATATTTTTGTGATTAAATTTTAGGCCAATTGAGTGGTGAACATAAGGAGTGTTAGATTTAGGGTTTTAAAACAACTAGTTGTAGTTTAGGGCATAGTTTGGGGACTTAGTGTTTGATTTAGGTCCTGGGATTTATATGGGAATTGGGTATAGGCTTAGGTTCCCTTATAAATTTAATTAGGATTTTATGATCTATTTAGCATTTTATTTGTATTTTGCAATTGGTGTGATGTTTATGGGTTTCTCCCTTGATTGTTTGGCTTGTTTAACCTGGTTAGCCATTGTGCTTTGGCTCTTGGCTTGGTTTCTTCTTGGTGGAGATGTGGGAGGCATTGAATTTGCTTTGGATTGCTTGAAGGAGCTTGGAGTTGAAGATTTCTCACCTTATGGATGCTTGTCAGAAGCTTAGGAAAATTAGGGTTTTAGGAAGAGCATTTTAGGCTTAGTTCATTTCTTTCCTCAAACATGGAATGCTTTGTTTGCTTCCATCTGATCCTATGATTCAAAGTCCTCTAAAGGAAGCCCATCTCTCCCTTGGAGGGATGAGTGACATGCCTTGAAGAGTAGAACTTTTGAGGATACCCTTCTTTGCAGATGATGGTTTCTAGTGATTTCCTTTGGTTTTCACTGGTTTCCATTCATTATAACTTGATCCCAATAACCAATATTTCTTTGTGGAGCTTGCTAGAGCGTGGATATGAAGATCTAAGATGTCGAAGATGCCTTTCATGAGGTCTGCTTGAAGATGGAGTTATGTTACTGTCAACTTTGTTGTCAGGAGCTTGTTGGAGGATTGAAGCTAGGGTTTACTGTTGCTTTTGAGCTGGAGTTTTCTGTAGCTGTGGAGCTTAACTGTTTAGGTATTGAGGAGCCTTATTTGAAGCGTGCTTTCTCTTCCCTGGAGGTTGGAGATTGAAGTTTATTGAAGTTTGAAGATGAAAGCTGTTGCTGTCAACTTCTTGCTGTTTAACCAACTGTTGCTGTCAGAGCTGCTGTTTGCTGTAGGAGTTTGGTGCTGCTACTTGGGCTGCCTCCCCTGCTTTGGGATTTTTGTTTTCTGTATTGTTTGTTGGCTTGTGTAGCTTGCCCCCTAGGTTTGAGGTGAATGTTGATCCACTTTGCCTATTGTTTTCCCAGGTTCGAGGTTGAGTGGGACTCCCTTGCCTCGCTTGTACTGCTGCATTGCATGCATTTTACTGTATTTGCTTGCTTTCTTTTCTGTTTATCCCCTAGGATCTCTGATTTCCTCTGTGCAGGAGGGAATTATGACAGACATTAGGATTCTTATCCATGCATGACAACATTAGGTTAGTTTTTATTCCCTTTTCAACCCTAGGCTTTTTAGAGCTTCTTTCTCTTCTTATCTCAAAACAACTCAAAAATACGGTAATAAGGTTAATCGAGGTCGTACGTTACGAGCCTTAAGCTATTTGAGAAAGGGTTGCTGGAGAGCTTCTTTCCAGTAGTCTGGCTGCTTAGTGTGGTACCCTTTGGGTGACACGTGACGTAGTCACTCTCAAATCATAGTCTTTATTGCGTCAGAGATTGCAAACAAACTAAAAAACACTTCTTTCGTAAAAGATTCAAAACAAACATCAAAGTGTCATTTTTGTCCGCTTGGACTCTTAATCAAGAAAAACCCTTTCATAAGGTAATAAAAAACCAGTCAGAAAAGCTTGTGTCTTTCGTAGCCCGAACTACGTTTGCTCTGATCTTTCATGCTGTGTGAAAGTACGTAGGCATAGGATGCCGTATCCTAGCGAGCAACCTTCCCCTCCTTTCCCGTAGGTAGGCAAACTACGTTGACTCTGATTTCTCGTTCCAGACGGGAATACGTAGGCATAAAGTGCGATACTTTGCCGAGTCATTTTCTTTTCTTTTTAACCCTTGACCCTTAGTGTAGATAGAATAACAATCCGTACCAGAAAACAAGCGTGGATCCCGTCGAGTACGGCGGACGTGAGGGGTGCTAATACCTTCCCCTTGTGTAATCGATTCCCGAATCCAGGATTTGGTTGCGACGACCATTCCTTTCCCATTTTGCGTTAGGTTTACTCTGAGTGTTTCCTTTCCCTCTTGTGGGATAAATAACACACGGTGGCGACTCTTCTGTCATAGCCGGCGCCGATTTTTGCAGTAGCGACTGCTGGCGACTCTGCTGGGGAAAACCTGGCGGTTCCCTACGCGAGTCAGTCCTAGCGCTTGTTTTCCCATCGGGGGTTTTGTAGGGATTTACATTTCTGTCTTTACTTTCCGCATTTTATTGTCAGCTTTATATTGTTATTGCTGTTGTGGGGAGGGCCGGACCTGGGGTTGAGTGCACCTAGAATTAGTTGTGGAAAGTAGTGGGCGCGTGCATGCTTTGCATGTACTAGTGTCCCGCAAAATCCACGCTCGGATGAGGTTCTTCTGGTTGACTTCTTTTTCAACCCTTTGGGTTGAGGGGGTTGTTGGTTAGTTGGATTGTCGACTCCGGGGACCGATCATTTGGAAGTTGGCTAAGTGAGGCCTCTTCAGGACATGATGATGCCACACCTTCTGGGTATCGTATCATCAGTCTTGAAAGTCTGTGACACTGACGACCGCATAGGATGCCGTACCTTGTGTCAGGGATTGGGGCATACAGGAAACTTGACCTCCAGATGACTCGGTTTTCTTGATATTGGATCAGTATGTGTGGATACTTGGGGTTCTTCATCAGGACAGTGTTATAGGTCTGTTGAGACCAGGTTGGAGCTTTGTTATAGGTCTGTTGAGATCAAAGTGGAGCATCGTTATGGGTCTGTTGAGACCAGGGTTGAGCAGTATTGCGGGTCCGTTGAGACATATATTGTGGATGGATCTCTTCAGCAATATATCACTTGATCCCTGTTGCATGTTTGCATATTGCACTGTTGCATACTCATTTTGCATATCATTAACGTGTGTCTGTGCTGCAGGTGCATTTTCATACCTCTGATTCTAGTTGCCCGGATTTCTTTCTGTCTGCTATTATGGGTACTCTGAAGAAGACTGTGGCATACAAGTTGCCTACTCCAGATGTTTCTTCTCTGCTTGG
Source organism: Lathyrus sativus (assembly GCA_963859935.3). Classification (NCBI taxonomy): domain Eukaryota; kingdom Viridiplantae; phylum Streptophyta; class Magnoliopsida; order Fabales; family Fabaceae; genus Lathyrus; species Lathyrus sativus. The sequence continues at coordinate 219,754,335 of OZ012741.1, forward strand.
TTTGATATCTCTAGCTGATGACGATGTGAAGAGAAGCTTCAGGAAAAGATATGGGAAACTGCTTAGGTTGGTTTATAAGCCATCCATGTATGAGTGGAACGGATTGTACGCGCTGATGCAGTTCTATGATCCCCCGCTGAGGTGTTTTACTTTCCCTGACTTCATTCTGGCTCCGACCATGGAGGAATATGCTGAGATCTTGGAGTTGACTATTCAGAACAGGGTACCTTTCATTCATATGGGTGCTGAGCCCAAGCTGGAGGATTTGGCTGTTGCTTTGCATTTAGACTCCTCAAAGTTGCTGTTAACCTCGTGGAATGGAGTGTCTGGTTTTTCTCTCAAGTTCTTAGTTGGGAAGGCACAAGAGTACGCCAAGAGTGGTTGTTGGGTTATGTTTAATGTTGTCCTTGCTTTGTGTATCTACGGCATTGTACTGTTCCCGAACATGCCTGACTTTGTTGATTTGGATGCATTCTATATATTTGCTTCAGGCAATCATGTGCCTACTCTGATTGGAGATTTCTATCATTCACTGCATTATAAGAACGAGAACAGGAGGGGCAAGAACGTTTCTTGCTGTGTTCCATTGTTGTATATGTGGTTTGATAGTCACCTGCCCAAGAAGGGTGTCTTTGCTGAGTCTGCAGCTACGGTGGATTGGTCTGAGCATCTGATGGGACTTTCTTCAGAAGATGTTGTCTGGGTTGATAGAGATTTACTGGGATCTGAGATTATCTACAGCTGTGCCGGATATCCTAACGTTCCTCTGATTGGGAGGAAAGGGTGCATTAACTACAATCCATCATTATTGATCAGGAAATTCGGTTATGCTTTGAGAAGCCCGCCAAAGGAGGAGGAAGTGCAGGAATCTCTATACTTCACAGGTGATCTGAGTGGAGAATTATTGTCCAAGCTTCAGCATGCTTAGAATAAGATCAACAAAAGGGGTAAGTCGTTGCTAGGTAAAAATGATTGTCAAGCCTATCCTCCGTACAAAGCCTGGATCCAAGATAGGGCAAAGCAAGCGCTAATGTCGTTTCCTGCAGTATCACTTCCTGCTCCCCACGTGATTGAGGAGCCAACTACTGTGCCTATTGAGAGATATGAACAGGTTGTGAAGGAGAAAGAAGAGCTGATGAAAGCCAACGAGAAGTTGGAAGAAGAGCTAGTGCAGCTCAGAAGCGAAAGGAATGAAGCCGTATATTCCTTCAAGCAGCAAACAGAGTTGGTGAATCAATTAGGCACTGAACTGACGGAGCAACGAAAGAAGCGTGAACGCTTGGGGATAGATTTCAAGAGCTCTCATGACATGCTGGAGTCTAAAAAGAAAGCACTTGATATAGCCTACCGAGAGATCTCCACATTCAACAAAACCTGGAATGCCACACTGACCGGCAATAAAGAAAGAGAAGACAAACTGAAGCTACAGATCTCTGAACTGGAAGGTCAGTTGAAAGCTAGCCAGAAAAAGTTTGAAGAAGAGGTCATGCGGAGATACGACATTTAGAACACGTTAAACAAAGTTATCAAGCGTAAGAAAGAGTCTGCGTCCCAGAAGCGGAAACTAGAAGAGTGCTTTGGAGAAGGTGTTTGGGAGGAATCCATTGGGGATCTCCAGCGTGTTATCAGGAAAAGAGACTCGCTCGTCGAAGGGTTGCTTTCTCAGCGAATCATCCCAAGACTAAGAGATTGTTAGAGGAGTATCAGGCATATGGTCGCACTTGATTACCTTATGTACTGTTGTATATGCTTTATTTGCATTGTGCTGGCCATCACCAGGATTGTTGGTTGAGGTCATGCCTTCTTATTGTACACTCAGTGATATTGTATTTCTGACTTGATGGGCTCTTCGCAGCAATATATGAGATGTTTTTCCATGAGTGGATTTCAAGCTTCTTATCACTATCAGTGTCACTACACTGGCACTTTGGCACTAGAATTAGGGGTTGATCTCCCTAACGCACAGACACGTATTGCATCTGCATATTCATTTTTCATTGCCAATTACTTGTTGAATTTGTACCTTATTTCATGCATCTCGCAGGTTTTTCAGGATTGATGAACAAAGAGTCCACCGCTATTCAACCCGAAACAACTGCAAGAAGATAATGGATCAAGTTCAGGTCGAGATGCAGGAAATCCGCGAGAAGCTGACTTTGTTCATGCAAGCTATGGAGAGCATGGCCACGGGCCAGGAGAATCTTCAGACCTTGGTGCAGCCGCTGCTGACGCGGGCAAACGGAAATGGAAATACTGACCACATTTCTGTTGAAACTCCTCGCCGGGAGAATGAGATACCAGCAGTTGTTACTCCACCTGTTGTGACTATCAATGGAAACACTGGTACCGGTGCAGGTGTTGGCGCTGGTAACGACAATACTGGGAATGGTGGTGATGGACATGTTGTTAACAACAAAGGCAACACTGTGGATGCTGATCAAGGATTCGTTGACAATGTTGGATTTGGAAACAATGGGTATGGCAATGTCAATCAGGACGGGAACTTCGGGTTCAACAATCAAGGCTTCGGTAACGACGGTTACGGCAACAATCAGGGGTATGGTCACGGTAATGGTGGATTCGGTAATGTGAATGTGAACGGCGCTGGAGCATTTCCTTTCAACAATGGTCTGGGACCTGCTGGGGTCAATCTGGGGTTCGGCAACCGAGGACAGGGTCCTGTGTTCAATCAACAAGGATTTGGCCGTAACATGGGTTATGATGGGTATGGCAATGACTGGAATGTGGATCAACAGGAGGACACTTTTTCAGGAAGAGGTATGGGACCCGAAGGCCCTATTGACCCTGTTTAGAGGATCAGAATGCTAGAAGAGCAGATGAAAGGTGTGGTTGATCAAAACTCCGCTGGATTAGATATGGCTACTATGGGGTTGGTACCAGGGCTGAGGGTGCCATTGAAGTTCAAGGCTCCAACATTCGACAAATACAAAGGGGATACCTGCCCAAAGGTCCATGTACGTTCTTATTATAGAAGGATGTCTGCATATTCCAATGATGAAAGGATGCTCATGCATTTCTTTCAAGATAGCTTATCGGGACCATCATTGGAGTGGTACATGGGACTGGAGCCCACTCAGATTAGTAGTTGGAAGCAGTTGGTTGATGCTTTTGTTATGCATTACAAATATAACAGCGATTTGGCGCCAAACAGGGTTCAGTTGCAGAGCCTGTCGCAGAAAAGTGGTGAAAGTTTCAAAGAGTACGCGCAACGGTGGCGCGATATGGCAGCTCGGGTGCATCCTCCTTTGGTGGAAAGGGAGATGAATGACATGTTTGTGGGGACGTTTACTGGAATGTACTATGACAAGTTGCTCAATGTTTCGATGGGTAGTTTCTCCGATATCATCCTTATGGGGGAACGGATCGAAAATGGAATAAAAATTGGTAAGATTCAGGCAGGCGAATCTACTTTAGCTGGGGGTGCGAGAAAAGCGTTCGGCGGAAGACGACAGGGTGATACTAGCGCTGTGTATGGTGGCAGAGGTCGGGGCAGAGGCAGAAATCAGTACATTCAACCTCAACAGATAGCCAGTGTTACTATTCCAATTCCTCAACAACAACAACAACAACAATAACAACAACAGCAACAACAGCCGCAACAGCAGCAAAGGCAGAATCAGGGTCAGGGAAGGTTTCAGAATGTAAGGCCGAAGAGGGTATTCGATAAGCCTCCGTCGACATATGCAGAGCTTCTTCAGACACTGTTGGGGTTTAATTTGGTCGAGAAAAGGACAATGGAACCGCCTACTGGACCAGTACTTCCTAGGGGGTATGATGCTAATAAGCATTGCGAATTCCATTCCGGGGCGCTCGGACATGATGTAGAATCTTGTCATGCTTTCAAGCATAAAGTTCAAGACTTGTTGGACATTAAAGCCATCAACTTTGGCCAAGTGGGGCCCAATATTGTACAACAGCCTATGCCTAATCATGGGGCAAATGCCATCTTAATAGAAGAAAATTTGAACTTGGTGTTGGATGTTAATGAGTTGAAGACACCATTGAGTGAAGTGAAAAGCAGGTTGCTCAGAGGGGGAGTATTCCCCGGTTGTGATGAATACTGTTTAGAGTGTTGGACCAAGCCTGAGGGTTGTACTGATTTGAAGCAGGGCATTCAAGCCATGATCGACGAAGGGACCTTGCAATTTGATCGAACTGCGGTTGAGAAGCCTGTGGAGGCCTTATGTGACGAGCAGAATGATATTGCAACAGTGACGATCCCGAGGAAGACTATAACGATAACGGCGCCCATCCAGCGGCTAATTATTACGATTACCAAAGCAGGGCATGTTCCCTTTGAAAGCACGAAGGCTGTCCTGTGGTCATATGGATTAGAAGCATATTGCAACGGTGAAAAGATTGTGGTGAATAGCCAGCCAGCTGGGGCTGTTGATAATGTCGTTGGAACGGGGGGCATGACCCGTAGCGGAAGGATCTTCACCTCACCTGAAATAGAAGCAGAGAGGTTGGCCAAAGGTAAAGCCAAAGTAAATGAAAGCGAGCCTACTCAGTCGAAAGAAAAGGATACGTCGCTTAAGGACGTAGAGGAGTTCATGAGACTGATTCGTAAAAGCGACTACAAAATTGTTGAACACCTGCAGCAGACGCCGTCGAAGATTTCTATCCTGTTGTTGTTGTTATGTTCCGAAGCCCACAGAAACGCCTTGCTGAAGATATTGGATACGTCATTCGTGCCCCAAGAAGTTTCTGTAAATCAGTTAGAGGGGGAAATGGCGCATGTCAATGCTTGACATAGCCTGGGTTTCACAGATTTTGATCTAACACCTAAGGGTTGAGAGCATAACATGGCTTTGCATATATCGGTAGAATGCCGGGGCACCGTAATGTCTCGTGTATTAGTGGATATTGGGTCGTCGTTGAACGTATTGCCAAAGAAAGCCATGATGAAATTGGATATACGGGGAGTTATTTGCACGCCCAGCAATTTGGTTGTGAGGGCGTTTGACGGGACGAAATGATCAGTGTTTGGGTCAATAACATTACCGCTGCAGGTGGGGCCAGAAATTTTTGATACCGAATTCTACATCATGGATATCCATCCAGCTTATAGCTGCCTTCTTGGGCGCCCATGGATCCATGCTGCAGGGGCCGTAACGTCCACCTTGCATCAGAAGTTGAAGTACATGGTGGGTGATAATGTTGTTACCGTTTGCGGGGAGGAGGATATTTTGGTCAGTCACCTGTCATCATTCAGATATGTTGAGGTCGACGGAGAAATACACGAGACACCTTATCAAGCCTTCGAAGGGTTGCGGATTAAGGAGAAAGCTCAGGGTTCCAGCAAAATGCCAGAGGTGGCAGTGTCATCTTACAAAGAGGCTCAGGCTTTAGTGCAGACTGGTAAGACTAAAAGTTAGGGGCAGGTACTAGAGATTCCCGTGAAGAATGACAAGTTTGGGCTAGGGTATCGACCAACATCGTCAGCGTCCTCTTCGGGAGCGCCCAGGTTCAAGGGACCGGTCATGATTACGCCAAGCGGGGTGTGCTTTGAGACTATCAAAGCTATTTCCGACGCCGAAGACGGAGATAGCAACTGCGATATGGACGCGTGGATCAAGCCAAGTGTGCCAGGACAAAGTCTCTGCAACTGGTCCATCCGGGAAACTGTACCAGTGACTTTTAAACAGTAATGATTTGTTTTATCAATTGTTGAATAATCCTATGTCCTACCCGGGGCATAGTGATGTTACATTAGGGCTACTTGATTATGTGTATTGCACTGTTTAATCATGAAATAAAGGCGTTTTTCATATTCAAATATTATGATCCCTGTTTTTCTTGTTTTTACTTTGACAATAAATGGCAACGTGGTTATTTTCTTTGTTTGCGTGTTGAAGTGTTTAACCATTTCCTTTGCAGGACTAATATTTCAGATGACATCTCGTACGAACCGCCTATGACTCGTTTCGACTTCGAGCACCCGGTATTCCAAGCAGAGGAAGAGATTGTTGAGGATAGTGACCTGCCAGAGGAGCTGACCCGTTTGTTGAAACAGGAAGAGAGAATCATTTTGCCTCATCAGGAGGAAATTGAGATTATCAACTTGGGGTCGGAAGAAATTGTGAGAAATATTCGTATAGGGGCTGCACTGCAGAGCGACATCAAGCAAAGGCTGATTGAAATACTGCGAGAGTATAGTGATATATTTGCTTGGTCGTACGAGGATATGCCTGGGTTGGATACGGACATGGTTGTGCACCGTCTGCCGTTGCGAGAGGAATGTCCGCCTGTTAAGCAAAAACTCAGAAGAACCAGACCAGACATGGCTGTCAAAATCAAGGAGGAAGTTCAAAAACAGTGGGTTGCTGGTTTCCTAGCTGTTACAACTTATCCGTCATAGGTCGCTAATATAGTACCAGTGCCGAAGAAAGACGGTAAAGTGCGAATGTGTGTAGACTACCGTGATTTGAATAGGGCGAGCCCGACAGACGACTTTCCACTTCCTCATATTGATGTGCTGGTTGATAACACTGCTCAGTTCTCCGTATTCTCCTTCATGGACGACTTCTCAGGCTATAATCAGATCAAAATGGCACCAGAAGACATGGAGAAGACTACCTTCATTACTCCCTAGGGAACATTTTTCTACAAAGTGATGCCCTTCGGATTGAAGAATGCTGGGGCAACATATCAACGTGCTATGACGACTCTCTTTCATGACATGATGCACAAAGAGATCGAGGTTTATGTTGATGATATGATTGCCAAATCTCAGACGGAGGAGGAGCATTTGGTTAATCTGCTGAAACTGTTCAAAAGGCTTAGGAAGTTCAGGTTGAGGCTGAACCCTAACAAGTGCACCTTCGGGGCGAGATCGGGTAAACTGCTGGGGTTTATTGTGAGCAAAAAGGGAATAGAGGTTGATCCTGCGAAAATAAAAGCTATACAAGAAATGCCGACACCTAAAACAGAAAAAGAAGTGCGTGGGTTTTTAGGGAGGTTGAACTATATCGCTCGGTTCATATCTCACCTAACTGTGACATGCGAGCCATTATTCAAGTTGTTGAAAAAGGATCAGGTGTTGACCTGGAATGAAAATTGTCAAAAGGCGTTCGACAGGATAAAAGAATACTTGCAGGAACCTCCTGTTTTGATACCCCCAGTGGCCGGGAGACCTTTGATTATGTATTTGACGGTTCTTGAGGAAAGTATGGGTTGTGTTCTCGGTCAACACGACGAGACCGGACGTAAAGAGCATGCGATTTACTATTTGAGTAAGAAGTTTACCGACTGTGAGTCTAGATACTCAATGCTCGAGAAAACGTGTTGCGCGCTAGCCTGGGCCGCCAAACGTTTGAGGCAATACATGCTGAATCATACAGCCATGCTAATTTCAAAGATGGATCCAATCAAATACGTGTTTGAGAAGCAAGCACTCTCCGGAATAATTGCCCGATGGCAGATGGTGTTAGCCGAATACGATATCCAATATGTCTCGCAAAAGGCTATTAAAGGTAGCGTTCTGTCCGAGTACCTTGCCGAGCATCCTGTTGAGGACTACCAATCGATGAGGTTTGATTTTCCTGACGAGGATATCATGTACCTGAAAATGAAGGATTGTGAAGAACCGTTGTCGGAGGAAGGACCAGAGTGGGGTTCCAAATGGCAGTTGATATTTGACGGAGCTGTGAATTCCTATGGTAGCGAAATAGGGGCAATTATCACTACTTCTCAGGGGTCGCACATCCCCTTTACTGCTCGATTGACTTTTCCCGTTACCAATAATGAGGCTGAATATGAGGCTTACATCATGGGTATGGAAGAAGCTATTGATTTGCGAATCAAACATCTGGATGTATACGGAGACTCAGCTCTAGTGGTGAATCAGATTAAAGGAGAATGGGAGACACGTCAGCCCAATTTGATACCGTATATGAATTATGCAAGGAGATTGTTTCCTTTCTTTGACAACGTGGAATTGCATCATGTGCCACGAGCAGAAAATCAAATGGCTGACGCCCTGGCGACATTATCTTCAATGTATAAAGTTAACTTCTGGAACGAGGCTCCCCGAATTGTTATCTCTCGGCTCGATAGGCCTGCATTCATATTTGCCATTTACGAGGCTCCCGATGGTCAACCCTGGTACTTTGACATCCAGAATTTCCTGAAGTATCCGGCTGGGGCATCCAGTCGAGATCAGAAGACGCTCAGGAGATTGGCTGGCAATTTCTATCTGAATCCGGACGGTGTCCTATACAAAAGAAACCACGACTTGGTGTTGCTACGTTGTGTAGATGAGGAAGAGGCGAAGTTGCTCATGGAAGAGATACATGAGGGTACATTTGGTACACATGCTAGTGGGCATGCTATGACGAGAAAACTGCTGCGGGCAGGTTATTATTGGCTAACTATGGAAACAGACTATTTCAAGTTTGCAAAGAGGTGTCATAAATGCCAGATTTATGCAGACAAAATCCATGTGCCTCCAAGTCCTCTGAATGTGATGTCATCACTGTGGCCTTTCTCGATGTGGGGAATTGATATGATTGGCAAGATTGAGCCTACGGCATCAAACGGGCACCGGTTTATTTTGGTGGAAATCGATTACTTCACCAAATGGGTGGAAGCGGCATCATATGCTAATGTCACCAAACAAGTGGTAGCCAGATTTATCAAACGAGATATTATCTGCAGATATGGAATCCCTGAGCAGATTATCACCGACAACGGTTCGAATTTGAATAACAAAATGATGAAAGAGCTGTGTCAGAATTTTAAGATTGAGCATCATAACTCTTCTCCTTACCGACCCAAGATGAATGGCGTTGTCGAAGCGGCCAATAAGAACATAAAGAAGATTGTTCAGAAGATGGTTGTGACGTATAAGGACTGGCACGAGATGTTACCTTTTACTTTGCACGGTTATCGTACGACGGTACGCACATCAACCGGGGCAACCCCTTTTTCATTGGTATACGGGATGGAGGCGGTGTTACCGTTGGAGGTCGAGATGCCTTCCCTGAGGGTTTTACGTGATGTCCAACTTGACGAGGCAGAATGGGATAAAGATAGACTGAACCAGCTCAGTTTAATGGATGAGAAGAGACTGGCTTCTTTAGCATACGGTCGGTTATATCAGAGCCAGATGAAGAAAGCTTACGACAAGAAGGTATGCCCTTGAAGCTTTCAGACGGGCGATCTTGTTTTGAAAAAGATTCTCCCACCAGAAACAGATCACAGGGGCAAGTGGACTCCTAATTACGAAGGTTCATACGTTGTCAGAAAAGTCTTCTCTGGAGGAGCCTTGTTACTGTCCACCATGGATGGTGAAGACTTTACGTCTCTTGTGAATTCGGACGCCGTTAAAAAATACTTTGCTTGAAAGTGACCCGCTGGACAGTAAAAAGAGAGTCCAGGCAAAAATGGGGCATCCCGGCGAATCATAAAAAATGAATAAAAGGTTCGGGCAAAAGTTAGGGATAAATTTGAAAAAAATGTACACCCGCGAAGTCGAAAACCTGAAAAGGGCGATTTCAGCAAAAAAGGGTATCCCAGTGAATTGAAAACCCGCAAAGGGCGATTCACGCAAAAGTTAGGGATTGAAAAAGCAAATGACTGCGATCCAGATTTGATACGGCATTGATTAGTGGTTTGGGAGTACCTGTGGGCCGTCTATCCAAAAACCATCTCTTCCGAAGATCGAGTACCGGGGAAGCGCAGAGTCAGGCGAGTCATAGGAGGATCAGCTCATGGTGTTTGTCTATACCACGTCGCCGACATGTATACAAATATTGTTTTGTATTTTATTTATGCTTCTTGTGAATATATGTATGTGTGTGTGTGCGTAACATCCTCTTTTCAGGAGTTGCATCCGATGTACAAAACTTTGCCTATTCAGAGGCCCGTTATCAATAAAACATGTTATTCAATACGTGATGTGTGTTCTTTACTGTTTGTTTGTGAAAGACGCTGATGCTTTTGATAAACTTGCACTTGCATAATCTTGCTGGCCCTTGCCAATAATTGCTAAAACTTCGAATTGACTGAAGTAATGTCACAGATGCTAACCCGGGTAGATTTTGTTGTATAAGCATGTTTTGTCTCGTTTGTGTTTTGCAGGGTTCTTACCTTTGGAGAAAACAGTCAGGAATTGTATTCCCCAGCCAAGGTCGCTTGACGTAAGACCTGATTCCAGTTGATGTCATTCCTCAGCTAGTCGCAGCTTATTCCCAGAGAGTGTGAATGACGTTATCCCTTACCGAATGAGGGATTATTCTCCCCAGAAGAGTATCCTCAGGGAAGTTGTCCACAGGATATCCTCAGCAAGTCAAAATCAATGTTCCCTGCAGAGGTCGCGCTCCTTAGCGAATCGAAGGTGTGCATGTTCAATCTCCGGCATGGGAGATTCCCGCGATAGTTAACCAAGTTGTTGGTTCGAAAGGATTACACAGGTAGTCGAATTCGAATTCAGAAGTACTATCAGACGTTGGATCAGTTGTTGCTGTAACAACCAGATTCAGTTGGTGGATGTCGTTCCCAAGCAGTTGCAGTTTATTTCTGCGGTTGGTAAATTTTCGGGCTTCTTGGTATTCAACTGTCTCGTACCTCGATTTTTTGAAGGCCGTTCGCTCTTCACCCAGTCGGGTCCAAGCCGTTTGAATAGGGGCAGCTGTTGCACCCCAAAATTTGCTCAACCTTTTCTTGCCTGATTTATGTTTCATTGCATTTCATTTGCATAGTTACATCATTCACATATTTCAACCATTTGCATATCATAGCATATCAAGTCATCCAATAAGGGATCAAGTGCCATTTATGTCAAAAGAAGCCTATCTAGAGGTGTTCTTTGAGCCTGAGGAATCATCCAAGCCATCAAGAAATGATTTGAAGTCTTGGGAAGTTTGAGTGCCTACAGGTAGATTTCTCTCCTAACTTGAGGTGTATTGAAGATCATCAACATAGAATTTGAATTTGAGGTGTGTATGGATCTCATGGAATGCCTAGAGGGCCCTATTGAAGCTTAGACAAGTCATTGATTCAAATACAAGAGCCACAGTTGAGGTGCAGTCAATTAGGGTTTCATTTGGGCCAACCCTAGGTCATTTGAGTAATGGGAGAGCATCAACGCCTACCTTGAGGTCATGGGATTCATGGTTTGGTATGTTGATACATGTGTGGTGTTGTTCCAAGATTAAGCAAAGAAAGATCAAGAATGTGGGAAGTTGCTAAATTAGGGTTTCAGTGTAAAATCCCCTGTTTAGTGCCTAACTTCAAAGCCACATAAGTCCAAATAAAAGTTTCAAATGGATCATTGGCCAACATGAAACTTGTAGAGCATATCAATACCTTGAATTTGAGTACTAGAAGTCCTCTAGGGGATTTATAGAACTCAAGTTATGGTCTTTGCAAGCTAGGGGTCCTCAGAGGTATCTGAAATTTATCTATGAAAGTCACTTGACTTCCAAGCAACTTTTTCCCTTCAAGGAGTTTTCAAATGGATTCTTGGACAACATAAGAGTTGTAGGTCTTGATCTTAGCTTTAATTTGAGCACTAGAAGTCCTCAATAAGATTTGTGAAACTCAAGTTATGATCTTGTCAATCCAGGGGTATTTTGGGAAAGTTGAATTATAGGTCATTTTCAAGAATGTGACAAAATCTCCATCTTCCACTCCTCAAATGGAAAATTGTTCAACATGAGATGTGCTTAAAATGATGGTTTTAGGTCAAATGTGAAGTCATGGTGGGTTGAATGAGCTTATATCAAGAAGTGCTCCAAAATGGCCTAAAAAGAGGGATTTTTCAAATGATTCAAAGGAGGGAAATTGGGATTTTTGAATTATAGGTCATAAACATGTCGTGTGAGTAGTCATTTTGACTAGAAATTGCATTTCAAACACATTGGCAATGTCACAATTTTGAGTTGAGGTTCAATTACATGACTTACTTTATAAAGTGATTACTTCATTTACAAGTTACAATACCAAAACAAAAATCAGGGCAATTCAGGCCAAGCTAGCTATCCAAACACATTCACAAACCAATTTGCAGTTGAAAGGAACATACTAGAGCAAGCTGAGAGTGCAAAATCGTGACTGTCACCATTGAGTTTCAAGAGAAAATCAGAAACTTTGGATCACTGAATTGGGCCTTAATTTGGACACAGAAGCCCATGAGAAGCTTCTATATATTCATTTCAACGATTCTAGATGAAGGTTAGTGATGGTTTCGTGGAGGAGAGGGAGATAGCAAGTTGAGTTTCAAGAGCTTCAACTGAAAACGGTTTCTGAGTTTGGATCAAGATCAAGCCAAATTGAAGATACTAGAAGCTTTATCTTGCATTCTTGATCGTGTCCGGAAGGTTTGGAAGGTTGAATTGAGCTACAACTACCTCTGTTCATCCAATTTCTTCAGGTATGTAACTCTCAAATTCCATATTGATCTAGGCTGAATTAAGTAGAATCTTGCATGTGGTTAGGACTTAGGTTGATCAAGGAACGTTTCTAGATTAGAATTTGAGTGATTAGTGACAATTAAGATGGATGATCAATTTCTGTTAGAGGACGGTTATACATGATCTTGAGGTTTCAGATCAAGATGGATAGATCATGATGATCACTGAAGAATGAGGAACATTTCTATGGTTTCAGTTTGGCAATTAGTGATAATTAGTTTGGATGTCATCTCTGAACATTGATTCGAATTTTAAAATCTATTGAGAGTTAAGAGATTTGGAGATGATATTCATGATCCTGGTGATTTTCTGAGTGAGATAGATATAAGGTTCATCAGTTTTGGTCACCTGAGTTTGGGACCTCACCGGAGAAGACGGTGTTTTCCACCATGGACCACCGCCTGGCAACAGTCTCAGGTCACCTGAGTTTGTGAAGAAGATAACGTCTGGACCCTTAGATCAGTCCTTCAGATGGACTTTGTACACAGATCGTGTGGTCACCATTAAAACTCAGCTCTCCCTCTATTTATCCAAAGCGCACCGTTTCATTTATTGAGTCAGCTCCCAGTCATAAGCCACATCATGCTCGCGTGGACACGCTCTGGAGCGTTGGATGCGTTTACCAGTCAATTAATCCATTGGCTCATGTTTAATCCAGCTTTTTATTTTCTTTTAATCATTTTAGTATTTTCTTTTATTCCATTTGATTTCTTTTAAATCCAATTTTGATCCAAAAAAATATTTTAAAAATATCTCCATGATCTTGGATTTAATTGTGATTTTCTGAAATTAATAAATCCCATTTTCATGCTTTTTTCAATTTAATTTGATTTTTTCTTATTTTTATGTGATTTCTTTTATTTTCATGTTTTGCACATAGTTAGAAAATAAATCAAAATAAATAGAAAAATAAACATTTTTAGGCCAGATTTTTTTTCCCTGACTCCTTAGAGAGTCTAGAATTTTATAGGATTAAGAAATTACTGATTCATGCATTTTAGAATTTAATTGCATTTTTATAGTTTAATTGCTTTTATTTTGAGTTTGGTTGATACATGATTTTGTGGATTTCATTGTGACCAATTGGTGTATGATTTTGAGTTGGTTCTTGTTGGATTAGTTAGCTTAGAGAAGCATGTACCCTTAGAAATTTTATCATATTTTTGTGATTAAGTTTTAGGCCAATTGAGTGGTGAACATAAGGAGTGTTAGATTTAGGGTTTTAAAACAACTAGTTGTAGTTTAGGGTATAGTTTGGGGACTTAGTATTTGATTTAGTTCCTGGGATTTATATGGGGTATTGGGTATAGGCTTAGGTTTCCTTAGAAATTTAATTAGGATTTTATGATCTATTTTAGCATTTTATTTGTATTTTGCAATTGGTGTGATGTTTATGGGTTTCTCCCTTGATTGTTTGGCTTGTTTAACCTGGTTAGCCATTGTGCTTTGGGTCTTGGCTTGATTTCTTCTTGGTGGAGATGTGGGAGGCATTGAAGTTGCTTTGTATAGCTTGAAGGAGCTTGGAGTTGAAGATTTCTCACCTTGTGGATGCTTGTCAGAAGCTTAGGAAAATTAGGGTTTTAGGAAGAGCTTTTTAGGCTTAGTTCATTTCTTTCCTCAAACATGGAATGCTTTGTTTGCTTCCATCTGATCCTATGATTCAAATTCCTCTTAAGGAAGCCCATCTCTCCCTTGGAGGTATGAGTGGCATGCCTTGAAGAGTAGAACTTTTTAGGATACCCTTCTTTGCAGATGATGGTTTCTAGTGATTTCCTTTGGTTTTCACTGGTTTCCATTCATTATAACTTGATGCCAATAACCAATCTTTCTTGGTGGAGCTTACTAGAGCTTGGATATGAAGATCTAAGATGTTGAAGATGCCTTTCATGAGGTCTGCTTGAAGATGGAGTTATGTTACTGTCAACTTTGCTGTCAGGAGCTTGTTGGAGGATTGAAGCTAGGGTTTACTGTTGCTTTTGAGCTAGAGTTTTCTGTAGCTGTGGAGCTTAACTGTTTAGGTATTGAGGAGCCTTATTTGAAGTGTGCTTTCTCTTCCCTGGAGGTTGGAGATTGAAGTTTATTGAAGTTTGAAGATGAAAGTTGTTGCTGTCAACTTCTTGCTGTTTAACTAACTGTTGCTGTCAGAGCTGCTGTTTGCTGTAGGAGTTTGGTGCTGCTGCTTGGGCTGCCTCCTCTGCTTTGGGATTTTTGTTTTCTGTATTGTTTGTTGGCTTGTGTAGCTTGCCCCCTAGGTTTGAGGTGAATGTTGATGCACTTTGCCTATTGTTTTCCCAGGTTCGAGGTTGAGTGGGACTCCCTTGCCTCGCTTGTACTGCTGCATTGCATGCATTTTACTGTATTTGCTTGCTTTCTTTTCTGTTTATCCCCTAGGATCTCTGATTTCCTTTGTGCAGGAGGGAATTATGACAGACATTAGGATTCTTATCCATTCATGACAACATTAGGTTAGTTTTTATTCCCTTTTCAACCCTAGGCTTTTTAGAGCTTCTTTCTCTTCTTATCTCAAAACAACTCAAAAATACGGTAATAAGGTTAATCGAGGTCGTACGTTACGGGCCTTAAGCTATTTGAGAAAGGGTTGCTGGAGAGCTTCTTTCCAGTAGTCTGGCTGCTTAGTGTGGTACCCTTTGGGTGACACGCGATGTAGTCACTCTCAAATCATAGTCTCTAGTGCATCAGAGATTGCAAACAAACTAAAAAAACACTTATTTCGTAAAAGATTCAAAACAAACATCAAAGTGTCATTTTTGTTCGCTTGGACTCTTAATCAAGAAAAACCCTTTCATAAGGTAATAAAAAACCAGTCAGACAAGCTTGTGTCTTCCGTAGCCCGAACTACGTTTGCTCTGATCTTTCATGCTGTGTGAAAGTACGTAGGCATAGGATGCCGTATCCTAGCGAGCAACCTTCCCCTCCTTTCCCGTAGGTAGGCGAACTACGTTGACTCTGATATCTCGTTCCAGACGGGAATACGTAGGCATAAAGTGTGATACTTTGCTGAGTCATGTTCTTTTCTTTTTAACCCTTGACCCTTAGTGTAGATAGAATAACAATCCGTACCAGAAAACAAGCGTGGATCCCGTCGAGTACGGCGGACGTGAGGGGTGCTAATACCTTCCCCTTGCGTAATAGACTCCCGAATCCAGGATTTGGTTGCGATGACCATTCCTTTCCCGTTTTGCATTAGGTTTACTCTGAGCATTTCCTTTCCCTCTTGTGGGATAAATAACGCACGGTGGCGACTCTTCTGTCATAGCCGACGCCGATTTTCGCAGTAGCGACACATTTTGGCCTGTTCTTGAGTTTTTAGGGTAAATGGACTGTGGATTTGAACTCTACATGAAGTGTAAATGAATTCTGGGCACTTTTGGTGTTTGATTTTGAGTTTTACAGTTTGTGTGCATTTCCTATTTTTCTTCGATTTGCTTTGTGTGTTGCTCAAACATGAAAACCAAGGTTGGATTTTTACTATTAGTTTGTCATTTTTGGTGAAGTTTTGATAACAGTGTATGTGTTGTTACTGTTCACGGTGGTTCTGTGGCCGGAGAAGATGACCGGAAGGGTTCTTCGGCCACCGTCTGTTTTCCTTTGACCTGGCTGACTATTCATTTGTTTGTTTTCTTTTGAGCTTTCCATTAGGGTTTCAATGTGGAGTATGCTTGCATTCCTCTATGTTTTTGTTTGCATTTCTTTTTGTTGTGTTTTGCTCTTGATTTTGAGCTCTCCTTTTCATCTTTACCTTCTATCCAATGACCTTGGAGTGTCATTTAAGGTGGCTTGGTCCCTCCTTTGGAGGTATTTGAAGCATACCTAAAATGATGAATCCTTGAGGACATTTTTGGTGCATCTTTGTGTGGTTTGTTTTTGTTTGGTTGGTTTTCTTCTTGTGCACTTCTTTTCCTTTTCTTTTCTTGCATTTCCATATGCATGCTTGGTTGAGATGAGCTTGTGGAGGCTACTGCCCCACACTATTTTCCTCCCACTTTCATTCTACGTGTACATTCAATGTGTGCATTCTTTCTTTTGAATATTTCTTTTGTTGTTTCTCTTCTCTTATCTTTCTTCCCTTAGGGTTTCTAATCTCTCTTGGTCAAGGGAGGTTATGATAGACATTAGGGTTCTAAACATGCATGATAACATTAGGTAGTTCCCTTTTAAACTCAACTTTAAGTCCACTTTGCATGACAACTTTTAGGATTGATTAGTCTCCCATCAGTGTCCTTTCTTCTCTTTTCATCTTCAAACATTCATAAAACATCTAATAAAGAATGACAAGTGTAGCACGCTACGAGCCTTAAGCTACTTGAGAAATGGTGATTGAGGGGCCTCTTGTCAATGACCTAGAGTATTTAGTGTACACCCTTTGGGTGATATACGACGCATTCGCTCTTAGGTCATAGTCTCTAGTGCGACATGAGTTACAAATCAAGTTCAAAGCACTTCTTCTCTAAAAAACACAAAAACAATTCAAACCTTTTTCATCCTTCGGGATTCTAATCAGGAAAGTCTTTTCTGATAAAAGAGTGTCGTTAACTCTTAGTTCTACCGCAAACGGTAACGCCTAAGTCTCCAATGGTCGAGCTGCATACACCAACTGCTAGAACTATTTGTTAACCCTACTCGAGCCTAAAAAACTTTTGAACCAACCCGTGGTCCTTTTAGCCTGAACTATGTTTGCTCTGGTCTTTCATACCAGATGAAAGTACGTAGGCACAAGACGCGACGTCTTGGCGAGCAACCTTTCCCCCTTTCACCCGTAGTTAGTCAAACTACATTGACTCTGACTTTCCCATTGCACGAGGGAGTACGTAGGCACAGAGCGGCGATGCTCTGCCAAGTCACTTCTCTTTTCCTTTTCTTTTGTCCTTGAGCCTTTAACTAGATAGTTTTAACACACCCTTTTAGATAGACAACAATTCGTGGATCCCGTCGAGTACGAAGGACGTGAGGGGTGCTAATACCTTCCCCTTGCGTAACCGACTCCCGAATCCAGACATGGTTGTGATGACCTTGTCTTTCCCTTTTCCGTCAGGGTTTTCCGATCGTTTCCTTTCCCTCTCTGTGGGATAAATAAACAAAGTGGCGACTCTTCTGTTTTTCCGCCGGGTGTTTTTCGCAGTAGCGACAACTGGCGACTCTGCTGGGGAAACCTGGTTCCCTATGCGAGTCAATCCTAGTGCTTGTCTGTTTATATTTGGGTGTTGTACATATGTGCTTTATTTACTTTCGCATTTTACTTCCCCATATTTATTTTCCGCATCATATGTCATTACTGTTGTGTTGTGGGGAGGGAAGTTCCATTGAGTGAAAAGCCAGACCCAGGCTTGAGTATACACCTAGCTTTAGTAGTGGAAAGTAGTGGTGGATGTGCTTGCTTTGCTCGTACTAGTTCACCATGAAGTTCGCGCTCGGACGAGATTTTCTTTGACAATTTTCTTTCTGTCCCTTTGGGCTCGAAGGAATTTTGGATATGAGGCTTGTTGACTCTGGGGACCGATCATTTGTGAGTCAGTTAAGTTAGGCCTCTTTAGGAGACGATGATGCCAAACCAGAAATGGTGAACATATCATCATTTCTTGAAAGTCTGTGACACTGACAAACGCATAGGATGCCGAACCTTATCAGTGGATAGGTCCATACCTGTGAGAAGGATTGGGTTATGCTGGAAACTTTGGCTTTCAGATTACCCGGTTCTTTGCAAGTGTGAATTTGTGTTCCTGATTTCAGTGGGTCCTACTGTCGGTACTTTGTTCTTGCTATGGCGAAGCGTTGGTTCTTCTCGACTAACAGCACAACAATCTTGATCCCTTGTTTGCATTTGCATTTGCATTTTCATCTACATTTCATTAACATGTATTTGTGTTGCAGGTGCATATTTCTCCTTCGATTCTAGTGATCTCATTCCCTGCTTGCTGATACGGAGTCCTTGAAGAGAACAGTGGCTTACAAGCTTCCAACTCCAGATCTTTGCTGAGTTTGATTTCCATGGCTGGTGGGAGGGTGATGGAGGATTTCAGGCAGTCCTATGGGAGATTATTGAGATGGATCTGCAAGCCTTCAGCACATGAGATGGATGGCCTTTATGCCTTTCTGCAGTTCTACGATCCACAGTTGAGGTGTTTTGTCTTTCCTGACTACATTCTGGCGCCTACCTTGGAGGAGTACTCTGTATTGTTGGATGTTCCCGTTCTTAGTCAGATGCCATTTGTTCATATTGACGCTAAGCCTGATCTGGCTAAGCTAGCTGCCATAGTACATGTGGATGCTTTAGAGTTAAAGGGGGGTCTGACAGAATGGAATGCAGTGCATAGTTTTCCTCTGGTTTTCCTAGTTAATAAGGCTCGGCAGTTTGCTAAGGATGATTATTGGATTGCATTTAACGTTGTTCTTGCTCTTTGTATATATGGCATTGTATTGTTTCCGAATCTCCCTGACTTTGTGGATTTGGATGCATTTCATATACTGGCTTCAAAAAACCCAGTGCCTACTCTTCTCGGAGATGTTTATCATTCTGTGCATTACAAGAATGAGAAACGAAGGGGAAAGAATGTGGCTTGCTGTGTTCCTCTATTGTACGGTTGGTTTGCTAGTCATATGCCCAAGACAAATCCGTTTGTGGCTACTGCTAGTACCTCAAAGTGGTCGGAGAGGTTGATGGGATTATATGCAGAGAATATTATTTGGTTTGACCGAGACATGCTTGGTACATATATTGTTTATAGTTGTGGTGGTTTTCCTAACGTCCCTTTGGTCGGAAGGAAAGGTTGCATCAACTATAACCCTTCTCTATTGGTCAGACAGTTTGGGTACGCATTGAGGGAGCCTCTTAGAGAAGAGGAGATACAAGAATCTCTGTATCTCACTGGTTTATTAGAGGGCAAGGCTCTGGGCAGACTTGAGCATGCATGGAATAACATTCATCGGAAAGGGAAATTAGCTTTGGGGAAGACTAACAGCCGAGGATATGACCCTTACCTGACTTGGATTCATGATAGAGCTGCGAAGTTCTTGATGCCATTTCCTACAGTTGCACCTCTGTATCCTCTCATGATAGAGGAACCCACTACTGTAGATATCCAGAAATACAATCAGGTATTGTTGGAGAAGGAAGAGCTGAAAAAAGCAAATGAAGAATTGGAAAGAGAGATCATCCAACTTCGAAGTGAGAAGATCGATGCAGTTCATTCCTTCAAGAAACAAACCGAGCTTGTGAATAAACTGGGTATGGATCTGACTAAGGAGACTAGCGACAGAGAGCGCACAGGCCGAGATTTGAATGTCGTCCACAGTGTTCTTACCACTAAGAAGAAAGAGTTGGATAAGGCTTACTTGAGGATCTCCAAGTTTGAATCAATATGGAATGCCACGCTCACTAACAACAAGGAGCGCGAAGACAGGTTAAAACTTCAGATAAACAAGTTGAAGGCGCAGCTTAATGCCAAAGATGGGGAGATTGCAACAGAAGCATCACTTAGGCGAGACATTGAGTACAGGTTGAATGAAGTGATCATGAATTTGAAGGATCTCAGGTTGAGAGTTGACTCCAAAAGACGCAGGCTTAAGGCATGTTTTGGGGAAGAAGCTTTGGAAGACCACGTTGATAGTCTACATCATACTGCTAGCCAGCAGGATTTGCTTGTCCAGGGACTACTTACTAGGCCGGATCATCCTGAGACGCTGAAGCTGTTAGAGGAATTCCGATCACGTCATCCTGCTTGATCGTCTTGTTTATTTCTGTTGTAGTTTTTGCGGTTTATTTATTGTATTAACCATCACCAGGCTTGTTGGTTGAGTTCTTTTCCTTATTTGTACTCAGTTGTAGCTTGTACATTGCCTGTTGGCCTTTGATGTATATAGGAAGGGTTGGTGTTCTATGCTTGTCCATTGGGTTCTCCATTGTTCTGTTTTTCTTGGAAACTAGAATCGAGGGGGAAATTTCCCTGTTGCAAAAATACATGTTTGCATTTTAGCATGTTTCTTGCATTTGCAGGTGCATCGGAACTTTTAACCTTATCTTGTTTCTTGTGCTCCACTAGTGTGTTTCAGGATTGCAGATCAGATAACTCACTGGTACGATACTAGAAGAAACCAGAAAAGACTGATGGATCAGATGCAGGAAGAAATGCAAGAGATGAGGGATCGGATGGCACAACTGATGGAGCTCATGCAAGGGGTTGCTAGTGGCCAGGCGCAACTTCAGACTTTAGTGCAACCTTTGATTGCACGAGTTGATAGTGATGGCGTGTTACACAGTGGGACTGCTGCTAACCCTCCCCACATTGAGACTCCCCGAGTTAACACCTCTGTACCTATCCCTAATGCTGGAGGGAATGGTAATGATGGGAATTTCGGAAGAAATGGTAATGATGGTAACATTGGAGGGATTGGAAATGTCTTCGAAAACATGGGAAATATTGGTATTGGTGCTGGAGAAGGCGAGTATGCTGGTCACAATGATGGTTTTTATAACCATGGAGCTGATTGTGCTATTCATGGAAATCTGCGTAATCCTTGGTTTGAGGATCGGCAAGGGGATGTTTTCTCAATGAGAGATGTCAGGCCTGAAATGTCAGTTGAAGCGAGCAGAAGATTTAAGCTTTTAGAAGACAAGATGAAAAGCTACGAAAACCAGAATTCCATGGGTTTAGATATGGCCAATTTGGGCTTGATTCCTGATCTAAGGGTGCCTTACAAATTCAAAGTGCCTGACTTTGATAAGTACAAAGGCACCACTTGCCCGAGGGTTCACCTGCGCTCGTACCATAGAAAGATGTCCGTGTACGCGGACGATGAAAAACTCTTGATGCACTTCTTCCAGGACAGCTTGTCTGGTCCTTCTTTAGAGTGGTACATGGGGTTGGATCCCACTAACGTCCATAACTGGAAATACCTAGCTGAAGCTTTTGTAAGGCACTATCAATACAACAGTGACCTTGAACCAAATAGAGTCCAGCTGCAGAATCTTTCCCAAAAGAATAATGAATGCTTTAAAGAATACGCCCAGAGGTGGCGAGAGCTTGCTGCTAGAGTGCAACCTCCCATGGTAGAGTGTGAGCTCATTGACATGTTTGTTGCTACTTTACCGGGAGTGTACTATGAAAAACTGATTAGCAGTATGTCGGGAAGTTTTTCATACTTGATAATCACCGGTGAAAGGGTGGAAAACGGCATCAAGCTCGGAAAGATTCAGGCGGGAGAAGTACCCTCAGCTGGAGGAGGAGGAAAGAAGATATTTGGTAACAAGAAGCGTGAGGGTGACACTAACTCAGTGACAAGTTCTAGAGGAAGAGGTAGGGGTCAGCCATAGAACCAATATCGCCAACAGCAAGTCGCCAGTGTTACTATTCCTGTGCCACAACAACAGCAACCACCACAACAACAACAAAGATAGTATCAGCCACCGCAACAAAATCAACAAGGTTATAGGCGGTTTCCTGATAGGGCCGGGCCGAATAGAGTATTTGACACCCCACCGATGCCATACTCTCAAGTGCTTCAAACTTTATTACAACTGCAATTGATTCAGAAAAGGACCCTAGCTCCTTTGATAGGTCCTCCCCCACCTAGCTATGACGTGAATGCTCGTTGCGAGTTTTACTCTGGGGCGCCCGATCACTCTATTGATGATTGCAATGCTTTTAAACATAAGCTACAAGATCTCATTTACAGCAAAGCAATAAATTTTTCTCATGATGCACCCAATGTTGTGCAAAACCCTATGCCAAATCATGGGCAGGCTAGGGTTGGTGCTATTTTGGTGGAGGAGAATTTAGACTTGATAATGGATGTGAATGAGTTGAAAACACCGTTGAAGTTTGTGAAAGACAAATTGCTGGGAGGGGTGTATTCCCAGGCTGCAATGAGGAATGTGTTGATTGTTTGAGTCATCCTGAGGGATGCGTCAATTTGAGAAGGTGTATCCAAGGAATGATAGATGAGCGGACGTTACAGTTTGAACGGTCCGCAGAAAAGAAACCTGTTGAGGAAGTAGATGAAGAAAGGGATGAGGTCGCTACGATCTCAATCCCATATAAGACTATAACTATCTCAGCGCCTCCTAGGCCACCAACAATCACTATCTCCAAAGCGGGACCTTTGCCATATGAAAGCACCAAAGCTATTCCGTGGAACTACAGAGGCGAGGTGTATTGTAATGGTTAGAAGATAGACTTGAATTTTTTTCCTGTTGAGTCAGCAGAGAATGTTGTGGGAGCAGGAGTGATCACCCGAAGTGGCAGGGTCTTTTCATCACCCAAAGTGGTGGCTGAAAAAGCAGATAAGGGGAAAGGTAAGATTGTAATAGAAGAAACTTCCCATTATGGAGAAAGGGAATCTTTGGAGAATGATGTGGAGGAAGTCTTGAGGCTGATACGCAAAAGCGACTACAAGATAGTCGATCACTTACAGCAAACACCTTCCAAAATTTCAATATTATCACTGTTGTTGAGTTTCGAAGCACACAGGAATGCATTGATGAAAGTGTTGAGTACCGCTTTCGTGCCTCAAGAAATATCAGTGAATCAACTTGAAGGGGTTGTTGGGCATGTAAACGCGGGAAATGGTCTTGGATTTACAGATTTAGACTTAACGCCAGGGGGTAGAAACCACAATTATGCGCTGCACATTTCTGTTGAATGTAGAGGAGTGGTTATGTCCCATGTCCTTGTTGACACAGGGTCATCTTTGAATGTGCTGCCAAAGAAGGCACTTATGAAGCTAGATACTCGGGGCATTACCTATACACCAAGTGACTTGGTTGTACGTGCTTTTGACGGTACCCGGAGGTCTGTCTTTGGTGAGCTGAATTTTCCTATCCAAGTGGGCCCAGAAGTTTTTGACGCTGTATTTTACATCATGGACATTCGACCTGCTTATAGCTGTTTGTTGGGCAGACCATGGATCCACTCGGCTGGGGTTGTTACATCAACTCTGCATCAGAAGCTGAAATATATGGTTGGTGGCAGTGTTGTGACAGTGTATGGAGAAGAGGACATAATGGTCAGCCACATGTCTTCTTTCAAGTATGTCGAAGTAGACGGGGAAGTTCATGAGACCCTATGTTAAGCTTTTGAAACCGTTCAGTTGAAAGAGAAGTCTCCGATGGTGAGAAAAGAGCCTGAGGTGGCTATGTCTTCTTTCAAAGAAGCGCAGGCTATGGTGCAAGCTGGTTCAGCCCAAGGCTGGGGGAAGGTGATTGATATACCTCAGAAGCAAGACAAGTTTGGTCTAGGGTACAACCCATCGTCTTCACAAAGCAAGCCGAAATTCAAGGGGCCGATTAGGTTTACTAGCGGGGGTGTCTTCTTTGAGCAGATTAATGCCATTTCTGATGATGAAGCTGGAGACAGTGACCGTGATATGGATGCTTGGATCAAGCCATGCATTCCAGGACAACGTCTATGCAACTGGTCCATTGAGGAATTTGTCCAAGTGACCAATGAACAATAATGCTTTGTTTTTTTATCAATTATTGTATGACCCTGTGTTCTACCCGGAGCATAGCGGTTTGTTATTTCAGGGCTTGTTTTGTTTATGTTTGAATACTGTTTCATCTATTAATCAAAGGGCGTTTTTTCCATTCAAAATTTGAGATCTCTGTTTTTCTTGTTTTTGTTTTTAACAATAAAATGGTAATATGTTTGTTTGCATATCATTTGAAGCACTTAACCATTTTCGTTGCAGGACTCACATCATTGCAGATGACACCGATCAAGAATCTTCTATGACTCGCTTCGACTTTGATAACCTGTTATTTCAAACTGAAGAAGAGATTGATGAGGATGAAGACTTGCCCGAAGAGCTAGCTAGACTCTTGAGACAAGAAGAGAAGATCATTATGCCTCATGAAGAAGAGATCGAGGTCATCAATTTGGGTTCTGAGGAGGTTGTCAAAAATGTCAGAATAAGGGTTGCATTGCAAGATGATATCAAGCAAAGGCTGATCGAGATGCTTCGAGAGTATAGGACATCTTTGCTTGGTCTTACGAAGATATTCCCGGGCTTGACACTGATATTATGGTACATCACTTACCACTTCGGGAAGAATGTCCTCCAGCCAAGCAGAAGCTTAGAAGGATGAGACCAGACATGGCTATAAAAATCAAAGAAGAAGTCTAAAAGCAGTTAGACGCATGATTTTTAGCCATGACAACTTACCCTCTATGGGTCGCCAACATTGCGCCGGTACCAAAGAAGGACGGTAAGGTACGGACGTGCATTGATTATAGAGATTTGAATAAGGCGAGCCCAAAGTATGATTTCCCGCTCCCTCACATTGACGTATTGGTCGACAATACGACTCAATTTTTGGTGTTTTCCTTCATGGATGGCTTCTCCGGTTATAATCAGATAAAAATGGCACCGGAAGCCATGGAGAAAACAACATTCATTATGCCGTGGGGAATGTTTTGCTATAAGGTGATGCCGTTTGGGTTGAAAAATGCAGGGGCAACTTATCAGCGGGCAATGGTGACTTTGTTTCATGATATGACTCATCATGAGATCGAGGTCTATGTTAATGACATGATTGCGAAGTCCCAACCGGAGGAAGAACATCTGGTCAACTTATTGAAGTTGTTTGAGAGGTTGAGGAAGTTTAAATTAAGGTTGAATTCAAATAAGTGCACTTTCGGAGTTTGGTCCGAAAAGTTATTGGGGTTTATCGTCAGCAGAAAAGGAATCGAGGTAGATCCTGCTAAAATAAGAGCCATTCAGGAAATGCCAGCGCCGAAGACTGAAAAAGAGGTTTGTGGCTTATTAGGGAGGTTGAACTACATCGCTCGATTCATATCTCATCTAACAGCCACGTGTGAACCAATGTTTAAACTGTTAAAGAAAGATCAGGCGGTTGTCTGGAATGAAAATTGTCAAAAGGCATTCGATAAAATAAAAGAGTATTTGCAGAAGCCTCCGTTACTGATACCCTCAGTTGCTGGAAGACCATTAATCATGTATTTAACGATTCTTGAGAATAGTATGGGTTGTGTTCTCGGTCAACATGACGAGACAGGGAGAAAAGAGCATGCAATTTATTATCTGAGTAAAAAGTTCACAGATTGTGAGTCCCGTTACTCAATGCTTGAAAAACATGTTGCGCACTCGCGTGGGCGGCCAAACATTAAAGACAGTACATGCTCAATCATACAACCATGCGAATTTCGAAGATGGATTCGATTAAATATGTCTTTGAAAAGCAGGCGCTTTCAGGAAGGATTGCTAGATGGCAAATGGTACTGACAGAGTACGACATCCAGTACGTTTCCCAGAAAGCCATTAAAGGGGGTGTTGCACCCCAAAATTTGACCAACATTTCTTTACTTAGCTTATGTTTCATTTCATTCACATTAGCATTATCATTTGCATTTCATTGACATGTGTGCAGGAGATCAAGAGGCGTGAGTACCAATCAAGATTTATACAAGACTATGAAGCTAGCAAAGAAGGTTATTCAAGTGTTCAAGGGTTGGTATCTTTGTCAGAGAAGTCAGAAGATTCTCAGAGAGAGTGGTTGAAACCACAGTTGTGTGCCTCCTAACTTGAGAGTTGTGGGAAGCTCCTCAGATGATTCTGAGGCTATGAAGAAGGACTTGAAGCCTTGATAGAGGTTATGAGATGTCTTGAAAGCCATCATGAAGCCTAGATAGGTCATGGTGCAAGTTTAAGAAGACTCAGCCAGGAGTGGTATAATTAGGGTTTGACTGGGTCAACCCTAGGTCAACTGATGATTTGGAGAGGGTTGAGACCTAATTCAAAGGCCATGTGATCATGGATTGATGCATTGAGATGCTATGAGGATGATTCCAAGGTAAACTCATCATGATTGAAGGGTTTGATAAGTTTCAAGCTAGGGTTTCTAAGGCTTGACAGTGTAAAATCCCCTAGTTTGACCCCTGTCTTCAGGGTAGTTTAGCTCAAAATGTATTTGTCATCTCATCTTTCCCCCAACATGAATGTTTTAGATCTTTTTCTTAGCTTTAATTTGAGTACTAGAAGTACTTGATAGGATTTGTAGAGCTCAAGTTATGACTTTGACAAGTTACAGGTCATGTGAGGTATGTGAATCTGGGGCCTTGAAAGTCACCCAACTTGCATCCAACTTTTGCCCAAGAAGGATGATTCCTATGAACTTTTGGTCAGCATGAATGTTGTTCCTTATCCTCTTATCTTTCTAGAGACTACTAGAAGTCATTGATAGGATTTGTAGAACTCAAGTTATGGCTTTGACAAGTCAAGGGCATTTTGGTCATTTGGAGATTACAGGTCATTTCAAGCATAAGGCCATAACTCCTATTTCCAAGATTCAAATGGAAAAATCTTCAACATCAAACTTGTTAAAAATGATGTTTTAAGGCTATTAAGGAGGTCATGAGATGTTGAAAAGGCTTGTAGCTCAAAGTTGCAAAAATGACCTAAAATAAGGACAAAAGTTAAATAAGCCAAAGTTGGAAATTGATATTTTTGACCTACACATCCAAACCATGGCATGTAATATATCATTTTGACTCTAGAAGACATTTTAAAAACAATGGTTTAGCCACATTTTTGAGTTGAGATTCAATTCATGGACTTGCTTTGAAAAGCACTTGCTTGCATATTAAGTAACATGTGCAAAACTCAAAATCAAGGCATGGGCAAGGGTTTTTGCAAGCTAAACACCTCTAATATCTCACTAGGGGAGAAATTAAGAGTGAATGGGATGAATTCCAAGGTGGCCAACATAACTATCCCGGCAGTTCAACAGCCACATCAGCAGCAACAACCGAATCAACAAGGGTACAGAAAGTATCAGAATCGGGCACCTCTGTCGAGCCGTCACCTCGAGACACCGCCCATGTCGTACGCACAACTATTGCAGACTTTACTTCAGCTACAGTTGATCCAGAAGAGAACGCTGGCTCCCTTGACATGGGCACCTCCGCCAGGGTACGACGCGAATGCAACTTGTGAGTTTCACTCAGGGGCACCAGGCCACACAATAGAGAACTGCAAAGCCTTCAAGCACAAGGTGCAGGACATGGTGGACGCTAAGATCATCAACTTCTCGGATAATGTGCCAAATGTCACGAAAAACCCTATGCCGAATCATAGGGGAGGTGGAGTAAACGCCATTATCGAGGACGAGAGTTTGGATGTGTTGACTGACGTCAGAGATCTGAAGACACCGCTTAGCTTCGTTAAAGCTAAGCTGTTGAAAAGAGGTTTCTTTCCAGGATGCGGAGAGCTGTGTATGGGCTGTGCGACTAGTCCTGATGGATGTGAACAGCTGGTAAAGGGAATTCAAAGTCTGATGACTGAAGGGATTTTACAGTTTAGCCGGAGGGCCGAATGTGGATCAGGAGAGGTAGTGCTGAAGCAAGATGACGAGGTTGCCACCATCACCATCCCTCGCCAGACGATAACTATTTTTGCACCCAGACCGCCCACAATTACCATCACCAAGGCTGGGCCGATACCCTTCGAAAGCACTAGTGCTGTCCCATGGCATTATGGGGCTGAAGTCTACTGCAACGGACAGAAGTTGGAGCTAGAACCGTTTGGGTCGTCTGTGGAGAACCTTGGGAGAATCAGTGGTATTACTCGCAGCGGAAGAGTGTTTGCACCACCAGAGGTCATGGCGGATAAAGCGGTCAGAGCTGATGCAGCTGATAAAGGTAAAAGTAAAGTCGTTGAAGAGATCCCGCATGGGGCAGAAAAAGACTTACTTGTTAAAGACCCTAGGAGTTTATGCGGTTGATTAAAAAGAGTGACTACAAGATTGTGGATCATCTCCATCAGACGCCCTCAAAGATTTCCATTCTGAACTTGTTGTTGTGTTCTGAAGCACACCGCAACGCACTGCTGAAGGTGTTGAACGCCGCATATGTACCGCAAGAAATATCGGTAAACCAGCTAGAGGAGGTCGTAGCCCACGTGAATGCTGGAAATGGACTGGGGTTCACTGACCTAGAGCTGACGCCGAAAGGGAGGAATCACAATAGCGCCATGCACATCTCGATAGAGTGTAGGGGAACGATTATGTCGCACGTGTTGGTAGACACTAGTTCGTCACTTAATGTTCTTCCGAAGAAGGCATTAATGAAGTTGGATACTCGCGGAGTGATTTCCACACCCAGTGATCTGGTTGTGAAGGCGTTCGATGGAACCAAACACCATGTTTTTGGGGAGGTGACGTTGCCAATCCAAGTCGGGCCGGAAACGTTTGACGCGATCTTTTACATTATGGACATCATGCCTACCTACAGCTGTCTCTTGGGTCGGCCGTGGATCCATGCTGCTGGAGCCGTGACCTCCACGTTGCACCAGAAACTCAAGTATGCTGTCGGAGGTAGCATCGTAACCGTTTATGGCGAGGAAGACATAATGGTGAGCCATTTGTCGTCCTTCAAGTATGTTGAAATGGATGGGGAAATCCATGAGACTCTATGCCAAGTGTTCGAAGCTGTCAAAGTGAAGGACGTAGCTCCTGTAGTCACCGAAAAGCCAGAGATGACTCTCTCCTCATTCAAGGAAGCTCGGGCCGTTGTCCAAGCCGGATCTACCCCAGGCTGGGGGCGAATTTTGGAGATACCTAACAAGCAAGATAAGTTTGGGCTGGGATATTCTCCTGGAGCTGAAGC
Source organism: Lathyrus sativus (assembly GCA_963859935.3). Classification (NCBI taxonomy): domain Eukaryota; kingdom Viridiplantae; phylum Streptophyta; class Magnoliopsida; order Fabales; family Fabaceae; genus Lathyrus; species Lathyrus sativus. The sequence goes on from OZ012741.1 coordinate 219,783,409, forward strand.
TTCTTCTTCTTCTAGTAGTGCGTCTCGAGGTAAAGGGCCGATCCAGTTTACTAGTGGTGGGGTGATATTCGAAAGCGTCAACACAGTGTCTGAAGACAGCGGAGACAGCGACTGTGACCTCGACTCTTGGATCCAGCCAAGCAAGCCAGGCGAGGGCCTTACCAACTGGTCCGTCAAGGATATCATCCAGATGACAAGCGAAGAGTAATGATTTACTTTTTCCAATCATTGTACAACCTTATGTCCTACCCGGGGCATAGTGGTTTTATTGTCAGGGCCTTGTTGGATCATGTACATGCATTTTGTTAATAAATCAAAGGCGTTTTCTTCGTATTCAAATATTGTGATCTCTGTTATTCCTGTTTTATATTTGTTTCGAAAAACAATAAAATGGCAATGAGGTTTGTGCTAACCTGCATATCCTCATTTTAAGCTTAACCCTTGTTATTGCAGGATCCACATAGCAGATGACATCGACTCTGGACCTTCTACAGCTCACTTCGACTTTGATTGCCCGATCTATCAAGCCGAAGAAGAGATTGATGAAGACGAAGACCTTCCTGAAGAGTTGGCCCGCTTTTTGAAACAAGAAGAGAAAGTTATTCTGCCTCATGAAGAGGAGATTTAGATCGTGAATCTGGGTTCTGAAGAACTCATCAGAAATGTCAGGATAGGGGCTGCATTGCAGAGTGATGTCAAGCAGAGATTGGTTGAGATGCTAAGAAAGTATAGTGACGTCTTGGTCATACGAAGATATGCCCGGACTTGATACTGACATCGTGGTCCACCACTTGCCGCTGCGAGAAGATTGTCCTCCCGTTAAGCAGAAGCTTAGGAGGACGCGACCAGATATGGCCGTTAAGATCAAAGAAGAAGTGCAGAAACAGCCTGTACCGAAGAAGGACGGTAAGGTACGAATGTGCGTCGACTATCGGGATTTGAATAGGGCGAGCCCTAAAGATGATTTCCCGCTGCCTCATATTGATGTGTTGGTCGACAATACAACTCAGTTCTCCGTGTTTTAGTTCATGGATGGCTTCTCCGGTTACAACCAGATCAAGATGGCGCCGGAGGACATGGAGAAGACGACATTTATCACGCCTTGGGGAACGTTTTGCTATAAGGTAATGCCTTTCTGTCTGAAGAACGCAGGGGCCACTTACCAACGAGCTATAGTTACTTTGTTTCATGACATGATTCATCATGAGATCGAAGTCTATGTTGATGACATGATTGCGAAGTCCCAAACGGAGGAGGGACATCTGGTTAATTTGCTGAAGCTTTTTGAGAGGCTTAGGAAGTTCAGATTGAGGCTGAATCCTAACAAATGTACTTTCGGAGTACGGTCCGGAAAGTTACTGGGGTTTATCGTGAGTGAAAGAGGCATCGAGGTTGATCCTGCGAAGATAAAAGCGATACAAGAAATGCCAGTGCCAAAAACAGAAAAAGAAGTTCGTGGTTTCCTGGGCAGAATAAACTACATTGCAAGGTTTATTTCTCAGCTCACTGCCACGTGTGAACCGATGTTCAAGCTTTTAAAGAACGATCAGGCGACTATCTAGAACGGGGATTGCCAGAAGGCATTCGATAAGACAAAACAGTATCTGCAGGAACCTCCAATCTTGATACCCCTAGTGGCTGGATGGCCATTAATCATGTACTTGACAGTTCTTGAGAATAGTATGGGGTGTGTTCTCGGTCAGCACGACGAGACGGGCAGAAAGGAGCATGCCATTTACTACTTGAGTAAAAAGTTCACAGACTGTGAATCTCGTTACTCGATGCTGGAGAAAACGTGTTGTGCACTAGCCTGGGCTGCCAAACATTTACGACAGTACATGCTCAATCACACCACTATGCTAATTTCGAAGATGGATCCGATCAAGTACGTCTTCGAGAAGCAGGCGCTTTCAGGCAGGATTGCCAGATGGCAAATGGTGTTGACGGAATATGACATTCAGTACGTTTCCCAGAAGGCCATCAAGGGAAGAGTATTATCTGATTACCTTGCCGAACAGCCAATCGAAGATTACCAGCCGATGAAATTTGAATTCCCTGATGAGGATATCATGTTTCTCAAAGCGAAGGATTGCGATGAGCCGCTGCCCGACATGGGGCCAGATAGGAAATCCCAGTGGAAATTGATATTTGACGGGGTGGTTAATTCCTATGGAAGTGGCATCGGGGCGATCATCACGACTCCCCACGGATCCCACATCTCGTTCACTGCGAGACTGACGTTTCCGGTCACCAATAACGAAGTGGAGTACGAAGCATGCATCATGGGTCTAGAAGAAGCAATTGATTTGAGAATCAAGAACCTAGATGTATATGGTGACTCAGCGCTTGTGATTAACCAGATTAAAGGGGAGTGGGAGACTCGTCAATCGAATTTGGTGCCGTACATGAACTATGCCAGAAGGCTACTTCCTTTCTTTGATCGAGTGGAACTCCATCATGTGCCCAGAGCAGAAAATCAGATGGCTGATGCCTTAGCCACATTGGCTTCGATGTATAAAGTCAATTTTTGGAATGAGGTTCCAAGAATTGTCCTTTCTCGTCTTGATAGACCTGCATTCGTCTTTGCGATCGAGGAAGCCGCCGACGGCAAGCCATGGTTCCATGATATTTAGACCTTCCTTATGACTAAGGAGTATCCTGCGGGAGCGTCAACCCAGGATAAGAAGACTCTGAGGAGGCTGTCTGGAAATTTTTATCTCAATCCTGATGGAGTTTTGTATAAGAGAAACCACGATCTCGTGCTACTCAGGTGTGTAGATGAGAAAGAGGCGAGTATGCTCATGGAAGAAGTCCATGAAGGCACATTTGGTACGCACGCCGGCGGGCATGCTATGACAAGAAAGATCTTGAGAGCAGGATATTACTGGCTGACGATGGAGTCAGATTGCTTTAAATTCGCGAAGAGATGTCATAAATGCCAGATTTATGCTGATAAGATTCACGTGCCGCCGTGCCCGTTAAATGTCATGTCCTCCCCATGGCCGTTCTCCATGTGGGGCATCGACATGATAGGCAAGATCGAGCCCACTGCATCTAACGGTCATCGCTTCATTCTAGTAGCTATCGACTACTTCACCAAGTGGGTAGAGACAGCCTCATATGCTAATGTGACCAAGCAGGTGGTGGCTAAATTCATAAAGAGGGACATCATCTGTCGTTACGGAATCCCCGAGCAGATCATTACTGATAATGGTTCGAATCTGAATAACAAGATGATGAAGGAGTTGTGCCAGAGTTTCAAGATTGAACACCATAACTCATCTCCTTACCGGACGAAGATGAATGGCGCCGTTGAAGCGGCCAATAAGAACATCAAGAAGATTGTTCAGAAAATGGTTGTGACCTACAAGGATTGGCACGAGATGTTGCCATTTGCATTGCACGGTTATCGTACAATAATACGTACGTCGACCGAGGCAACTCCTTTCTCCTTGGTGTACGGTATGGAAGTTGTCCTACTGTTAGAAGTGGAGATCCCTTCTTTGCGAGTTTTGGTTGATGTGAAACTCGACGAGGCAGAATGGATTAAGAACCGACTGAACCAACTCAGCCTGATGGATGAGAAGAGATTAGCATCGATTGCGTATGGTCATCTGTACCAGAGCTGAATGAAGAAAGCTTATGATAAGAAGGTGCGTCCTAGAAGCTTTCAGACGGGTGATCTCGTCCTGAAGAAGATTCTTCCTCCACACTCCGATCACCAGGGCAAGTGGACTCCTAATTACGAAGGTCCGTACGTCGTCAGCAAGGTCTTCTCGGGAGGAGCTTTGTTGTTATCCACGATGGATGGTGAAGATTTTGCATCCTCGGTGAACGCGGACGCAGTTAAAAAATACTTTGCTTAAAAATGACCCGCTGGAAAGAAAAAAAGTATCCAGGCAAAAATGGGGCATCCCGGCGAACCATAAAAAAGGAAAAAGGTTCGGGCAAAAATTAGGGATATAAATTGAAAAGAATGTACACCCGCAAAGTCGAAAACCTGGAAGGGCGACTTTGGCAAAAAAGGGTATCCCGGTGAATCGAAAACCCGGAAGGGCGATTCAGGCAAAAGTTAGGGATTTGAAAAAGCAAATGACTGCGTTCCGCTTATGGACTTTCATTGTTTAGTGGTTTGGAGGACCTGAGGGCCGTTTATCTGAATCAATCTCTTCTGAAGCTGGAGCGTCGAAGAAGTATCAAAGTCGAGTGGGTCATAAAGGGATCAACTCATGGTGTTCGTCTACGCCCCGTTGCCGACATTTGTATATACTGATGTATATTTATGTTTTATTTTTGCGCGGCTTCCTCATTCTAGGAGCTTGCATCTATTGTAAAACATTTTCACCCATTCAGGGGTTCGTTATTAATAAAATGTATACTATTCAGCAATTCGGTTTGTTTGATTAGCATTTACCTGTTTTGTTTGTGAAAAAGAACGCCGATGTTTTTGACAAAATGCGCATACATAAACTTACTGGCCTAGGCCACTGATTGTTGAAACAATGAATTACTCGAACATTGTCGCAAGATGATAACCTCGATAGGTCCCTTTGAGAAGGGTATCTTGTCTGTTTGTTTGTGTTGTTACTGGTGTAGCATATTCCGGACAGTACGCCGTACGCGTCTCCCCAAGCAGGATGATTCCTCCTTCTCCAGCAAGGTTCAGCAGTCTCTCCCTGCAGAGTCCGAACGTGAGATCGTAAGCATTGATATGTTCCCCCAGGCAGAGAGGATTCTCTCCCCAATCAGATGTATCCCGAAGGAATGTCATCTCCCTAGCTGAGTCATATACTGAAGTATGCGGCAATTGATAGCTCCAGACTGAAGTCCCCAGCGGAATTAGGATTCCTCGCAGAGCCGTACTCTCCCCCGAGGCAGGATGATTCCTTCTTCCCCAGCCGAGTCTGCAGAACCCCAAGAGAGCCGAGTCCTCGGAAAGCAGTTCGGGCCATGATTGGTTGTCCCCAGTAGAGTGTTGAATAACTGATGCCGTATTTCCCGCCGGAGTCGTCATCTCCAGGAAGGTCGGCTGCGAATGCCGTGCAGTTTGTTTCCGCGATTGACATCGCTTTCCTCAGCAGGTCCAGGTTCTCATAGAGCTTCGTTCCCCTGCAGCAGTCAACTGAAGTTCATTCCCTCATGCAGAGTCCGATTGAGATCGGCGTGACCTTTTCTCCACCAGAGTGGTTCTTTCTCCTTGACAGGAAGATTCTCTCGTCGGCATTTATTTTGCTGACAGGATCGCAGCATTTTGCATGATTGCATAGCATTTACCATAAACGCGTAGCATTGCCACCGTGTGGAACATTACGCCATTGCCGAAGCATATGCATACTAAACATGAGCTAGGTCGTTATCGTTCTTGTTTTGCAGGTGTTCCTCCACAGGGCGGTCGCTCGAGATGATTCTTGAATTCTCCCCAACGGAGTCGCTTGCTCAAGATGAATCTTGAATTCTCCCCAGCAAAGTCGTTTGCTTAAGATGATTCTTAAAATCCCCAGTGCAATCGCCAGAGTTGGTTGCTCACGTTGATGCTTAGAGTTCCCGGCAGAGTGTTTGCTCAGGATGATTCCTGAAATCTCCCGCAGAGTTATTAGTTCAGGATGATTATTGAAGTCCCCACGAAGCTATTTGTCCAAGATGATCCTTGATGTCCTCAGCAGAGATGATTCATCCAAAATGATTTCTGGATCCCCGAAGCGGAATTACTTGATAGTCCTCCAGAATCCCCAGTGGAGATGCGTCATCCCCGGCAGGTTTCCAAACAATGAGGTTGAAACTTCCCCTGAAGACTTGATGATTGAAGTCCAACCGTGTTAACGAAGCAGTTCCCTCAGCTGATGCAGAGTGCCCGGTGGCAAAAGTTTGGATATCCCCAATTGGTTCATGACTGATCGAGATTTCTATTCCCGACTTACTGATGAAGTCCGGCTGACGCCCAAAGATTTCTTCGAATGCCCGACCGCATGATTAACCTGATTGTTGACCTGATGAGTCCAAAGGAGAACCGATGCCTGACGGCATGATCGACCATGTACTACCGGTTATCACGTGACCAGTTCCCCAGCTAGTTGTCGTGCAGCTAGTATTTCAGTTTTCGAAGATTCGTTCCCATCAGAGTACCGTGTACTTATGCAGTTGGCAAATTTTCGGGTTTGTCGGTATTCAACCGTCTCGCACCTTGATTGGCTGAGAGCCGTTCGCTTCTCACCCAGTCAGGTTCAAGCCATTTGAATAGGGGCAGCTGTTGCACCCCAAAATTTGACAAACATTTCTTTACTTAGCTTATGTTTCATTTCATTCACATTAGCATTATCATTTGCATTTCATTGACATGTGTGCAGGAGATCAAGAGGTGTGAGTACCAATCAAGATTTACACAAGACTATGAAGCTAGCCAAGAAGGTTATTCAAGTGTTCAAGGGTTGGTATCTTTGTCAGAGAAGTCAGAAGATTCTCAGAGAGAGTGGTTGAAACCACAGTTGTGTGCCTCCTAACTTGAGAGTTGTGGGAAGCTCCTCAGATGATTCTGAGGCTATGAAGAAGGACTTGAAGCCTTGATAGAGCTTATGAGATGTCTTGAAAGCCATCATGAAGCCTAGATAGGTCAAGGTGCAAGTTTAAGAAAACTCAGCCAGGAGTGGTATAATTAGGGTTTGACTGGGTCAACCCTAGGTCAACTGATGATTTGGAGAGGGTTGAGACCTAATTCAAAGGCCATGTGATCATGGATTGACGCATTGAGATTCTATGAGGATGATTCCAAGGTCAACTCGTCATGATTGAAGGGTTTGATAAGTTTCAAGCTAGGGTTTCTAAGGCTTGACAGTGTAAAATCCCCTAGTTTGACCCCTGTCTTCAAGGTACTTTAGCTCAAGACGTAATTGTCATCTCATCTTTCCCCCAACATGAATGTTGTATATCTTGTCCATAGCTTTAATTTGAGTACTAGAAGTCCTTGATAGGATTTGTAGAGCTCACGTTATGACTTTGACAAGTTATAGGTCATCTGAGGTATGTGAATCTGGGGCCTTGAAAGTCACCCAACTTGCATCCAACTTTTGCCCAAGAAGGATGATTCCTATGAACTTTTGGTCAGCATTAATGTTGTTCCTTATCCTCTTAGCTTTCTAGAGAGTACTAGAAGTCCTTGATAGGATTTGTAGAACTCAAGTTATGGCTTTGACAAGTCAAGGGCATTTTGGCCATTTGGAGATTACAGGTCATTTCAAGCATAAGGCCATAACTCCTATTTCCAAGCTTCAAATGGAAAAATCTTCAACATAAAACTTGTTCAAAATGATGTTTTAAGGCTAGTGAGGAGGTTATGAGATGTTGAAAAGACTTGTAGCTCAAAGTTGCAAAAATGACCTAAAATAAGGACATAAGTTAAATAAGCCAAAGTTGGAAATTGATATTTTTGACCTACACATCCAAACCATGGCATATAATATATCATTTTGACTCTAGAAGACATTTTAAAAACAATGGTTTAGCCACATTTTTGAGTTGAGATTCAATTCATGGACTTACTTTGAAAAGCACTTGCTTGCATATTAAGTAACATGTGCAAAACTCAAAATCAAGGCATGGGCAAGGGTTTTTGCAAGCTAAACACCTCTAATATCTCACTAGGGGAGAAATTAAGAGTGAATGGGATGAATTCCAAGCTGTTTGCAAGGGTTGTACATGTCATGATAAGTGATTCAAAATCTCATGACATGAGAAGTGTAAAATCTCATTGGAAGGATCTAGAGGGTTCTAGATCATCCAAACTTCATCTATATATTGAGTAGAATGGATACATGGCTAAGGTTGGTGATCATTGAAGGATTGAGCATAGTTTGAGATTGAAATTTCATAGATTGCAATTGAAATCGGTTTCATCAAATTCCTCAACTTCCATTCATTCTCTTGATTGATACTCCTTCCATGAGTGTCAAGGAGTGATTTCAGATCATTTTCAAGAAGAATTGGTGTTTAGATCGTGTGGGAGCAAGTGGTTTTCAGCACCTGCAACTCATCATCGTGTTTCAAGATTGAAGCACTTTCCATTGATTCTTTTGCATACAGAAGCAAGAAGGAGGTTCAGTGATCGTGTCTAGAAGATTTGAGAGCTTGAAGTGAAGATTTGGGGCATCTGTTATTCAAGAATTTCCAGGTTGGTAACCTTCTTCCTATAGCGTGGTTTAGGTAGAATTAGGTTGAATTAGGGTGCTAGATTGATTGTAGAATGGCCTAGGATGGATTTCAGATGGTTAATTGATCAATTAGAGACAAATTAAGTGAATCACCATTTTCGGTTGAGATTGGGAGATGATGATTCTTGAGGTTTCAGAAGAAACTAATGGTATGGTTGAGTTCGTGGCAAGATTTGGAATGAGTTTCATGTTTTGACCTCTTGGATTGGAGGCCTCTAGGAAGAACTAGGGTTGAAGGGAATGGCCGGAGTTCCACCGGTGGTGGCCGGAGCTGGGCGCGAAGCTCAGGCGTTTGAAATGGAGAAGATGAAGTTCTCACCATCAGATCATGGTCTGACCATTGACTAGAAGCTGATCCAACGGCTGTATTTTAAAACTGAGTTGTGAAGGATTCTGAAGCATGAAACGATGTGTTTCATTTATTCAGGCGTTTGGGCTTAGTGATCTAAGTGTTATCCACACCCCCCAGCGAGCCCAACCCAGATTTTGAACTGAAAATGATTACTTGTTGCACCGTGTGTTTAATCTTTTTGTTGGATTTTCATTTAATTTTTCATTTTATTCATGATTCTTGTAAAAATCATAACTAATTTAATATTAATCCAATCAAACCCATTCTTTTTGAATATTAATCATGATTGAGTCTATTATTTTTTAGAGAAAAAATATTTTTATTTCATGTAATTTCTGATTTAATTGGAATTTTTCATTTTAATTGATATTAAAATGATTATGTTTGATGCATATTTTTGTAGAATTTTGTTTGATCTCATGGTGATGGTTTTAAGCCTAATTTTTTGTGTGTGATTAGGTTAGACATGTATGATCCCATAGAATTTTTCTCACATTTTTGTGATGAAAATAGGTGTGCTTTCTAGATTGATGTTTAGATGCTTCCTTTTAGGGTTTTAGGTTTGATGCCTTAGAATGTAGGATTTAGTTCTAGGTCTAATTTGATGGTTTGATCTTTGAAACTAATGTGGTAGAGTCATGATTGACCTAGGTTCCCGTAATAATTTTTGTAGGATTTTACAATTGATTTTAGTATCTTAGTTAGGACTAACTTTAGTGCTAGGTTTTAGGTGATCCTAATTTACTAATTCAACTAGTTGAACTTCCCCATTCCCCTTAGATTAGGGTTTGTGCTTGGTTTGCCTTTGATTGAGATTGAAGACAAGTTGAAGACAAGAGGAGGATGCTTGAAGTTGCTTGAAGTTGCTTGGAGCTTTGGATTTGTTGGTGCCTGAAGGTGTCTGATGAAGATTAGGAGATAGGATATAGGGAGAGCCTTGTAGTTAGAATGATTTCTTTCACAAACATGGAAATCATCATGTGCTTCCATTCCTCCCAATGACTAAAAGTCCTTCTCAGATATTCACATCCCTCCTTTGGAAGGAAGAGTGGCTTTATCTGGGAAGTAGAACTTTGAGGGAACCAATCTCTCATAATGATGAACCCTTACAGGCTTCCTTTGGTTGTCAATAAGCTGTTTATCATTTCCCCTCATCTATTAAATCAATTATCTTCTGGTTTGAGTTGGGTTTGAAGATGAGGACTTCATTGAAGAGTGTGGAAGAGGATGATTCCTTGAGCATTGCCATTACATCTAAAGCTTGAAGAGCAAGAAGAATAAGTTGATACTTGAAGACCCAATCGAGATGGCGTGAAGAGCTGAGGCTTGAGAAAAGATTGAAGGATGAAGTTGACACTTCCAGGTGATTGAAGATTACTCTGAGAAGCTGAGGCTTGTAGAAGAGAGAAGACCAAGTTGAGACTGGTAAAGCAAAGAGAGCTGAAGCTTGAAGACTAAGTGGATACTTATGAAGAGGATTCAATTGAGATTGAGTGTGGAGCTGAGGCTTGAGGAATAAAAGATAAGTTGATACTTACATTAATGCATTGAGAGCCTGAAGGAGTCAAGTTGATACTTGTAGTTCAGAGTGAAGCCTGAGGGTGGAGTTGACTGGAAACCTGAAGCTGGAAGAAGAAGATTAAGTTGAAACTTGTGTTGAAGGGTTAAGACCTGGAGAAGCAAATTGATATTTGTCATGAGAGAGGATAGCCTTGAAGAGAGGTTGATGTCTGAAGACTGAGTTGCTGTTAGAAGAGCTGAAGCCTGGAATTGAGAGAGAGTTGTTGATCTGCTTTCTTGTCTGTTTTCTTTTCTGTGCTGATGTGCCTTGTTTGACTTGCTTGATGCATTAGAATAAGTCCATGATTAGACTGACTTTAATCTAGGAGCATGATTGCACTAGAGGTTGAGTTGCTCCCTCTGCTTATATTGTTACTGTATCGCTTTGCTTGCGGGTATTCGGTAGAGCCCAGCTCCCTTGCCCATGTGGTTTATTTTGCTTGATAGCATTCCATTTTATCTGTATGATTACAGTTTGCTGTATTTTGCTTGACAACACTTTATTTTATCTCTTCAGTATGATTACTGTTACTCATATCTGGCTTGAGGTTGAGATGAGCTTGTGGAGGCTGCTGCCCCACACACATTTCCTCCCTCACTTGCATTGCATGCATTTTACAGTCGTTAGCTGTTTACTGTTTAAGCTGATGCTTTATCTGTTTCTCTGTATCATTGACATGATCCCTTAGGAATCTCATTTCCTTTGATAAGGAAGTGATGATAGAACTTTAGGTTGAAACCTATGCATGATAACTTCTAGGAGATCCCTGTTTCAGACCTCAACCATAGGATGAATCCTTGGCATGACAACAATAGGACTTGATAGTCTCCCGTTAGTTGAGCCTGTTCTCTTCTCATCTCAAAACAACTTAAGATACAGTAATCATGAATGATTTCTTTCATACGTTACGAGCCTTAAGCTACCTGAGAAAAGTTTGTTGGAGAGCTTCTTTTCAACAGTCTGGATGTTTAGTATGGCACCCTTTGGGTGACATGCGACGCATTCACTCTCAGGTCATAGTCTTTAGTGCGATTGAAATTGCAAACACAATAAAAAACACTTCTTTCGTAAAAAACAGAAAACAAACTTCAAACCTTTTTCCCCGTGGGCCCATAATCCAAAGGAAGCTTTTCTGAAGAAAAGAGTGTCGTTAAACTTCAGCGCCACCGCAAACAGGCTTTGTCCCTAACTGCTGGAACTGTTGTTTAACCCTACTCGATAAAACAGATGAATCTGAATCCCCGTAAGCCGTATTATCCCGAACTACGTAAGCTCTGATCTCTCATACCTGTTGAGAGTACGTAGGCACAATACTGACGTATTGGCGAGCCACCTTCCCCATAACCCGTAGTTAGTCGAACTACGTTGACTCTGATTTCTCATTCTCTGATGAGAATACGTAGGCATAAAGCGCGACGCTTTGCCGAGTCATTTTCTTTTCCTTTTAAGCCAGCCTTGATAGGTAGATAGATAAAACCAACCCGTACAGTAAACACAACAAGCGTGGATCCCGTCGAGTACGACAGACGTGAGGAGTGCTAATACCTTCCCCTTGCGTAACCGACTCCCGAACCCAGACAACGGTTGCGATGACCTTGTCTTATACCTTTTCGTCAGGTTTTTTCGATCGTTTCCTTTCCCGTTCTGAGGGATAAATAACGAAAGGTGGCGACTCTTCTGTTTTGTCGACACCTTATTTTCGCGAAAGCGACAGGGGGTATTCTGTCAGAATACCTTGCTGAACAGTCGGTTGATTATTACTAGCCAATGAGATTTTAATTTCTCGATGAGGACATTATGTACTTGAAAGCGAAAGATTGTGATGAGCCATTACCCACTGAAGGTCTGGAGAAGGGTTCTCAATGGCAAATGATATTCGATGGCGCAGTTAATTCATATGGTAGTGGAATTGGGAAAATTATCACGACTCCTCATGGAACTCATATCCCCTTCACTGCCAGATTAACTTTTCCTTGCACCAACAATGAAGCCGAATACGAAGCATGCATCATGGGTTTGGAAGAGGCTATTGATATGAGGATTAAGAATCTCGATGTATATGGCAATTTAGCGCTAGTTGTTAACCAGATCGAAGGAGAATGGGAAACTCGTCAGCCCAATCTGATCCCTTACAAGGATTATGCAAGAAGATTGTTACCATTTTTCGATCATATAGACTTCCACCATGTGCCAAGAGCGGAGAATCAAATGGCAGACGCTCTGGCTACGCTCTCTTTAATGTACAAGGTCAATTTTTGGAATTAAGCTCTAAGGATTGTTATCTCACGCCTCGATAGGACCGCTTTCATATTTGCCATTGAGAGAGCTTCCGATGGTAAGCCGTGGTTCCATGACATCCAGAATTTCCTTAAGAACCAAGAGTATCCGCCAGAGGCATCAGCCCAGGATAAGAAAACTCTTAGGAGATTGTCAGGCAACTTCTATTTAAACCTATATGGTGTGCTCTATAGAAGGAATCATGATCTAGTGCTGCTCAGGTGTATGGACGAAAAAGAAGCAAGCTTGCTTATGGAAGAGGTCCACGAGGGTACTTTTGGCACGCATGCCGGCGGTCATGCCATGACTCAGAAGATACTGCGAGCTGGGTATTTTTTGGATAACAATGGAGTCAGATTGTTTCAAATTCCCAAAGAGATTCCATAAATGCCAGATTTATTCTGATAAGATTCATGTGCCGCCGTGCCAGTTGAATGTTATGTCATCCCCTTGGCCATTCTCCATGTGGGGCATCGATATGATTGGAAAGATCGAGCCCACTTCTTCTAACGGACACCGTTTTATCTTTGTATCCATCGATTACTTCACCAAGTGGGTGGAGGCAGCCTCGTACGCTAATGTGACCAAACAAGTGGTAGCAAGATTCATAAAGAAGGACATCATCTGCAGATATGGAATTCACGAGCGAATCATTACTGACAATGGTTCGAACTTGAACAATAAGATGATGAAGGAGTTATGCCAAAACTTCAAGATTGAACATCACAAATCATCGCCCTATCGGCCGAAGATGAATGGCGCTGTTGAAGCGGCCAATAAGAATATCAAAAAGATAGTGCAGAAGATGGTTGTTACTTACAAGGATTGGCATGAGATGTTGCCCTTTTCTCTGCACGGTTATCGTACAACGGTACGCACATCAACTGGGGCAACTCCTTTCTCGCTAGTGTACGGTATGGAAGTTGTCCTACCGCTAGAAGTCGAGATTCCTTCTTTAAGAGTTTTTGTTGACGTAAAGCTCGATGAGGCAGAATGGATCAAGAACAGATTGAATCAGCTTAGTCTGATGGATGAGAAGAGGCTAGCATCTATTGCATATGGTCAGTTGTATCAAAGCCGGATGAAGAAAGCTTATGACAAAAAGGTGTGCCCTCAAAGCTTTCAGACGGGCGATCTTGTGCTGAAAAAGATTCTCCCACCATACTCAGATCACAGGGGCAAATGGACTCCCAACTATGAAGGTCCATATGTTGTACGAAAGGTTTTCTCTGGAGGAGCTTTAGTGCTATCCACCATGGACGGTGAAGATTTTTCCTCCCCTGTGAATGCAGACGCGGTTAAAAAATACTTTGCTTAAAAGAGACCCGCTGGACACAAAAAGAAAAGTCCAGGAAAAAATGGGGCATCCCGGCGAACCATAAAAAAGGAAAATAGGTTCGGGAAAAAATTAGAGATGAAAATAAAAGATTGTAAACCCGCAAAGTTGAAAACCTGTAAAAGCGACTTTGGCAAAAATAGGTATCCCGGTGAATCGAAAACCCGAAAGGGTGGTTCAGGCAAAAGTTAGGGATTGAAAAGCAAATGACTGCGGTCTGCGTTGGAACTTCATTACTTAGTGGATTAGGAGAACCTGAGGGCCGTGTTTTATCCGAATCAATCTTTTTTGAAGACGAAGCGTCGGGAAAGGGTCAAGGTCAGGCGAGTCATAGAGGAATCAACTCATGGTGCTTGTCTGTGCCACATTGCCGACATTGCTGTACATTTTGTTTAATATGTACACTTTTGTATTTACTTTTATGCATACTTGTAGTTTTGCGCAGCTTCCTCTTTCCAGGAGTTGCATCTGTTGTAAAACTTTGCCTATTTACAGACCATTTATCAATAACATATACTATTCAGTACTTGTCTGTGTGCTTTGTTTTAGCTTTTACTGTTTTGTTTGTGAAAAACTCTTGATGTTTTTGATGAACTTGCATGCATAAACTTGTGGGCCTTGGCCAATAATTGTTAAAACTCTGATATTAATTGAACAATGTCACGGATGATGACCAAGATAGACTTGTTGTATGGGATGTCTTGTCTGTTTGTCTTTTGCAGGGTTGTCACTCTTGGGGCAGAGTTTTATGAATACAAATCGATTCATATGTCCCCTAAACAGTGTTGTTCTCCAGCAGTTGAGGTGGCATCTCTATCCCAGTAGAGTTATGTGTAGTGTATTAGCATGTCCCTGGCAGTTTTCCAGTGCGCTTTTAATCCTCCGCAGAGCACGGGTATGTGCTTACTCCCCAGCGAGTCGAGATTCAGGCGTATCCCCGCGGAGTAGGTGTAAAGTTTTCCCCAGTAGTGGTCTGGTATTCTTCCCTCTCTATCAGTTTGATTGTAGGTACTCGGCTTTCAGCAGCGCAGACCGAGGTCTCCGGCAGAGTTGATTTCCCCCGCAGTATCATTTATCCCATAGCAGGAAAGGTGTAATCTCAGTGTTGGTTATATTTTCTCAGTTAGGTCTTTGCTCCCCAAGAGAGTTGCATCTTGGAAGGTTGTTCAGGGCATTGTTGTTTTCTATCAGGTAAGTTGGGCCGTTTATCCTGGACGTCTTAAGAACTCGGTGAGTTGTCTGTTCCCCAAAAAGTTTGTATTCCGGAGAGTCAGCCCGGGCATTTTCCTCAACAAGTGGTGATCTGCACCTAAGTTGAGTTTGGATTTCCTGTTCTTGTTTGAACTTTATTCTCGGTAGATGAGCCCTTCGAGGCCCTTTCGCTTCAGCGTAAGTCCAATCGTTATTGGCATGGGTAAGCCGTTTCCTGCAGGGTTGTTTGTTGTTCCTGACAAGATGGTTTCTGCTTCTCTAGCATTTATTTTACTGTTTCAGTTCCGTTGCATCTGCATGCGTGCATAGCATCTACCCAAATGCGTAGCATTTCCATTTCGTATGGAGCATTACGCTATTTTCAAACATTTGCATGTGAAACATAGACCAGGTTGTTACCTCTTTGTTTGCAGGAATGTATCCGACAGATGATTGATTAATATTTGTGCCCGTATGGTGTCCAGACCATGGAAATTTGAAGAGTATCTTCACCCGAATGGTATCCAGGCCATCATATTTTCCGTCATCCCGCATGGTATCCAGAACCCGGCTTGCGTTTCTCCCCAGTAGTGTCATCGAACTTCGGTTGATGGTGTTGTCTTTAGCTCTATATGGTATCTAGACCATGGCGAGTTAAATATCTTTGTGTATATGGTATTTAGACCATAGCATGTTGTTAAGTTTCTGTTAGCCCGCATGGTATCCATACCTCGACTTTTGTATTTCCCGACAGTTGGTTATCTTCGCCTATGTGGTATCTAGACCGTGGCAGTTACCGATCTATTTAGCCCGTTGAGTATCCAGACTTCGGTCAAATTCCCTTGTGATGTCCAGATCACAGCAGGTGTATTTGTGTTCTTTTGCTTTATGGTATCCAGACCATGGATTATGCTCGTGTTTTTATGCTTTCTCCGTTGAGTATCCAGACTCCTGTAAAGTTAGTTGGGTATCCAGACCCTGATGAATCCTGTTTGTACTTTCTCCGTTGAGAATCCAGATTCTGGTAAAGTTAGTTTTGGCATCCAGACCATGGTAGTTTATCCAATACTCCGTGATATCTAGGTCACAGTAATTGTTGTTATCTCCTATCGCCATGTGGTATCCAGACCTTGGCACCTAGTGTTTTTCTCAGCCCATGTGGTATCAAAACCACAACTCATATTCTTTCTCAGCAACGTTGTTTGACTTGAACTCGTAGGATATCTAGATCCTGATGAATATATTTCTTTTGCATAGAGCGTCCAGGCTCCCGTTATTTAGTATCCAGACTCATATTTCTTTTTTAAAAAAACGAGTATCCAGACTCAGGTTTATTGCATAGAGCGTCCAGGCTCAGATTTGCATTGAGTATCCAGACTCAGATAGATTATTGAGTATCCAGACTCAGATTTATTAACCGAGTATCCAGACTCAGGTTTCTTGCATAGAGCATCCAGGCTCAGATTACCGAGCGTCCAAGCTCCGATTATTGAGTATCCAGACTCAGATTTAGTACCGAGTATCCAGGCTCCGATCATTTTGAGCGTTCAGGGTCCAGTTTGTTTCTTTGAGCATCCAGGCTCCAGTTTATGTCTTTGGGTATCCAGACCCTGATTACTTCGAGCATCCAGTCTTCGATTTCTGTGGAGTACCCAGACTCCGATAATTCAAATTGTTACTTTTTTCCAATATGGTATCCAGACAATGGCGCCGCTTTCGACGTTTGTATTCTTTTTCCCCAACGGAGTGTTTTTGAGATCAATACAGCTATATTCATATTTTATGCGGTTGGCAAATTTCTGGGTTCTTTGGTATTCAACCGTATTTTACCTTGATTGCGTGAAATCTATTCTCTTTTCACTCATTCAGGTCCAAGTCGCTTGAATAGGGGCAGCTGTTGTACCCCAAAATTTCCTCAACCTTTCTTTACTTGGTTTATGTTTCATTTCATTTTGTTCTAGCATTTTCATTGCATAGCATGTTTCATTGAACAGGGGATCAAGAGGTTGCGCATAGCAAAAGAAGTATTCTCAGAGTGTTGAGCCTAAGCAAGGGGTGTTACTCAAGTTTGAATGGTCATCAGGTCATCTAGAAGTGGTCAATGGTCTTGTGAAAGGATGGATGGATGTATGAGTGTCATGTCCTAACTTGGAGGCCAATTGAAGAGCATCAGAGGATTGTAAATGCATGATTATAGATATAAGATGTTGAGATAGCTCATTGAGTGCTTAGGGAGCCATGTTGGAGCTTATTCAGGTTGTTGTGTGAGGTGGAAGAAGCCACAGTCAAGGATGTTGCATCTAGGGTTTTCATCTGGTAAATCCTCAGTTAACTATGAAATTGAAGGAGGTTAAAACTCAATTCCAAGTCTCTATGGTCATGGGATGTTATGTTGAGATGTCTAATATATCATTTCAAGATCAATTCATCAAGGATCAAGAGTGTGAGAAGTTACTAAATTAGGGTTCTCAGTGTAAAATCCCCTATTTAGTGCCTAACTTCAAGACCACCTATCTCAAGATACAATTCTCATATCAACTTTTTACCAACATGAAACTTTTATAGCATGTTCTTAGCTTTCGTTTGAGTACCAGAAGTCATTGATTGGATTTATAAAACTCAAGTTATGATGCAGACAAGTTACAGGTCCTCAAATGAATGTGATTTTGGTCAACAAAAGTCAACCAACTTCCAAGCCATTTTTGACCTAGAAGGATGTTTCTCCTCAAATTTTGTTGAACATGAAAGTTGTAGGGCATGGTCTTAGCTTTCTAAATAGTACTAGAAGTCTTTCATCTGATTTGTAGAGCTCAAGTTATGAGGCTTTCAAGTCAAGGGTATTTTGGGAAAGTGAGATTATAGGTCATAAAATCATAGGTCCATTTCATCAACTTGCACACTTCAAATGAAAATATTTTCAACACGAAACTTGCTCCAAATAGGGCCATTTGCATTACCAAATCATCTCTTGTCATGGTTGGAGCTTGGATTGAAGAATTGGTGTTTGAATTTTTCATAAAGGAAGTTTAAAATGAGAAAATTGGAATTAATTCATTTGAGATCACTTTGAACCAAATTTATGCATCTTTTGAGTGCAAATGATGTTCTAAATACAATGCCAAGTTTAATTTTGCAATTTGAGGTCATTTGGTTGGTTATTTCCATGGTTTTTTCATCATGAAGTAACAAATGGGAAATCCACCATAGAATCAAAACAAGGACAAATTGTTGGCCCTTTGATCAACTCAGGCCATGTGCAAATGATTTGGAACAAATTTGGGGTGGTGCAGTGGATAGAACACGAGTATGGCAAGCAAAAAAAGTGAAGAATGATTGAATTGGCAATTGGGCTTTATGGCATGAATTAGGGCTCCATTCTCATCTGAATCCAATACATAAAAGGTTAGAAAGCTTCCCAAACCCTCAGAGCTCGATTTGGTGGTGAAATTGCAGAAATAGCAACTTGAAAAAGCAAGAGCAAAGTGAAATTCGGTTTTGGAGATTTAACCATTCCCAAGTGAAATTGAGCATACCAAGAGCTTCATTCATGTGTTTGGAACGATTCTGGGTGGTTTACTTGAAGGTTCAGCCAAAGACAAGACTCAGTGGAGGTTCTCCACTAGGTAATCTTGAAATCACCATATCTCTCTATTTATGCCATGATTATGTGCCATTTTTGCATATTTGAGACGTAGGAAACATGTAGACCATTAATAAGTAAAACGAACTGGCATTTGAGTTGATTTCTGTTTGGAGCACAAAACTTGTTGTTTGCATTTTGGCCTGTTCTTGAGGTTTTAGGGTAAATGGACTGTGGATTTGAACTTTACATGAAGTGTAGATGAATTCTTGGCACTTTTGGTGTTTGATTTTGAGTTTTACAGTTTGTGTGCATTTCCTATGTTTCTTTGATTTGCTTTGTGTGTTGCTCAAACATGAAAACCAAGGTTGGATTTGAGTTCCTCGTGAGGAGAGGATGAATTTTGGCTATTAGTTTGTCATTTTTGGTGATATTTTGATAACTGTGTATGTGTTGTTACTGTTCACGGTGGTTTTGTGGCCGGAGAAGATGACCGAAAGGGATCTCCGGCCACCGTCTGTTTTCCTTTGACCTGGCTGACTTTTCAGTGAGGAAGATGATCTCATAATCGTTGGATGCGCTTACTTTTGGTTTGGACGCTTGAGATTAAGACTCACGGTGTATCTCCTTTGACCACGCGCACGTAATCACGTTTGAATTTCTCATTAATGTGCTGGCGCTTTATGATCCACATGATTTGCATACCAATTAATCAGACGACCTTTATTGATTTCCACGCTGGTCATCCTGTTGACCAGCCTCATTAGATTGTTGTTTAAATACAGTTTTTTTGGCTTGTGGACCTGGGCCTCGCCTGCTACTTGCAACCCCCTCTTGGCCCAATCTCATTTTCAACTGATTTTATTTGCTATTCCAACCGTCTGTTTTATTATTTTATTTTTATTTTCATTTTATTTTTGTTTATTATCTGGTTACATTTAAATCATTTTTAAATACTTCCAATTATCCAAAAAAATCACAAAAATACTTTTTAGACACTTTGAAGTGTCTTCTGATTTTAGAAAAATTTTATTTTATTTTTTGATTTATTTTTCAATTAGAATTGGATTTAAATATTGGAAGTGTATTAATTGATTTAAATTGTGACATTGTGTGATCTTTTATTTGTTTCTCTCATTTCCTTTGGGTCCAATGTCTAAAATTAAATCCTCATATCCATGATGAGTTGATTAAATTTTGAGGACCATTTTGCCCCTGTTTGGTTGACTTTAGGATTGACTTTGGTGGCTTTTCTTTTGACCCTCGATTCTCCCATCTCATAGTGGTACATCTTGAATATTATTTTCTTTTGATGGTGCTTTGGGGGATATTTTCTTTGAGCTTTTGGCTTCTGTTTGCCAACTTGTTTAGCTTCTTTGTGCATTTTATTTGGTAATTTTTGAACCATTTTCCTAATTTTGAGGTAACTTGCAAGTCAGGTTACCTCTAAGGGAGGTTCATACATGCACCTTGACCTATTTTGATTTGGATATGACATTTTTGGATCCTTTGAGCTCTCAATCCCTTTTTTTTCATGTTGCTAACACGTTAAGGATGATGTTTGTTCAATTTTAGGTCATGATATTGTTTCTTCCTTATTCATTTGTTTGTTTTCTTTTGAGCTTTCCATTAGGGTTTCAATGTGGAGTATGCTTGCATTCCTCTATGTTTTTGTTTGCATTTCTTTTTGTTGTGTTTTTCTCTTGCTTTTGAGCTCTCCTTTTCATCTTTACCTTCTGTCCAATGACCTTGGAGTGTCATTTAAGGTGGCTTGGTCCCTCCTTTGGAGGTATTTGAAGCATACCTAAAATGATGAATCCTTGAGGACATTTTTGGTGCATCTTTGTGTGGTTTGTTTTTGTTTGGTTGGTTTTCTTCTTGTGCACTTCTTTTCCTTTTATTTTCTTGCATTTCCATATGCATGCTTGGTTGAGATGAGCTTGTGGAGGCTACTTCCCCACACTATTTTCCTCCCACTTTCATTCACTTGTACATTCAATGTGTGCATTCTTTCTTTTGCATATTTCTTTTGTTGTTTCTTCTTCTTCTTTTGTCTTTCTTCCCTTAGGGTTTCTAATCTCTCTTGTTCAAGATAGGTTATGATAGACATTAGGGTTCTAAACATGCATGATAACATTAGGTAGTTCCCTTTTAAACTCAACTTGAAGTCCACTTTGCATGATAACTTTTAGGATTGATTAGTCTCCCATTAGTGTCCTTTCTTTTCTTCTCATCTTCAAACATTCATAAAACATCTAATAAAGAATGACAAGTGTAGCACACTATGAGCCTTAAGCTACTTGAGAAATGGTGATTGAGGGGCCTCCTCTCAATGACCTAGAGTGTTTAGTGTACACCCTTTGGGTGATATACAACGCATTCGCTCTTAGGTCATAGTCTCTAGTGCGACATGAGTTACAAATCAAGTTCAAAACACTTCTTCTCTAAAAAACACAAAACACTTCAAACCTTTTTCATCCTTTGGGATTCTAATCAGGAAAATATTTTCAAATAAAAGAGTGTCGTTAACTCTTAGTTCTACCGTAAACGGTAACGCCTAAGTCTCCAATGGTCGAGTTGCATACACCAACTGCTAGAACTATTTGTTAACCCTACTCGAGCCTAAAAAACTTTTGAACCAACCTGTGGTCCTTTTAGCCTGAAATATGTTTGCTCTGATCTTTCATACCAGATGAAAGCACGTAGGCACAAGACGTGACATCTTGGCGAGCAACCTTTCCCCCTTTCACCCGTAGTTAGTCGAACTACGTTGACTCTGACTTTCCCATTGCACGAGGGAGTATGTAGGCACAGAGTGGCGATGCTCTGCCGAGTCACTTCTCTTTTCCTTTTCTTTTGTCCTTGAGCCTTTAGCTAGATAGTTTCAACACACCCTTTTAGATAGACAACAATGCGTGAATCCCGTCAAGTACGACGAACGTGAGGGGTGCTAATACCTTCCCCTTGCATAACCGACTCCCGAACCCAGACATGGTTGCGATGACCTTGTCTTTCCCTTTTCTGTCAAGTTTTTCCGATCGTTTCCTTTCCCTCTCTGTGGGATAAATAACGAAAGTGGCGACTCTTCTGTTTTTCCGCCGGTTGTTTTTCGCAGTAGCGACACTACGACATAAAGAAGAGTACATAATGTATCTCTCAAACATAAATCAAAACGATCCCAGTGTTACATGATCAGAGCATGACTCGACCCAACATAAATAAAGACATAAATAAATCTAGTCCAACGGCTACCTCGCGCTAGAAGCAACTCTACTCTTCGGTACCTGAGCGATGTCGTATAAAACATCATTCCAACAGAAGGGTGAGAATTCACATAATTATTGAAATCATAAGATAATAATTAATTTAAGGCATACAAGTATAATTACAATTATTCTCACACTTCCAAGTTTCATCAATCAAGAATCACTCAAGTAACCATACCATTCACGGGTATATACACACAGTCCACAATTTCCCTAATTCCACATTTTCACATATCACACATATTCTCATATCGCAAACATATACACAATCTGACTCAATGCAAGACTCAAACACAAATGCAAACATGAGACTTGTAGAACATGTTCTGAGCTTACTTTTGAGTACTAGAACTTATCCATTAGGTTTGTGGAACTCAAGATATGTTGCTGACAAGTTATGGGTCCTCAGATGAATGTGTTCTCAGTCAACAAAAGTCAACCAACTTCCAAGGGATATTTGACCTAGAACCATGTCTCATATCATTTTGACCCAAGCATGAAAGCTGTTCCTTATGATCTTAGCGTTCCAAAAAGTCCTAGAAGTCCTTCATCTGATTTGTAGAACTCAAGTTATGAAGCTTGCAAGGTAGGGGTATTTTGGGAAAGAAAGATTATAGGTCCTTTTTCATTATAGGTCTTGATCATACACTTGTGCACTTCAAATGGAACTTTTACCAACATGAAAGTTGATTCAAATGATCCCAATTTCATCATGGAACACTCAATTGGATTGAATTTGGCTAGGGTTTGGAGATTGGTGAAGGAAAAATCATGAAAAAAGACTTTAAAGTCATGATTTAAATCCGATTGGATTTAATTCCTTTTCATGCCATATTTGTGCATATTTTGAGTCCCTTTATCATACCAAGTGAAATGCATATATTGGATTGCAGTCATGGCATCAAGAACACGTGCATTTTCAAGTAACTGGTGAAGTTTCACATTCAATACCAACCATTGGATCAATTCAAGGGATAATTTCCAGCCACATGATCAATTTGAACTCCCAACAAGTAATTTGAATCAAAAACAAGGGAAATTGGAGTTGTTTCACGTGTGCATGAAGCATGGAATTCACAATTGGGCATTTCTTCATTACACTCAATTCAACCACAATTGGGCCTCCAATTACTTCTAGGTCCAACATATAAATGCTTCAGATGAAGAATGGAGCATTCAAGTTGAATTTGAAAATCGTGAATTGGAATTCAAGCACTTTCAATGTAATTCAAAGCCATAATCATCTTCCTTGAGATCTAGTGAGTGGATCTGCACAGTTTCATCAAGCTTAAGCATTTGTAGAAGCTCCAACGGAGAGGCTCCGTTAGGTAATCTTCAAATCAGAATTTTTCACTCAATATGCATCAATTTCATGCCATTTTTGTTATAGACTGAAGACCTACGTGTGTAGGCAAATGATGGATAGTTTTAGGATGTGTTTGTTATATTTTCAGTTTGACGCTCAAATTTTTGATTGCTGGATCCTCTTTGTATGTACATGAACAATGAAATTGGTTGGTGGATTTGTAATCTACGTGACTTGGAGATCATTTTAGACCAAAATTTTGTCTGATTTGGTGGAGTTTTGGAACTCCAGCTCTGGTAGCTTGATCGGAGAAGACGAGCGGAGCAAAGTGCTCTGGCATCTGGTTTTTTTATCCGTTTGGTGAGTCAGCATGCCAAGTGTACGCGTTGAATGTTTGACTAGGGATGATCAACGGTTTGGATCTAGTCTGACTGGCTTAGGTGGGATTGTTGACTGCCATGTAATAAATGGAACGCTGCATTCCATGTTTGCTGAAAGAGGTGGGCTTAAGATGCTATACACACCCCACTTATGACCCAGCCCAAGGTTTTGAACGTGCCAGATTGCTATTCACACCTTTTTTGGTTTTTATTTTGTTTTCTTTTTATTTTAATTTCTGTTTTCATTTTTGATATTTAAAAATAGTTTCAAACATGATAAATTCCCCTAAAAAATATTTTTAGACACTTTAATGTGTCATTTAATTTTTGGGAATTTTTATTTTCACTTTTGCTTTATTTTTCAATTAAAATGGGAATTAATGTTTGAAGGTGTTTTTAAATGATCTTTTATTTGTTCTTTTGGTTTCTTGATTTGTTTTTGATCCATCCTTCTGCTCCAATGATTGGAAATTTTTCCTCATATCCATGATGAGTTGAAGAATTTCATAGGACCATTTTCCCCCTGGTTTGATCACTTTTGGTTTGACTCTGATGGCATTTTTGTTGACCCTCGACAACCCTCTCTCAAGTTGGTGCATCCTTGTTGGTCAAATTCTTTGATGATGATTTGAGATGACATTGGTTGTAATCTTTTGGCCTCTGGTTGCCAACATCTTGATGTATTTCTTGCATTTTATTTGGTTATTTTTGAGTCTTTTTCCTATTTTTGAGGGAACTTGCAAGTCAAGTTACTTCTAAGGGAGATTCATACAAGTACTTGACCTAGTTTGCTTTGGAAATGACTTTTATGGATCCATTGAGCTCTCAACTCTTCTTGATTCATCCTTCTAACATATTGAGGTACTTTAATGTTCATTTTTGGGTCATAAAGTTATTATTTGATTGTTGAGTTGTGCATTTATTTTTAGGCTTTCCACTTGAACTTCAAGTGTTGAATGTGTGTAAGACTTTGGTCTTTCTCCTTGCCTTTTCTTGCTTTCTTTTTGGTTGTGTTTTATGTTTGATTTGTGCATTCTCTCTTTCATCTCCACTTCTGTCCCATGACTTTGGAATCTCATTTGAGATGGTTTAGTCCCTCCTTTGGAGGTATTTGAAACATATCTTGAATGATGAATCTTAGAGGACCTTTTGATGCCTTTGTGCTTGTTTCTTGTGTAGCCTATGGTTGAGTTGCCCGCATGAGTTCCTTGTTGTTCTCATTTTGCCTCCCATTCTCACATTTCATTTTATCTTCATCTCCTTTCATTTGTTGTGCCTTTGGGGCATTGTGGTTGATGGTAATGGTTGTAGGATTCATTCTCCCATTTCATCCCATTTTGGTGCACTTGTTTAATTTCTTTTTGTGCATTGTCTCTTTTTTCTCTTTTGCGTATCTCATATGCATGCTTGAGGTTGAGATGTGCTTGTGGAGGCTACTTCCCCACACTTTGTTCCTCCCTCACTATCATTCTAATTGTGCATTACATGTTTGCATACTTGCATCTTTCTCATTTCATGCTTCCTTCTTCTTCTTCTTTCTTCTTTGCCATGTTCCCTTAGGATCTCTAATCTTCCTTGTTCAAGGTTGATTATGATAGACCATAGGCTTGAACCCATGTATGACAACATTAGATAGCATTCCCTTTCATCCCAATCATAGGTACACTTTGTATGAGAACGCTAGGTTGAGTCTTAGTCTCCCTTTAGAGTGTCTTTCTCTTCTCATCTTCAAGCATCTTCAAAACACTTAATAAAGGTTAAGGATTATTGTGCATTACGAGCCTTAAGTACTTGGGAAATGGTGATCGGGGGGCTTATCCTCAATAGCTTAGAGTGTTTAGTGTACGCCCTTTGGGCGATATGCGACGCATTCGCTCCTAGGTCATAATCTTTAGTGCCACATGAATTACAAACAATAATCAATGCACTTCTTCTCTAAAAAACACAAACAAACTTCAAATCTTTTTATCCTTCGGGATCTTAATTTGGAAAACCTTTTTTATACGGAGAGTTTTGTTAACTCTTGGTTCTACCGCAAACAGGTAACACCTAAGTCTCCAATGGTCGAGCTGCATACACCTAACTGCTAGAACTAAGTTTTAACCCTACTCGGGTAAAACAACTTGAACCAACCTGTGGTCTTGTTAGCCAGAACTATGTTTGCTCTGATTTCTCATACCATATGAGAATACGTAGGCACAAGACGGCGATGTCTTGGCGAGCAACCTTCCCCACCCCTTCACCCGTAGTTAGCCGAACTACGTTGACTCTGACTTTCCCATTGCACGAGGGAATACGTAGGCATGGAGCGACGATGCTCTATCGAGTCTCTTTTCTTTTTCTTTTGTCCCCGAGACCATTAACGTAGATAGTAAACACACCCTTTTAGATAAACATAGAAACGTGGATCCCGTCGAGTACGACAGACGTGAGGGGTGCTAATACCTTCCCCTTGTGTAACCGACTCCCGAACCCGAGACATGGTTGCGATGACCTGTCTTCTCCCATTTTTGTCAGGTTTTCTCTGATTGTTTCCTTTCCTTCTTTTGGGATAAATAACGAATGGTGGCGACTCTTCTGTCATTGTCGACCTCCTTTATCGCAGTAGCGACACACACATTTTCACATACACAAGTATCACTACAATCCAACCTCAATTCACAAAACACACATCACTAATTAAATATAGAATAATTAATCATCATCAATAATTAAAAATTTGATACTCGATAAAATAGCCAATATTCAATAAATAATTTAATATTTTAAATAAAGATTCAATATTCAAGAAACTAGAAGTGGAAAGTAGTGGTGGACCTGTATGCTTTGCATGCACAAGTTCCCATGAAATTCACGCTCAGACGAGATTCTCTTTGATGATTTCTTTTCTGGCCTTTTGGGCTCGAGGGAATTTTGGATATGAGGATTGTCGACTCTGGGGACCGATCATTTGTGATTCAGCTAAGTGAGGCCGCTTCGGGAGATTATGATGCCAAACCAAAAATGGTAAATGTATCATCGTTTCTTGAAAGTCTATGACGCTGATGAACGCATAGGATGTCGAACCTTGTCAGTGATAGGTCCATACCTGTGAGAGGGATTGGGTTATGCATGAAACTTTGACTTTAAGACTACACGATTTTCTTTGCAATATGAATTTGTGTTCTTGATACAACGGGTTCCTATCAGTGACAGTGTTATGTTCTCGTCAAAGCGGAGTGCTGATTCTTCTCAATCAACAGTACAACAATCTTGATCCCCTATTTGCATGCTCATTTGCATTTTCATTAACATGTATTTATGTTGTAGGTGCATATTTCCTCCTCGATTCTAGTGGTCTCATCCTTTTTGCCTGACATGGAGCCTTTGAAGAAGACATTAGCATATAAGCTCCCAATTCTTGATGTTGGATCTTTATTGAGCTTGATCTCTGTGCCTGACAGGAAAGTGTTGGAAGACTTCAAGGAATCCTATGGGAAACTTTTGAGTGTCGTCTGCTAACCTTCAGTATATGAGATGAATGGTCTTTATGCTCTGCTACAATTCTATGACTCACAGCTAAGGTGCTTTTCTTTTCCGGATTATGTTATGGCGCCTACCTTAGAGGAGTATTCTGTGTTGTTGAGGGCGCATATATGGATCAGATGCCACTCTATCACTCTGATGCTGAGCCTGATCTGGCTAAGCTCGCTGCCACTTTGCATCTTGACGTTTCTGAGCTGAAAGAGGGAATGACCGAGAGAAGTGGCATGCCTGGGTTCCCCTTATCTTTTCTGGTTGAGAAAGCTCGACAGTTTGCCAAAGATGGTCGTTGAGTGGTGTTTAATGCTATTTTAGCTCTCTGCATTTATGGTATTGTGTTATTCCCTAATCTGCCAGATTTTGTAGACATAGATGCTTTCTGCATATTTGCTTCAGGGAATCTGGTACCTACGCTTCTGGGTGATGTCTATCATTCTGTTCACTACAAGAATGAGGACCGGAGGGGAAAGAACGTATCTTGTGGTGTTCCTTTGTTGTATAGGTGGTTTGCTGGTCATCTCCCAGAGTCTAGTCCTTTCGTTGCTACTGCAGGTACTTTAGAATGATCTGAGAGGTTAAGGGGTTGTCTGCTGAGAACATTATCTGGTTTGACAGAGAACTGCTTGGTACAAAGATTATTTATAGTTGTCGTGGATTTCCTAACGTCTCGTTGGTCAGAAGTAAAGGGTGCATCAACTAAAACCCATCTTTGTTGGTCAGACATTTTGGATACGCGCTGAGAGGACCTCCTAAGGAAGAGGAGATACATGAATCTCTAGTGTTCACAGGAAAAGGAAAGCTTTTCTATGGAAGAGTAACAGTCAAGCCTACGACCCATATTTGATTTGGATCTAGGATAGAGCAAAGAGGTTACTGATGCCTTTCCTATCTGTAGAGCCTTTGTATCCTCTTACGATTGAGGAGCCTACCATTGTGGATATCCAGAAGTACAACAAGTTGTGGTCTGAGAAAGAAGAGCTTCGGAAGGCTAATGAAGAGTTAGAGAAAGAGATCATTCAGCTCCGGAGTGAGAAGATTAAAGCTGTGCACTCTTTCAGGAGGCAGAATGAGCTTGTGAACTGGTTGGGTACATATTTGACCAAGCAAACTAGTGTTCGGGAACGTTTGGGTTTGGATCTGAAAGCTGTCAGTGACGTTCTCGCTTCTAAGAAGAAGGACTTGGATAGGCCTTATTTGGAAATTTCCAAGTTCAATGATTAGTGGAATGCTACTCTTTCCAACAACAAGGAGCATGAGGATAAGTTGAAGCAGCAGATTACCAGACTGAAGACTTAGCTCAGGGCGAAGGATGAGAGGATTGCAGATGAAGTTTCACTCAGACGTGACAGTGACTGTAGATTGAACGAAGTTTTGACTACCTTGGAGGATTACAAGTTGAGGGTTGATTCAAAGAGGTGCAGGCTAGAGGAAGTCTTTGGTGAGGGAGCCTGGGAAGACTATGCTGAGGATTTACAGACCACTATCATATAGAGAGAGGCGCTCATTCAGGGATTACTCGTCAGACCAGATCATCCTGAGACACAGGAGCTGTTGGAGGAGTTTCGTGCCTGTTTCTGTACATGATGTCTTTCATTTCCTTTGAAGCTTGTAGCTTGTATTTGTATTGACCATCACCAGACCTGTTGGCTGAGGTCACCTTCTTTGTACTCAGTTATATGCTTGTACATTGCCTATTGGCCTTTTCTTGTACATATGAGGAGTTTGGCTCTATGCTTGTCTATGGGTTCTCCACTGTCATGCTGTTATTCTTGGAACTAGAATCGGGGGAAATTTCCCTATTGCATATATACATGTCTACATTTTGCATAACATTTTTGCATAGCAGGTGCAACAGAACCATTTTTTTTACCCCTGTTGGTTTGTTAGATTGTTTCAGGATAGACGGCCAAAATACTCACCGCTACGCCGCTAGAGGTAATCAGAGCAGAGTTATGGAACAAGTGTAAGCTGAGATGCAGGAGATGAAGGACAGGATGGCTCAGTTTATGGAGCTGATGTAGGGTGTGGCAAATGGCTAGGAGTAGCTGAGGACTCTGGTCCAGCCATTGGTTTCTCGTGTTGACAATAATGGTGTTCTTCAGGGAGGTACTGCTGTTATTCCTCCTTGTGGTGATGGTATGCCACATGCTCATGCTGTTCCTACAACAGTTATCCCTCAGGGTGGAGGCAACGTAGGTGGAATCTCTGAAATGGTGTGCGTTGTGCATGGTAACAATGTTCCTCAATGGGATGAGGACCAGCAAGACGATGCTTTTTCAATGCGAGATATTGGTGTTGGACTACCATCTGAGGCTGCCAAAAGGTTCAGGCTTATTGAAGAAAAGATGAGATCTTTTGAAAATCAGAATTCCATGGGGCTAGACATGGCCAATCTGGGGCTGATCCCAGATCTGAAAGTTCCGCTGAAGTTCAAAGTCCCTGACTTTGACAAGTATAAGGGATCTACTTTCCCGAGGGTCCATTTGCATTCTTATTACCACAAGATGTCTGCTTACTCGGATGACGAAAAATTGCTCATGCACTTTTTTCAAGACAGCTTGTCTGGACCCTCGCTTGAGTGGTATATGGGGCTAGAGCCTGTTAATATCCGTAGTTGGAGAGACTTAGCTAAAGCCTTCGTAAAGCACTATCAGTATAATATTGACCTTGCTCCTAACAGGGTCCAACTCCAGAATTTGTCTCAAAAGACCGGCGAATGCTTTAAGGAATATGCTCAGAGGTGGCGCGAACTAGCGGCAAGAGTGATGCCTCCGATGGTGGAGCGTGAGTTTATTGATATGTTCGTAGCTACTTTGCCTGGTGTGTATTATGAGAAGCTTATCAGTAGCATGTCTGGTAGCTTTTCCGACTTAATTATCACTTGGGAGAGAGTAGAAAACGATATAAAGTTAGGAAAGATCCAATTTGGTGAGGTGACCTCAGCCGGAGGAGGAGGTAAAAAGGTGTTCGGAAATAAGAAGCGTGAAGGTGAGACTAATGCAGTGTCTAGCTCTCGTGGTAGAGGTAGAAATCAGTGTTCATCTTATCCTCAGCAGCAGCAGCAGGTTGCTAGTATCACAATTCCAGCCGTTCCTCAACAATAACCACAACAGCAACAATAGCAGAATCAACAGGGTTATAGAAGATTTCAAGGTCGGGGTCGGACAACAAATAGACAATTTGATGCACCTCCAATGCCTTATTCCCAACTGCTTCACATCTTCTACAAATACAGTTAATCCAAAAGAGAAATTTATCTTCTCTGACTGGTCCACCTCCACCCGGTTATGATGCAAATGCTCGTTGTGAGTTCCATTCCGGGGCACAACATTGATAACTGCAAGGCCTTCAAACACAAAGTCCAAGATTTGGTGGATAGCAAGGCAATAAATTTTTCTCACGACGCTCCCAACATCGTGCACAACTCCATGCCCAACCATGGGGCAGCCAGAGTCAATGTAATCATTGAAGACGAGAGTTTAGATCTGATAACTGATGTCAATGATTTGAAGATGCCGCTGGGCTTTGTGAAGGAGAATTTATTAAAGGGAGGGATATTCCCGGCTGTATTGAATCGTGTGTTGAATGTTTAAGTCATCCTGAGGGATGTGCAGAGTTGAAGAGTTGTACTCAGGGTATGATGAATGACGGAATGTTGCAGTTTGACTGGATTGTTGAGAAGAAGTATGAAGAGATAATGGTTGAAGAAAGGAATGAGGTTGAAACAATCTCGATCCCGTACAAAACTATAACTATTTCTGCACCAAGGCTGCCAACCGTTATCATCACCAAAGTCGGGCCTGTGCCGTATGAGAGTACCAATGCAATTCCGTGGAATTACGGAGCAGAGGTATATTGTAATGGGTAAAAACAAGAATTGAAGAGCTTGCCGATTGATTCTGTGGATAATCTAGTGGGAGCTGGGGGAATCACTCGAAGCGGAAGAGTGTTCTCATCACCCGAAGTGGTTGCTGACAGAGCTGATAAGGGTGAGAAGGCTATGGTGGAAGAAACTTCTCAGGCTGGAGAGAAGAGTTATTTGGAGAAGGAAGCGGAGGAATTCATGAGATTGATAAGAAAGAGTGATTACAAGATAGTTGATCACTTGCAACAGACACCCTCCAAAATCTCTATTTTGTCACTGCTGTTATGTTCAGAAGCGCACCAGAATGCGTTGTTGAGGATATTGAATACTGCTTATGTGCCGCAAGAGATATTGGTTAACCAACTTGAAGGGGTTGTAGCGCACGTCAATGCAAGAAATGGGCTAGGTTTCACGGACTTGGATTTAACCCCGAGAGGCAGGAATCATAATTGTGCGTTGCACATTTCAATTGAATGTCGTGGATCCATCCTGTCTCATGTGCTGGTAGATACAGGATCATCTTTGAATGTGCTCCCGAAGAAGGCCCTCATGAAGTTGGACATGAAAGGGTTAATCTGTACACCAAGTGACCTAGTAGTACGTGCTTTTGATGGCACCAGAAGGTTTGTATTCGGGGAGGTGACGCTGCCAATTCAAGTTGGTCCCGAAGTATTTGATGTGGTATTCTATATTATAGACATTCAGCCTGCCTATAGCTGTTTGTTGGGTCGTCATGGATTCACTCAGCAGGAGCTGTAACTTCTATGCTCCACCAGAAGCTCAAGTATATGGTGGGTGGTAGCGGTGTCACCGTATGTGGAGAGGAAGATATAATGATCAGTCATTTATCTTCGTTTAAATACTTTGAGGTGGATGGTGAAATCCATGAGACTCTTTGTTAATCCTTTGAGACTGTACAGATTAAAGACAAAGTGTTTGTTGTGAGAAAAGCGCCCGAAGTGGCCATGTCGTCGTTCAAAGAAGCCTAGGCAGTGGTACAGGCTGGGGCAGCACCAGGTTGGGGTCAAGTGTTGGATATACCCCATAAGCAGGATAAGTTTGGCCTGGGATACCGCCCATCTTCTTCGTCATCCTCACAGAGCGTGCCGCGCTACAAAGGGCCGGTACAGTTTACCAAAGGCGGGGTTATCTTCGAGCGGATCAACATTGTTTCAGACGAAGACGGGGATAACGACTGTGATATGGACTCGTGGATTCAGCCATGCATTCTAGGACAAAGCCTTAACAATTGGACTATCGAGGAATTCATCCAAGTGACAATGGAAGAGTAATACTTTGTTTTTCTGATTATTGTACAACCCTATGTTCTACCCGGAGCATAGTGGTTTTTGTCTTCAGGGCCTTATTGTTTATGATTGCACAATCTTTTTCAATTAATCAAAGGGCGTTTTTCTGCATTCAAATATTATGATCCTTGTTTTTCTTATTTTATGTTTAATAATAAAATGGCAATGTGGCTTTGTGCTTGTTTTGCATATCATTTTAAGCATTTAACCATTATCATTGCAGGATTCACATTGCAGATGACACCGTGCTAGAGACATCTATGACTCGCTTCAACTTCGACAATCCGATATTTCAAGCCAAAGAAGAGAATGATGAAGATGAAGACTTACCAGAAGAGTTAGCCAGATTCTTGAAACTGGAAGAAAAGGTTATTTTGCCTCATCAGGAAGAAATCGAGGTTATTAACTTGGATTCTGAGGAAGTTGTGAGGAATGTCCGGATAGGGGCTGCGTTGCAGAGTGATATCAAGCAAAGGTTAGTTGAGATGCTCCGTGAGTATAGTGATATCTTTTCTTGGTCGTACAAAGACATGCCCGGGCTTGACACTGACATTTTGGTTCATCGTTTGTCATTGCGTGAAGAGTGTCCGCCAGTCAAGCAGAAGCTCAGGTGTACGAGACCAGATATGGCTGTAAAAATCAAGGAAGAAGTCCAGAAGCAGTTGGACGCAGGATTTTTAGCCGTTACAACTTACCCTCCGTGGGTCGCCAACCTCATGCCTGTGCCTAAGAAGGATGACAAGGTATAGATGTGCGTTGACTACAGAGATCTGAATAAGGCGAGCCCGAAGGATGATTTCCCGCTCCCCCATATTGACGTATTGGTCGATAATACCGCTCAATATTCCGTGTTTTCCTTCATGGACGGTTTCTCCGGTTATAACCAGATCAAGATGGCACCAGAGGATATGGAGAAAACGACGTTTATCACGCCATGGGGGACTTTCTGTTATAAGGTAATGCCGATTGGATTGAAAAATGCAGGGGCAACCTATCAGTGGGCTATGGTCACTTTGTTTCATGATATGATTCATCATGAGATTGAGATCTATGTTGATGACATGATAGAAAAGTCGCAAACAGAGGAGGAACATCTGGTCATCTTGTTGAAGCTGTTTGAGAGGCTCAGGAAGTTCAGGTTGAGGTTGAACCCTAACAAGTGTACTTTCGGAGTCAGGTCAGGAAAGTTGCTGGGGTTCATTGTTAGTGAAAAAGGAATCGAGGTCGATCCTGCAAAAATAAAAGCTATTCAAGATATGCCAGCGCCAAAAATGGAAAAAGAGATTCGTGGTTTCTTGGGGAGATTGAATTACATTGCTCGGTTCATATCTCATCTCACAGCCATGTGCGAACCAATGTTCAAATTACTAAAGAAAGATCAGGTGGTTGTCTGAAATGAAAATTGCCAAAGGGCATTTGATAAGATAAAAGAATATTTGCCGGAACCTCCGATACTGATACCCCCAGTCGCCAGAAGACCTTTGATCATGTATTTAACGGTTCTTGAGAATAGTATGGGTTGTGTTCTCGGTCAGCATGACAAGACTGGAAGAAAGGAGCATGCAATATACTATCTGAGTAAAAAGTTCACAAATTGTGAGTCTCGGTACTCGATGTTGGAGAAAACATGGTATGCGCTCGCGTGGGCTGCCAAACGTTTGAGACATTACATGCTTAATCATACAACCATGCTGATTTCGAAGATGGATCCGATTAAATACGTCTTTAAAAAGCAAGCACTTTCTAGAAGAATTGCCAGGTGGTAGATGGTACTGACAGAGTATGATATCCAATATGTTTCCCAGGAATCTATCAAGGGGAGTATTCTGTTAGAGTATCTCGCCGGACAGCCGCTCGAAGACTATCAACCTATGAAATTTGATTTTCCTGACAAATACATCATGTATCTGAAGATGAAAGTTTATGATGAACCATTGCCTAATGAAGGTCCTGAGCTTGGCTCTCAATGGCAGATGATATTTGATGGTGCTATTAACTTGTACGGAAGTGGAATTGGGGAAATCATCACGACTCCCCATGGGTCTCATATCCCATTCACTGCCAGGTTGACATTTCCTTGCACCAACAATGAAGCAAAGTATGAAGCGTGCATTATGGGGCTGGAAGAAGCCATTGATTTGAGGATCAAGAACCTAGACGTGTACGGAGATTCAGTGCTAGTTGTAAATCAAATCAAAGGAGAATGGGAGACTAGGAAACCTAATCTGATTCCTTACATGAAATATGCAAGGAGGTTGTTGCCATTCATTGATCGTGTAGAGTTACATCACGTGCCGAGAGCGGAGAATCAGATGGTAGACGCTCTAGCGACGTTATCCTCAATGTAAAAGGTGAACTATTGGAATGATGCTCCAAGAATAGTCATCTCGCACCTTGATAGGCCAGCATTTGTATTTTCCATTGAGGAAGCCTCTGATGGTAAGCCTTGGTTTTATGACATCTAGAACTTTCTTAAGAAATAAGAGTATCCGCCAGGGGCGTCGACCCGGG
The DNA here is from genome assembly GCA_963859935.3 of Lathyrus sativus. Lineage (NCBI taxonomy): Eukaryota > Viridiplantae > Streptophyta > Magnoliopsida > Fabales > Fabaceae > Lathyrus > Lathyrus sativus. The sequence continues at coordinate 219,818,064 of OZ012741.1, forward strand.
ATAAGAAGACCCTAAGAAGGTTGTCTGGCAACTTTTATCTAAATCAGGATGGTGTACTCTATAGGAGGAATTATGATTTGGTGTTATTGAGATGCGTGGACGAGAAAGAAGCAAGCTTGCTTATGGAAGAGGTCCACAAAGGAGCTTTTGGTACGCATGCCGGCGGGCACGCCATGTCTCGAAAACTGTTGCGAGCAGGGTATTATTGGCTGACAATGGAATCTGATTGTTTCAAATATGCGAAGAAATGCCATAAGTGCCAGATTTATGCAGCAAGATTCATGTGTCGTTGTGTCCTCTGAATGTCATGGCATCTCCTTGGCCCTTTTCCATGTGGGGCATTGACATGATTGGCAAGATCGAGCTAATCGCATCCAGTGGACATCGCTTCAACTTGGTAGCCATCGAGGTTTTCTCTTCAGCATTTATTTTGCTGGTTTGGTTCTATTGCCTTCGGCATTTGTTGCATAGCATCCTCCAAACGCGTAGCATTTCCATTTCGTATGGAGCATTACGCCATTGCCAAACATATGCATGTAAAACATAAGCCAGGTAGTTACCTCTTTGTTTGCAGGTGTATCTCCGACAAATGATTGATGTCTTTTGCCGAAATGGTATTCTGACCATGGTGATGTCATATTTGTTTTGTCCATTGAGTAACCAGACTCCTGTCATTTGCGTTGAGCGTCCAGGCTCTGGTTAATTATGTTGAGTGTTCAGACTTCGGTTATTTCGTTGAGTATTGAGACTACGACAATTTGACATATGGTGCCAGACCATGACAAGTTTAAATGTGACTTCTCCGGCTCGTGTGGTATCCAGACCATGGAAAATTATGTGTTTTATCTAGTCCTTGTGGTATCCAGACCACGACAATTGGTGTTGTTGTGCTTTGTCCATCGAGTATCTAGACTCCGGTTAAGTCAGTTGGGTATCCAAACCCTGATGAATATATTTGTGATGTATTTCCTCGTCGGTTGAGTATTCAGGCTCCGGTCAATTTCGTGAGCATCCAGGCTCTGGGTACTACGTTGAGCACTCAGGCTCTGGTCATTCTCGTTGAGCGTCCAGGCTCCGGCTTATTACATTAAGTATTCAGACTCCGGCCAAGTCCGTTGAGTATCCAGACTCCGGTCAGTTACGTTGAGTTTTCAGACTCCGGCCATTTGAAAGGTTATCTTTTGCCCATATGGTATCCAGGCCATGGAAAGTTGTTATTGATGTAGTCGCTTCTATGGTGTTCAGACCTTGAAGACTAGTAATTTCTTATAGCCCGCGTGGTATGCAAACCCCGACTTATGTTATTGCTCAACAGTGTTGTCAAACTCCAGTTGTTCAGGTTGTTATGAACTTATGAGTATATTTATGGTATACTACTATTTCATTGAGTGTTCAGGCTCCGGTTATTTCTTTGAGCATTCAAGCTCTGGTTATTTCGTTGAGCGTTCAGGCTCCGGTTATTTCCTTGAGCGTCCAGGCTCCAATTATTTCGTTGAACGCTCAGGCTCCGGTTTTTTCGTTGAGTATCCAGACTCCGGTTTCACGTCGAGTGTTCAGACTCCGGAAAATTTCATTGACTCATTTTGTTCGTTGAATATCCAGATTCTGACAATTTGAAATGTCATTCTTAAGCCCGTATGGTATCCAGATCATGGCACAATTTTTGATGGATGTGTTTATCTTATCAGGTGTTATCTAATAGAGTTACTTGATTAAGTTCCTCTTCTTTCCCCAGTGGGATCGCCAACAGAGTTACTTGGTTAAGTTTCTCTTAATTCCCAAGCTGAGTTACTTGGTTAACTTCTTTGTGCTCCCTAAGCAGAGTTATTTGGTTAAATTTCTCTTTTTCTCCCTGCCAGAGTTGCTTTGTTAAGCTGCTCTCTTCCCAAGCAGAGTATTCTTGGGATTTATCAAGATGTTTATTAGATTCGGTTATCTCCGGAGTTTTTTGTCCCCAATCAGAGTTTGCAGTTTATTTCTGCGGTTTGCAAATTTTCGGGTTCGTCGATATTCAACTGTCTTTTACCTTGATTGTTTGAAAGTCGTTCGCTTTTCACCCAGTCAGGTCCAAGTTGCTTGAATAGGGGCAGTTGTTGTACCCCAAAATTTGCCCAACCTTTTCTTTACTTGGTTTATGTTTCATTTCATTGTTCTAACATTTGCATTTCCATACCATTATTCATTTGCAGGGGATCAAGAGGAGTGTGCATAGCAAGAGAAGCTTACCAAGGGTTCTAAGCTTAAGCAAGAAATTTTATTCAAGCATTAGTGCTCATCAAGTCACCAAGAAGTGGTCAATGCTATCTGAGAGAGTAGATGGATGTATGTGGATTATTTCCTAACCTGGAGGCCAACTGAGGATAATCAGAGGATTGTGAAGCTAATTGAGTGCTTTGAGAGCCATTGTGTAGCTTATCCAAGTTGTTGTATTATGTGGAAGAAGCCATAGTCAAGAGTGGTGCATCTAGGGTTTTCATCTGGTCAACCCTAAATCAACTGTGGATCTGAAGGAGATTAAGACTCAGTTCTAAGTCATGGTGATCATGGAATGTTGTATTGAGGCATTTGAGATGTTATTCCAAGGTCAATTCAAGAAGAATCCAGAGTGTGAAGAGTTACTAAATTAGGGTTTCTAAGGTCCTCAGTGTAAAATCCCCTGTTTAGTGCAAACATGAGACTTGTAGAGCATGTTCTTAGCTTTATTTTGAGTACTAGGACTCATCCATTGGGTTTGTGGAACTCAAGATATGATGCTGACAAGTTATGGGTCCTCAGATGAATGTGTTTTCAGTCAACAAAAGTCAACCAACTTCCAAGGCATATTTGACCTATAACCATGTCTCATATCACTTTGACCCAAACATGAAAGTTGTTCCTCATGGTCTTAGCTTTCCAAAATGTCCTAGAAGTCCTTCATCTGATTTGTAGAACTCAATTATGAAGCTTGCAAGGTAGGGGTATTTTGGGAAAGTGAGATTATAGGTTCTTTTTCATTATAGGTCTTGATCATACACTTGTGCACTTCAAATGGAACTTTTCCCAACTTGAAAGTTGATTCAAATGATCCCAATTTCATCATGGAACACTCAATTGGATTGAATTTGGCTAGGGTTTGGAGATTGGTGAAGGAAAAATCATGAAAAAAGACTTTAAAGTCATGATTTAAATTGGATTGGATTTAATTCCTTTTCATGCCATATTTGTGCATACTTTGAGTCCTTTTATCATACCAAGTGAAATGCACAAATTGGATTGGAGTCATGGCATCAAGAACACGTGCATTTTCAAGTAACTTCATGGTGAAGTTTCACATTCAATACCAACCATTGGATCAATTCAAGGGATAATTTCCAGCCACATGATCAATTTGAACTCCCAGCAAGTAATTTGAATCAAAAACAAGGGAAATTGGAGTTGTTTCACGTGTGCATGAAGCATGGAATTCACAATTGGGCATTTCTTCATTACACTCAATTCAGCCACAATTGGGCCTCCAATTACTTCTAGGTCCAACATATAAATGCTTCAGATGAAGAATGAAGTTTCATTCATGCCATTTCGTGCACAGAGAGCTCAATTACAGTTGGAGCATTCAAGTGGAATTTGAAAATTGTGAATTGGAATTCAAGCACTTTCAAAGTAATTCAAAGCGATAATCATCTTCATTGAGCTCTAGTGAGTGGATCTGCACAGTTTCATCAAGCTTAAGCACTTTTAGAAGCTCCAACGGAGAGGCTCCATTAGGTATGCATCAATTTCATGCCATTTTTGTTGTAGACTGAAGACCTACATGTGTAGGCAAATGCTGGATAGTTTTAGGATGTGTTTATTGCATTTTCAGTTTGAAGCTCAAAACATTGATTGCTCGATCCTCTTTGTATGTACATGATCAATGAAATTGGGGTGTGGATTTGTAATCTACGTGACTTGGAGATCATTTTAGACCTATATTTTGTCTGATTTGGTGGAGTTTTGGAACCCCAGCTCCGGTATCTTGATCGGAGAAGACGACCGGAGCACAGTGCTCCGACGTCTGGTTTTTTTATCCGTTTGGTGAGTCAGCGTGCCAAGTGTACGCGTTGAATGTTTAACTAGGGATGATCAACGGTTTGGATCTAGTCAGACTAGCTTAGGTGGGATTGTTGACTGCCACGTAATAAATGGAACGTTGCGTTCCATGTTTGCTGAAAGAGGTGGGCTTAAGATGCTATACGCACCCCACTTATGACCCATCCCAAGGTTTTGAACGTGCCATATTGCTATTCACACCTTTTTTGTTTTTTATTTTGTTTTCTTTTTATTTTAATTTCTGTTTTCATTTTTGATATTCAAAAATAGTTTCAAACATGATAAATTCCCCTAAAAAATATTTTTGGACACTTTAATGTGTCGTTTAATTTTTGGAAATTTTTATTTTCATTTTTGCTTTATTTTTCAATGAAAATGGGAATTAATGTTTGAAGGTGTTTTTAAATGATCTTTTATTTCTTCTTTTGGTTTCTTGATTTGTTTTTGATCCATCCTTCTGCTCCAATCATTGGAAAATTTTCCTTATATCCATGATGAGTTGAAGAATTTTATAGGACCATTTTGCCCCTGGTTTGATCACTTTTGGTTTGACTCTGATGGCATTTTTGTTGACCTTCGACAACCCTCTCTCAAGTTGGTGCATCCTTGTGAGTCAAATTCTTTGATGATGATTTGAGATGACATTGGTTGTAATCTTTCGGCCTCTGGTTGCCAATATCTTGATGTATTTCTTGCATTTTATTTGGTTAATTTTGAGCCTTTTTCCTATTTTTGAGGGAACTTGTAAGTCAAGTTACTTCTAAGGGAGATTCATACAAGTACTTGACCTAGTTTGCTTTGGAAATGACTTTTATGGATCCATTGAGCTCTCAAATCTTCTTGATTCATCCTTCTAACATATTAAGGTACTTGAATGTTCATTTTTGGGTTATAAAGTTATTATTTGATTGTTGAATTGTGCATTTCTTTTTAGGCTTTCCACTTGAACTTCAAGTGTTGAATATATGTAAGACTTTGGTCTTTCTCCTTGCCTTTTCTTGCTTTCTTTTTGGTTGTGTTTGATGTTTGATTTGTGCATTCTCTCTTTCATCTCCACTTCTGTCCCATGACTTTGGAATCCCATTTGATATGGTTTAGTCCCTCCTTTGGAGGTATTTGAAACATATCTTGAATGATGAATCTTAGAGGACCTTTTGGTGCCTTTGTGCTTGTTTCTTGTGTAGCCTATGGTTGAGTTGCCCACATGAGTTCCTTGCTGTTCTCATGTTGCCTCCCATTCTCACATTTCATTTTATCTTCATCTCCTTTCATTTGTTGTGCCTTTGGGGCATTGTGGTTGATGGTAATGGTTGTAGGATTCATTCTCCCATTTCATCCCATTTTGGTGCACTTGTTTGATTTATTTTTGTGCATTGTCTCTTCTTTCTCTTTTGCATCTCTCATATGCATGCTTGAGGTTGAGATGTGCTTGTGGAAGCTACTTCCCCACACTTTGTTCCTCCCTCACTATCATTCTAATTGTGCATTACATGTTTGCATACTTGCATCTTTCTCATTTCATGCTTCCTTCTTCTTCTTCTTTCTTCATTGCCATGTTCTCTTAGGATCTCTAATCTTCCTTGTTCAAGGTTGATTATGATAGACCATAGGCTTGAACCCATGTATGACAATATTAGATAGCATTCCCTTTTATCCCAATCATAGGTACACTTTGTATGAGAACGCTAGGTTGAGTCTTAGTCTCCCTTTAGAGTGTCTTTCTCTTCTCATCTTCAAACATCTTCAAAACACTTAATAAAGGATAAGGATTGTTGTGCGTTATGAGCCTTAAGTACTTGGGAAATGGTGATCAGGGGGATTATCCTCAATTGCTTAGAGTGTTTAGTGTACGCCCTTTGGGCGATATGCGACGCATTCGCTCCTAGGTCATAATCTTTAGTGCCACATGATTTACAAACAATAATCAATGCATTTCTTCTCTAAAAAACACAAACAAACTTCAAATCTTTGTATCCTTCGGGATCTTAATTTGGAAAACCTTTTTCATAAAGAGAGTTTTGTTAACTCTTGGTTCTACCGCAAACAGGTAACGCCTAAGTCTCCAATGGTCGAGCTGCATACACCTAACTGCTAGAACTAAGTTTTAACCCTACTCGGGTAAAACAACTTGAACCAACCTGTGGTCTTGTTAGTCCGAACAATGTTTGCTCTGATTTCTCATACCAGATGAGAATACGTAGGCACAAGACGGCGATGTCTTGGCGAGCAACCTTCCCCACCCCTTCACCCGTAGTTAGTCGAACTACGTTGACTATGACTTTCCCATTGCACGAGGGAATACGTAGGCATAGAGCGACGATGCTCTATAGAGTCTCTTTTCTTTTTCTTTTGTCCCTGAGACCATTAGCGTAGATAGTAAACACACCCTTTTAGATAGACATCGAAACGTGGATCCCGTTGAGTACGGCGGACGTGAGGGGTGCTAATACCTTCCCCTTGTGTAACTGACTCCCGAACCCGAGACATGGTTGCGATGACCTGTCTTCTCCCGTTTTCGTCAAGTTTTCACTAATCGTTTCCTTTCCCTCTTTTGGGATAAATAACGAACGGTGGTGACTCTTCTGTCATTGCCGGCCTCCTTTATCGCAGTAGCGACACACACATTTGCACATACACAAATATCACTACAATCTAACCTCAATTCACAAAATACACATCACTAATTAAATATAGAATAATTAATCATCATCAATAATTAAAAATTCGATACTCGATAAAATAGTCAATATTCAATAAATAATTCAATATTTTAAATAAAGATTCAATATTCAATAAACAATTCAATATTTTAAATAAATATTAAATGTTTTAAATAAATAATCAATACTTTAAATAATAATTAATATTTTAAATATATATTCAATATTTAATCAATTATTTAATATTTCAAATGAATATTCAATAAACAGTTCAATATTTTAAATAAAGGGAAATGCTAACGAGTGCCCTCAGGGCATTGGTTAAGAGATTAAAATGGTAAGTTGGGCATTATTTGAGAGATTGAAAATACATTTTTTTCTAAATATATGTGTATTCAATGTCCTGAAAAGAGAAATAATCAAACTTTTTAAAAAATGCTGTGTGTATTGAATGAACTAAATATAACATATTTTCCTTATTTGGAATTCTTAACTAGTGCCCTGAGAACACTGGTTAGCATGACCCTTTAAATAAAGATTCTATATTTTACATAACTATTTAGTATTACTCACTATTAATGATTATTTAATAATTAATTAAACATTTCAATTCTTAAATATCTATCTAAGTATTATTTACCAATGCATATTATTTACTAATTCTTGCGTTTCATTGCTAACAAGAGGGAATGCTACTTCTCATTCCTATTGATTCTACCACATCATAATTAGGTGTACTTACTTTTCCTTCTAATGATTATTATACTAATTAAATACTATATTCATTGCAAAATAGATGGAAAGGTGGTGCGCTACAGGGCTATTAGGATGGAAAAAGGACCATATATTATCATGAATCTTCTTCCTGCTGCGTTTCAGTTTGTGAATTGGAAACTGTTACTACTCCTAGCACATTATTAGGTGGAAGGAACATTTTTAATATCCTAGCATTAATTCCTACACTATAGTTCATGTAGTGAAAAGAGAATCATAGTAATTACACCAGAATGAGCGCTATAGCACATAAGAGTCCCATGTCATAATTTATCTTTAAGTGTTATAATAAATAAAATGGAAAGTGCTACAATAACCCGAAATAAAAGGGATCATAAAATTTCATTCCCTAATGCTTGTTTCTATAGGTACTGTTCAACAAGTATATACATATTTTAAATTCAAATAAGTTACTCCAATATTAAATGAGTCTCTATACTATACTAAGTATTAATTCCAAAACCCAATAAAATTAACCTATTTTAAAGTTTAATATTAAAACCTAACAATTTCCAATCTCATAGAAAATTTGGGGTTTTATCCTAATCATATTTCTACCCTCCAATCATTATCAAATAATCCCAATAAATGAGTGAAAACCCACCTTACCTTGATTTTCTTGAATTTCTTGAGTTCCTCTTCTCTTCTTCACTTCTTCTTCACTCCTCTCTTCTTGCCTCTTTTTTCAACGTTTATCTTTCTATTCAATCTCTTTCTCCTTTTCTTAAACTCTCACAATTTTCTCAAAACCTAATAATTTCTAATGGGCTTACTAACCCATTTTTATTCACACCGCCAATTATGCCCAATTATTTAATCTAGCAATTCTTTATTATTTTACTAAATAGATTATATCAAATAAATTAAATAATCAAATTAAATCAATTATTTCAAATATGTCCAATAAATCAATTAATCCAAACAAATCAAATAAATCAAATAATTTATATAAATCTAATAAATCAATTAATTCATATAAATCAAATATTTCATATAAATTCAACAAATCAACTAATTCAAATATATCAAGTAAATCAATTAATTCAAATAAATTACATAAATTAATTAATTCAAATAAATCAAATAAATATATTAATTCAAATAAATCAATTAATTCAAATAGATCACATAAATTAGTTAATTCAAATAGGCACAAAATCACAAAATTAATCAATTAATTTAATTAAATAAATAATTACTAAAATTGGGGTGTTACAAGTGACACCGGTCTTCCAGCAACAACAAGTTCAGCAGGTTCCTCAACAAGGGGCACCCAATTAGTATCAGCAATACAATCGGCAACCATACAACAATCAACAAACGCAGCAGCCTCAAGCTCATGCTTCGAGGGAAAATTATCGAAGTGGGAAGCCAAGGATTCAACCCATACCCATGAGTTATACGAAATTGTTTCCTATGCTGGTGGAACGAGGGCTCATCAGGACAAATAAGTTAGGTGCTCCACCTAATCCTTTACCCCACTACTACAATCCAAATGCACATTGTCCTTTTCATGAAAACGCTGTCGGAAACGATCTAGAAGGTTGCTTCACACTTCAGCATATTGTCCGAGAATTAATAGAGAAGAAGATATTGTCATTTGAGGGCAATCACCCAAACGTGAAGGAAAACCCTTTACCATACCATGGTGGGGTAAATGCCATAACCGAAGAAGGGGAATGCCCTGAAATGAAGACCGTCACAACTGTCTCTGAAGTAAAAATACCATGGGTATAATTGCATAAAAGGCTTGCTCAAGAATGGGTGCTCAAGAGTTCTCATGAAAACTGTGAGGAATGTAGACTGAATATGCAGGGTTGTAACCTTGTGCAAAAGGATGTTCGATCATTAATCGATCAGGGAATGCTGCAGATTAGTAGCAAAAGAAAGAAGGAGGATGTGGCAGTAATTGATCCAGTGTTTAATATGCCTGGAGAATCCAACAAAAGAGCAATCTTTAGAGATAATAGCAATCATGCAACGAGGCACAAAGCTATCAGACCAGTATTCCGCGATGATCCTGTACCCAAATTTAGAAAGGACCAACCTAGGTTCGAGCTAAGAAGAGGACTTGGTCCTCACCCAAGAGCTATGACACCCATATATGATTATTTATGGTGTAATGAAATTATGGGAAAGAAGTATGAAAATGTAACCAACATTGTTAGGGCAAGCAGAATGACCCGAAGTGGTCAAATATATCAGCCTCGAGCAAGTCCTATGGTGTCTCAATCAACTGCTGCTGCTCCTAAAGCTGCTATCACTGTTCCTAAAGAGCTGTTTCGAAAGAAGTGATTTCTAAGGAACCCATTGGCAAGGGGAAAGAGGTCCTCCAAGATGATGAGGAAGAATTCTTGAGAATTATTCGCCGAACTGATTACCGAGTGTTGAATCAACTTAACCAAACGCCTTCATAAATTTCCATCATGTCACTATTGCTGAGCTCCCCTGCACATCGCCAAGCCTTAATGAAGATATTGACGCAAGCTTACGTGACAAAGGATATCACAGTGGGACAATTTGACTTAGCCGTTGCCAACATCACATCATGCAATACCTTGAGCTTTGATGATAGTGATCTGACAGCTGAAAAGCGCAAGCACAATCGTGCCTTGCACGTATCTATCAAATGTGAAGAGGACACATTAGCCAGAGTGCTTGTTGATACAGGATTTGCGCTCAATGTGATGCCTAAGAGGACTTTAGCTAAACTGGTCTACCAAGGAGCTGAAATGAGGCCTACTTCCCTAGTTGTAAAAGCTTTTGACGGCTCAAGAAGAACTGTGATAGGGGAAGTTGATTTACCAATCATGATAGGCCCTCAGATCTTCAAAATCACTTTTCAAGTGGTGGACATCAATCCGGCTTATAGTTGTCTACTGGGAAGACCATGGATACACACAGCAGGCGCTGTCACCTCCACTCTAAACCAAAAGATGAAGTTCGTTGTCAATGACCAGTTGGTCATAATTCATGGAGAAGAGGACCTGATGGTGAGTAACCTGTCCTCCTTCAGATACATAGAAGCTGATGAAGATGCGCTTGAAACTACTTTCCATGCCCTGGAAATTGTCCACGCTGTGTTGGTTGATGAGTCAACAATAACTCGTGGTCCATCTTTTGATTCTGTTCAGAGTATAAGGGTTCCAATGAAGAAGGGACTCCCTTTGGGATGGGGAGAGATCATAGAAGTCAACGCTCGTGCAAAAAATGATAGACAAGGGTTGGGTTACAAACCAACTCTAGAAGATGCACCTGAAGAAAGTGTCATGAAGAAAAAGACCTTGAAAGAGATATTCACAAGCGGCAGAATGCAAGTGAATGCCTTCATAGCTGAAGAAGAAGAAAACGACCTTGTCATCCTAGTGAGCCGAGGCGGAGCAGCTTTGCGCAACTGGGAAACTATGGAAATCCCTATCTTTTTACCTTTAGGGTAATTCATTTTCTTGTTAGCTCTATTTTCTTTAAAAATTCCTGGTCTTGCCGAAGGCCAGTTAATCATTTTGTATGGGCCACTTTGCAATTTGAAATGATCAATAAATGAAAAAGTGTTTTTGTTAAAACTCTTATTTTGTTTTCTTCTTATGATTTTCACTCTTTTTGTTAAAAGGAAAAATGGCAGTTTTTTTTGAAAACTTAAAAACAACCATTCATCTGCATGTCTACGTGCGTGTGTCTGATCATTCTCAAACCTGTAAAACCATGCAGAACACCTCCATCACCCACAGAATCTATTGATCATTCGGTTCTTTATGGTAGTGGTCCATTTGTCTTTCAAGCCAAAGAAAGGAATGATGAAGACTCAGAGGTCCCTGAAGAATTGAGGAGGATGACCGAATACGAAGATGCCTATCTTCAACCGTACAAAGAATAGATCGACGTTGTCAATTTGGGCTCTGAAGAAGAAAAGAGAGAAGTCAAGATTGGAGCATCGTTGGGGTCAGAGGTCAAGAGAAGACTGATAGCACTCCTCAAAGATTACATTGATGTATTTGCTTGGTCGTATCAAGACATGCATGGTTTGGACACCGACATTGTCATGCACAAGCTCCCTTTGAAGCCAGATTATCCTCCAGTCAAGAAGAAGCTTCGAAGATCTAGACCCGACATGGCTATCAAAATCAGAGACGAAGTAAAAAAAAAGTTGATGCAGGCTTTTTAGCAGTATCAAAATATACATAATGGGTGGCCAACATAGTGTCGGTCCCAAAGAAAGATGGCAAAGTCAGAATGTGTGTGGACTGCAGGGATCTGAATAAAGCTAGTTCGAAGGACGATTTCCCTCTTCCACATATTGACACTCTGGTAGACACCACAATGATTTTTGCAGTATTTTCATTCATGGATGGATTTTCCAGCTACAACCAAATAAAGATGGATTCTACCAACATGGAGAAAACAAATTGCATTACACCCTGGGTCACCTATTGTTATAAGGACACGCCCTTCGGTCTGAAGAATGTAGGGGCAACATATCAACGAGCTATGTGTTGCACCCTAAAATTTGCTCAACCTACTTCACTTGGTTTATGTTTCAATTGCATTAGCATTTGCATATAAGGTCATGTACATAGTCTAATCATTTGCATAGCATAGCATAGCAAGTTATCCAACAAGGGACCAGGCACTATTCTCATCTCTATGAACCTATCAAGAGGTTCCTATTCAAATTCAATGTTATCCAAGTCATCAGGAAGAAATTGAAATCTGAGAAGTCAGTGGATCAAGTAGTGGATTTCTCTCCTATCTTGAGTGTATTTGAAGATCATCAAAGAAGTTGTGAGCTGTGAATTGAGCATGGAGGGTAGATAGACATCATGGAAGACATGGAGAGTAATTTTGAAAGTGAGACAAGTCATTGATATGATCACAAGAGTTGCAGTTGAAGACAGTCAACTAGGGTTTCATCTGGGTCAACCCTGGGTCAACCCTAGGTCAAATGATTGATTGAAAGACATTAAGGTCTATTGGAGAGATGTGGGGTTCATCATTTGACATGTATAGAAGGATGTGGTGTTGTGCCAAGAAGAAATCAAGAGAAATCAAGAAGAAGGGGAGTTTCTAAATTAGGGTTTCTGTGTAAAATCCCCTAGTTTAGGTCAAACTTCCAAGCAAGATAATTCAAAATGCAAGCTTCAAATGGATCCTTGGCCAACATGAAACTTGTAGAGGATCTCAAGACCTTTAATTTGAGTGGTGGAAGGCATCAAGGAGATTTATAGAACTCAAGTTTGGGTCCCTGCAAGTTACAGGTCATCTGAGGTATCTGAAATTTTGTCTATGAAAGTTACCTGTCTTCCAAGCAATTTTTACCCCTCAAGGAGATTTCAAATGAATTTATGGTCAACATAAGAGTTGTTCCTCATTGTCTTAGATTTCTATAAAGGTATGGTATGCCTTCATCTGATTTGTGGAACTCTACTTATGGCCTTGGCAGGCAAAGGGTATTTTGGTCATTTGAGAATTACAGGTCATTTCAAGCCTATGCCCAAAACTCATACAAGGAAGCTTCAAATGAAAAACTTCACAACATCAAACTTGCTCCAAATGACATTTTGAGTCTAGAAAAGTGATCATGAAAGTTTGAAAATGCTCATAGCTCAAGGTTTCAAATTTGGTCATTTAAAGGTGAATTTAATGAATAAAAGTGACCTAAAATTGAGATTTTTCATAACATGGCCAAATAGGATGAAATTATAGGTCATTTTGATTGGAAAAAATGTTTTAAGAACATTGGCAAAAGTAGATTTTTGAGTTTGGTTCAAAGTTTGGAAGTTATGCTAGTTGGCTTACAAAGGAAGTAACATAACCAAATTCACAAGGAAAGTGTGCACAAGAAGTTTCTACCAAGTTCTAGAGTGTTCTATGAGTGTCTATATATTGAGTAGAGTGGCTTCATTCAAGGGTTGGTGATTCATTTTGATTAAAATACCAAGTTTCATCTCATTCTTCAAGTGTGCAAATTCATCCCAAACTCTATCAAACCTTCATCAATTTCCAAAATCCTTGATCCTATCATCATCTACATCCTTCATAGATCCAATTTCCATCAAAATCTGTTTGAATTGAAGAGGAATTCGTGCTATACAAGTGTATCATCCAAATTTCAAAAGGAAGTGGTTATGGCAATCCAAGGAGTTTGAGCAAGAACCACTGCATACAGAATCAAGAATCAAGTTTGTTGATCAATTCCCAAGCATTGCAAGCTTTGGATCCAAGGAATTCTGCATCTGTTTTCATCTTCAAACCAGGTTTGTGTTTTCATCGATTCGGATAGATTTAGTTAGCATGATAGAGAATCATTAGGTTAGAATGGTTAGGATTGGTTAGATGATTGTTTCTGATGACTTTGAAGGCAATTCATGGAGGTTACCATTGAAGCACCAAATCTGTTAGGGCTTAGAACACCTAGGTTAAGGCATGATAGTCTTGGTTAGATAGATGAAAATGATCAGCAAAGTGTGTAGTTTGTGTTAGTGTAAGAGTTAGCAAGAATTAGCATGGTTGATAGCAGTGTAAAATGGTGGAGTCAAAGTGTTATAGCTATCGGGTTTGGACCTGGAGGGAGTGTTGGAGAAAACTAATACCATGGTTGTGTAGAGGGAAGGATGTAGATCATTTTTGATCTTTACATCGTGAGATTTCATTGAGAGTTGAGGGAGAACAGAGGGATGGAAGATTCATGCATGGAGAGGATTTTTCTGAAACCTAGGGTTTCCAAGGAGGACAATGAAGGAGGACCGTGAGATCAGGCGTTGGACTTTGACTCTCAAACTAATCCAAGGGCTCAGATTTAAACAAATTTGGAGGGAAGTATTGAAGCAGAAACGCAGCGTTTCATTAATAGAAACGACTGGGCTCAAGTAACCATTGCTATTCCCACCCCCTCAACGCAGGCCCATTCTAATTATAACTAAAATTTTTACTCTTTGCACCGCTTTTGGTTTTTTTTTATTTTCTTTTGAGTTTGCTGAGTAGCTGGGCCCAGACGCGTCTTGCTATGCGCGCCCCCCAGTCTGGGCCCATTGTTTTTTTCAATGCTTTTAATTACTGATTGCACCCCAGCCCATTTAATTCATATTAATCTCATTCAATTTTTTTTAATTCTTTAAAAAATCATAACAAATGGAAAATTGCATATTTTTAATTGGTTGTTTTTGCATCCTTTTCATATTTTTGTTAAGAAAATTTTCACATAATAAAATTATCATTTCATTTTATTTTTGTATTTTTAGTATATTTTTCTTTTAAATAGGTTTTGAATAATGCTTAGTTTAATGCATGATATTGTTGATTTTAGTTTAGTTAGATGCTTTTACATTTTGGACCCATTCTTTTTAGGGTATTTCACTTAGAACTTTAGCTTGTATATAAAATTTAATTCATGATTTTAGGACTTAATTTTAGATGGTTTGTTTAGGTGTGATTAGGAGAAGCAAAACTAGGGTTTAGAGATAACATAGGTGTAGTAAATCATTTCTTTTAGGAGTTGTAGTTTGAATTTTGGGGTATGGGACTATAGGGATATTATGAGTAGATAATAGATTCCTTAGAAATTACTAGGTTTCCCCTATTCTATTATTACTATTGGTATATTGCTTGTACTTGCTTGACTGTGTGGTGTGCCCTCTCTAGGGTTATTTTTTGACTGTGTGGGGTATTGGGCTTGCTGGGGGCTTGGGGTTTGAGCTGAAGACTGTGCTGATGAGGCCCATTGAAGATTAAGAGAATGAAGACTAACTTCCAGAGTTGATGAGGAGTATCTCTTGCTGGCAGCTGTTGAAGGTTATAGGGTCTAGGAGTTAGGCAGAGCTCTAGAATAGCAACTTGATTGATAAACATGGAAGGTCTTGTCTACCTCCATTCTTTCTCTATGATTCAAAGTCTCTTTTAAATACCCACCTCCTTCCTTTGGAAGGATTAGTGAATGTATTTAAAAGATAGAACTTTTGAGAGAAAACTGTTTGTATCATGTTAACAGTCAGTAGGCCACCCTTGGTAGGCAATTGACCGTTTAACATCCATTTCATCTTGTTGACTGATATTCATCTTGGAGATTGAGACTGGAAGAAAAGCCCTGAAGACTGATGATAGAGACTTTGCTTGAAGGCTTGAAGATGAAGACTGATGCTTGCTTGGAGCTTGTAGATGATTGAAGATGACTTGAAGACAGATGTTGATGAAGACTGCTGTTTGCTGTTTATTTTTGCTGTTTATAATTTTTTGGATGTATTGTTTGAATTTCTCTGACTGTATTGCTTTCTAATTGACCTGTTAGGTTGAAAGTGAATTCTGTTCACTTTTGCCTGTTGTTTTCTAGGTTCGAGGTTGAGTGGGACTCCCTTGCCTCGCTTGTATTGCTGCATCCATGCATTTTACTGCTTTATTGTATATATGCTATCGTTTCTGTTTCCGTCTATTCCCTTAGGATCTCTGTTTCTCTCCGCGCAAGAGAGGAACATGATAGACACTAGGTCTTAACCCATGCATGATAACATTAGGTTAGTTTGATTCCCTTTTCAACCATAGGTTAGAGTTTTGTCTCTTCTTTCTCAAAACAAACAGAAAAACACAATAAGATTTCAAACACAATAAAAGACATTTCTTCCGTAAAAGAATGTGAACTCATCAAAACGTCATTTTTGTCCGCTTGGACTCTTAATCAGGAGAAAACCCTTTTCAGAAGGAGATAAAAGCAATCAAAATAGACTTGTGTCGTACGTGGCCCGAACTACGTTTGCTTTGATCTTTCATGCTGTATGAAAGTACGTAGGCATAGGATGCGATATCCTAGCGAGCAACCTTCCCCTCCTTTCCAGTAGGTAGGCGAACTACACTGACTCTGATTTCTCGTTCCAGACGGGAATACGTAGGCATAAAGTGCGATACTTTGCCGAGTCCCTTTCTTTCTTTTTAACCCTTAACCTTTAGTCTAGATAGAATAACAATCCATACCCGAAAACAAGCGTGGATCTCGTCGAGTACGACAGATGTGAGGGGTGCTAATACCTTCCCCTTGCGTAACCGACTCCCGAATCCAGGTTTTGGTTGCGATGACCATACCTTTCCCGTCTTTGCGGTAGGTTTACTCTGAGCGTTTCCTTTCCCTCCTGTGGGATAAATAACGCACGGTGGCGACTCTTCTGTTCAGCCGGCGCCGATTTTCGCAGTAGCGACAGCTGGCGACTCTGTTGGGGATCCAACGTCCCCTGGCTGCTAAGGACTGCGATAGTTCCTTATGCATTTGGGATCCAACGTCCCTTAAGCGAGTCAATCCTAACGCTTGTTTTCCCGTCGAGGATTTTGTATGGATTTATTTTTTCTGTATTTTACTTTCAGCATTATATTATTGTTATTATTGCTGTATTGGGGTGTGACGGGTGTTCTATGATTGAGAGATAAGCCGGACCTGGCTTGAGTGCACTTAGAATTAGAGTAGAAAGTAGTGGGCGCGTGCCGGCTTTGCTTGCATTAGTGTCCCACGAAATCTACACTCGGACGAGGTTCTTCTGGTTGACTTCTTTTTCTACCCTTTGGGTCGAAGGGGTTGTTGGTTAGCTGAATTGTCGACTCCGGGAACCGATCATTTGGAAGTTGGCTAAGTGAGGCCTCTTCAGGAATTGATGATGCCACTCCTTCTGGGAATCGTATCATCAACCCTGAAAGTCTGTGACGCCGACGACCGCATAGGATGCCATACCATTGTCAGTTGCTAGGACACCTACCTGTGAGAGGGGTTTGGGGTTATGCAGGTAACTAGACCTTCAGATACCGGTTATTTCTCGATCTGAGATCCTGAGTGTTTATGGGAAGTTGTGAGGTCTGTCAGAGACCGGTCAGAGTTATGGTTGAGGTCTATCAGAGACCAGTGTTGGAGCTTTGTATGGGGTCTATCTGAGACCAGGGTTTGAGGAATTCAGGAGGGTCTATCTGAGACTTTTGATATGGTTCAGGCTTCTCAGCCATGGCATTTGGTCCCTGTTGCATGTTACTCATTGCATTGTCTGTATAATCATTATCATTGCATCCCATTAACGTGTGTCTGTGCTGCAGGTGCATTTGCATATTCCCTGGTTCTAGTGCCCGGACTTCTGCTTATTGATCATGGCTGGTTTGAGGAAGACAGTTGCGTATAAGTTACCTACACCTGACATTACTCCCTTACTTGGTTTGATGTCCCTTGCTGATGAGGAGGTTAGGAGAAGCTTCAGGATGAGTCATAGAAGATTGTTGAGACTGGTCTGCAAGCCAACTACTGTTGAGATGAATGGGCTGTACACCTTGATGCAATTCTATAACCCTGCATTGAGATGTTTCACGTTTGCTAACTTTATTTTTGGGCCTACCATTGAAGAGTATGTGGAGTTTACTGAGCTACCAGTACAGAATAAGGTTCCCTTTATTCATTCAGCCGTTGGGCCCAAGTTGGAGGACTTAGCTAAGGCCTTACACATGAACGCTGCTGAACTATTAGTGACTTCTTGGCTTGGGGTTCCAGGTTTCTCCCTTGATTTTCTGGTTGGCAAAGCTCAAGAGTATGCCAAGAACGGGTGCTGGATAGTCTTTAATGCTATCTTGGCTCTATGCATTTACGGAATAGTGTTGTTTCCCAACTTACCCAATTTTGTGGACTTGGACGCTTTCCATCTGTTTGCTGCTGGCAACCCGGTACCCACTTTGACTGGAGATCTCTATCACTCATTGCACTACAAAAATGAAAACAGAAGGGGAAAGACTGTTTACTGTTGTGCGCCGTTGTTGAACATGTGGTTTAAGAGCCATCTTCCCCTGAAGGGACCTTTTGTGGATAGTGCAACTACAGCTGACTGGCCAGAGCGCCTGATGAGGCTATCTTCTGAAGACATTGAATGGTTTGACCGAGACATGTTGGGGTCTGAGCTTATTTTCAGTTGTTCTGGGTACCCTAATGTTCCGTTGATAGGAAGAAAAGGGTGTCTCAACTACAACCCATCTCTGTTCGTTCTCCAGTTCGGATACGCGTTGAAGAACCCACCTCAGGAGGAGGAAGTACAGGAATCTTTGTACTTCACCGGTGATTTGAATGGAGAGTTACTAGCTAAGCTTCAGCACGCATGGATGCGTATCAACAGAAGAGGGAAGCCACTGTTAGGGAAGAACGATTGTCAGGCTTATGCGCCCTACAAAGTTTGGATCCAAGAGAGAGCAAGACGGTTGCTGATGCCATTTCCAGCTGCACCAGTCCCTGTTCATATTCCGGTGGAAGAACCAACTACTGTTACTAGGGAGGCATACGAGCAAGTTGTAAAAGAAAAAGAAGCATTGATGAAGATCAATGAAGAGTTAGAAAAGGAACTGGCTCAGATGCGTAGTGAGAAAAACAAGGTTGTGCATGCTTTCCAACAGCAGATCGAACTAGTAAACAGGCTAGGTGCTGAGTTGACTGAAGAGAAAAAGAAGCGTGAACGCCTGGGTAAAGAGTTCAGAAGCTCCCATGACATGTTGGAGTCCAAAAAGAAAGCACTCGACGCTGCCCACCGGGAAATCTCTTCTTGTAACAAGACGTGGAATGCTACGCTAGCCAACAACAAAAAGAGGGAAGACAAATTGAAGCAGCAAATTTCTGAACTCGAAGAGCAGTTGAAGGCTAGCATTAAGAAGTATGAAGAAAAGGTGATGACCAGGTATAGTCTCCAGAATGCATTGAACAAGGCCATCGAAGGCAGGAACGAAGCTGTGTCTCAGAAGCGGAAGCTAGAGGATCGCTTCGGAGAAGGGGCATGGGAGGAAACCGCTGGTGACGTGCGACGTGTTCTCAAGCGAAGAAATCAACTTGTTGAGGGTCTGCTTACCCGACCAGGTCATCCAGAGACCAAGAAGTTACTAGAAGAGTACCAGGCTTATGAGTGTACTTGACTGTTTCATATATTAATGTGTATGCTTTATTTGCATAGCGCTGACCATCACCAGGATTATTGGTTGAGGTCATGCCTTCTTATTGTACACTCAGTGATATTGTATTCTTGGCTTAATGGATTTCTCTGCAATATATGAGGTGTTTTCTATGATTCGGCTTCGATCACCGTATTGCTGTCACTGTCACTGCACTGGCACATTCGCACTAGAACCGGGGAATGATATTCCCTAATGCACAGACACATATTGCATTGCATTCCCATTCATATTGCATTACAGGTGGTTATTGAACGGTATCTTATTGCTTGCACTGAACCAGGTATTTTCAGGATTGAAGATCAGCGCCCGCACCGATACTCCACTCGTACCAACTGCCGAAGAATTATGGATCAAATGCAGAACGAAATGCAAGACATGCGTGAGAAGCTGGCGCTCTTCATGCAGACAATGGAGACCATTGCGAAAGGACAGGAGAATTTGCAAGCTTTGGTGCAGCCTCTGTTGGTAAGGAATGCTGGGCACGGAAATGAGGATCATCAGTCTGTGCGAGTCGACACCATTCACGGGGATGGTACCCCCACACCAGTGGCTCCACCTGTAGTCAACATGCCTGCTATCAATGTGAACAACGGCGCTGCTGCCGGGAACGGTAACGTTGGAATCGGCAACGAGACTATCGTTAACAACTTTGGGCTCAGAGAGGTCAACCTGGGTGATAATATGGGAGGCAATGGCTTCGGTAATACTGGATTCGGCTTCAATGACCAAGGGTTCGATAATACTGGGAAGTACGGTTTCAATACTCAAGGCTTCGGGCAGGACGGATTTGGTATGACTAATCAGGGTTATGGCGGATTCGGAAATGGAAATGGCGCTGGGTTAATGGCTTTTGGACCTGCTGGGGTCGCTCCGGGGTACGGCAACAGGGGGCGAGGCCCGGTAATGAATCAGACCAGAGTTGGCCGTAATAACGGATACAATGGATATGGAACCGGGAACGGTAATTGGCAGGAAGACCAGCAAGAGGATGCTTTCTCCGGTGGAGGTTTCGAAGGGCCCATGGATGACTCTCAGAGAATCAGGATGCTCGAGGAGTAGATGAGGGGGGTTGTGAATTAAAGTGCTGTCGGCTTAGATATGTCAACAATGGGTCTGGTGCCTGGCCTGAGGGTGCCAATCAAATTCAAAGCTCCCACATTCGACAAGTATAAGGGGGACACCTGTCCAAAAGTGCATGTGCGGTCATATTACAGAAGGATGTCGGCGTATTCTAACGATGAGAGGATGCTAATGCATTTCTTTCAAGATAGCTTGTCTGGTCCTTCCCTCGAGTGGTATATGGGATTGGAACCAACTCATATAAAGACATGGAAGCAGCTGGCTGAAGCATTTGTAGCTCACTACAAGTACAACAGTGACTTGGCACCCAACCGAGTCCAATTGCAGGGGTTATCCCAGAAGAAGGGCGAGAGCTTCAAAGAGTATGCGTAGAGATGGCACGACATGGCTGCTAGAGTTCATCCCCCTTTGGAGGACAAGGAAATGAATGATATGTTCATAGGAACATTCACTGGCATGTTTTATGACAAGTTGTTTCATACCTCTTTGGGCAGTTTCTCAGACTTAATCCTGGTGGGAGAGAAGATTGAAAGCAACATTAAACAGGGAAGATTCCAAGCTGAGGAATCCACTTCGGCTGGCAGTAACAGAAGGGCTTTTGGTGGGCGCCGTCAGGGCGATGCAAGCGCAGTGTTTGGGGGCCGAGGCCGAGGCCGGGGCAGAGGTCGAAACCAGTACAATCAGCCGCAGCAGGTGGCAAGCGTTACTATTCCGTTTCAGCAACAACCATTCCAACAACAGCAACAGCAACCACAACAGGGGGCAAGCCTGCCCAGCGCAGATTCCAGGGGGGTAAACCAAGGAGGGTGTTTGAAAAGCCTCCTTTAACGTATGCAGAATTGCTACAGACGTTATTAGGTTTGAACTTGGTGGAGAAGAGAACTCTGGCGCCAATAACAGGCACTCCTCCGTATGGTTATGATGCAAGCAGGCACTGTGAATTCCACTCCGGGGCTCCTGGCCACGATGTAGAGGGTTGCCATGCGTTCAAGCATGTCGTGTAGGATCTATTGGATAGTAAGGCTATCAATTTTGGACAGGCAGGTCCAAACATAGTGCAGAAGCCCATGCCCAACCATGGGGCAAACGCCATTTTAACAGAGGAGGGTTTGAACTTGATTATGAATGTCGACGATCTAAAGACACTGTTGTGCGAGATAAAGATCAGATTATTGCAAGGTGGTGTGCATCCAGGTTGCGACGAGTATTGCTTAGAGTGTTGGACCCAAGCTGGGGGGTGTGCTGACTTAAAGAAAGGTATTCAGGCCTTAATAGATGGAGGCACACTGCAATTTGACCGAGCAGCAATTGAAGAACCTGCAGGGGTATTAGCAGACAAGCAAAGTGATGTGGCTACTGTGACGATTCCCCGAAAAACGATCACTATAACGGCACCGGCTAAGCGACCGCCGATCACCATCACCAAGGCAGGACCAATCCCGTACGAGAGCACTAAGGCAGTCCCCTGGTCCTATGGGTTGGAAGTGTATTGTGATGGGGTGAAAATTGATGTTAATAGGCAGCCAGCTGAGACTGTAGACAATGTTGTCGGTACTGGAGGTATGACAAGAAGTGGGAGAATCTTCATATCACCTGAGGTAGAGGATGAACGACTGACAAAGGGGAAAGGAAAGATGAATGAGACTGTCCCTGTGCAGAGAAAAGAGAAAGAAACGGCATCGAAGGATGTGGAAGAGTTCATGCGCCTTATCCGCAAGAGCGATTATAAGATTGTTAAGCATCTGCAGCAGACGCCGTCAAAGATATCTATACTGTCGTTGCTATTGTGCTCTGAAGCTCACAGAAATGCATTATTGAAAGTTCTGGATACTTCCTTCGTACCCCAAGATGTTTCCGTGAATCAGCTGGATGGGGTGTTGGCGCACGTGAATGCAGACCATAGCTTGGGATTTACAGACTTTGATTTGACCCCGAAGGGGAGAGAGCATAATATGGCGTTGCACGTCTCTGTGGAGTGTAGAGGATCAGTCATGTCTCATGTACTGGTAGACACCGGATCTTCCTTAAATGTGCTGCCCAAGAAAGCGATGATGAAACTGGATGTCAGAGGAATCCTGTGTACGCCTAGTGACCAGGTGGTCAGGGCATTCGATGGTACGCGAAGAACAGTTTTTGGATCTATAACATTACCTCTACAGGTGGGGCCGGAGGTTTTCGCGACTGAATTTTATATCATGGACATCCAGCCTGCATACAGCTGCCTTCTCAGACGACCCTGGATTCATGGTGCTGGGGCAGTCACGTCTACCTTGCATCAGAAGCTGAAATACATGGTAGGGGACAGTGTGGTCACTGTATGTGGAGAAGAAGATATATTGGTTAGCCATCTGTCATCATTCAAATATGTAGAGGTCGATGGTGAGATTCACGAAACACCGTGTCAGGCATTTGAAGGGTTGCGCATCAAAGACAAAGGTCCCGGGCCGAGTAAAGCGTCAGAGGTAGCCGTCTCGTCGTATAAGGAAGCTCAAGCTCTAGTAGAGACTGGTGAGACCAAAGGCTGGGGCAAAGTGCTGGATATTCCCGTGAAGATGGACCGATTTGGGCTGGGATATCAACCGTCGTCATCAACACCTGCTATGGGGGCACCTCGTTTCAGAGGACCGATAACCATCACCGCTAGTGGAGTGTGTCATGAGACTATCAATGCTGCTTCAGAGTCTAACGAAGGAGACAACGATTGCGACATGGACGCCTGGATTCAGCCGAGCGTGCCAGGACAAGGATTATGCAATTGGTCTATTCAGGAGATTGTTCCTATGACTCTTAAACAGTAATACTTTGTTTTTTTAATTGTTGAACAATCTGGTGTCTTACCCGAGGCATCGTGATTTGCTTAGGGCTGTGTTGTTATGAACATTGCGTGTTTAATCATTAAATAAAAGGCGTTTTTCATGTGCCAATATTGTGATCTCTGTTTTTCTTGTTTTGTGTTTTACAATAAAATGGCAACGTGGTTATTCGCTTTATACGCATTTTGAAGCATTTAACCATTCCTTTTGCAGGATAACATTTTCAGATGACATCATTGAACCACCTATGACTTGTCCCGACTTCGAGCACCCGGTATTTCAGGCCGAAGAAGAGATTGTTGAAGATGGTGACGTTCCCGAAGAATTGTCTTTGTTGGTGAAGCAAGAAGAACGAGTCATTCTGCCTCATGAGGAGGTCATCGAAATTATTAACCTGGGGCCGGAAGGGGTTGAAAAGAACATCCGTATAGGGGCCGCGCTGCAGAGCGACGTCAAGCGAAGACTGGTTGAAATGCTCAGAGAGTATAGTGATGTGTTCGCTTGGTCGTATGAAGACATGCCTGGGCTTGATACAGATATGGTTGTGCACCGTCTGCCGTTGAAAGAAGAATGCCCACCGGTCAAGCAGAAGCTTCGCAGAACTAGACCTGATATGGCAGTGAAAATTAAAGAGGAGGTTCAAAAACAGTGGGATGCTGGTTTCCTAGCTGTGACAAAATATCCCTCATGGGTCGCTAACATTGTACCAGTGCCAAAGAAAGACGGTAAAGTAAGAATGTGCGTAGATTACCGAGATTTGAATAAAGCGAGCCCGAAAGATGATTTTCCGCTTCCTCACATCGATGTGCTGGTTGACAACACTGCTCAATTCTCCGTATTCTCCTTCATGGAGGGCTTCTCGGGCTATAATCAGATTAAAATGGCGCCAGAGGACATGGAGAAGCCTACTTTCATAACGCCTTGGGGAACATTTTGTTACAAAGTGATGCCCTTCGGATTGAAGAATGCTGGGGCAACGTATCAGCGTGCAATGACAACTCTTTTCCATGATATGATGCATAAAGAGATCGAAGTTTATGTCGATGATATGATTGGCAAATCCCAGACGGAGGAAGAGCATTTGGTGAATCTGCTGAAGTTGTTCAAAAGGCTTAGGAAGTTCAGGCTGAGACTGAACCCTAATAAGTGCACCTTCGGGGTGAGATCGGGTAAACTGCTGGGGTTTATCGTGAGTGAAAGAGGAATAGAGGTCGATCCTGCTAAAATAAAAGCAATACAAGAAATGCCGACGCCTAGAACAGAGAAAGAGGTGCGCGGGTTTTTAGGGAGGTTGAACTACATCGCTCGGTTCATATCTCACCTAACAGCTACGTGTGAACCATTATTCAAACTGTTGAAAAAAGATCAAGCTGTAACGTGGAACGAAAATTGTCAAAAGGCGTTCGATAAAATAAAGCAGTATTTGCAGGAGCCTCCTATTTTGATACCCCCAGTGGCAGGGAGACCCTTGATTATGTATTTGACAGTTCTTGAGGGAAGCATGGGTTGTGTTCTCGGTCAACACGACGAGACAGGAAGAAAAGAGCATGCGATCTACTACTTGAGTAAGAAGTTTACTGAATGTGAATCTCGATATTCAATGCTCGAAAAAACTTGTTGCGCGCTAGCCTGGGCCGCCAAGCGTTTGAGGCAATACATGCTGAATCATACAACCATGCTCATCTCGAAGATGGATCCTATCAAATATGTATTCGAAAAGCAGACATTATCGGGGAGAATTGCCCGTTGGCAGATGGTCCTGACTGAATACGACATCTAGTATGTCTCGCAGAAGGCTATAAAGGGGAGTGTACTGTCTGAGTACTTGGCAGAGCAGCCTATTGAAGATTACCAATCGATGAGGTTTGATTTTCCTGACGAGGATATCATGTACCTAAAGATGAAAGATTGCGAAGAGCCGTTGCTAGACGAAGGACCAGAATTGGGTTCCAAGTGGAAGTTGATCTTTGACGGAGCTGTAAACGCCTACGGTAGCGGAATAGGGGCAATCATCACTACTCCACACGGGTCGCACATCCCGTTTATCGCCTGATTAACCTTTCCGGTTACCAATAATGAAGCCGAATACGAAGCTTGTATCATGGGGCTTGAAGAAGCCATTGATTTGCGAATCAAAAATCTGGATGTATACGGAGACTCAGCTCTGGTGGTGAATCAAATAAAAGGAGAATGGGAGACACGTCAGCCCAATTTGATACCGTATATGAACTATGCGAGGAGATTATTGCCTTTCTTTGACAAGGTTGAATTGCATCATGTACCGCGAGCGGAAAATCAGATGGCTGACGCCCTGGCCACTTTGTCTTCCATGTACAAAGTCAACTTCTGGAATGAGGCTCCCAGAATTGTTATTTCTCGGCTCGACAGACCCGCCTTCGTGTTTGCCATTGACGAAGAATCTGATGATAAACCATGGTATTTTGATATCCTTAATTTCCTGAAGAATAAAGAGTATCCGGTTGGGGCATCCAGTCACGATCAGAAGACTCTCAGGAGATTGACGGGTAATTTCTATTTGAATCCGGATGGTGTCTTATACAGAAGGAATCACGATTTGGTGTTGTTACGTTGCGTAGATGAAAAAGAGGCAAAGCTGCTCATGGAGGAAATACATGAGGGTACATTTGGTACGCATGCTGGTGGGCATGCTATGACGAGGAAGCTGCTGCGGGCAGGTTATTTTTGGCTAACTATGGAAACATATTGTTTCAAGTTTGCGAAGAAGTGTCATAAGTGCCAAATCTATGCTGATAAGATCCATGTGCCTCCAAGTCCTCTGAATGTGATGTCGTCGCCATGGCCATTCTCGATGTGGGGAATCGATATGATTGGAAAGATCGAGCCGACAGCTTCTAATGGACACCGGTTCATTCTGGTAGCAATCGATTATTTCACCAAGTGGGTGGAAGCGGCGTCTTATGCAAATGTGACTAAGCAGGTAGTAGCCAGATTCATCAAGAGAGATATCATTTGCAGATACAGAATTCCCGAGCGGATAATCACTGACAACGGTTCAAACCTGAATAATAAAATGATGAAGGAGCTCTGTCAAAGTTTTAAGATCGAACATCACAACTCCTCCCCTTACCGACCCAAGATGAATGACGCTGTTGAAGCGGCCAATAAGAATATAAAGAAGATCGTTCAAAAGATGGTGGTGACCTATAAGGATTGGCATGAGATGCTACCCTTCGCTTTGCACGGTTATCGTACGACGGTACGCACATCAACCGGGGCAACCCCGTTCTCGTTGGTATACGGAATGGAAGCAGTGTTACCATTGGAGGTCGAGATTCCTTCGCTGAGGGTATTGCGAGACGTCCAACTTGACGAGGCAGAATGGGTGAAAGACAGGTTGAACCAGCTGAGTTTAATGGATGAGAAGAGGCTACCTTCTCTAGCATATGGTCGTTTGTACCAGAGCCGAATGAAGAAAGCATATGATAAGAAGATACATCCTCGGAGCTTTCAGACGGGCGACCTTGTGCTGAAAAGGATTCTCCCGCCGCAGGCAGATCATAGGGGCAAGTGGACCCCCAACTACGAAGGGCCATACGTTGTCAGAAAAGTCTTTTCAGGAGGGGCTTTATTGTTGTCCACCATGGACGGTGAAGACTTTACGTCGCCTGTGAATTCAGACGCAGTTAAAAAATACTTTGCTTGAAATTGACCTGCTGGACAAAAAAAAGAGTCCAGGAAAAAATGGGGCATCCTGGTGAACCAAAAACAGAATGAAAGGTTCGGGAAAAAGTTAGGGATAAAATTGAAAAAATGTACACCCGCGAAGTTGAAAACCTACACTGGGCGGCTTCGGCAAAAAAAGGTATCCCGGTGAACTGAAAACCCGTAAAGGGCGGTTCACGTAAAAGTTAGGGATTTGAAAAGCAAATGACTGCGGTACGAATTCGATACTGCATTGAGCATTGGTGCGGGAGAATATACTCGAGGGGTCGATTATCTGATACAGTCTCTTCGGAAGTATGGATACCGGGAAAGCATTAGAGTCGGGCGAGTCATAGGAGGATCAGCTCATGATGTTCGTCTGCATCCAGTTGCCGATATGTGTACAAATTTGATTTGTCAGTATATTTATGCTTCTTGTATATTTGTTGCGCGTAGCTTCCTCTTTTCAGGAGTTACATCCCGTGTACAAAACTCTGCCCATTTAGGGGCCCTATCAATAAAACATGTTATTCAGTATGTGATGCTGATTCTTTACTGTTTTGTGCATGATAAACGCCTAGGTTTAATGAAACTAGCGTGTGTATAACGTCACTGGCCCTTGCCAATAATTGCTAAAACTTTGAATTAACTGAAAATAATGTCACTAACACTAACCTGAATAGATTTGGTTGCGTAGACTTGTCTTGTCTTGTTTGTGTTGTTGCAGGGTTCGTTGCCATATGAAGTGGACGATCAAAGATCGCAGTATTGACCAGAAGCTCGTAACGAAAAGACTCGATCCCCACGCAGGTCGTGCTTCCGAGATAACTTTGTTCCTCACTGAAGAAGGATCAAATTTCCCAGCTAGTCGTAGCTTATCCAAAGGACATTCTCCAGCAAAGTCGTTCATCTTCAGCAGAGTTTGGCGATTCCAAGATTGTAGACTGTATTCAGACAGTGTGGTGTCCCCCGAAGAGGATTCCCCCATCCCGAGCAGAGTGGTTTAGCCTCAGAAGATTAATATTTCCAACTTGTGAGCTGTACTCAGGAAGTCTACCCTTCCTGGTAGGGTCATTTACTCTCCCCCAGCGGAGTCAGTTGATTTTCCCCAAGAGAATCGTCCCGTCCCCAGCGGAGTTCTCTTTCCAGCAAGTGTTTTCTTTCCTTCCAGTGGAACTCGAAGATTAAAACTCTCCCCGGCAGAGTTGGTGGTGTGTCCCGGCGTTTATTTTGTCAGAATACCGTGTGATACCCGTTCACTCCCCAGCAGAAGTCCAATCCTGATTGGCGCATTCAGTTATTCCTCAGCGAAGCGGGCTTCATTCTTCCAGCATTTATGTTGCTGGAATAATTCTGTGACACCTGGTTATCCCCAGCGGAGTTGGCATTGTCTTCAGCATTTATTTTGCTGAAGCGGTTTCTGTATCCCAGCAGTTCGAGTCTGCATTTGCATTGGCATATAGTGTCATACTTGCATCCACCAAATAAAGACGCGTAGCATCTCCATGTCGAATGGATCATGGTGTCATTGTCAAGCATATGCATTTTGAAACATGAACCAGGTTGGCTAACCGTTTGTTTCAAGTATTGTTCTCTTGCAGGTTGAGGAAGCTCTTGATCAAATGAATTACCAAACATTCAAGATCTCGACGTGAGATATTCAACGATAATGTCAGTTTTGGCCTTATTCCCCACAGAGTTATCATGATAAATTTCTCTTTGTCCCCGAGCAAAGTTATTGGTGAAAATGTCTCTTGTTTTCCCCACCAGGGTTGCTTGTTGAAGTGTCTCTAGTCCGGCCAGCGGATTACTTTCTTCAAAGTTGTTGTTACGTCAGCATCAAAGGGTTTCGTGAATAAGAATTTCAGAGGCTGCCGCCGGTTATCAGAACAGGCGTCCGGTAGTTTGGTTTCCAAATATCCCCAGTAGAGTCCGCCTCAAAGTCGTTGTCACGTCAGTGCTAAGAAGTTTGTGGGTTGGGACCAATGGAGAAATGAGTCCTGATGTGGACGATTTTATTGACGGGATTTCTTCGTGCTAGAGAAGTGGGTGTCCTAACGTGGACAGATTTATTTCCCCAGGTTGATGAGATGTGCTAGTCCTAACGTGGACAAATTTGATTTCTCCGTATTGATTGAATGTGAAGTCCTGACGTGGACAAAATTGATTACTCTTCGCATTGGTGTCCTAACGTGGACCATTTATTCCCAGCAGATATCTTTCTTCGTAATGGTGAAATGTATGTCCTGACGTGGACAAGTTCATAGTTCCTTGGTTTGACAAGACGCGCGAGTCCTAACATGGACAAATTTATCTTTCTTCGTGTTGGTAGAGCATGAGTCCTGACGTGGATAGATTCGATTTCTCGGTATTGAGGGAATGTGTGTCCTGACGTGGACAAGTTTTATTTCCCCAGCGGGTCGAAGATGCATGAGTCCTGACGTGGACAAATTTTATTTCCTCAGCGAGTCAAGAGGTGAGTCCTGACGTGGACAAATCAAGACGAAAAGTGATTCCTTACGTGGAAAGATGTATTCCTTACGTGGAAAGATGTATTCCTTACGTGGAAGAGTTTTATTCCTTACGTGGAAAGATGTATTCCTTACGTGGAAAGATGTATTCCTTACGTGGAAAGATGTATTCCTTACGTGGAAAGATGCATTCCTTACGTGGAAAGATGTTAGTCCTAACGTGGACAAGTTATTCCTAACGTGGAAGAGTTTTATTCCTTACGTGGAAAGAAGTTTATTCCTTACGTGGAAAAAAGTTTATTCCTTACGTGGAAAGAAGTTTATTCCTAACGTGGAAAGGTGAGTCCTAACGTGGACGATGTATTCCTGGCGTGGAAAGGTTAGTCCTAACGTGGACAGGTTATTCCTAACGTGGACAGTTTATTCCTAACATGGACGATTTATTCCTGACGTGGACAATTCATTCCTATGTTGATAGGATCCCCTCGTGCTGATGAAATGCAGACGAGTCATCCCCAGCGAAGTCGCCGAGATTTTTCGGGTTGACGGCAGATGGAGTCCTGACGTGGACAAGTTTTAGTTGAGATTCTTCATGTTGATGAAACAGGCGTCCTAACATGGACAAAGTTCTATCCTTGCGATGATAGAATCTTTTTCAGGCTGATGAAAATAATCCCCAGCACGATCGCTAATGGATCAGTTGGTTGCTGTAACAATTAGATTCAGTTGATGGATGTCGTTCCCCAAGCAGTAGTGCAGTTTATTTCTGCGGTTGGCAAATTTCCGGGTTCTTAGTATTCAACCGTCTCGTACCTCAAATGTTTGAAGGTCGTTCGCTCTTCACCCAATCGGGTCCAAGTCGCTTGAATAGGGGCAGCTGTTGCACCCTAAAATTTGCTCAACCTACTTCACTTGGTTTATGTTTCAATTGCATTAGCATTTGCATATAAGGTCATGTACATAGACTAATCATTTGCATAGCATAGCATAACAAGTTATCCAACAAGGGACCAGGCACTATTCTCATCTCTATGAACCTATCAAGAGGTTCCTATTCAAATTCAATCTTATCCAAGTAATCAGAAAGAAATTGAAATCTGAGAAGTCAGTGGATCAAGTAGTGGATCTCTCTCCTATCTTGAGTGTATTTGAAGATCATCAAAGAAGTTATGAGCTGTGAATTGAGCATGGAGGATAGATAGACATCATGGAAGACATGGAGAGTCATTTTGAAAGTGAGACAAGTCATTGATATGATCACAAGAGTTGCAGTTGAAGACAGTCAACTAGGGTTTCATCTGGGTCAACCCTAGGTCAAATGATTGATTGAAAGGCATTAAGGTCTATTGGAGAGATGTGGGGTTCATCATTTGACATGTAGAGAAGGATGTGGTGTTGTGCCAAGAAGAAATCAAGAGAAATCAAGAAGAAGGGGAGTTTCTAAATTAGGGTTTCTGTGTAAAATCCCCTAGTTTAGGTCAAACTTCCAAGCAAGATAATTCAAAATGAAAGCTTCAAATGGATCCTTAGCCAACATGAAACTTGTAGAGGATCTCAAGACCTTTAATTTGAGTGGTGGTAGGCATCAAGGAGATTTATAGAACTCAAGTTATGGTCCCTGCAAGTTACAGGTCATCTGAGGTATCTGAAATTTTGTCTGTGAAAGTTACCTGTCTTCCAAGCAATTTTTACCCCTCAAGGAGATTTCAAATGAATTTATGGTCAACGTAAGAGTTGTTCCTCATTGTCTTAGCTTTCTAGAAAGGTATGGTATGCCTTCATCTGATTTGTGGAACTCTACTTATGGCCTTGGCTGGAAAAGGGTATTTTGGTCATTTGAGAATTACAGGTCATTTCAAGCCTATGCCCAAAACTCATACAAGGAAGCTTCAAATGAAAAACTTCACAACATAAAACTTGCTCCAAATGACATTTTGAGTCTAGAAAAGTGATCATGAAAGTTTGGAAATGCTCATAGCTCAAGGTTTCAAATTTGGTCATTTAAAGGTGAATTTAATGAATAAAAGTGACCTAAAATTGAGATTTTTCATAACATGGCCAAATAGGATGAAATTATAGGTCATTTTGATTGGAAAATTTTTTTTAAGAACATTGGCAAAAGTAGATTTTTGAGTTTGGTTCAAAGTTTGGAAGTTATGCTAGTTGGCTTACAAAGGAAGTAACATAACCAAATTCACAAGGAAAGTGTGCACAAGAAGTTTCTACCAAGTTCTAGAGTGTTCTATGAGTGTCTATATATTAAGTAGAGTGGCTTCATTCAAGGGTTGGTGATTCATTTTGATTAAAATACCAAGTTTCATCTCATTCTTCAAGTGTGCAAATTCATCCCAAACTCTATCAAACCTTCATCAATTTCCAAAATCCTTGATCCTATCATCATCTACATCCTTCATAGATCCAATTTCCATCAAAATCTGTTTGAATTGAAGAGGAATTCGTGCTATACAAGTGTATCATCCAAATTTCAAAAGGAAGTGGTTATGGCAATCCAAGGAGTTTGAGCAAGAACCACTGCATACAGAATCAAGAATCAAGTTTGTTGATCAATTCCCAAGCATTGCAAGCTTTGGATCCAAGGAATTCTGCATCTGTTTTCATCTTCAAACCAGGTTTGTGTTTTCATCGATTCGGATATATTTAGTTAGCATGATAGAGAATCATTAGGTTAGAATGGTTAGGATTGGTTAGATGATTGTTTCTGATGACTTTGAAGGCAATTCATGGAGGTTACCATTGAAGCACCAAATCTGTTAGGGCTTAGAACACCTAGGTTAAGGCATGATAGTCTTGGTTAGATAGATGAAAATGATCAGCAAAGTGTGTAGTTTGTGTTAGTGTAAGAGTTAGCAAGAATTAGCATGGTTGATAGCAGTGTAAAATGGTGGAGTCAAAGTGTTATAGCTATCGGGTTTGGACCTGGAGGGAGTGTTGGAGAAAACTAATACCATGGTTGTGTAGAGGGAAGGATGTAGATCATTTTTGATCTTTACATCGTGAGATTTCATTGAGAGTTGAGGGAGAACAGAGGGATGGAAGATTCATGCATGGAGAGGATTTTTCTGAAACCTAGGGCTTCCAAGGAGGACGATGAAGGAGGACCGTGAGATCAGGCGTTGGACTTTGACTCTCAAACTAATCCAAGGGCTCAGATTTAAACAATTTTGGAGGGAAGTATTGAAGCAGAAACGCAGCGTTTCATTAATAGAAACGACGGGGCTCAAGTAACCATTGTTATTCCCACCCCCTCAACGCAGGCCCATTCCAATTATAACTAAAATTTTTACTCTTTGCACCGCTTTTGGTTTTTTTTATTTTCTTTTGAGTTTGCTGAGTAGCTGGGCCCAGACGCGCCTTGCTATGCGCGCCCCCCAGTTTGGGCCCATTGTTTTTTTCAATGCTTTTAATTACTCATTGCACCCCAGCCCATTTAATTCATATTAATCTCATTCAATTTTTTTTAATTCTTTAAAAAATCATAACAAATGGAAAATTGCATATGTTTAATTGGTTGTTTTTGCATCCTTTTCATATTTTTGTTAAGAAAATTTTCAAATAATAAAATTAGCATTTCATTTTATTTTTGTATTTTTAGTATATTTTTATTTTAAATAGGTTTTGAATAATGCTTAGTTTAATGCATGATATTGTTGATTTTAGTTTAGTTAGATGCTTTTACATTTTGGACCCATTCTTTTTAGGGTATTTCACTTAGAACTTTAGCTTGTATATAAAATTTAATTCATTATTTTAGGACTTAATTTTAGATGGTTTGTTTAGGTGTGATTAGGAGAAGCAAAACTAGGGTTTAGAGATAACATAGGTGTAGTAAATCATTTCTTTTAGGAGTTGTAGTTTAAATTTTGGGGTATGGGACTATAGGGATATTATGGGTAGATAATAGATTCCTTAGAAATTACTAGGTTTCCCCTATTCTATTATTACTATTGGTATATTGCTTGTACTTGCTTGACTGTGTGGTGTGCCCTCTCTAGGGTTATTTTTTGACTGTGTGGGGTATTAGGCTTGCTGGGGGCTTGGGGTTTGAGCTGAAGACTGTGCTGATGAGGCCCATTGAAAATTAAGAGAATGAAGACTAACTTCCAGAGTTGATGAGGAGTATCTCTTGCTGGCAGCTGTTGAAGGTTATAGGGTCTAGGAGTTAGGCAGAGCTCTAGAATACAACTTGATTCATAAACATGGAAGGTCTTGTCTACCTCCATTCTTTCTCTATGATTCAAAGTCTCTTTTAAATACCCACCTCTTTCCTTTGGAAGGATTAGTGAATGTATTTAAAAGATAGAACTTTTGAGAGAAAACTGTCTGTATCATGTTAACAGTCAGTAGGCCACCCTTGGTAGGCAATTGACCGTTTAACATCCATTTCATCTTGTTGACTGATATTCATCTTGGAGATTGAGACTGGAAGAAAAGCCCTGAAGACTGATGATAGAGACTTTGCTTGAAGGCTTGAAGATGAAGACTGATGCTTGCTTGGAGCTTGTAGAAGATTGAAGATGACTTGAAGACAAATGTTGATGAAGACTGCTGTTTGCTGTTTATTTTTGCTGTTTATAACTTTTTGGATGTATTGTTTGAATTTCTCTGACTGTATTGCTTGCTAATTGACCTGTTAGGTTGAAAGTGAATTCTGTTCACTTTTGCCTGTTGTTTTCTAGGTTCGAGGTTGAGTGGGACTCCCTTGCCTCGCTTGTATTGCTGCATCCATGCATTTTACTGCTTTATTGTATATATGCTATCGTTTCTGTTTCCGTCTATTCCCTTAGGATCTATGTTTCTCTCCGCGCAAGAGAGGAACATGATAGACACTAGGTCTTAACCCATGCATGATAACATTAGGTTAGTTTGATTCCCTTTTCAACCATAGGTTAGAGTTCTGTCTCTTCTTTCTCAAAACAAACAGAAAAACACAATAAGATTTCAAACACAATAAAAGAAACTTCTTCCATAAAAGAATGTGAACTCATCAAAACATCATTTTTGTCCGCTTGGACTCTTAATCAGGAGAAAACCCTTTTCAGAAGGAGATAAAAGAAATCAAAACAGACTTGTGTCGTACGTGGCCCGAACTACGTTTGCTCTGATCTTTCCTGCTGTATGAAAGTACGTAGGCATAGGATGCGATACCCTAGCGAGCAACCTTCCCCTCCTTTCCAGTAGGTAGGCGAACTACGTTGACTCTGATTTCTCGTTCCAGACGGGAATACGTAGGCATAAAGTGCGATACTTTGCCGAGTCCCTATCTTTCTTTTTAACCCTTAACCTTTAGTCTAGATAGAATAACAATCCATACCCGAAAACAAGCGTGGATCCCGTCGAGTACGACGGACGTGAGGGGTGCTAATACCTTCCCCTTGCGTAACCGACTCCCGAATCCAGGTTTTGGTTGCGATGACCATACCTTTCCCGTCTTTGCGGTAGGTTTACTCTGAGCGTTTCCTTTCCCTCCTGTGGGATAAATAACGCACGGTGGCGACTCTTCTGTTCAGCCGGCGCCGATTTTTGCAGTAGCGACAGCTGGCGACTCTGCTGGGGATCCAACGTCCCCTGGCTGCTAAGGACTGCGATAGTTCCTTATGCATTTGGGATCCAACGTCCCTTAAGCGAGTCAATCCTAACGCTTGTTTTCCCGTCGAGGATTTTGTATGGATTTATTTTTTCTGTATTTTACTTTCAGCATTATATTATTGTTACTATTGCTGTATTGGGGTGTGACGGGTGTTCTATGATTGAGAGATAAGCCGGACCTGGGCTTGAGTGCACTTAGAATTAGAGTAGAAAGTAGTGGGCGCGTGCCGGCTTTGCTTGCATTAGTGTCCCACGAAATCTACACTCGGACGAGGTTCTTCTGGTTGACTTCTTTTTCTACCCTTTGGGTCGAAGGGGTTGTTGGTTAGCTGAATTGTCGACTCCGGGAACCGATCATTTGGAAGTTGGCTAAGTGAGGCCTCTTCAGGAATTGATGATGCCACTCCTTCTGGGAATCGTATCATCAACCCTGAAAGTCTGTGACACCGACGACCGCATAGGATGCCATACCATTGTCAGTTGCTAGGACACCTACCTGTGAGAGGGGTTTGGGGTTATGCAGGTAACTAGACCTTCAGATACCGGTTATTTCTAGATCTGAGATCCTGAGTGTTTATGGGCAGTTGTGAGGTCTGTCAGAGACCAGTCAGAGTTATGGTTGAGGTCTATCAGAGACCAGTGTTGGAGCTTTGTATGGGGTCTATCTGAGACCAGGGTTTGAGGAATTCAGGAGGGTCTATCTGAGACTTTTGATATGGTTCAGGCTTCTCAGCCATGGCATTTGGTCCCTGTTGCATGTTACTTGCATTGCATTGTCTGTATAATCATTATCATTGCATCCCATTAACGTGTGTCTGTGCTGCAGGTGCATTTGCATATTCCCTGGTTCTAGTGCCCGGACTTCTGCTTATTGATCATGGCTGGTTTGAGGAAGACAGTTGCGTATAAGTTACCTACACCTGACATTACTCCCTTACTTGGTCTGATGTCCCTTGCTGATGAGGAGGTTAGGAGAAGCTTCAGGATGAGTCATGGAAGATTGTTGAGACTGGTCTGCAAGCCAACTGCTGTTGAGATGAATGGGCTGTACACCTTGATGCAATTCTATGACCCTGCATTGAGATGTTTCACGTTTGCTAAATTTATTTTTGGGCCTACCATTGAAGAGTATGTGGAGTTTACTGAGCTACCAGTACAGAATAAGGTTCCCTTTATTCATTCAGCCGCTGAGCCCAAGTTGGAGGACTTAGCTAAGGCCTTGCACATGAACGCTGCTGAACTATTAGTGACTTCTTGGCTTGGGGTTCTAGGTTTCTCCCTTGATTTTCTGGTTGGCAAAGCTCAAGAGTATGCCAAGAACGGGTGCTGGATAGTCTTTAATGCTATCTTGGCTCTATGCATTTACGGAATAGTGTTGTTTCCCAACTTACTCAATTTTGTGGACTTGGACGCTTTCCATCTGTTTGCTGCTGGCAACCCGGTACCCACTTTGATTGGAGATATCTATCACTCATTGCACTACAAAAATGAAAACAGAAGGGGAAAGATTGTTTACTGTTGTGCACCGCTATTGAACATGTGGTTTAAGAGCCATCTTCCCCTGAAGGGACCTTTTGTGGATAGTGCAACTACAGCTGACTGACCAGAGCGCCTGATGAGGCTATCTTCTGAAGACATTGAATGGTTTGACCGAGACTTGTTGGGGTCTGAGCTTATTTTCAGTTGTTCCGGGTACCCTAATGTTCCGTTGATAGGAAGAAAAGGGTGTATCAACTACAACCCATCTCTGTTCGTTCGCCAGTTCGGATACGCGTTGAAGAACCCACCTCAGGAGGAGGAAGTACAGGAATCTCTGTACTTCACCGGTGATTTGAATGGAGAGTTACTAGATAAGCTTCAGCACGCATGGATGCATATCAACAGAAGAGGGAAGCCACTGTTAGGGAAGAACGATTGTCAGGCTTATGCGCCCTACAAAGTTTGGATCCAAGAGAGAGCAAGACGGTTGCTGATGCCATTTCCAGCTGCACCAGTCCCTGTTCATATTCCGGTGGAAGAACCAACTACTGTTACTAGGGAGGCCTACGAGCAAGTTGTAAAAGAAAAAGAAGCATTGATGAAGATCAATGAAGAGTTAGAAAAGGAACTGGCTCAGATGCGTAGTGAGAAAAACAAGGTTGTGCATGCTTTCCAACAGCAGATCGAACTA
Organism: Lathyrus sativus; assembly: GCA_963859935.3. NCBI lineage: Eukaryota > Viridiplantae > Streptophyta > Magnoliopsida > Fabales > Fabaceae > Lathyrus > Lathyrus sativus. The sequence goes on from OZ012741.1 coordinate 219,855,325, forward strand.
GTAAACAGGCTAGGTGCTGAGTTGACTGAAGAGAAAAAGAAGCTTGAACGCCTGGGTAAAGAGTTCAGAAGCTCCCATGACATGTTGGAGTCCAAAAAGAAAGCACTCGACGCCGCCCACCGGGAAATCTCTTCTTGTAACAAGACGTGGAATGCTACACTAGCCAACAACAAAAAGAGGGAAGACAAATTGAAGCAGCAAATTTCTGAACTCGAAGAGCAGTTGAAGGCTAGCATTAAGAAGTATGAAGAAGAGGTGATGACCAGGTATAGTCTCCAGAATGCATTGAACAAGGCCATCGAAGGCAGGAACGAAGCTGTGTCTCAGAAGCGGAAGCTAGAGGATCGCTTCGGAGAAGGGGCATGGGAGGAAACCGCTGGTGACGTGCGACGTGTTCTCAAGCGAAGAAATCAACTTGTTGAGGGTCTGCTTACCCGACCAGGTCATCCAGAGACCAAGAAGTTACTAGAAGAGTACCAGGCTTATGAGTGTACTTGACTGTTTCATATATTAATGTGTATGCTCTATTTGCATAGCGCTGACCATCACCAGGATTGTTGGTTGAGGTCATGCCTTCTTATTGTACACTCAGTGATATTGTATTCTTGGCTTAATGGATTTCTCTGCAATATATGAGGTGTTTTCTATGATTCGGCTTCGATCACCGTATTGTTGTCACTGTCACTGAACTGGCACATTCACACTAGAACCGGGGAATGATATTCCCTAATGCACAGACACATATTGCATTTCATTCCCATTCATATTGCATTACAGGTGGTTATTGAATGGTATCTTATTGCTTGCACTGAACCAGGTATTTTCAGGATTGAAGATCAGCGCCCGCACCGATACTCCACTCGTACCAACTGCCGAAGAATTATGGATCAAATGCAGAACGAAATGCAAGACATGCGTGAGAAGCTGGCGCTCTTCATGCAGACAATGGAGACCATTGCGAAAGGACAGGAGAATTTGCAAGCTTCGGTGCAGCCTCTAATGGTAAGGAATGCTGGGCACGGAAATGAGGATCATCAGTCTGTGCGAGTCGACACCATTCACGGGGATGGTACCCCCACACCAGTGGCTCCACCTGTAGTCAACATGCCTGCTATCAATGTGAACAACGGCGCTGCTGCCGGGAGCGGTAACGTTGGAATCGGCAACGAGACTATCGTTAACAACGTTGGGCTCGGAGAGGTCAACCTGGGTGATAATATGGGAGGCAATGGCTTCGGTAATACTGGATTCGACTTCAATGACCAGGGGTTCGATAATACTGGGAAGTACGGTTTCAATACTCAAGGCTTCGGGCAGGACGGATTTGGTATGACTAATCAGGGTTATGGCGGATTCAGAAATGGAAATGGCGCTGGGTTAATGGCTTTTGGACCTGCTGGGGTCGCTCCGGGGTACGGCAACAGGGGGCGAGGCCCGGTAATGAATCAGACCAGAGTTGGCCGTAACAACGGATACAATGGATATGGAACCGGGAACGGTAATTGGCAGGAAGACCAGCAAGAGGATGCTTTCTCCGGTGGAGGTTTCGAAGGGCCCATGGATGACTCTCAGAGAATCAGGATGCTCGAGGAGCAGATGAGGGAGGTCGTGAATCAAAGTGCTGTCGGCTTAGATATGTCAACAATGGGTCTGGTGCCTGGCCTGAGGGTGCCAATCAAATTCAAAGCTCCCACATTCGACAAGTATAAGGGGGACACCTGTCCAAAAGTGCACGTGCGGTCATATTAAAGAAGGATGTCGGCGTATTCTAACGATGAGAGGATGCTAATGCATTTCTTTCAAGATAGCTTGTCTGGTCCTTCCCTCGAGTGGTATATGGGATTGGAACCAACTCATATAAAGACATGGAAGCAGCTGGCTGAAGCATTTGTAGCTCACTACAAGTACAACAGTGACTTGGCACCCAACAGGGTCCAATTGCAGGGGTTGTCCCAGAAGAAGGGCGAGAGCTTCAAAGAGTATGCGCAGAGATGGCGCGACATGGATGCTAGAGTTCATCCCCCTTTGGAGGACAAGGAAATGAATGATATGTTCATAGGAACATTCACTGGCATGTTTTATGACAAGTTGTTTCATACCTCTTTGGGCAGTTTCTCAGACTTAATCCTGATGGGAGAGAAGATTGAAAGCAACATTAAACAGGGAAGATTCCAAGCTGAGGAATCCACTTCGGCTGGCAGTAACAGAAGGGCTTTTGGTGGGCGCCGTCAGGGCGATGCAAGCGCAGTGTTTGGGGGCCGGGGCAGAGGTCGAAACCAGTACAATCAGCCGCAGCAGGTGGCAAGCGTTACTATTCCGTTTCAGCAACAACCATTCCAACAACAGCAACAGCAACCACAACAGGGGGCACAGCCTGCCCAGCGCAGATTCTAGGGGGGTAAACCAAGGAGGGTGTTTGAAAAGCCTCCTTCAACGTATGCAGAATTGCTACAGACGTTATTAGGTTTGAACTTGGTGGAGAAGAGAACTCTGGCGCCAATAACAGGCACTCCTCCGTATGGTTATGATGCAAGCAAGCACTGTGAATTCCACTCCGGGGCTCCTGGCCACGATGTAGAGGGTTGCCATGCATTCAAGCATGTCGTGCAAGATCTATTGGATAGTAAGGCTATCAATTTTGGACAGGCAGGTCCAAACATAGTGCAGAAGCCCATGCCCAACCATGGGGCAAACGCCATTTTAACAGAGGAGGGTTTGAACTTGATTATGAATGTCGACGATCTAAAGACACCGTTGTGCGAGATAAAGAGCAGATTATTGCAAGGTGGTGTGCATCCAGGTTGCGACGAGTATTGCTTAGAGTGTTGGACCCAAGCTGGGGGGTGTGCTGACTTAAAGAAAGGTATTCAGGCCTTAATAGATAGAGGCACACTGCAATTTGACCGAGCAGCAATTGAAGAACCTGCAGGGGTATTAGCAGACAAGCAAAGTGATGTGGCTACTGTGACGATTCCCCGAAAAACGATCACTATAACGGCACCGGCTAAGCGACCGCCGATCACCATCACCAAGGCAGGACCAATCCCGTACGAGAGCACTAAGGCAGTCCCCTGGTCCTATGGGTTGGAAGTGTATTGTGATGGGGTAAAAATTGATGTTAATAGGCAGCCAGCTGAGACTGTAGACAATGTTGTCGGTACTGGAGGTATGACAAGAAGTGGGAGAATCTTCATATCACCTGAGGTAGAGGCTGAACGACTGGCAAAGGGGAAAGGAAAGATGAATGAGACTGTCCCTGTGCAGAGAAACGAGAAAGAAACGGCATCGAAGGATGTGGAAGAGTTCATGCGCCTTATCCGCAAGAGCGATTATAAGATTGTTGAGCATCTGCAGCAGACGCCGTCAAAGATATCTATACTGTCGTTGCTATTGTGCTCTGAAGCTCACAGAAATGCATTATTGAAAGTTCTGGATACTTCCTTCGTACCCCAAGATGTTTCCGTGAATCAGCTGGAGGGGGTGTTGGCGCACGTGAATGCAGGCCATAGATTGGGATTTACAGACTTTGATTTGACCTCGAAGGGGAGAGAGCATAATATGGCGTTGCACGTCTCTGTGGAGTGTAGAGGATCAGTCATGTCTCATGTACTGGTAGACACCGGATCTTCCTTAAATGTGCTGCCCAAGAAAGCGATGATGAAACTGGATGTCAGAGGAATCCTGTGTACGCCTAGTGACCTGGTGGTTAGGGCATTCGATGATACGCGAAGAACAGTTTTTGGATCTATAACATTACCTCTACAGGTGGGGCCGGAGGTTTTCGCGACTGAATTTTATATCATGGACATCTAGCCTGCATACAGCTGCCTTCTCGGACGACCCTGGATTCATGGTGCTGGGGCAGTCACGTCTACCTTGCATCAGAAGCTGAAATACATGGTAGGGGACAGTGTGGTCACTGTATGTGGAGAAGAAGATATATTGGTTAGCCATCTGTCATCATTCAAATATGTAGAGGTCGATGGTGAGATTCACGAAACACCCTGTCAGGCATTTGAAGGGTTGCGCATCAAAGACAAAGGTCCCGGGCCGAGTAAAGCGTCAGAGTTAGCCGTCTCGTCGTATAAGGAAGCTCAAGCTCTAGTAGAGACTGGTGAGACCAAAGGCTGGGGCAAAGTGCTGGATATTCCCGTGAAGATGGACCGATTTGGGCTGGGATATCAACCGTCGTCATCAACACCTGCTGTGGGGGCACCTCGTTTCAGAGGACCGATAACCATCACCGCTAGTGGAGTGTGTCATGAGACTATCAATGCTGCTTCAGAGTCTGACGAAGGAGACAGCGATTGCGACATGGACGCCTGGATTCAGCCGAGCGTGCCAGGACAAGGATTATGCAATTTGTCTATTCAGGAGATTGTTCCTGTGACTCTTAAACAGTAATACTTTGTTTTTTTAATTGTTGAACAATCTGGTGTCTTACCCGAGGCATCGTGATTTGCTTAGGGATGTGTTGTTATGAACATTGCGTGTTTAATCATTAAATAAAAGGCGTTTTTCATGTGCCAATATTGCAATCTCTGTTTTTCTTGTTTTGTGTTTTACAATAAAATGGCAACGTGGTTATTCGCTTTATACGCATTTTGAAGCATTTAACCATTCCTTTTGCAGGATAATATTTTCAGATGACATCATTGAACCACCTATGACTTGTCCCGACTTCGAGCACCCGGTATTTCAGGCCGAAGAAGAGATTGTTGAAGATGGTGACGTTCCCGAAGAATTGTCTTGGTTGGTGAAGCAAGAAGAACGAGTCATTCTGCCTCATGAGGAGGTCATCGAAAATATTAACCTGGGGCCGGAAGGGGTTGAAAAGAACATCCGTATAGGGGCCGCGCTGCAGAGCGACGTCAAGCATAGACTGGTTGAAATGCTCAGAGAGTATAGTAATGTGTTCATTTGGTCGTATGAAGACATGCCTGGGCTTGATACAGATATGGTTGTGCACCGTCTGCCGTTGAAAGAAGAATGCCCGCCGGTCAAGCAGAAGCTTCGCAGAACTAGACCTGATATGGCAGTGAAAATTAAAGAGGAGGTTCAAAAACAGTGGGATGCTGGTTTCCTAGCTGTGACAAAATATCCCTCATGGGTCGCTAACATTATACCAGTGCCAAAGAAAGACGGTAAAGTAAGAATGTGCGTAGATTACCGAGATTTGAATAAAGCGAGGCAGAAAGATGATTTTCTGCTTCCTCACATCGATGTGCTGGTTGACAACACTGCTCAATTCTCCGTATTCTCCTTCATGGATGGCTTCTCGGGCTATAATCAGATTAAAATGGCGCCAGAGGACATGGAGAAGCCTACTTTCATAACGCCTTGGGGAACATTTTGTTACAAAGTGATGCCCTTCGGATTGAAGAATGCTGGGGCAACGTATCAGCGTGCAATGAAGACTCTTTTCCATGATATGATGCATAAAGAGATCGAAGTTTATGTCGATGATATGATTGCCAAATCCCAGACGGAGGAAGAGCATTTGGTGAATCTGCTGAAGTTATTCAAAAGGCTTAGGAAGTTCAGGCTGAGACGGAACCCTAATAAGTGCACCTTCGGGGTGAGATCGGGTAAACTGCTGGGGTTTATCGTGAGTGAAAGAGGAATAGAGGTCGATCCTGCTAAAATAAAAGCAATACAAGAAATGCCGACGCCTAGAACAGAGAAAGAGGTGCGCGGGTTTTTAGGGAGGTTGAACTACATCGCTCGGTTCATATCTCACCTAACAGCTACGTGTGAACCATTATTCAAACTGTTGAAAAAAGATCAAGCTGTAACGTGGAACGAAAATTGTCAAAAGGCGTTCGATAAAATAAAGCAGTATTTGTAGGAGCCTCCTATTTTGATACCCCCAGTGGCAGGGAGACCCTTGATTATGTATTTGACAGTTCTTGAGGGAAGCATGGGTTGTGTTCTCGGTCAACACGACGAGACAGGAAGAAAAGAGCATGCGATCTACTACTTGAGTAAGAAGTTTACTGAATGTGAATCTCGATATTCAATGCTCGAAAAAACTTGTTGCGCACTAGCCTGGGCCGCCAAGCGTTTGAGGCAATACATGCTGAATCATACAACCATGCTCATCTCGAAGATGGATCCTATCAAATATGTATTCGAAAAGCAGGCATTATCGGGGAGAATTGCCCGTTGGCAGATGGTCCTGACTGAATACGACATCCAGTATGTCTCGCAGAAGGCTATAAAGGGGAGTGTACTGTCTGAGTACTTGGCAGAGCAGCCTATTGAAGATTACCAATCGATGAGGTTTGATTTTCCTGACGAGGATATCATGTACCTAAAGATGAAAGATTGCGAAGAGCCGTTGCCAGACGAAGGACCAGAATTGGGTTCCAAGTGGAAGTTGATCTTTGACGGAGCTGTAAACGCCTACGGTAGCGGAATAGGGGCAATCATCACTACTCCACACGGGTCGCACATCCCGTTTACCGCCCGATTGACCTTTCCGGTTACCAATAATGAAGCCGAATACGAAGCTTGTATCATGGGGCTTGAAGAAGCCATTGATTTGTGAATCAAAAATCTGGATGTATACGGAGACTCAGCTCTGGTGGTGAATCAAATAAAAGGAGAATGGGAGACACGTCAGCCCAATTTGATACCGTATATGAACTATGCGAGGAGATTGTTGCCTTTCTTTGACAAGGTTGAATTGCATCATGTACCACGAGCGGAAAATCAGATGGCTGACGCCCTGGCCACTTTGTCTTCCATGTACAAAGTCAACTTCTGGAATGAGGCTCCCAGAATTGTTATTTCTCGGCTCGACAGACCCGCCTTCGTGTTTGCCATTGACGAAGAATCTGATGATAAACCATGGTATTTTGATATCCTTAATTTCCTGAAGAATAAAGAGTATCCGGCTGGGGCATCCAGTCACGATCAAAAGACTCTCACGAGATTGGCGGGTAATTTCTATTTGAATCCGGATGGTGTCTTATACAGAAGGAATCACGATTTGGTGCTGTTACATTGAGTAGATGAAAAAGAGGCAAAGCTGCTCATGGAGGAAATACATGAGGGTACATTTGGTACGCATGCTGGTGGGCATGCTATGACGAGGAAGCTGCTGCGGGCAGGTTATTTTTGGCTAACTATGGAAACAGATTGTTTCAAGTTTGCGAAGAAGTGTCATAAGTGCCAAATCTATGCTGATAAGATCCATGTGCCTCCAAGTCCTCTGAATGTGATGTCGTCGCCATGGCCATTCTCGATGTGGGGAATCGATATGATTGGAAAGATCGAGCCGACAGCTTCTAATGGACACCGGTTCATTCTGGTAGCAATCGATTATTTCACCAAGTGGGTGGAAGCGACGTCTTATGCAAATGTGACTAAGCAGGTAGTAGCCAGATTCATCAAGAGAGATATCATTTGCAGATACGGAATCCCCGAGCGGATAATCACTGACAACGGTTCAAACCTGAATAATAAAATGATGAAGGAGCTCTGTCAGAGTTTTAAGATCGAACATCACAACTCCTCCCCTTACCGACCCAAGATGAATGGCGCTGTTGAAGAGGCCAATAAGAATATAAAGAAGATCGTTCAAAAGATGGTGGTGACCTATAAGGGTTGACATGAGATGCTACCCTTCGCTTTGCACGGTTATCGTACGACGGTACGCACATCAACCGGGGCAACCCCGTTCTCGTTGGTATACAGAATGGAAGCAGTGTTACCATTGGAGGTCGAGATTCCTTCGCTGAGGGTATTGCGAGACGTCCAACTTGACGAGGCAGAATGGGTGAAAGACAGGTTGAACCAGCTGAGTTTAATGGATGAGAAGAGGCTAGCTTCTCTAGCATATGGTCGTTTGTACCAGAGCCGAATGAAGAAAGCATATGATAAGAAGATACATCCTCGGAGCTTTCAGACGGGCGACCTTGTGCTGAAAAGGATTCTCCCGCCGCAGGCAGATCATAGGGGCAAGTGGACCCCCAACTACGAAGGGCCACACGTTGTCAGAAAAGTCTTTTCAGGAGGGGCTTTATTGTTGTCCACCATGGACGGTGAAGACTTTACGTCGCCTGTGAATTCGGACGCAGTTGAAAAAATACTTTGCTTGAAATTGACCCGCTGGACAAAAAAAAGAGAGTCCAGGCAAAAATGGGGCATCCTGGCGAACCAAAAACAGAATGAAAGGTTCGGGCAAAAGTTAGGGATAAAATTGAAAAAATGTACACCCGCGAAGTTGAAAACCTACACTGGGCGGCTTCGGCAAAAAAGGGTATCCCGGTGAACTGAAAACCCGTAAAGGGCGGTTCACGCAAAAGTTAGGGATTTGAAAAGCAAATGACTGCGGTCCGAATTCGATACTGCATTGAGCATTGGTGCGGGAGAATATACTCGAGGGGTCGATTATCAGATACAGTCTCTTCGGAAGTATGGATACCGGGAAAGCATTAGAGTCGGGCGAGTCATAGGAGGATCAACTCATGATGTTCGTCTGCATCCAGTTGCCGATATGTGTACAAATTTGATTTGTCAGTATATTTATGCTTCTTGTATATTTGTTGCGCGTAGCTTCCTCTTTTCAGGAGTTACATCCCGTGTACAAAACTCTGCCCATTTAGGGGCCCTATCAATAAAACATGTTATTCAGTATGTGATGCTGATTCTTTACTGTTTTGTGCATGATAAACGCCTAGGTTTAATGAAACTAGCGTGTGTATAACGTCACTGGCCCTTGCCAATAATTGCTAAAACTTTGAATTAACTGAAAATAATGTCACTAACACTAACCTGAATAGATTTGATTGCGTAGACTTGTCTTGTCTTGTTTGTGTTGTTGCAGGGTTCGTAGCCGTATGAAGTGGACGATCAAAGATCGCAGTATTGACCAGAAGCTCGTAACGAAAAGACTCGATCCCCACGCAGGTCGTGCTTCCGAGATAATTTTGTTCCTCACTGAAGAAGGATCAAATTTCCCAGCTAGTCGTAGCTTATCCAAAGGACATTCTCCAGCAAAGTCGTTCATCCACAGCAGAGTTTGGCGATTCCAAGATTGTAGACTGTATTCAGACAGTGTGGTGTCCCCCGAAGAGGATTCCCCCATCCCGAGCAGAGTGGTTTAGCCTCAGAAGATTAATATTTCCAACTTGTGAGCTGTACTCAGGCAGTCTACCCTTCCTGGTAGGGTCATTTACTCTCCCCCAGCGGAGTCAGTTGATTTTCCCCAAGAGAATCGTCCCGTCCCCAGCGGAGTTCTCTTTCCAGCAAGTGTTTTCTTTCCTTCCAGTGGAACTCGAAGATTAAAACTCTCCCCGGCAGAGTTGGTGGTGTGTCCCGGCGTTTATTTTGTCAGAATACCGTGTGATACCCGTTCACTCCCCAGCAGAAGTCCAATCCTGATTGGCGCATTCAGTTATTCCTCAGCGAAGCGGGCTTCATTCTTCCAGCATTTATGTTGCTGGAATAATTCTGTGACACCTGGTTATCCCCAGCGGAGTTGGCATTGTCTTCAGCATTTATTTTGCTGAAGCGGTTTCTGTATCCCAGCAGTTCGAGTCTGCATTTGCATTGGCATATAGTGTCATACTTGCATCCACCAAATAAAGACGCGTAGCATCTCCATGTCGAATGGAGCATGGTGTCATTGTCAAGCATATGCATTTTGAAACATGAACCAGGTTGGCTAACCGTTTGTTTCAAGTATTGTTCTCTTGCAGGTTGAGGAAGCTCTTGATCAAATGAATTACCAAACATTCAAGATCTCGACGTGAGACATTCAACGATAATGTCAGTTTTGGCCTTATTCCCCACAGAGTTATCATGATAAATTTCTCTTTGTCCCCGAGCAGAGTTATTGGTGTAAATGTCTCTTGTTTTCCCCACCAGGGTTGCTTGTTGAAGTGTCTCTAGTCCGGCCAGCGGATTACTTTCTTCAAAGTTGTTGTTACGTCAGCATCAAAGGGTTTCGTGAATCAGAATTTCAGAGGCTGCCGCCGGTTATCAGAACAGGCATCCGGTAGTTTGGTTTCCAAATATCCCCAGTAGAGTCCGCCTCAAAGTCGCTGTCACGTCAGTGCTAAGAAGTTTGTGGGTTGGGACCAATGGAGAAATGAGTCCTGATGTGGACGATTTTATTGATGGGATTTCTTCGTGCTAGAGAAGTGGGTGTCCTAACATGGACAGATTTATTTCCCCAGGTTGATGAGATGTGCTAGTCCTAACGTGGACAGATTTGATTTCTCCGTATTGATTGAATGTGAAGTCCTGACGTGGACAAAATTGATTACTCTTCGCATTGGTGTCCTAACGTGGACCATTTATTCTCAGCAAATATCTTTCTTCGTAATGGTGAAATGTATGTCCTGACATGGACAAGTTCATAGTTCCTTGGGTTGACAAGACGCGCGAGTCCTAACGTGGACAAATTTATCTTTCTTCGTGTTGGTAGAGCATGAGTCCTGACGTGGATAGATTCGATTTCTCGGTATTGAGGGAATGTGTGTCCTGACGTGGACAAGTTTTATTTCCTCAGCGAGTCAAGAGGTGAGTCCTGACGTGGACAAATCAAGACGAAAAGTGATTCCTTACGTGGAAAGATGTATTCCTTACGTGGAAAGATGTATTCCTTACGTGGAAAGATGTATTCCTTACGTGGAAAGATGTATTCCTTACGTGGAAGAGTTTTATTCCTTACGTGGAAAGATGTATTCCTTACGTGGAAAGATGTATTCCTTACGTGGAAAGATGTATTCCTTACGTGGAAAGATGCATTCCTTACGTAGAAAGATGTTAGTCCTAACGTGGACAAGTTATTCCTAACGTGGAAGAGTTTTATTCCTTACGTGGAAAGAAGTTTATTCCTTACGTGGAAAGAAGTTTATTCCTTACGTGGAAAGAAGTTTATTCCTAACGTGGAAAGGTGAGTCCTAACATGGACGATGTATTCCTTGCGTGGAAAGGTTAGTCCTAACGTGGACAGGTTATTCCTAACGTGGACAGTTTATTCCTAACGTGGACGATTTATTCCTGACGTGGACAATTCATTCCTATGTTGATAGGATCCCCTCGTGCTGATGAAATGCAGACGAGTCATCCCTGTTGCACCCTAAAATTTGACCAACCGGTTCTCCTATCTGACTCGTGGTTTAATTTCATATTCACAGCTCAGATGTATGATTTTTGTGCACAAGCAGGGGATATCAGAGTTTACAGCTTGATTTTCGTCTATCAGATATGGCAGACCCAGTCCAGATTATCGGGGTTTTATTTTCGGGAAATTGTGCACTCCTCGGTGATTTTTCAGTGATTTTGGGATATTCTGATGCCCGGGGTTCTCTGTTCGATTCGATCTGGTCTCGTGCGCTTTTATGGGGGTCATGTGCATTCATCTGCATTTTTAGGATTTTTATAGACTTTTTGTGAATTTTTAACAGGCTTTATAGATTTTTCTAGAATTTAAATAGGGTTTTTTGAATATTTTAACAATTTAATTCTCTTTATAGGATTTTATAGAATTCTTAAATAGGTTTTTAGAAAATAAATAAGATTTTAAATAGTTTTATCATTTTAGAATAATATGGTTTTTCTTTTAAATCATTTTTAGGAATTTTTCTATAGATTTTAAATAGGTTTAAGTGTTTTTTTAGATAATATAGAAATAATATAGTTTCTTTTATTAATAATAGATGCTAGTATTAAATAATGGTAGAAGTTTAATAGAATTAGTAGAAATATAGAATTAATTAGACTTTAATTGACTTTTTAGAGTTTAATTAGGTTAATTGATTTTTTAGAGTTAATTAGGTTAATTGTTTTTAGATTTAATTAGGATAATATAGAATTAATTGACTTTTTTAGAGTTTAATTAGGTTAATTGATTTTTATAGAGTTAATTAGGGTTAATGTTTTGTTTAGTGGTCATTAGTTTAATCAGGATATTAATCAGTTCTTTTTTTACAGTTTTTTGCATTCATTTTTCGTATGGGCCCAGTGAGGCGTTTTTTTTGTTAAGGCCCAATTCACAATTGACTCAGCAAGTCCAGAAATAATCCAAAGCAGTCCAAACTTCCAGCGCACACTAGAATCTTCCAGAAGTGTCCACGCGTTTCCAGGGTAATAAAAGCAGACACGTGTCTGCAAAAGGAGGACCCACGCGTTTCTCAATCTCCACGCCACCACAGCCACTCAGAGCTCCCAGACTCCTCCACGCGTCCACAGGTGTCCCCACCACTCTCTCTCTCTCTGCGCATGCGCGCCATCTGTCCTCCCCACATCCCTCACCGGAGATTCACCAGAACGCCACCGGCGGCCATGCATCAGCCGTAGCCCCCACCGCCGGCCACCGCCAACAGACTCCGGCCACCGGAATCTGCAAACACCAGGAAATCACCAGATTATCTTCTTCTTCCTCCGATCGTCCCTCCGTCACCTTCATCATCGTCGCCGGAATCATCAAACCTTCAAGCAACATTTCTCCAGAAATCACCTTGAACCTTCATACCTTCATCCAAGATTTTTCCAGAAACACAACAAGCTCCATCAATTTCTCCAGAAACTCTTTGTTCTTCATCAATTTTTTTTTCCAGAACGATATCAATCTTCATCAGTTTTTTTAGAACAACATTCATTCATCCTTCTTAAGCATATTTCCAGAAATCATCCTCAGACGTTCAATCTCCAAGCAACATTTCCAGAACCTCCAATCGCGTTCAAGCTTCCAGGAGATTCTCAAATTTCTTCGCTCAGAACTTCATCATAGCATCAACAACTCTCTTCAACAACGCGCGCCTGATACATAGTAGATCTTCAAAGATCCCTGTTTCCGCTCGCATTAATCCAGGTATGCCTTTCTGAAACTCCTTACATGTTCTTCTTTAGAGTGTGTTGCGTTCAAGGATCCATGGAGTAGTTAGGGTTTTTTAGGAAGTGATTTGGTGCGTGGTTGTATGATACTGGGATTCGAGAATGATCTTGATAATGTGTTTGATGGTGGGATTGAGATTTTCTTGAGAGAGATACGAGGGTTTCAGAAGGTTGTGTGAGATGAATTGCAGAGATAGATTGAGGGAGACGATGGAACGGCGTTAGGGCTAGGGTGAGAGTGAACAGTGCCAGAAGGATGGAAGTGACTGAGTTTTGTTTGTTAGGGTTCGTAGTGGACGCTGGGCTTAGGCCCAAGCGTATTACTGAACGTTACACCTCAATTACTCAATTCCCACCCCCCAGCGTGCGTGAGAGACTGAGTGATTAGATTGGGCCCTATGCCCAAATTGCTAACTGCGCCCCCTGGGAATAAGCCCAGTAATAATATTAACTGGAATTTGCTAGCGCTGCACCCCCTATAGGTTTTTTTTCTGATTGTTTTGATCTCAAACCTGGGCCTTACGCCCTTTGCTTCTACCACCCCCAGCATAGGCCCAATGTAGATAATAACCTGAATATCTTGCTATTTGAACCCCATGTCATTTTCTTTTATTGTTTTGATATTCTTTTATATTTTCATGGTTTGTAAATAATTCATAAAAAATGTAAATAATTGTTTTTTTTTAATAATTCTTTTTCTACCATTTCATGAAAAATGTTAAGAAAATTAAATAAAAATAAAAAGTCATTTTATTTTTGTTTCCTATTTTTGTGCATATTTTTCAATTAATTGATGCTTTTTAATATTTTCAATGCATGCATATCATTAGAAAATTCATAAAAAATGGTAGATTTAGTCAAATAATTCCGTTCTTTTTTCTGTAGACTCGTAATTCAGTGTAGAATTTTACAGTATAAAAACATTAGCTCAATCATGCATTTTCATTTTAATTGCATTTGTTCACTGTCATTGATGTTGAATAATTTGGTCTGTGGATATGTCTGTGTTGCTGATTTTAGTTCTTTCATCTGGTATGGAATTTTGTTCTGATTTTTCAGTATGTTATCCTAGAGCCATGTAGGTTTCCCATAGTTTTTTGATAGATTTTTGTAGGGTGTTCTGATGTGATTTGTCTGAGCCTGAAGATAGGAGAAGTCTTGATGACTTCTGACTTTGAAGTTCAACTGTGGTTGAACTTCAGAGATAGTCTCTTGTGGTTTGTTGGCCTGTGGGTTCTTCTTGAAGGTGGGAGCTGATGGAGGTCCTGTTGGAGCTTGCAGAGAGGCAGTGGATTGAGGCTTAGTCTAGGAGCTTGTTGTCTGTTTGTGAGGTTCGAGATCCTGAAGTTTGAAGGGAGTTTATGGTACTTTCCTGAGGAAGGCACTATGAATGACTTTCATCCTTCCTTCTCACCTCTTTCTTAAGTATCCAATGATGTCGGAGCCGACTTGTGAGTTTAATTCTTCCTGAGGAGGAATGTAAACTGATCACATGTTGTTGAGCCACATGGGATACGATTCCTAAGTGGAAGCCCCCTAGTATTTTCCTGAGGAAGGTCCTATGGGTCTATTTCACTTAGTTCCATTAGTTTATCTAGGATTTCTTAAGTATCCAGTGATGTTGGAGCCAACTTGTGAGTTTAATTTCTCCTGAGGAGGAATATAAACTGATCACAGTTGTTGAGCCACGTAGGATACGATTCCTAAGTGTCAGCCTCCTAGTACTTTCCTGAGGAAGGTCCTATGAGTATGCTCACTTAGTTCCCCTAGTGCATATAGGTATTTCTCAAGTATCCCGTGATGCCGGAGCCTTCATGTGAGTTTAATCTCTCCTGAGGAGGGATGTGAACTGATCACAGTTGTCGAGCCGCATAGGATATGACTCCTGAGTAGTAACCTCCTGGTACTTTCCTGAGGAAAGCACTATGAGCTTGTCTGCTTAGCTTCCTTTCTCTGGTAAGCTTATTCTGAAGCTTGGAGACTAGGATTGATTCCTCCTGCTTAGGGTTTTGATTAGATTCTTGCTTAGATCCCTGCTTTGGGTTTTGTATAGGGTTGTTTAGAGATAGGTTAGGAGCTTGTTTCAGGTTTGTTAGAGGCCCTGCTCAGGGTTAGTCTCTTTGTGTTGTTTGACTTGTATGATGTTATGTTGCATTAGACTTAGGTATTCATCTAGATAGTTCTGAATAGGTGCATCCTAGAAGTAGACTTTGTATGCATGAGAAGTTGAGGTGGTCCTCCTTCTGCTTGTTTGTTATTGCGTGGCTTTGCTTGTTGGTATTTGGTAGAGTTGAGCTCCCTTGCCTCTGTGGTCTGCGGCCTCTGTGCCTTGTTTGTCTAGTTGTTGCATTCATGCATATTTTCAGTATTCCTTTGCGTTGCAATTTCTTGTTTGTAGTTCAATCCTGTTGCCATGATCCCTTAGGAGCTCTGACTTCTCCGCTGCGGAGTTGTTATGATAGACATTAGGATGGCCAACCAGGTGTGATAGCAGTAGGTAGATTCCCTGTTTCTCAGCTATAGTTCTAGGGTTTCCCTTTCCTTTCTGTAGGAGCTTTTGAGTAGCTTGACCCGTAGTTAGCTGAACTACAGCTGCTCTGATTCCTCGTTCCAGACGAAGATATGTAGGCATAGGATGCGATATCCTAGCGAGCACACTAACGACTAACCTTTAGTTCTCTCGCGGCTGTGCGATCGAGACTTTCCCGCTAACGACTAATTGTTATCCTTTTCTCTTGCCCGAGCGCACTTGAGACCAGATCGTAGTTGTAGGTTCCCGAGCCTTAGAGACCAGTTTGTTTGCTCACTGTTGTGTGAGAGCCCCTGTTTACCCGTAGTTAGTCGAACTACGTTTGCTCTGATCTTTCATATCAGATGGAAGTACGTAGGCACAGGATGCGATGTCCTGGCGAGCAACCTTTCCCCCGTTTAGACGTAGGAAGTCGAACTACGTTGACTCTGACTTTCCCATTGCACGAGGGAATACGTAGGCCCAGAACACCGTATGTTCTGTCGAGTCCTGTCCTTTTATTTTCTTTTCAGACCAGCCATTAGCGTAGATAGATAACACACCCTTTTACCTATAAACACCAAGCGTGGATCCCATCGAGTACGATGGACGTGAGGGGTGCTAATACCTTCCCCTTGCGTAACCGACTCCCGAATCCAGGTTTTGGTTGCGATGACCATACCTTTTCCCGTCTTTGCGAGGTTTACTTCGAGCGTTTCCTTTCCCGCTCTGAGGGATAAATAACGCACGGTGGCGACTCTCCTGTCAAGCCGGCGCCGATTTTCGCAGTAGCGACAGCTGGCGACTCTGCTGGGGATGACCTGAAGCATCTAGGGACTTTTCCCATCCCTTATGCTGGGACCGTTTCCCATCCCCTACGCGAGTCAATCCTAGCGCTTGGATGTTTATTGGTTGGGTGTTGTGCATATTGTGTTTTACTTTTCTGCACTTTACTTTTCTGTACCTTTACCTTTCCGCATTTATTTTCCAGCATTATATTATCATGATTATTGCTGTGGGCTAAGGGAGGTTACTGTGAGTGAAAAGCCGGACCTGGGCTTGAGTACACACCTAGATATAGTTGTAGAGAAGTAGTAGACGAACCTGTCTGCTGAGCAGGCACAGTTCCCTACGAAAATCTGCGCTCAGACGAGATTCTTGCAGAGGTGCTCCTTTCCGGTCCTGAGGATCTGAGGGGAGTCCAGACGTGAGGGTTGTCGACTCTGGGGACCGATCATTTGGAAGTCAGCTAAGTGAGGCCTCTTCATGACTTGATGATGCCACTCCTTCTGGGAATCGTATCGTCACTCATGAAAGTCTGTGACGCTGACAACCGCATAGGATGCCGTACCTTTGTCCGTGGATTAGGTTTATCCTACCTGTGAGAGAGACTGGGCTATTGCAGGAAAACCGGCCTTCAGAAACCATGATTCAGTATCTTTATCAGATGGTGTTCTTGATTTATCTCCAGGTGTGTAGTCTGGGTCAGATGGGTTTCTTATCTGAGGTTGATTCTATTATCAGATGGTATTCTCGTCAGATACAGAGGTTCAGATGGTTTTCTTACCAGGGGATTGATATTTTGAGTATCAGATGGTAGTTAGTGACATGAGATTCTGGTGACCGTGTTGATTTTCTGTTCATGATCACAGAGATATTCCCCTTCAGGCTACAGCATAGCCCCTGTGTTCGCAGATTGCATTATTTATCATATTGCATCATTGCATTACCATCTGCATTCAACTAACGTGTGTGTGTTGCAGGTACGTATTTTCCCTTCCAGTTCTGGTGTTTGTTCCTAGCAAGACATGGAAAACCTGAAGAGAGTATTGCCCTATAAGTTTCCGTCGCCGAATATCAGTCTATTGTTAGAGTTGATTGCTATTGCTAAGAAGAGAGGAATGGGTGACTTCAGAAAGAGATATGGGAGGATTCTGACCTACGTTTATCAGCCATCTGTCTACGAAACCAGCGGCATCTATACTCTGTTACAGTTTTACGACGCGGAGCTCAGGTGTTTTGTATTTCCCGACTTCGTTTTGGCTCCTACCCTGGAGGAGTACTCTGCACTTCTGGATATACCGATCCGTGAGCAGATGCCTTTTTATCGTACGGACGCTGAGCCTAAGCTGGCTGAGCTTTCTGCCATTCTGTGTTTGAAAGAGTCTGAGCTGTCTGGGAAGATGATCAGAAGAGGAGACGTATGGGGATTTCCGTTGGATGTCTTAGTGGAGAAGGCTCGAGAGTATGCCCAGAAGGGTAAATGGGATGTTTTTGACGTCATTCTTGCTGTATGTGTGTATGGTATCGTATTGTTCCCGAACATTCCTGATTTTGTTGATTCTGATGCCTTCTATATTTTGGCTGCGGGAAATCCAGTTCCAACTTTGCTGGGAGATATCCACCATTCAACTCATTATCAGAATGAAAAGCGACGAGGAAGGAATGTGTCTTGCTGTGTCCCTCTCCTATGCAGGTGGTTCACCAGTCATATGCCTAAGTCAGGCCCTTTTGTCACATCTATCAATTCTTTAGGATGGCCCGAGCGCTTAATGGGATTAACTGCTGAGAACGTGGTATGGACCAATAAAGAGGTATTTGGAGCTGAAGTCATACTTAAAGGCGAAGGATTCCCGAATGTTCCGTTAATAGGAAGGAAAGGTTGTGTCAACTATAACCCTTCTTTATTGATCAAGCAATTTGGGTACATACCTCAAGGAGCGCCGAAGCCCGAGGAGATACAGGAATCTCTGTATCTCACCGGGGCAATAGGGAAAGAGATGCTAACCAAACTTGAGAAAGCCTGGAAAAACTTGCACAAGAGAGGGAAGCTTTCAGGTAGCAGAGGGGATACTCGAGGTCCTAGCCCATATGAAGAATGGATTCGTGAGCGAGCAGTGAAGTTCCTTATGCCGTATCCAGCAGTTCAGCCATTGCATCCTCCTCCGGTAGAGGAGCCTACCACTGTGGACATTCAGGTTTACAAGCAGCTGATGACGGAGAAAGAAGAGCTAGCAAGGGCTAAAGAGGCTTTAGAGCAGGAGAATGCCCAGCTTCGGCATGAAAAGATTGAAACAGGATATATTTCTAAGCAACAGGATGAAACTCTGAAACATCTGAAGACTACGCTATTGGAATTGTCTGAAACCAAGAAGCGTCTGGAGTTAGATGTAGACTCCGTTAGTAGTGTGTTGGCCACCAAGAAGCAAGAGCTGGACAGGGCCTACACAAAGATAGCCAAGTTCAGAGAGCACTGGGATCTCACTATGACCAAGCGCAAGGAGCGAGAAGAAGAGCTGAAGACACAGATTGCTCAGTTAGAAGAGCAGGT
Source organism: Lathyrus sativus (assembly GCA_963859935.3). Taxonomy (NCBI): domain Eukaryota; kingdom Viridiplantae; phylum Streptophyta; class Magnoliopsida; order Fabales; family Fabaceae; genus Lathyrus; species Lathyrus sativus. Next base: position 219,874,017 of record OZ012741.1, read on the forward strand.
CAAAGTGAAGAACGAAGAGCTTGAAGAAGAAGCCTGTCGCCGATACGAGGCCGAGCGTAAGCTGATAGATGCCATGAAGAATTTGGAAGATTTCCAGCATAGAGCAGATGCCAAGAGACCCAAACCTGGGGGCGGTGCCAATGATAAAGCTTGGGAAGACTTTGTCAGAGACATCCAGGGGACAGTCAGGAAGAGGGATCGACTGATAGAAGGTTTGATTTATCAACCAGATCATGCAGAGACAAAGAAGATGGTCGAAGACTTCCGCAACCGTACCCGTATTTGATTTCTCTTGCATTCTGTATGTTGAGATCACCACCAGGCATGTTGGCTGGGATCCTCTTTGTCATATCAGCTGTATGGAGCATAGTTATGTAACTTCTTGACAAGACAGTTATTCTAATCAATATATGAGGGTTTTCCAAATATTGTCTTTATGGTTTACCTCGTCTTGCTACCACTGACACTGGAATTGGAGGGAAAATATCTCCAATGCACACATGCACGTTAGCATTTTTGTATTTCTGTTTGCATAAATCATATTACATAGCATTTAGCAGGTCAGAGCACTTATCCAGCCTTTCTTTTCACCAGAAAGTGATTCTCGGGGAATTGTTTGAAGCAAGAGTAGAGTGGAGACGACCAAGGGGTTGAAGCAGATTTGAGCAGAATCAAGCAGTGTAGTCAGTTACAGGTAACCGGTAGCTATGTCTGAAGACAATTTCCAGGCTCCTAACACTTTGGCAGGGTTTACTGTGGCGCCCAACCATCAGCATGATTCTATGGAAGGCTTCCCGCAAGCAAACAATCTTACTGCAGACCAAGTCGTACAGCCAACTGTTGAGAACCGAGACCGACATGAGCAGTTTGTTGCCCGAAATGAACACTATCCTCCTGATAACAATCAATGTGTTGCTTTCCCCGTGATGAATTACCGGAGAGATATTCCAGTGACCGGGTTAGTAGATCCAAGAGCTCTTGACTATGGTAGAAGAGTCCGAGTGTTGGAAGAGCAAATGAAAGCCTTGGAAGCGAAAGATGCCGTTAACCTGGATGCTGTAGCCATGTGCTTGGTCCCCGACCTCGTGTTGCCGCACAAGTTCAAAGTGCCGGAATTTGAAAAATACACGGGAGATAGCTGTCCAAAGCTGCATTTGATGATGTTCTGCCGAAGGATGACTTCGTTTGTGCGAAATGACAAATTGATGATCCATTGCTTTCAGTATAGCCTGACTGGGGCATCGTTGAGATGGTATGTGCAATTGGAGAGTAATCAGATTCGAACATGGGTGGATTTAGCCAGAGCTTTCATAAAGCAGTATGATTACAACTTGGATTTGACTCCTAGTCTCGTAGATCTGCAAGAATTGTCCCAAGCGGAGAATGAATCGTTCAGAGCGTATTTGCGAAGATGGAAAGAATTGGCTGCTAGTGTTCAACCACCGCTTCCGGAAAGGGAACTGGTTGACATCTTCTTGGGTACTCTGAAAGGCCATTATTTTGACAAATTGTTCAGTTGCACAAGCTTTGTGGTCCTGATGAGGCTGGGAGAGATTGTTGAGCGAGGACTCAGGAGTGGAAAGTTTCGAGGTGTTCCTTACGTCCCAATTAATAAGATTGAGTTAGTTGTCAGCTCTCAAGAAGAGTGGGAACGAGATGACGCCACCTCAGAATCTCTAGCATCTCAGGATCAGTTTTCAGACACTTCAAGTCAACGATCATCCTATCGCCGATCGCGTCAGCATGCTCCACGAAGGCCAAGGAAGCCTGAAAGGCAGTTTACTCAGCTACCGGTGTCGTACAGTCAGTTGTTGCCAGATCTGGTCAAAAGTGGATTGGTAGTGCCGAAAGAGACTAAGCCGGTGATTCCACCGTATCCTCCAGGTTTTGACGCCAGCGCCCGCTGTGAGTACCATGTTGGGGCACAGGGGCATTCCACCAATGATTGTAAGGTGCTTAGAAGTCAGGTTCAAGATCTGTTAGACTCTAACCGTATTTGCATCACTCCTCAGGGTCTTGTTCAGATTAATGATTTTCCATCCTCCAGTTGTGCGGGTTCGTCAGTTAATGTCATGGAAGACTCCACAGGAAGTGTGTGCTCCGAAGATTGTCAATCAGAGAGTTCAGTTGAATATGGGGGAAGTTTCTAGAGGTTTCTGTGCCGGGTGTCGTATCTGTTTTCTCTGCCTAACCCGTTTAGCTTTTGTGCATCAGTATTTGTCGACCATCACCAGGATTGTTGGCTGGGGTCGTTATATTCAGACTCATTTGTGCTTACCTGCTGATTTTGTTGGTTGTACATGTGTGGGAGATGTTCATCTGTTTGCTTATAGCTTGGGTTTCTCTTTATCTCGTTGTGAATATGTGTTTGCTTTCTGCGCTGCATTATCATTTAGCAGGTCTATCAGAACCGTGGGCCTTATTTCCTCATCATCCAGTTTGTTGCAGGAACTCCTTCAGAGATATGGAACAGAATCAGTTTGAATTGATCGAAGTCCAAAGCCAGCTAGAGCAGATGATGAGAGACATGCAAGAGATGCGTCTGGAGCAGAAGATTCTCAAAGAGGAGAACAGTCAGCTGAAGACCCAAGTGAGCCTGATCATGGAAGTAGTCAAGAATGTGCTTAGGAAAGAAGACGATCAGCTATTTGAAGCCGCAATGAAGAAGCTCGCGCCGTCTGTGCATGTGGAACCTGAGCAGCAACAGAGGATACATCCGGCTCAGCGAAGGATCCAGGAAGGGAAGCCAAAGAGAATGTTTGAGGCACCGCCTATGACATATGCTGAGCTCTTGCAGGCTTTATTGAGGTTTAATCTGGTTGAGAAAAGAACGTTGTCGCCACCAACGAAAGTGTTTCCTCAAGGGTACGATGCCAGTAAACAATGTGAGTTTCATTCCGGGGCATTCGGACATGACATCGAGGGTTGTCATGCTTTTAAGCACAATGTTCAAGACCTGATTGACTCGCACGATATTGAATTCACGCCGGGCGGCGTAGCTGTGCATATTGCTCCTGTCTCAGTCGATGCTAAGATGACAGATGTTTCTAAAGCTGCAGTGGGTCAGAAGCGTATCCTGGACTCCATGGTGTCAGAATCTCCAGGCCCACAACTGTTGCCTATTCCTGGGGCAGATCTGAGAAAGCAAATGGCTAAGCATAAGGAGAGCGTTAATCAATACGTCGAAGATCAAGAAACCGATGTTGCATTTGATACGAAGGGTGCTCAAGGGTCAACCCGATACCAGCAGCAGCAGCCTCAGCAACAGAATAATCGGGGGTATAAAAGAGGTCAGAATCAAGGTCCTTTGGCAAGCCGTCATTTGGAAACTCCTCCTATACCATACGCACAGCTTCTGCAGACGTTGCTTCAGCTCCAATTGGTTCATAAAAGGACATTGGCTCCCTTAACGGGACCACCACCACCGGGGTATGATGCCGACGCTACTTGTGAGTTCCATACCGGGGCACCAGGCCATACGGTTGAGAACTGTAAAGCATTTAAGCACAAAGTGCAGGATCTGCTGGATAGTGCAGCAATCAGCTTCGGGCCAAGAGGTCCTAGAATCATCTGAATGAAAGAGGAAGAGCTCTATAATTTGGCCGGGTCGTTGAAAGCAGATCAGGACAGCAGCGAATTGCCTCTAATAAAGATAGCTGGTTCAGCAGCAGGGCAGATATGAAAGCCCGGTTCTCAGAAGCTAGCATATTTTCTTTGTTTTAGCTTGTCATTTCTTTACATTTGTAGTTGCTTTCCTGTTTGAATTTGTAATCTTGTTTGTAAAACTTGTTGTTTTCATTTCAAATTGATGATAATGAAATAAATATGCATGGTTTTGATTAAATCCATTCGTGTTCACTAACATGTTTTTACAAATGTCCACTGCTTCGGTCAAGAAGAATTTGGGGAGGATGACGAAAATGACCGACATGCAACTACCGATAATGTATGCTTTTGAAATAAAACCTGCTGATGATGTACAGGCATTGTTTCAAATCCCTAAACACCGGAGATATAAGGAAGATAATCCCTTGTCAACCCCTTTGAGCCTTGTAGTAGGAGTTTCTTTCTGAAAATGAAAAACCCTCAATCATAACCTGGGGCAGGGTAGGTGTTAGCTAATTTGACCGAGCGTCCAAATTGCAAAAGGAGTGTCCGTTCGAGGATCGATCACATCCCTAGAGGTCGTGCCTAAAAGACCACAGTGGTTCAATCAAGAGTGGGACAGCCACATCATTCCCCAAAGAGTCAGGCAATCAGTGTCACGCGACTTATTCAAAAAAAAAAAAAAAAAAAGAGAGAAGAATGAAAAAGAATCAAAAGCCCGCTAAGTCAAGAAAACTTCAAAACAAATGACTTAGGCAAAAACGAGGGCATCCCGCTGGACTTGAAAAAAAAAAAAATCAAAAGAAACTCAAAAGGAGTCAGTCCGGACAAAAGTTAGGGATATGAAAAGAAAAAGATGAAAAGGATCAAAAGAAAAATCCTCGATGGAAATACAAGTCGTGTGACCACAAATGTCAAAGACGAAAAGTGAGTGGCTGTCACTCCAAAATCCAAAAGTTTCTCGAACTATCATTCCTATTTTTTCAGCCTCTGAGAGGTGAGCGCTAAGGTCAAATTAGCTGAACGTAGGATGGGAGAACATCAAGGAGAACGGGTGGGTTAAAATAAACGTTGAGCCTTTATCCTTCCTTTCAAAACCATGAACCTGACCACGTTACAACCTTCAAAAGTCCTGATTGAAGCAGGTTGTTTCGAAAGCATACACCGGTAAAGGTCGCGTCGATTCTGACTCCTAAAAAGGTTCCTCTTACCATGTTGATACTGATGTTGATAAATGTTGTGTGCATTATATGCCATAAACTGTTTTTCCTTTTCCCAGTGAACAGATTGGATGTCAAAACTGTCATATGTGTTGCATTAATACATCTTTTATGCATAACGACTTGTTTTACTTGCGAGTAAGCGCTGGACAGCAGAAAAGCTTCCTACAATGGAAAGTATGGTCAAGATAGAATGCAGAACGCCCAAATATTCCGAGAGCAGGGGCAAGCTTTTATTGTGATCCCCAGTCAGGTCAGCTTTTCGAAGTCAGTTATTCTGGGGCAATCAGGTTGAGATTCGGTGAATGCGTCGTAGTCAGGAGGTGCTACTCTGAATCAGATAATCAAGGAGTTGCAGTCAGGGGCAGACCACCTTAAGCGCGCAAAGGTTTGTGCGAGGAGCATTCAAGGTGAAGTATCTCAGAAGATCAGAACGCTGAGGTATGTTATATCAGACCATCAGGGCTCAGATTTGCAGATTTCCTTCCGAGGACTATCCCCACAGATGTCATATAAGCTGGGGCATATCAGAAGCAAAAGGATTGTTGTTCTCCGTACCCACAGGGTCATTCCGAGTTATTCGAGCGGATGCAGTCGATTGTCGAGAGCGAGATGAATGCGGGAAGTTGTGTCACTATCCCTTGACTCTTCACTAAAAGGCTGTATATTCAGAAAGAATGTTTTCCAACGTCAGTTGTACCTGACCCAGCAGATAGCTTAAGAGCTCAAATCCATGTTTGCGATTACTGTGAAGCCCATCCGCGTTGGCGCATCAATTTCCAGATCCGAGCTTCATCAGCGCGCGGGAGGACTCCCTCCATTGTCTCCAGCAAAGACCAATTTGTCATTGGCAGGGATAAGCTATCCCCCAGAGGAGTCTAATCATATTCAGCACGTCTGCTATTTCACAGCGGAGTTATATACCCCAGCAGGGTATTACTTCGTCAAGGTGTTCGGTTAAGTTCCCGGTATCCCCAGCAGAGTTGATTTCACTCTCCCAGCATTTATTTTGCTGGACGATTCAGTGATATCCAGTTTATCCCTAGCAGAGTTGGCCTCGCCTTCAGCATTTATTTTGCTGAAGTGGTTTTCTGTACCCGGCATCTATTTTGCCGAAATGGTCCTCTCCGGCAGCTCGGGCCCGCATTAGCATATTGCATGCATCATATTTGCATCATACCTGCATGACATTTCCAGAATGCGTAGCATTTCCATCCAGAATGGAGCATTACGCCATAGAAAGACTAAAGCATTTGCATGTGCATACAAAGCATAAGTCAGATTTTATATCAGCCTCATATGGCACGTGAATTACTCTGTGATCAGTTCAGGGGCATTTATCCAGCAACAGTATTCAGACGATTCAGCGGATTATTTGTATCTCAGATCATACAGCGATTATGCTTTGATCAGTCAGTCATCTGATGTTGACAAGCTTTTCTTCCCGTCAATTCATATTGACGATGTGTTCCTCCAATGAATGGATTTCTCCGACGTCCTGAGTACGAATGTGGTTTTCTTTCCGTCTATCCATAGACGATGTGAAGTTGCGGGTGGTCACAGTAGGGCTGCCAGGAGGGGTTTCCCCAGGATATGCTTTCCTTACCGTCTATCAGTAGACGATGTGAAGTTTTGATGAATCTTCAATGGAGTTCAAAATAGAACTTTTCTAGCAAGTGGCTTTCCTTTCCGTCTATCAGTAGACGATGTGAAGTTTTAGTTACTGTTCAGCGGGTTTTCTTATTGCCAGATCATACATATGATAAGGTGTTTTCCCCAGCGAGTCTTCTCCGGCTATCCTTAGTTGTTGAGGAGTTTCAGAACGATATTGTGGATATTGGTTCTCTTTCTGGTTATTGGATATGATGACGTTTAAGAGGGACTTTTCTGACCATCAATCCCTATTGATGACGAGGCTCTTCGAAGAATGTTCAGTTTTCGTGATTGTCGATTCTTATTGACGACATGATTCTTTAAAAGGTGGTTTTTCTTACCGTCGGTCCATACTGACGATGTGGCCCCTTCAAGGATATTGATCTTTTCCATCAATTCCCGTAGACAGAAGAATTCTGAAATTCAAAGGATGGTGTTGAATTGCGTTATGGTGTCTTTCCGTCTATCTTTAGACGATGTGAGTTTGGAGATTATGAATGTCTTTCCGTCTACCCTTAGACGATGTGAATAATGATTTGTTCATCAATCAGGATGATGCCGTCTACCCTTAGACGATGTGAATAATGATTTGTTCATCAATCAAGATAATGCCGTCTACCCTTAGACGATGTGAATATTGATTTGTTCATCAATCAGGATAATGCCGTCTACCCTTAGACGATGTGAATATTGATTTGTTCATCAATCAGGATGATGCCGTCTACCCTTAGACGATGTGAATATTGATTTGTTCATCAATCAGGATGATCCCGTCTATCCTTAGACGATGTGAATATTGATTTGTTCATCAATCAGGATGATGCCGTCTACCCTTAGACGATGTGAATATTGATTTGTTCATCAATCAGGATGATGCCGTCTACCCTTAGACGATGTGAATATTGATTTGTTCATCAATCAGGATGATGCCGTCTACCCTTAGACGATGTGAATAATGATTTGTTCATCAATCAAGATGATCCCGTCTATCCTTAGACGATGTGAATAATGATTTGTTCATCAATCAGGGTGATCCCGTCTATCCTTAGGCGATGTGAATTTGGAGATTAATGTTGTCTTTCCGTCTATCATTAGACGAGGTGAGTATTCAATCAGGGTGTCTTCCCGTCCATCTTTGGACGATGTGAGTATATTTCTCTTCCTGCCTATCAGTAGGCAATGTGAAAGAATCAGGTATGTTGTTGCAACCCTCAGGGTTTGTCATATGGGAAATCACAAGCAACGGGTATTCAAATCAGGAGTTCTCTATCAGATGATTGATCAGTTTGGTGCCATAATGACTGGACTCGGTTTTCTGGACTTTATTCTCCAAGCAGTTTACAGTATATGCTCGCGGTTGGCAAATTTTCGGGTTTTATTTGTATTCAACCGTCTCGTACCTCTGAATGTTTGAAGGCTGAACGCTCTTCAAACCCTCCAGGTCCAAGTCGCTTGAATAGGGGCAGCTGTTGCACCCTAAAATTTGACCAACCGGTTCTCCTATCTGACTCGTGGTTTAATTTCATATTCACAGCTCAGATGTATGATTTTTGTGCACAAGCAGGGGATATCAGAGTTTACAGCTTGATTTTCGTCTATCAGATATGGCAGACCCAGTCCAGATTATCGGGGTTTTATTTTCGGGAAATTGTGCGCTCCTCGGTGATTTTTCAGTGATTTTGGGATATTCTGATGCCCGGGGTTCTCTGTTCGATTCGATCTGGTCTCGTGCGCTTTTATGGGGGTCATGTGCATTCATCTGCATTTTTAGGATTTTTATAGACTTTTTGTGAATTTTTAACAGGCTTTATAGATTTTTCTGGAATTTAAATAGGGTTTTTTGAATATTTTAACAATTTAATTCTCTTTATAGGATTTTATAGAATTCTTAAATAGGTTTTTAGAAAATAAATAAGATTTTAAATAGTTTTATCATTTTAGAATAATATGGTTTTTCTTTTAAATCATTTTTAGGAATTTTTCTATAGATTTTAAATAGGTTTAAGTGTTTTTTTAGATAATATAGAAATAATATAGTTTCTTTTATTAATAATAGATGCTAGTATTAAATAATGGTAGAAGTTTAATAGAATTAGTAGAAATATAGAATTAATTAGACTTTAATTGACTTTTTAGAGTTTAATTAGGTTAATTGATTTTTTAGAGTTAATTAGGTTAATTGTTTTTAGATTTAATTAGGATAATATAGAATTAATTGACTTTTTTAGAGTTTAATTAGGTTAATTGATTTTTATAGAGTTAATTAGGGTTAATGTTTTGTTTAGTGGTCATTAGTTTAATCAGGATATTAATCAGTTCTTTTTTTACAGTTTTTTGCATTCATTTTTCGTATGGGCCCAGTGAGGCGTTTTTTTTGTTAAGGCCCAATTCACAATTGACTCAGCAAGTCCAGAAATAATCCAAAGCAGTCCAAACTTCCAGCGCACACTAGAATCTTCCAGAAGTGTCCACGCGTTTCCAGGGTAATAAAAGCAGACACGTGTCTGCAAAAGGAGGACCCACGCGTTTCTCAATCTCCACGCCACCACAGCCACTCAGAGCTCCCAGACTCCTCCACGCGTCCACAGGTGTCCCCACCACTCTCTCTCTCTCTGCGCATGCGCGCCATCTGTCCTCCCCACATCCCTCACCGGAGATTCACCAGAACGCCACCGGCGGCCATGCATCAGCCGTAGCCCCCACCGCCGGCCACCGCCAACAGACTCCGGCCACCGGAATCTGCAAACACCAGGAAATCACCAGATTATCTTCTTCTTCCTCCGATCGTCCCTCCGTCACCTTCATCATCGTCGCCGGAATCATCAAACCTTCAAGCAACATTTCTCCAGAAATCACCTTGAACCTTCATACCTTCATCCAAGATTTTTCCAGAAACACAACAAGCTCCATCAATTTCTCCAGAAACTCTTTGTTCTTCATCAATTTTTTTTTCCAGAACGATATCAATCTTCATCAGTTTTTTTAGAACAACATTCATTCATCCTTCTTAAGCATATTTCCAGAAATCATCCTCAGACGTTCAATCTCCAAGCAACATTTCCAGAACCTCCAATCGCGTTCAAGCTTCCAGGAGATTCTCAAATTTCTTCGCTCAGAACTTCATCATAGCATCAACAACTCTCTTCAACAACGCGCGCCTGATACATAGTAGATCTTCAAAGATCCCTGTTTCCGCTCGCATTAATCCAGGTATGCCTTTCTGAAACTCCTTACATGTTCTTCTTTAGAGTGTGTTGCGTTCAAGGATCCATGGAGTAGTTAGGGTTTTTTAGGAAGTGATTTGGTGCGTGGTTGTATGATACTGGGATTCGAGAATGATCTTGATAATGTGTTTGATGGTGGGATTGAGATTTTCTTGAGAGAGATACGAGGGTTTCAGAAGGTTGTGTGAGATGAATTGCAGAGATAGATTGAGGGAGACGATGGAACGGCGTTAGGGCTAGGGTGAGAGTGAACAGTGCCAGAAGGATGGAAGTGACTGAGTTTTGTTTGTTAGGGTTCGTAGTGGACGCTGGGCTTAGGCCCAAGCGTATTACTGAACGTTACACCTCAATTACTCAATTCCCACCCCCCAGCGTGCGTGAGAGACTGAGTGATTAGATTGGGCCCTATGCCCAAATTGCTAACTGCGCCCCCTGGGAATAAGCCCAGTAATAATATTAACTGGAATTTGCTAGCGCTGCACCCCCTATAGGTTTTTTTTCTGATTGTTTTGATCTCAAACCTGGGCCTTACGCCCTTTGCTTCTACCACCCCCAGCATAGGCCCAATGTAGATAATAACCTGAATATCTTGCTATTTGAACCCCATGTCATTTTCTTTTATTGTTTTGATATTCTTTTATATTTTCATGGTTTGTAAATAATTCATAAAAAATGTAAATAATTGTTTTTTTTTAATAATTCTTTTTCTACCATTTCATGAAAAATGTTAAGAAAATTAAATAAAAATAAAAAGTCATTTTATTTTTGTTTCCTATTTTTGTGCATATTTTTCAATTAATTGATGCTTTTTAATATTTTCAATGCATGCATATCATTAGAAAATTCATAAAAAATGGTAGATTTAGTCAAATAATTCCGTTCTTTTTTCTGTAGACTCGTAATTCAGTGTAGAATTTTACAGTATAAAAACATTAGCTCAATCATGCATTTTCATTTTAATTGCATTTGTTCACTGTCATTGATGTTGAATAATTTGGTCTGTGGATATGTCTGTGTTGCTGATTTTAGTTCTTTCATCTGGTATGGAATTTTGTTCTGATTTTTCAGTATGTTATCCTAGAGCCATGTAGGTTTCCCATAGTTTTTTGATAGATTTTTGTAGGGTGTTCTGATGTGATTTGTCTGAGCCTGAAGATAGGAGAAGTCTTGATGACTTCTGACTTTGAAGTTCAACTGTGGTTGAACTTCAGAGATAGTCTCCTGTGGTTTGTTGGCCTGTGGGTTCTTCTTGAAGGTGGGAGCTGATGGAGGTCCTGTTGGAGCTTGCAGAGAGGCAGTGGATTGAGGCTTAGTCTAGGAGCTTGTTGTCTGTTTGTGAGGTTCGAGATCCTGAAGTTTGAAGGGAGTTTATGGTACTTTCCTGAGGAAGGCACTATGAATGACTTTCATCCTTCCTTCTCACCTCTTTCTTAAGTATCCAATGATGTCGGAGCCGACTTGTGAGTTTAATTCTTCCTGAGGAGGAATGTAAACTGATCACATGTTGTTGAGCCACATGGGATACGATTCCTAAGTGGAAGCCCCCTAGTATTTTCCTGAGGAAGGTCCTATGGGTCTATTTCACTTAGTTCCATTAGTTTATCTAGGATTTCTTAAGTATCCAGTGATGTTGGAACCAACTTGTGAGTTTAATTTCTCCTGAGGAGGAATATAAACTGATCACAGTTGTTGAGCCACGTAGGATACGATTCCTAAGTGTCAGCCTCCTAGTACTTTCCTGAGGAAGGTCCTATGAGTATGCTCACTTAGTTCCCCTAGTGCATATAGGTATTTCTCAAGTATCCCGTGATGCCGGAGCCTTCATGTGAGTTTAATCTCTCCTGAGGAGGGATGTGAACTGATCACAGTTGTCGAGCCGCATAGGATATGACTCCTGAGTAGTAACCTCCTGGTACTTTCCTGAGGAAAGCACTATGAGCTTGTCTGCTTAGCTTCCTTTCTCTGGTAAGCTTATTCTGAAGCTTGGAGACTAGGATTGATTCCTCCTGCTTAGGGTTTTGATTAGATTCTTGCTTAGATCCCTGCTTTGGGTTTTGTATAGGGTTGTTTAGAGATAGGTTAGGAGCTTGTTTCAGGTTTGTTAGAGGCCCTGCTCAGGGTTAGTCTCTTTGTGTTGTTTGACTTGTATGATGTTATGTTGCATTAGACTTAGGTATTCATCTAGATAGTTCTGAATAGGTGCATCCTAGAAGTAGACTTTGTATGCATGAGAAGTTGAGGTGGTCCTCCTTCTGCTTGTTTGTTATTGCGTGGCTTTGCTTGTTGGTATTTGGTAGAGTTGAGCTCCCTTGCCTCTGTGGTCTGCGGCCTCTGTGCCTTGTTTGTCTAGTTGTTGCATTCATGCATATTTTCAGTATTCCTTTGCGTTGCAATTTCTTGTTTGTAGTTCAATCCTGTTGCCATGATCCCTTAGGAGCTCTGACTTCTCCGCTGCGGAGTTGTTATGATAGACATTAGGATGGCCAACCAGGTGTGATAGCAGTAGGTAGATTCCCTGTTTCTCAGCTATGGTTCTAGGGTTTCCCTTTCCTTTCTGTAGGAGCTTTTGAGTAGCTTGACCCGTAGTTAGCTGAACTACAGCTGCTCTGATTCCTCGTTCCAGACGAAGATATGTAGGCATAGGATGCGATATCCTAGCGAGCACACTAACGACTAACCTTTAGTTCTCTCGCGGCTGTGCGATCGAGACTTTCCCGCTAACGACTAATTGTTATCCTTTTCTCTTGCCCGAGCGCACTTGAGACCAGATCGTAGTTGTAGGTTCCCGAGCCTTAGAGACCAGTTTGTTTGCTCACTGTTGTGTGAGAGCCCCTGTTTACCCGTAGTTAGTCGAACTACGTTTGCTCTGATCTTTCATATCAGATGGAAGTACGTAGGCACAGGATGCGATGTCCTGGCGAGCAACCTTTCCCCCGTTTAGACGTAGGAAGTCGAACTACGTTGACTCTGACTTTCCCATTGCACGAGGGAATACGTAGGCCCAGAACACCGTATGTTCTGTCGAGTCCTGTCCTTTTATTTTCTTTTCAGACCAGCCATTAGCGTAGATAGATAACACACCCTTTTACCTATAAACACCAAGCGTGGATCCCATCGAGTACGATGGACGTGAGGGGTGCTAATACCTTCCCCTTGCGTAACCGACTCCCGAATCCAGGTTTTGGTTGCGATGACCATACCTTTTCCCGTCTTTGCGAGGTTTACTTCGAGCGTTTCCTTTCCCGCTCTGAGGGATAAATAACGCACGGTGGCGACTCTCCTGTCAAGCCGGCGCCGATTTTCGCAGTAGCGACCAATCCCCAGCGAAGTCGCCGAGATTTTTCGGGTTGAATGCTGATGGAGTCCTGACGTGGACAAGTTTTAGTTGAGATTCTTCGTGTTGACGAAACAGGCGTCCTAACATGGACAAAGTTCTATCCCTGTGATGATAGAATCTTTTTCAGGCTGATGAAAATAATCCCCAGCACGATCGCTAATGGATCAGTTGGTTGCTGTAACAATTAGATTCAGTTGATGGATGTCGTTCCCCAAGCAGTAGTGCAGTTTATTTCTGCGGTTGGCAAATTTCCGGGTTCTTAGTATTCAACCGTCTCGTACCTCGAATGTTTGAAGGCTGTTCCCTCTTCACCCAATCGGGTCCAAGTCGCTTGAATAGGGGCACCTGTTGCACCCTAAAATTTGCTCAACCTACTTCACTTGGTTTATGTTTCAATTGCATTAGCATTTGCATATAAGGTCATGTACATAGTCTAATCATTTGCATAGCATAGCATAGCAAGTTATCCAACAAGGGACCAGGCACTATTCTCATCTCTATGAACCTATCAAGAGGTTCCTATTCAAATTCAATCTTATCCAAGTCATCAGAAAGAAATTGAAATCTGAGAAGTCAGTGGATCAAGTAGTGGATCTCTCTCCTATCTTGAGTGTATTTGAAGATCATCAAAGAAGTTGTGAGCTGTGAATTGAGCATGGAGGGTAGATAGACATCATGGAAGACATGGAGAGTCATTTTGAAAGTGAGACAAGTCATTGATATGATCACAAGAGTTGCAGTTGAAGACAGTCAACTAGGGTTTCATCTGGGTCAACCCTGGGTCAACCCTAGGTCAAATGATTGATTGAAAGGCATTAAGGTCTATTGGAGAGATGTGGGGTTCATCATTTGACATGTAGAGAAGGATGTGGTGTTTTTCCAAGAAGAAATCAAGAGAAATCAAGAAGAAGGGGAGTTTCTAAATTAGGGTTTCTGTGTAAAATCCCCTAGTTTAGGTCAAACTTCCAAGCAAGATAATTCAAAATGCAAGCTTCAAATGGATCCTTGGCCAACATGAAACTTGTAGAGGATCTCAATAAATTTAATTTGAGTGGTGGAAGGCATCAAGGAGATTTATAGAACTCAAGTTATGGTCCCTGCAAGTTACAGGTCATCTGAGGTATCTGAAATTTTGTCTGTGAAAGTTACCTGTCTTCCAAGCAATTTTTACCCCTCAAGGAAATTTCAAATGAATTTATGGTCAACATAAGTGTTGTTCCTCATTGTCTTAGCTTTCTAGAAAGGTATGGTATGCCTTCATCTGATTTGTGGAACTCTACTTATGGCCTTGGCAGGCAAAGGGTATTTTGGTCATTTGAGAATTACAGGTCATTTCAAGCCTATGCCCAAAACTCATACAAGGAAGCTTCAAATGAAAAACTTCACAACATCAAACTTGCTCCAAATGACATTTTGAGTCTAGAAAAGTGATCATGAAAGTTTGGAAATGCTCATAGCTAAAGGTTTCAAATTTGGTCATTTAAAGGTGAATTTAATGAATAAAAGTGACATAAAATTGAGATTTTTCATAACATGGCCAAATAGGATGAAATTATAGGTCATTTTGATTGGAAAAAATGTTTTAAGAACATTGGCAAAAGTAGATTTTTGAGTTTGGGTCAAAGTTTGGAAGTTATGCTAGTTGGCTTACAAAGGAAGTAACATAACCAAATTCACAAGGAAAGTGTGCACAAGAAGTTTCTACCAAGTTCTAGAGTGTTCTATGAGTGTCGATATATTGAGTAGAGTGGCTTCATTCAAGGTTTGGTGATTCATTTTGATCAAAATACGAAGTTTCATCTCATTCTTCAAGTGTGCAAATTCATCCCAAACTCTATCAAACCTTCATCAATTTCCAAAATCCTTGATCCTATCATCATCTATATCCTTCATAGATCCAATTTCCATCAAAATCTGTTTGAATTGAAGAGGAATTCGTGCTATACAAGTGTATCATCCAAATTGCAAAAGGAAGTGGTTATGGCAATCCAAGGAGTTTGAGCAAGAACCACTGCATACAGAATCAAGAATCAAGTTTGTTGATCAATTCCCAAGCATTGCAAGCTTTGGATCCAAGGAATTCTGCATCTGTTTTCATCTTCAAACCAGGTTTGTGTTTTCATCGATTCGGATAGATTTAGTTAGCATGATAGAGAATCATTAGGTTAGAATGGTTAGGATTGGTTAGATGATTGTTTCTGATGACTTTGAAGGCAATTCATGGAGGTTACCATTGAAGCACCAAATCTGTTAGGGCTTAGAACACCTAGGTTAAGGCATGATAGTCTTGGTTAGATAGATGAAAATGATCAGCAAAGTGTGTAGTTTGTGTTAGTGTAAGAGTTAGCAAGAATTAGCATGGTTGATAGTAGTGTAAAATGGTGGAGTCAAAGTGTTCTAGCTATCGGGTTTGGACCTGGAGGGAGTGTTGGAGAAAACTAATACCATGGTTGTGTAGAGGGAAGGATGTAGATCATTTTTGATCTTTACATCGTGAGATTTCATTGATAGTTGAGGGAGAACAGAGGGATGGAAGATTCATGCATGGAGAGGATTTTTCTGAAACCTAGGGTTTCCAAGGAGGACGATGAAGGAGGACCGTGAGATCAAGCGTTGGACTTTGACTCTCAAACTAATCCAAGGGCTCAGATTTAAAAAAATTTGGAGGGAAGTATTGAAGCAGAAACGCAGCGTTTCATTAATAGAAACGACTGGGCTCAAGTAACCATTGCTATTCCCACCCCCTCAACGCAGGCCCATTCCAATTATAACTAAAATTTTTACTCATTGCACCGCTTTTGGTTTTTTTTTTATTTTCTTTTGAGTTTGCTGAGTAGCTGAGCCCAGACGCGCCTTGCTATGCGCGCCCCCCAGTCTGGGCCCATTTTTTTTCCAATGCTTTTAATTACTGATTGCACCCCAGCCCATTTAATTCATATTAATCTCATTCAATTTTTTTTAATTCTTTAAAAAATCATAACAAATGGAAAATTGCATATTTTTAATTGGTTGTTTTTGCATCCTTTTCATATTTTTGTTAAGAAAATTTTCACATAATAAAATTAGCATTTCATTTTAGTTTTGTATTTTTAGTATATTTTTCTTTTAAATAGGTTTTGAATAATGCTTAGTTTAATGCATGATATTGTTGATTTTAGTTTAGTTAGATGCTTTTACATTTTGGACCCATTCTTTTTAGGGTATTTCACTTAGAACTTTAGCTTGTATATAAAATATAATTCATGATTTTAGGACTTAATTTAGATGGTTTGTTTAGGTGTGATTAGGAGAAGCAAAACTAGGGTTTAGAGATAACATAGGTGTAGTAAATCATTTCTTTTAGGAGTTGTAGTTTGAATTTTGGAGTATGGGACTATAGGGATATTATGGGTAGATAATAGATTCCTTAGAAATTACTAGGTTTCCCCTATTCTATTATTACTATTGGTATATTGCTTGTACTTGCTTGACTGTGTGGTGTGCCCTCTCTAGGGTTATTTTTTGACTGTGTGGGGTATTGGGCTTGCTGGGGGCTTGGGGTTTGAGCTGAAGACTGTGCTGATGAGGCCCATTGAAGATTAAGAGAATGAAGACTAACTTCCAGAGTTGATGAGGAGTATCTCTTGCTGGCAGCTGTTGAAGGTTATAGGGTCTAGGAGTTAGGCAGAGCTCTAGAATAGCAACTTGATTCATAAACATGGAAGTTCTTGTCTACCTCCATTCTTTCTCTATGATTCAAAGTCTCTTTTAAATACCCACCTCCTTCCTTTGGAAGGATTAGTGAATGTATTTAAAAGATAGAACTTTTGAGAGAAAACTGTTTGTATCATGTTAACAGTCAGTAGGCCACCCTTGGTAGGCAATTGACCGTTTAACATCCATTTCATCTTGTTGACTGATACTCATCTTGGAGATTGAGACTGGAAGAAAAGCCCTGAAGACTGATGATAGAGACTTTGCTTGAAGGCTTGAAGATGAAGACTGATGCTTGCTTGGAGCTTGTAGATGATTGAAGATGACTTGAAGACAAATGTTGATGAAGACTGCTGTTTGCTGTTTATTTTTGCTGTTTATAATTTTTTTGGATGTATTGTTTGAATTTCTCTGACTGTATTGCTTGCTAATTGACCTGTTAGGTTGAAAGTGAATTCTGTTCACTTTTGCCTGTTGTTTTCTAGGTTCGAGGTTGAGTGGGACTCCCTTGCCTCGCTTGTATTGCTGCATCCATGCATTTTACTGCTTTATTGTATATATGCTATCGTTTCTGTTTCCGTCTATTCCCTTAGGATCTTTGATTCTCTCCGCGCAAGAGAGGAACATGATAGACACTAGGTCTTAACCCATGCATGATAACATTAGGTTAGTTTGATTCCCTTTTCAACCATAGGTTAGAGTTCTGTCTCTTCTTTCTCAAAACAAACAGAAAAACACAATAAGATTTCAAACACAATAAAAGACACTTCTTCCGTAAAAGAATGTGAACTCATCAAAACGTCATTTTTGTCCGCTTGGACTCTTAATCAGGAGAAAACCCTTTTCAGAAGGAGATAAAAGCAATCAAAACAGACTTGTGTCGTACGTGGCCCGAACTACGTTTGCTCTGATCTTTCATGCTGTATGAAAGTACGTAGGCATAGGATGCGATATCCTAGCGAGCAACCTTCCCCTCCTTTCCAGTAGGTAGGCGAACTGCGTTGACTCTGATTTCTCATTCCAGACGGGAATACGTAGGCATAAAGTGCGATATTTGCCGAGTCCCTTTCTTTCTTTTTAACCCTTAACCTTTAGTCTAGATAGAATAACAATCCATACCTGAAAACAAGCGTGGATCCCGTCGAGTACGACGGACATGAGGGGTGCTAATACCTTCCCCTTGCGTAACCGACTCCCGAATCCAGGTTTTGGTTGCGATGACCATACCTTTCCCGTCTTTGCGGTAGGTTTACTCTGAGCGTTTCCTTTCCCTCCTGTGGGATAAATAACGCACGGTGGCGACTCTTCTGTTCAGCCGGCGCCGATTTTCGCAGTAGCGACACTATGGTCCCACTCTTTCATGATATGATGCATCAAGAGATCGAAGTGTATATAGACAATATGATTGAAAAATCTCAAAATGAAGAGGACCACTTGAAAGTACCAACTACGGCTAAATCCGGCTAAGTGCACCTTTGGGGTTCGTTCAGGAAAACTACTCAGTTTCGTTGTTAGTCAACGAGGAATCAAAGTAGATCTCGTTAAAGTTAGAGCAACTCAAAAAATGCATGCTCCTCAAACAGAAAAACAAGTCAGAGGTTTCCTTGGAAGGCTAAACTACATCTCCAGGTTCATTTTTAATCTGACGCCTACCTGCACACCGATCTTCAAGTTGTTACGAAAAGATTAAACGGTGATATGGAATGGAAACTGCCAGGTCTCATCTGAGAAGATCAAGAAGTATCTACAAGAGCCTTCAGTATTAATTCTTCCGGTGCCAGGAAAGCCTTTGTTCATGTACATGACAGTACTGGAAGATTCAATCGGTTGTGTCCTAGGCCAAACTGACGAGTCAGGAAAGAAAGAGCATGCAATATACTATCTGAATAAGAAATTCACAGATTGCGAGAGTTGTTACTCCCCTCTAGAGAAAGCATGTTGTGCCCTAGCTTGGGCAGCCAAGCGTCTGAGACAATATATGATTTGCCATACTGCGCTGCTGATCTCCAAGATGGACCCAATAAAGGTTAGCCAGATGGCATATGCTCTTGTCAGAGTATGATATTCAATACGTCGCTCAAAAATCCATCCAAGGCAGTGTCTTGTCAAAACACCTTGCTAAGCATCCTGTGGATGATTATCCACCGCTCAAGTTTGATTTTCCCGATGAAGATGTAATGTACACAGTGGGAAATGATGTTTGATGGAGCGTCTAACAAGAATGGACATGGTGTTGGAGCTGTCTTTAAAAATCCAACTGGAGGTTATACTATCATCACCGCCTAACTTTGTTTCTCCTATACCAACAATATAGCCGAGTATGAAGCTTGCATCCTGCGATTTGAAGCTGCTATTGATCTTCGTATCAAAGTCTTGGAAGTGATCGGAGATTCTGCTTTAGTGATCTACCAACTCAATGAAGCGTGGAAGACCCGAGATGAAAAGTTAATCCCTTACAAAGATCACATCCTAGAGATGATTGAATACTTCGATGAAATAACTTTCAAACATGTGTCGAGAGCATAAAATCACATTCCCGATGCTTTAGCCATGCTAGCATCGATGCGGAAGGTCCAGTTTGTTAACGAGGCACCTCTAATTTGCATTGAGAGAAGGACTGTACCAGCATATGTCATGATGGTAGAAGAAGAGTCTGATAAGAAGCCCTAGTTTCATGACATCAAGAATTTCCTTCAGAATTAGGATTATCCGGCTGATGCATCCAGAGTTGACAAAAGAGCTATACGAAGGTTATCATCCAAATTTTTCATCAGCAATGGAATCCTGTACAAGAGGAACCACCACATGGTTCTACTTAGATGTGTTGACGAAAAAGAAGTATATCTGCTAATGACTGAAGTGCACGAAGGGACATTCGGCACCCATGCCGGGGGGTATACCATGGCGAAAAAGATTTTAAGAGCTGGATATTTTTGGTTGACCCTAGAGACTAACTGTATCCTCTTCACGCGAAGATTCCACAAATGTCAAGTCTATGCCAAAAAAGTGCATGTCCCTCCGCATCCTCTCAATGTGATAACATCACCATGGCCATTCGTGATGTGGGGCATAGACATGATTGGAGCAATAGAGTCCAAAGCTTCCAACGGCCATCGATTCATCCTCATCGCAATTGATTACTTCACCAAGTGGGTAGAAGCAGCATCATATGCGAATGTAACCAAGCAAGTGGTTGCCCGCTTCATCAAGAAAAAGATTATCTATCGGTATGGCATCCTTGACCAGATCATCACCAACAATCTGAATAAAAAGACGATGAAAGAACTTTGTTATAACTTCAAAATCAAGCACCATAATTCTTCTCCGTACATACCAAAAATGAATGGTGTTGTCGAAGCTGATAATAAGAACATCAGGAAAATAGTACAGAAGATGGTCGTAACCTACAAGGACTGGCATGAGATGCTACCATCCGCTTTACATGGGTACAGAACATCGGTGTGCACTTCGACAGGGGCAGCCCCTTCTCCTTGGATTACAGAATGTACGCCACACTGCCCATCGAGGTCAAAATACCATCTTTAAGGATCTTAATGTAAGCCGAGCTTGAGGAAGCCAAGTGGATAAAAGAGAGGTTCGATTCATTGAATCTCATTGACGAAAAGAGGATGACTGCCATGTGTCACAACCAAATTTATCAACAAAAAATGAAAAGGGCATTCAACAAGAAAGTTCTTCTCAAGGAATATAAGGAAGGGGTGCTTGTGCTCAGAAAAATCCTACCTAGACAAAAGGATATGCATGGAAAGTGGATGCCTAACTATGATGGTCCTTTCGTAGTGAAGATTGTTTCCTCTGGAGGATCTCTAATTCTTGAAACGATGGACGGTGAGCAGCTCAAGTACCCCATCAATTCGAATGCAGTAAGAAAGTATTACGCCTGAAAAGGGAAACCTAGAAAGGTGACTCAAGCCAAAAGGGCGCTTCAGCGGGTCGGAAGTCTAATGGAACAATACCGTCAAATGCAGGGGCAAAAACCTCATCAAAAGTGTTGAAGAAAATCATTGTCTGCCATTCTCGTCAGAAGCAGCGAGGCATATGGATCGCTAGTTAGTAGGACCAGATCATTGTTGGATTTTGTAACCCTTTCTGTTTTCCATTTTTCAAAAAAAAAATTATTTGTTCCCGAGACTCTACCCTTTGTAAAGTTCTCGTCTATTTAATGAAATCAGATTTCGGACCAATCATTGTTATGATCTATGTTTTGTTATGCAAATTTCACTTATTCGTTAATAATGATTTTTGAAAAGCAAAGTGTCTTGAAAATTTAAAATTTTGGTTTAAGGAAACTAATTTAACAAAGCACGATAAAACTCTAGAGGTGACATGACAGAATTAAACAACTCTCAGAGCAGTAAGAAGCTTACTACTGTCTCTGACCAAGGACGCGCTCGACGGTCACCCCTCTACTAAACTAAGACCCCTCTTCTACAGGTTGGCAAGAGCATTGATTACTTCCCGAAGGTCGTTTCTTCCCCCCAGAAAGAGCTTCATCCAAGATTGTGACATTAGGATTCAGCGTGACGGCTTTCCTCCTTGTGTTTCTTGCTTCGTTGTTTCCTTTTCCCTTGTGGATCGATCTGCATATGCATTTGCATCATATCATTAGCATACGCATGTGGTTGCATTGTGTTGCAATGAGAATCGGATATCAAGCTATTGAATTAACTTGAATCTTAAATTCTTTGAATTCACAACCGGACTTTAATTTATTCAAAGGAAAGGTCTAAAGAAAGAAAAACCCTTTTCGCAATGTAACAACATCGCTAAGAAATTCGGGGATCGGGGGTTAGTTATGCATAGGGTAGGTATTTCACATCCTAAACATCTGTAGTACTCTACAGGAACCTTTTGTTTGTTTGTATGCTAAGTTTCTAAGTGTTTGTTATGGATTGGATAAAGGGTGTAGGTTAAGACCTAAAGATATATACCCTAAGTTTTCTCGCAAAGACATCGCGTCCCCTGCCTACGTATCCTAACTAGGATAAAATCAGAGCAATCATAGTTCACCTCACTAGGTCTGAAGAACACTTGATTACGATCAAGGTTCAAAGGGGAACAAACATTACAATGTTTGTATAGAGTTTAAGGAAACTCTCTAGATCTAAGTTGAACACTCAAGAAGGGGGAGTAAGTAATCATGACGATGATTCTTACATAGAGTTAACAAACTCTATTCTAAGTTCTAAATGATAAAGCATTCCTAACAAGGGGTGACTTTGTAGACTTAAGTAAAGTCTAAAGGACAGGTTCCACTTAACTAAGTGTATGAATGACTTAACGAAGTCGAGGGAGAGATGAGCTATCTATGACCCAAAGGTCAACAAAAAGACTTTCCTTTGGAAGGATAGAAGAGGAGACAACTTAGATGAGAACTAAAGAGTTCCATCACTTGGGGAAACTAAACTTAACAAAGCATAAATATCAAACAGGAGAAACACAAGAAACATGGTTACGACCAAGCATATACAAGGATGTTACAACAAGCAAGTACGTTAAAATAGGAGGAAAATAGATAAATTCATGGTGACAACCAAAAGAGGACAAAGCCCTAACATGTTAACAAACACAAGGGAGTCAAACACAATCAAATCTTCCAAGATAAGTCAAACATGGTTTAAGAGAAATTCAACAAGATGCAAGGTAACGACCCTAACAAGGAACCAACTTTCAAGTAGGCAACATGCATTGTTGAATATGAAAAAATTGAAATATTCTTCCATTAAATGAAAATAGACAATATTATGAACCCTTTGCAAAAAGAATGGATTAAAAATAGTAAAACATGAAGAAGTTATGCAATGTTGAATTTTGTGAAGAAAACAAATAAATGAAGGATAAAAAGAATGAAATTGTCATGACAAGAGTTGAACTCATGCCCTCATATTTACCAACACAAAACCTTACCAACTAGCCCAATACACGCGCGTGCTAAAGGGATGGAAAAGAAGAAGAAAATGATGAAAGAACAAGAGAATCATAACAATGCCAAAAAGGGTCATCACTGAGGATCGAACCAGGCATATGGCATGATAGGAGACTTAAGGCGCATGTGACAACCACTGGGGTGGCGATACATCCGTGTATTTAGCCACCCCAAATAACATATGAGGCTCCCTTTGCAACATTCCTAGGCTAGTAAAGCAAGGCAAACACAAGTGAAATTGCAAAATACGTTTTCAATCAAACTTTGCCAAAACTGAACCAAATTAAGTGAAACTTAAGTCAAACATGCATGATTTGTGATAAGGAATGTGTAACACCCCCTTCTATACCCCCAAAATAATGAAAATAAACACTTATTCGCATATATAAACATTCATCAGAGTATACTTATAACATGGTATAAAAGAGGCGCATCACATCATCATCGAAACGAAACATAAATAATACCTGCTCATAAAGATATGTAACAAAAGGGGTAAATCTCAACTAAAAACAAAGCATATCGCTTAAAACCCACATATCAATATTTTAACTAAAGCGGAAGACTAGAAAATTTAATTACTTAAGACATGATATCATAGAAATACACAACATCAAGTTTAGTTCACATATCATTCATGTTTTACAAAACATCATCAGCTGATACATATACAATGTATCACAAAAGAATACTCTACAAGCCTAGCTACCCGATGTTACATTATCAGAGCAACCGACTCAAAAGATTGAAACTATACTTCACCAAAAGAAACCTCCAGCAACCTAATCTGCAATGTCTCATAGAGCATTATAAAACAACAGAAGGGTGAGAAATATTATCATAATAATCAATGCATATAATTATATACACATACACAATACGTAATGTATATACTCCATATTTTCTCACCATAATTCATTGTAGTTCATTATACAATCACAAATGCACACACGCAAATATATATAGCCCACGATTTCCACACACAAGCATATTTCATACAACAATGACATTCATGCGATGTGACTCAATACAACTCAATGCAAACTCATGCCATGTGGTACCAACACTTGTTATCTTTTTTCGATTTACATTAAACCGGGTCCACTCTTCTAGACCGATAACCACCAAAAGCCCGTCCTCTAAGCTTTCAAACCCACTCTTCTAGGCTTGGGACAAGTCACTAGTCTCCACGAAACTAGCAAGCATTGCCTCTTGACTAAATGATGCATATGCAATCAACAATCAAATGCACTTTAGACCGACATCTTAATCTCATGCATTCAAATAATTCATCTTTTCAAGAATTATAACAACGATTGCACACACAACATATTCACATATATCATCAATATATTTTCAAGCAATGCATACATATACACAATATGTTCTCATGCATTCTCAATACATTTTCAATCACATTAAACAATGTATAACATTTGTCAAAAGACCATAATTCAATTAATTCAACAATCTAGGATTCACGCCATAAGGCTACCCACAGTATAATACATCTCGGCGATGCCTCGAGCAAGGAAAATAATCATAATTGAGTCGGAAATCCGACCTCAGATGGAAACATTAAAGAAAACACAATCTGTTACGTTCGCTACCCTGCTCGCTTAGCGAGCTCCTAGCGAGTATTCGCCACTTGTTTGCCCAGCGAACAAGCTCGCGAAGGAAAACATAAGCTACTGACTTCGTTCGCTACCTCGCTCGCTCAGAGAACCCCTAGCGAACCTTCGCTACCCCCATCCGCTACCAGCAAACACCACAACATGCATTCTGTCCAAGTCTGGGACCGTTCGCTACTGGCTCGCTACTAGCTCACTTAGCAAACGTTTACTACCAGCTCGCTCAGCGAACACGCTAGCGAATGTCTGCGAACTCAGAATTTCTCACTGTCCAACACCCACCAAACTCTCCAAAACCAAGCGATTTTCACCGAACAAGTTCTGTAACCTTTGTCTAACATTTCCCTGACTAAATACTACCACTTATTCTCATTTTCCACCGTGAAAACTCGGATTCTACCGATTAATCCATTTATGCCCTAAAATGGAAGTTGTAGAAAAACATCCAATACTCTAACCCAAGCATACATATTCATACACA
This sequence comes from Lathyrus sativus, assembly GCA_963859935.3. Taxonomy (NCBI): domain Eukaryota; kingdom Viridiplantae; phylum Streptophyta; class Magnoliopsida; order Fabales; family Fabaceae; genus Lathyrus; species Lathyrus sativus. The sequence goes on from OZ012741.1 coordinate 219,898,809, forward strand.
TTGTTAAGATAACGATATTTCACACCCGTACCTTGATTAATCCAAAGCTTGAGAGTTGTTCTTGATGATTCCAAGTTCTTCCCTCTTCTTCTTCTCTTTTCTCCTCTTTCTCCTTTTTTCTCTATTCTTTCGTTTATGTTTCTATCTTTTCCTTTTCTTTCCACTCTCCTTTTTAATATGTCTTTCTCTTCTAATTCTCTCCAACATCTATTAATTCATTTAATTAATTACCCATCAATCAATAATTCTCATTAACCCATTAATTAATGCAAATAATTAATTAATGAAAAAATCAGGCTGTTACAACTCTCCCCCACTTTAGGAATTTTCGTCCTCGAAAATGTTACCTGATTCGAACAACTCTGGATAAGATCTCCTCATTTGGCTCTCCAGCTCCCACGTTACATTCCCACCAGCCGGTCCTCCCCAAGCGACCTCCACCAAAGTAATCCCTTTGCCTCGAAGTTGCTTCGACTTCTGATCCTCTATCTGCATAGGTGATGTCTCCACAGTCAGGTTATCTCTCACCTGTACATCATCTACTTGGACTACATGAGACGGATCCGGAATGTATTTCCTCAATTGAGATACATGGAACACATCATGAAGATTAGCTAGAGATGGCGGCAAAGCAACACGATAGGCTACCTCTCCTACCCTCTGCAAAATCTGAAAAGGACCAATGAAACGCGGCGTCAACTTACGCGACTTCAATGCCCTACCAACACCAGTCATAGGAGTGACTCGAAGAAACACATGATCTCCCTCTTGAAATTTGATTGCTTTCCTCTTGTTGTCATGATAACTCTTCTGACGACTCTGGGAAATCCTCATCTTCTCTTGGATCATCTTAATCTTGTCGGTAGTATCTTGAACTAACTCGGGTCCAACTACAGAACTCTCTCCCGACTCATACCAACATAATGGCGTCCTGCAACGTCTACCATACAAGGCCTCAAAAGGTGCCATACCGATGCTCGAATGAAAACTATTGTTGTAAGTAAACTCAATCAAAGGCAAGTAGCTATCCTAAGCTCCTCCCTTCTCCCATACATAAGCTCTCAACAAATCTTCAAGTGATTGAATTGTTCTTTTCGTCTGACCATCTGTCTGAGGATGCTAAGCTAAACTCAAACGCAACTTCGTACCCAAAACACTCTGCAGACTCACCCAAAATCTCGAAGTGAACTTTGGATCTCGATCTGACACAATGCTAGACGGAATACCATGCAAACTGACAATCCTCTCAATGTACAACTTCACCAATTTATCCAATGGATAGTCCATACGCATAGGGATAAAATGAGCAGATTTGGTCAATCTATCCACAATAACCCATATGGCTTCGAAATTACTCTATGTCCTCGTTAAACCGGACACAAAATCCATAGAAATGCTATCCCATTTCCATTCAGGAATAAACAACGGTTGCATCAAACCTGACGGTTTCTGATGTTCAATCTTCGACTTCTGACAAGTCAAACAAGAATACACAAACTCTGCAATATCCTTCTTCATACGAGGCCACCAAAATATTTTCCTCAAATCTTGATACATCTTAGCAGCACCAAGATGAATACTCAATCCACTACGATGCCCTTCCTCAAGAATACTCTTCTTCAGCTCAACAATGTCAGGAGTACAAACCCTATCACGATACCGCATAATGCCATTCTCATCAATCCGAAAATCACCACCTTGGCCTTGATTGATCAAAGTCAACCGATCAACTAAGCTCAAATCCGATTTCTGTCCTTCTCGGATCTCGTCCAGAATACCACTAGTAAGTTTCAACATACCAAGCTTCACTCCATAAGAAGTCCTTTCACACACCAAACTCAAATCACGAAACTGCTCAATTAATTCCAACTCATTCACCATCATCATCGACATATGCAATGATTTCCTACTCAATGCATCTGCTACCACATTCGCTTTACCGGGATGGTAATTCAAACCAATGTCATAATCCTTTAGAAATTCTAACCATCTTCTCTGTCTTGCATTCAATTCCTTCTGATCAAAGAGGTATTTCAAACTCTTATGATCACTAAACACCTCAAATCTCGAACCAAATAAATAATGCCTCCAAAGTTTCAACGCAAATACAACGGCGACCAACTCTAAGTCATGCGTCGGATAATTCTTCTCATGCACTTTGAGTTGCCTCGAAGCATAAGCTACAACTTGATTATTTTGCATCAACACACCTCCCAGACCCATCAAAGAAGCATCACAATACACAACAAACGGTTCTTCCGGATTTGGCAAAATCAAAACAGGGGCCGTCGTCAATCTCCTCTTAAGCTCTTGGAAACTTCCTTCACACTTGGCATCCCAAACGAAAGCTTGACCTTTCCGAGTCAACTGCGTCAATGGAGATGATAGCTTAGCAAATCCTTCAATGAACTTCCGATAATAACCGGTCAACCCAAGAAAACTTCTAATCTCAAAAACTGATTTCGGAGTCTCCCATTGCGATACCGCTTCAACTTTCGATGGATCAACCGCAATACCTCTACTTTAAATTACATGCCCAAGGAAACTCACTTCCTTCAACCAAAACTCACACTTAGAAAGTTTCACATATAACTGCTTTTCTTTCAACACAGATAACACGACCTTCAGATGCTCGACATGTTCTTCTTCATTCTTCGAATAGACTAGAATGTCGTCAATGAACACAACCCCAAACTTGTCCAAATAGGGATGAAAAATCATATTCATGTACTCCATTTACACACCTGGTGCATTAGTCACACCAAATGGCATCACATAATACTCATAGTGTCCATACCTCGTTCTAAAAGCAGTTTTCGGAATATCCTCAGCCTTCACGCGAATCTGATGATATCCGGATCTTAAATCTATCTTACTGAACATACTTGCACCAACCAACTGATCCATCAAGTCATCAATCCTCGAAAGTGGATACTTATTATTGATAGTCACCTTATTCAACTGTCTGTAGTCCACAGAGAGTCTTATAGAACCTTCTTTCTTCTTAACCAACAGCACTGGTGCACCCCATGGCGACACACTTGGACGAATAAACCTCTTATCAAGCAGACCTTTAATTTGACTCTTCAACTCTTTCGATTCCGATGCGGACATACGATATGGAGTCATTGATATCAGACTAGTTCCAGGAACCAGATCGATCATAAACTCTACTTCCCGTTCCGGCGGTAAATCTCTTATCTCATCAGGGAAAACTTCCGGAAAATCACGAACAATTGGTAAAACAACAATTTCTTCACTCTCACCAATAATCAAAGTGGCCAACAACATAAATACCTTTACACCATCTCGCACAGACTCCTTCACTTGCTTAGCCATCATAAACAAATCCCCTTCTTTGTCAGATTCAGGGAAAATAACCGTTTTGCTAAAACTATTAATATAAACACGGTTGAACCACAACCAATTCATTCCAAGAATGACATCAATTCGGTCTAAGTGAAGACACACTAAGTCAACTCCAAAATCTTTACCAAAAATACTCAACGGACAATTCAAGCACACATACTGGGTAGCTACCGAACCCATAGCAGGAGTGTCAATAACCATACCGCCACCCATAACAGACAACTTAAGACTTAATCTCTTAACACAATCCAAATAAATAAAAGAATGCGTAGCTCCGATATCAATTATAGCGATCAAAGGTATACCATTAATGAAGCACGTACCTCGGATCAATCGATCATCACTAGCAGTTTCCGATCCAGATAGAGCAAACACTTTTCCGCTCCCTTGCGTCTTCTTCGGCTTATCACACTTGGTACTAATGTGCCCTTGCTCACCACAATTGTAGCAAGTCACATTTGCACCGCTTCTGCACTCTATAGCTTTGTGGCCTGGCTTGCCACACTTAAAACACTTCAACCTAACACCTTTGCATTCAGGAGCACGATGTCCCGCTTCACCATAATTATAACATCTTACCAGAGTAGAGGCTCCTCCCCCACTTGGCTTCTTACCATAATCAGCTCTTTGTTTCCCTTTATCTGCAGGAGTCACATAAGGTTTCCCTCGAAATTGACCCTTTCCCTTCTTATCACACAAATTCTTGTAGTGGCTAGACCGAGCCCTACTATCCTCGTCATAAATCCTACTCTTGTTTACCAACTCAGAAAATCGCCTGATCTCCTGATATCCGACAACTTGTTTGATCTCCGGCCTCAAACCATTTACAAATTTGAGACACTTAGATCTCTCAGCATTAACGGTGTTGTAGTGGGGACAGAACTTAATCAACTCTTCAAATATTGCCGCATATTCGGCCACAGTAGAGTTACCCTGCTTCAACTCAAGGAACTCGATTTCTTTCTCCCTACGCACATCTTCTAGGAAATACTTCTCCAGAAATGTCTCTTTAAAAAGATCCCAAGTAATAACCATCTCATTCTCCTCAAACCTTTGGCGAGTATTACCCCACCAATCCTCCGCTTCCTCCTCAAGCATATGGGTGCCAAACTGCACCTTCTGAGCATCCGAACAGTTCATAACTCGGAAGATATTTTCTATAGCCTTAAACCAAACCTGTGCTTTGTCAGGCTCATGAGTTCCTTTGAACACTGGCGGATTATTCCTTTGAAACCTTCCTAAAGCACGGAATTCATCATCTGCACGATTCCTAACATTCAAATTAGCTTGAGGGTTTTGCTCGATCGCTCCAGCCAACCTATTCAAAGCCTCCGCAATCGCCTCGTCGTTCCTACCAGTCACCATCGTTCTGTATCTCAATAACAGAACTCATAAGGTCAAACAATATTGATATTGTCACACACAATCAAATATATAAAGGGAATAAACAAGTTAACAACTTGGCCAACTGGCCGACCTGCTCTGATACCACTTAATGTAACACCCCCTTCTATACCCCCAAAATAATGCAAATAAACACTTATTCACATATATAAAAATTCATCAGAGTATATTTATAACATGGTATAAATGAGGCGCATCACATCATCATCGAAACGAAACATAAATAATACCTGCTCATAAAGATATGTAACAAAAGGGGTAAATCTCAACTAAAAACAAAGCATATCGCTTAAAACCCACATATCAATATTTTAATTAAAGTGGAAGACTAGAACATTGAATTACTTAAGACATGATATCATAGAAATACACAACATCAAGTTTGGTTCACATATCATTCATGTTTTAAAAAACATCATCAGCTGATACATATACAATGTATCACAAAAGAATACTCTACAAGCCTAGCTACCCGATGTTACATTATCAGAGCAACCGACTCAAAAGAATGAAGCTATACTTCGCCAAAAGAAACCTCCAGCAACCTAATCTGCAATGCCTCATAGAGCATTATAAAGCAGCAGAAGGGTGAGAAATATTATCATAATAATCAATGCATATAATTATATACACATATACAATACGTAATGTATATACTCCACATTTTCTCACCATAATTCATTGTATTTCATTATACAATCATAACATGCACACACGCAAATATACATAGCCCACGATTTCCACACACAAGCATATTTCATACAACAATGACATTCATGTGATGTGACTCAATACAACTCAATGAAAACTCATGCCATGTGGTACCAACACTTGTTATCTTTTTTCGGTTTACATTAAACCGGGTCCACTCTTCTAGACCGATAACCACCAAAAGCCCGTCCTCTAAGCTTTCAAACCCACTCTTCTAGGCTTGGGACAAGTCACTAGTCTCCACGAAACTAGAAAGCATTGCCTCTTGAATAAATGATGCATATGCAATCAACAATCAAATGCACTTAAGACCGATATCTTAATCTCATGCATTCAAATAATTCATCTCTTCAAGAATTATAACAACGATTGCACACACAACATATTCACATATATCATATATATATTTTCAAGCAATGCACACATATACACAATATGTTCTCATGCATTCTCAATACATTTTCAATCACATTAAACAATGTATAACATTTGTCAAAAGACCTTAATTCAATTAATTCAACAATCTAGGATTCACACCATAAGGCTACCCACAGTATAATACATCTCGGCATAATCGATGCCTAGAGCAAGGAAAATAATCATAATTGAGTCAGAAATCCGACCTCGGATGGAAACATTAAAGAAAACACAATCTGTTACGTTTGCTACCCTGCTCGCTTAGCGAGCTCCTAGCGAGTATTCGCCACTTGTTCGCCCAACGGACAAGCTCGCGAAGGCAAACAAAAGCTACTGACTTCGTTCGCTACCTCGCTCGCTCAGCGAACCCCTAGCAAACCTTCGCTACCCCCATTCGCTACCAGCGAACACCACAACATGCATTCTGTCCAAGTCTGGGACCGTTCGCTACTGGCTCGCTACTAGCTCGCTTAGCGAACGTTCGCTACCAGCTCGCTCAACAAACATGCTAGCGAATGTCTGCGAACTCAGAATTTCTCACTGTCCAACTCCCACCAAACTCTCCAAAACCAACCGATTCTCACCGAACAAGTTCCGCAACCTTAGTCTAACATTCCCCCGACTAAATACTACCACTTATTCTCATTTTCCACCGTGAAAACTCGGATTCTACCAATTAATCCATTTATGCCCTAAAATGGAAGTTGTAGAAAAACATCTAATACTCTAACCCAAGCATACATATTCATATACATTGGTAAGATAATGATATTTCACACCCTTACCTTGATTAATCCAAAGCTTGAGAGTTGTTCTTGATGATTCCAAGTTCTTCCCTCTTCTTCTTCTTCTCTTTTCTCCTCTTTCTCCTTCTTTCTCTATTCTTTCCTTTATGTTTCTATCTTTTCCTTTTCTTTCCACTCTCCTTTTTAATATGTATTTCTCTTCTAATTCTCTCCAACATCTATTAATTCATTTAATTAATTACCCATCAATCAATATTTCTCATTAACCCGTTAATTAATGCAAATAATTAATTAATGAAAAAATCGGGCTGTTACAGAATGCAATGATGTCAACCATATTGTGAAATGATGCTACTAGCTAAAAACAAGATGGCAATTGCAAATGGCAAGTTTGGAAGTGCATAATGAAATTCAAGGCATGAATTGAGTAGGTTCAGATCAAATAATCATCACACACAATCTTCAAATGTGTCAACAGATACTTCTACACTCAAAGATCAAACTCAAATCAAGCAAAACAGAAAATGGTTCATTGTTGCAATTATGGCATGAAGGTGCAAGACTGTCAAAGCTCAAATTAAGTAGGTTCAGTTCACATACACGTTACATACAAGCTTCAATCATGTTGGCAGATGATCTCATATTCATGAATCAATCAAAAAATGCTTCAAACATAAAAAGGCATGTTGTGTGCAGCTGTGAAAGGAAGACAAGTTGATTATACAGCAAGAGAGGTCATGGTATGTCAAGGCAATTATGCTCATCACACACAAACTTTAAACATGTTAATTAATGATTCTAGACCTAAAGATCAATTAGAAACATCTTCAAACAAAATCTGATATGCTGTTGCAAACACAATTGAAGATACAAGGTTGTTGAAACAAGGGATCAGCTGCTGATGCAGTAGGAGGGTCATGACAGAATGAGATGCAACTGGCACGGTTCAAAATGAGTAGCTTCAACTCATGCAAAATATCACATACATATCCTAATCATGTTAACTAAAGGCTTCATGCTTAAAGATCAGACATAAATCAATCAAAACAGGAAATGACATGCTGGCAGCTATGAAATACAAGGCAAAATTGATTATGCAGCAAGAGAGATCATGTCATGAACAAAGTAGTTTCAGGTTATGGAGTCATAAAAAACAAACCCTAATCATGCTCACTAAATTTTCTAGGCACATAGCTCATTTTGAAGCAACTTAACACAAAATTTGGCATGCTGTTGCAAAAGTGTAAAACTGTTGAACAAGAAGCAGCTAGTGATGCAGCAGGGTAAGTCATGGTATACATGGTAGGCTTAAATCATCACACACAAATCTAAAACATGCCAACTAATGATTATAGACTCATAGTTCAAACATAAACATCTTAAAACAAGAATTGGATATGATGTTGGTAGTGTAAAGCTTTGAAAAATGCAAGTTGAAAGGCACAACTCAGAACAGCAAGAAACATGAACATGTGAAGGTGTGCACAACTCATAAACATATAATCCAATGATTTTGATGCAAAAAATTATGCCAAAACAATTTTAATCAAAAAGTGACATGCCAATTGCAAAGAATGCCTTGAAAATGCATGATGATGGCTATAGTTCAACATAAGAGGAAACATGCTCAAATGAAAATGTGGACATCTTATACACATGTTATCTAATGATTCTAAATGCCTAGATCAAACCGAGACAGTTTCAAACAAAAAGTGGCATGTAAGTTGCAAGAAAGGCCTTAAAATGCACTTTGGGAATTTATGAACCAAAACTGACATGAATGAACTTAAGGGAAGTCACACACATGTTTCAAATATACTACTCCTGATCATGCTCAAAGAAATAAAATCTAATCCAAACTGAATCATGAAATGGTCATCCAATTGCAACTTTGTGGAAACAGTCAAAAACAAGCTTGTGCCAACATCATTAACAACAATTCATGAATGCTTCTTAAACCACAATCTGAATACACACATACAAATAAGGATGGCTTCTTAAGTTTTAAAAATGAGACTTGATACTCAGAGGCTAACAGACTTCAAAGCTTGGCATCCAACAAATCATGAATTAAAACACATATCAGAAAAAAGGAACTTCAACAGCTTTGAATCATGTTAACAGAAACAATCCAAACCAACATGTTGGCAATTACCATGAACTGATGCACTCAATAAGGCCTCTCAAAGCCACAACAATTTTGACAATGCTGATGCAGAAATGACAGACATGCCAATCATGATCATGTTAATCTCTAAACAAAGCACAACTGCATAATTTCACATGAAGATGCAACAATAAAGCATTGGACTTGAGAATGGCATATTAGTAGCAAGTTGTACATTTAAATTGAAAGCATGAACAAAAAGTTGCAATTTGAAATCAAACCTAGTTTCAAGAACTCAAACATAACATGAATAACACATATGGGAATCTAATCCAAAATTGTCAACAAGGGTTAAGTGGGGCTGTACTGATGGTTTCTCAAACTCTTTGCAGCAGAACCACCATAAAGCAAATGAACTGGTGATGAAAACCAACAACAACTCATGACAAAAATGAAACTCAACAAAACACCATCATCAAGGCAATGGCAGACCAAGGTAATTTACATGCTCAAAACAGTTGGCAAAAACAAACTGGCAGATTTCATATGAACTTCATTTTTCATTTAAACATCAATCATGTCAGGAAATGCTTATGACAGAAAATGAAAAAGATGGTAACCACCAACCTGTTGTAGACTTTCACACCAACTTGTTGTAGTATGGAATACCTTGAAAATGCTTCAGCTGCTGTCCATCCAGAATTTTGATGAAAACAACTTCCTTGTGCTTGAAGAAACTTGTGACAAGACTCAAAATAAATGAGGGTTGTGTTGTTTTATGTCATGGACAGTTGATATATCATATATCAAGGGTGTGTGGATGGTTAGAATGAGGAAAACAGCTCTGGTCAGTGGTTTGGCAGATTTTGAGCATATGGTCAAACTTGCTTGGTTTGAGAATTGACTTTTGAGAGAATGGTGTTTTTGAGTGGTTTAGGAGTATGAACACCTTCTACACAACATTTATGGATTGTGCAGATAGTTTTTGGTGGTTTGGAATGGGTGGATATGAGTTTGGACAGCCAACTGCCCAAGACAGATTTTGGTGAAACTTGTGATTTTTGAAAAATGAGGTAAGTGAGAAATGAGTGAGAGTTGTGGTTTCCTCTTGGTTCTAAGAGTGCTCTGGTGTGTAAATGACATTGGGGGAGCCTCTATTTATAGGAAAATGAGGGATGAGGACATATTTGTAATCTTGGCATTTTGGAGGGATTTTGAAAAGGAAACCCTTGGCTTTGAGGTTTGGTACAGCTGCAAGATTCAAATCCTTGCCTCAACTGATGAATTGTTCAAGTGGAAATGAAAGACATAATGGTGATTAGAGTGGCTAGGCAGATAGGGGGCTGTTTGCTGCAAGTGGCAAAAGTTTCTCTTTCTTCCTTCTTTAATTGATTATTATATTGTCAACTTGCTTACAAGTTGCAAAATCCATCAATCCCTTCTTTTTTCTGGTTTTCCATTCATCTAAGCCTTATATTATCAGAATTAAACATAATCCAATGGCTGAGGATGGTCCAAGTTGTTGAAAATTTAATTTGGGAAAAAGTTGAAATGGTGACTCAAGTGTTAAAACACCATCTTGTTAAATTCATAACTCTCAGCTCATAAGGGCTATGGAGTAGTTCTACCACATTTTAGAAAGCCCTCATGTAGCTTTACAACTTTCATGTTTTTATGAGTTTCAGATTCCCAAAGGAACTTGGCCAAATGACCTCTCAAAGTTGTTGAAAAATAAGCCTAAAAGTGAAATTTTTCTAAGTTATTTTCCCTTCTTGTAATGAATTTGATCATAAATCCAAATCTATGCATTTTCTGATCATGGACATCTTTAGGACTTTTGTAGGACTTGTCAAGAGATTTCCAATGAGCTTTGAACCAACTCAATTGGATGTGTGGTTAAGGAGTTATGGTCTTGCCCCTTTCAAAATCCTAATTCCTGACTTTTGCGATTACTCCTTAACCCTTGATCCAATGGTCATGAAATTTTTTGGGTAGATTCAATATGTCATTAGGAACATGTTTGATTTACATCTTGAGGTCAAATTCCTTATGAGTGAAGAGTTGACTTTTCGGTCAACCGAACGATCGGTCGGTGACTACCGAGTCGACTGTTGATGCTCTGGACCTTTTGAGGCTTTGAAACTTCTTGAATGGACCTTAACAAGCCATATGAACCTTATGGACCATGATCCCACCATTTTAACACCTTTTAGATCAAAAGTCAAACCACAATTGACTTTCCCTGCTCGAAAACCCTAATCGGGTATCCTGAACTTCACTGTTTTTAATTCCTGGGTGACAACCTCAAACTGGATTCATGCTTGATCCAATGGAATATGTTTGATGATGTGGATACCTAATTCAAGGAGAACCAATCCAAAACGTTGACTGATTAACCCTCGAAACCTCGATTTCGGCTGTGCGGAACCCTGATTCCTGTATCTTAACAAAGACAAACTTGAAATAGGTTAAGGTTAGATAATTAAATGAGTATGATCCTAAAATGATGATGAAGATATAAGGGGTCAAAATTTGGGGTATGACACATTGCTTTGGTTTCTGTTGTTGTCTGGCTTTTGCCATTGAGATCCTTTGGCCGTTACCACCTTTTTTGTTTCGTCCTGTTTGCCACGGGCTCGCTTCGCAATTTGACACCCTAAACTTTGTGATAGATGTTTTTGTCCCAAGAGACTAGTTGTGACTAGAGATATCTGATACAACCTGATGATTACCAAAATTATTAGTTGTTACTAATTGTAATACCCCAAATTTTACCCTTTCTTTTTTATTTTTATTTTAAATTCTTATTAACCTAATAAATTAACCTTTTTTTTTAGATCTTGTTTTTTTAACTAATAATAATTTAATTAAATTTTTTTTATAACTTTACTAATATTTTTTATTAACTTTTTTTTTTCTATTTAGTTTATTTATTTAAAGCTCTTCTTACTAACTTTTAGGATTTAGATTAAAATTTAACTTTTTTTTTTCTTTTCTTCAAGAGTAAATTTTTTATAACCTTTTTTTAAATTAATTTCTAACACATTTTTTAATCAAATTCTAATATTTTTTTTTAAAAATAAAAATCTAACTTCTTTTTAAAATTAAATCTTTTTTCTAACTTTTTTTAAATCTTTTTCTAACTCCTCTTTAAAGTTAAATCTTTTTCTATCTTTTTTTAAAATTAAATCTTTTTTTCTAACTATTTTTAAAGCTAAATCTTGTTTTCTAACTTTAAATCTTTTTTTTCTAACTTTTTAAAATTAAATCTTTTTTTCTAACTTTTTTAAAATTAAATATTTTTTTCTAACCTTTTTAAAACTAAATTTTTTTGTTTTTCTAACTTTTTTAAAATTAAATCTTTTTTTCTCTAACTTCTTTTTAAAATTAAATCTTTTTTTTTCCTCTAAATTCTTTTTTAAAATTAAATCTTTTTTTTTCTAACTATTTTAAAAATTAAATCTCACCTTTGTCACTTTTTTTGTTCTTTATTATTTTTACTCTAAATTTTTCTATCTTTCATTAAAAAAATAACAAAAATAGTTTTTTATTATTATTTAATTATTATTTTCGTATTTTAATTAAATCATTTTTTAAAATATTATTTTTTTCACTTTTTTCTAAATTATTCATAAAAATATCCAAAAAATCATAAAATAAAAAAATATTGAAAAATTTTGTTCCTTTTATAATATTTTTTATTTTAGGAATCAATAGGATTATTAGTTTTTATTTTAAGTTTATTTTAATTATTTTAAATTATTTAAATTTTATTTTTTCTTAACTAATTATTTAGTTTGGGCTTTAAAATGGGCTTTAGGGACATTATTGACAATTTGGTGTTAACCCTAATTTGTTCCCTATATATACATGTGTTGCCTTGTTGGGAAAGGAGAGAATGAAAAAACCTAAGGGAGGTCAGAAGGTTTTCTTCAGAAAAGAGGAGAGAGAGGGAGAAACAAAGGAGATCCCCAGAGAAGAAAGGCGGTCGTTCCCACAACTCGTCAGAAGGATTGGAGCTCTCCAGTGTTCCCTTATTCAAACCTTTTTCACATTTTACCGAAGCAAACCTCCGCTTCGTAGGTTAAATTACTAAACCTTTTGCCTTTTCATGTTTATGTGCATATTTTGTCATGTTAATGTGTTTAGGTCCGTTAAATTACTAAATCCTTTGCATTTTTCATATTTACTTGCATCCTTGCCATGTTAACCTTCATTGTTGTTTAGATCCGTAGATTTTGATATGTATGAACCATGATTGTGTCGTATAGGATTGTTTGCATGTCCATTAATTGTCTGTTTGCATTTGCAATTCTATTGTTATTTTTTTTTTTTATCAAAACATTTTTTTCCCAAAAAAAACCTTTTTTGTTCCCGTAAACATTTTTTTCCCAAAAAAAAAAACCTTTTTTGTTCCCGTAAACATTTTTTTCCCAAAAAAAAACCTTTTTTGTTCCCGTAAACATTTTTTTCCCAAAAAAAACCTTTTTTTGTTCCCGTAAACATTTTTTTCCAAAAAAAAGCCTTTTTTTTTTGTTCCCGTAAACATTTTTTTCCAAAAAAACCTCTTTGTTCCCAAAAACATTTTTTTATATATATAATTTAAACTTAACATTTTTTTTATAATTTAAACTTAAATTTTTTTTTTAACTAAGTAATTCCATTTTAAAATTAAAACTTTTTTTATATATATAATTAAAATATTAAAAAAATTAAAACATTTTTTACATAATTAAAATATTAAAAAATTAAAACCTTTTCGTAAGGAACTCCTTATGTTTGCCGTGTCATTTTGTGTACCTTTTATTTTCTTTATTCCTGCATTTCATTTGCATGCTTGAGGTTGAGATGTGCTTGTGGTGGCCACAGCCCCACACTATTTTCCTCCCTCACTTCATTCTAAGTGTCATTACATATTTTCATATTCTTCATGTTTTCAGAAATGTTTCTTTGTTTCTTTATACCCTCTGCCTTTATTACTTTTCTTATTTCTGTACCTTAATTATTCCTCCATATAATGATTTGTCATATTTTCACATTTTTTACAGTTTTATCCTTTCGAAGGATTAGGTCCAGCCTTTTGGCCGCCGAGTCAATAGCCTTACCCCTTTAATGGATCGAACCCTAATTTTCACAAATGCCTCGTCGCAGGCAAAATTACAATTTTATCCCTAGCATTAGGTCAAAGAGCCGCCGCACTCATTTTAGGGTTTCCCGCCGCGGAATCCCTAACCTAACCCTAATTCACTTAACAATTTACAACATAGATATTGGAGTTTCTACACTCCGCGTAAGCGTGTCCCTAAGATACGTTTATTCCCCATTGAGACCTTGACCACGGTCAAGAAGTCTCTAACCTCCCTTTTGAGGGGAACTACGATTACTCTGATTCCACTCCCGTAAGGATACGTAGGCACAAGATGCGATGTCTTGCCGAGTAAACTTAGAATTAACCCCTTAGGTCTCTTTTCTCACTTTTAATCCCTTTGTACATATACCTTAAGCAAATAAATAAAGCAAATAGTAAGCATTTGAACAAAAGGTTCCTGTAGAGTACTACAGAAGTTTAGGGTGCTAGTACCTTCCCTAAACTTAACCAACCCCCGAACCCTAGATCTTTCCCCGCATTGTGTTTACGATGCAAAATAGGTTTTCCCTCTTTTGACCTTTTCCTTCGGATAAATCAAAGAGCGGTTGTGAATTGAATTGCGATTCAAACTCATTAATAGTTTGTGATCCTATTTCCACCGCAACAGAAAATGGCGACTTCACTGGGGAATAACTTTAACTTTTGAGGGTTATCCCTAACTTGTTCATATTTATTACTATCTGTGTTATTATTCATTTGCATGTATATATTTGTGCTTTGATTGTGGGACTGTTCCTTGTGCCGTGAGATGAGTCCTACACCCGGATCTAGTGTACCTTAGGTAAATGGCAATAGACCAAGGAAACTGTACGACGTATATCGATACGGTTGATCTGGTGGCCATAGTTAGTGCGACTTCTTGGTTGGTGCTTATATTCCTTAAGTCAAGTTGAGGATAATATTGAGGCTGCCATATGTTGTCAATGCACTAACTGACTTTTAGAACCCTAGTTAGCTCATCTTGGCCTTTAGAAAGTAGTGAGGTAACCGGCTTTGGTGCAGACTGAAGTTGGTTGACACTCGATACTACGCTCATTGAGATCTTAAACTTGGAGGGTTTTGGTTGGCAAGTAAGTTGCCTTCTGAACAACCACCCTTGTGAAGGATCAATGATATTGAGATCCCTTAGAACCTGGTTACTTTTATAGGACAGGATGAACCATCTAACTTCAAGGGAGGGTATTTGCCTTTGAACCTCATGCAAGCCTTTAACCTAGGACTTTGTGTGTTTTCATGCATTGCATCCATAAAGCATCTCATTGCATTGTATTTCATGGAGTTCAAATATCATTTATGGATATCGCGGGATACCATAAATAAAAAAAAAATAAAATGAAAAAACAAGAAAAAGATTTCTTTTGTACCCCGCGACATTCGTAAATGTTTTGAATTCCATGAAATCTTCATTTACATTCACATTTTAACATCATACTCTTGCATTGCATGTGTCTCCCGATTTCTCACACTCGGTTCTCTCACCTTCCAGTTTTGTCACCCTGAGTTCTCGGCACCAATACAACACCAGAGCTCAAACTCGGAAAAGAATGGAGGATCAGGCAAAAGAGATTGATCGCCTTAGCAATGAACTTGAAGACCTTCGAGGGGGTATGGGGCGAATGATGGAATTGTTACATATCATGAATGCTAAGATGGATACCCAGCCCACTGTTGTTTCTGAGATTACCGGCGTTACTGTGGACCCTTCACCAAGTGTGACCGTAGCAAGGGACCCACCTTATGGTCTTGCTCCCGGTTTTGTGCCTCCTCAAGCCACTGTCCCGATTAATCAACCTGTTCAGCAAGCCGTGCCTTTGTTTTCTGAAGTTTCTAGGGGGGCTCCTATCTTTGCACCACCTGTTGTGCACACTCGTGCGCAACCGTACTCCAATGAGACAGTTTTTGATAATCTTGATGAGAATGTTGAGGGTTATGAGAAACATGATAAGCTTCGTGAGGAAGTAAACACTATCGTCCAGAGATTGAAAAAGGTAGAGGGTGATCAAATTTTTGGGACTGCTGCAAGGGATGTTTGTTTGGTTTCAGGTTTGGTTATTCCCCCAAAGTTCAAAACTCCGAACTTCGATCGTTATGAAGGGGCCACCTGTCCTAAGAGTCATCTGATCATGTATTATCGCAAAATGGCTGCCCATGTTGAGAATGATAAACTGATGATTCATTGCTTCCAAGATAGTTTGAAGGGTGCTTCCTCCAAGTGGTATTTAACTTTAGACCAGTCTCGCGTTAAGAGCTTTCAAGATTTATCTGACGCTTTCATCAAACACTACAAGTACAATATGGATCTGGCTCCTGACAGAAGACAATTGCTGAGTATGTCACAAAAGAATTCTGAGTCATTCAAAGAGTATGCTCAAAGGTGGAGAGAGACTGCTTCGCAGGTAGAACCTCCTTTGACCGAGAAAGAGTTAGCTGATTGGTTTGTCGACACAGTCCGTCCAGAATTTTACGAGAGAATGGTGGGTAGTGTGACTTCAAATTTCTCCGACATCGTTGCTGTGGGTGTCAAGATTGAATTGGGTATGAAGAGTGGTAAAATGACAAATAATCATGGCGCTTCTAAGGATCAGCCGAAGAAACCTCCTTATAGCTCCCAGAAAAAGAAGGAGAGTGAGACTAATGCTATATCCTCTGGTAAACCAAGGGAACGCTTTTATCGGCATCTGCAAGGTTATGCTCAACCTCAAGGGTACCCGGTCCAATATGCTCAACAACCCTATGTGGCAGCTATTACACCTTCTTTCAATCAACAGGTTCCCATGTATCAACCTATGCAACAACCTCCTGTTTAGCCGCCTCCTGTCAACTACCTACAGGCACCCAATACTCCTGCTCCTCAACAGCCAAAGAGTCCGGCTCCTCGCCAGAATATGCCAAACAGAAGAACGTATAAACCTTGTCCGCCGATCCCGATGACTTTTACCGAGTTGTGTCCCTCTTTGGTCAAGCAAGGTCTCATCACTACTCGGGCTTTGGGTCCGCCTCCTAATCCTCCACCTGATCCATTACCTGCAAGTTACAACGCTACCGCTCATTGTTTATTTCATGAGGGTGCGCCCGGCCATGATCTAGAGAATTGCTATGCTCTTAAGAAAGTTGTCAGAAATTTGCTAGAAACGAAGAAGTTGTCTTTTGGCGATGCTCAGCTGAAGATCGAGACTCCTTTCGGGGTTCCTCACTCGTCAAGTGCAAATTCTGCAAAGCATGCTACGCCTATCAGCCAAATCCAGTCATTATTCAAAGGCCTAGCCCGCTTCATTTCAGTAACCCTCAAGGTGATATGACCGGGATCAACAAAGGATCTGGGAAATTTATTTTGAAGCAACGACTGAAAACTGTTGAAGATGTGACCAACATAACTGGGGTAAGCCATGACGACTCACAATGATCATGAACCAGACGTCCTTTCCATTGAGGCTCCGCCAAAGGAAACTGTTACTCTTGAATGCAAGATTTCATAAACATTTAGAAGGATTTTTCCGACAGTTCATTTGTTTATTTATATGCATTTCTCTTCGATTAATCATATTTAGCATGCACGAACTTGTTTATCTTTGATTAATTAATGCAACGCATATGTTTGTCTTGAATAAATCCATTCGTTTCACTCATTCAAAATATATTTTTCATAAATTATAATGCCAACTTTACCCGATCTCTTGTTCAGATGGAGAATTGGGGGGAGGATGACGAACCCAAAACGTCAGATTTCTTGTCGTATGCTTTCGATTGAAACCCGCTGATGATGTAAGGCATTGTTTCAAATCCCAAACACTGGAGATATAAGGATGTTAATCCCTAGTCAACCCTTTGAACCTTGAAGTAGGAGTTTTTCTTTCTTTTTAAGAACCTTCATCCTAACCTGGGGCAGGGTAGGTTTCAGTTAAACCGATCGAGCGCTTAGATCCTCAAAAAGGAAGAGCAAACCTTCGAGAATTTATCCTTAGCATCTTAAGAAGTCCAATACAATGACTATCCCTCGGTTACCTAAGGAGTGGGGCAGTCACGAGCCTTTCAAAAGATTTACACGACTTGTGCATAAAGGAATATTCAAAAAAATAAGAGCCCGCTAAGTCAAAAACCTATGAAGGAGACTTAGGCAAAACTGGGGCATCCCGTTGGACTCCAAAGTCAGATCAAAAGACGTTGTCCAGGCAAAAGTTAGGGAATAAAAGCAAAACAAGAGGGTACAATAAATAGTCCCTAGTAAAGAACAAGATCGTGTAATAGGTGAGCGACTGCCATGTCCAAAGCCTTGATAAGTTCTCGACCATAGCAAATCCTCTTGAGATATGAGCGTTCGTATCCGGTTAACTGAATTAGGATTGGAGAACATCACGAAGAATGGGTGGGTACAAATATAACTTTGAGCCTTTATCCTTTTGTTTCTTAAACCGTGAACTGAGCCACGATACAACCTTTAAAAGACCTAATTGAAGTAGGACTTCGGTTGAAAGCATACTTGACAAGATCACGTTTCCTGACTCCTACGAGCTATGCTCAGAAAAAATTCATGATGGCATTATAATTAAAACTTATATCCTGACTAGTGATTTCGGTCACAAGTTGTTGCGATATCTTTTTTTCAAAACAAAAATTCAAGACAAATATATGTGTACATTGACAAGCTCAGGATAGGCATTTCAGGCATGACAACTTTGCTTGATATCTTAGAGATTTACATATGAACATAACCCGTGGAACTTGAAGATCCTGCTGAACAGGGGCAGGCAGTTTCCCAATTCGCTTACCAACGCGAGTCTGACATTCTTAAGAGCTATTTCCCAAATATTTCGTCGTAACACGATTAATTTGTGCCAGTTACGTCGAGACCTGACAAATCTCTCAAAGAGTTTGAGAACAATGGGGCAACCGGACTCGGTGTTCTCTATAAAATCCTCTTGAGATGACCCTACCTCGCAACGCAAGTATCCTGGGGCACCATGTTTTTGAAGAAACAAATGGCGGCTACTATAAGGTCCTGCAAGATCAAAACCATGGGATTTCACAATTTTTTCATGCACCCGATGGATTTTACTCACAGCGGCCTTCATACCCCAGTAAGCCTCAGTGTTGCAACAGACTCCTAAACTATTGCCTCATCACAGTCCCCAGAGAGACTATAAGCTGACAATTTTTTCTTGGGTAACTCGAAAGTGTCCCTCAGGTTTTCTTCTCCCCATGTGAAGACGTGATACTGTGCACCCAAGCGAATTACCTTCTCCCCAGAGAATTCAGAACTTTAAAACCAGATCCGGTTCTACCATTGATCTTTCTTACCCATGATCGACGTATGGGTTGCAGAGAACGCAGGGTATTTCCGTCGAGATGTTTATTTCGTCTCTCGTCCCGTCTCTAGTCTGTTTCGTCAGCATACGCAGGGGCATAAGCATCACATGCCTATTTCATTTCATATTCATTACATATTCATTACATACTCATTACATACTCATTTCATAACATCTTGCATACATAAACATTAACATACATAGACATTAACATACATTCACATTAACATATGCATTAACATATGCAGTAGCATTCACAGGTTCATTGTGTTTCACCATCATTTGGTTGTTACCGCCGAGTAACTGGGTTCGTCCATTCTCTCCAAATAGATTGTCAGCCCTAAGCATAAAATACTTACTTATTTCCAGCTTCCCCACGGAGCTCGATCCTCGTGGATGACGGTTACTTCAGCTATCTTTCCTCGCCAGGATAAGATATCTACCCTTCGAGTTCATTCCCTCGATGGAGTCTTGATTACCAGTTTTCTTTCTAGCTCGATCCTAGATTGAATCTCAGTCTTGTCGGTCGTCGAGCCCAATCGGACGTGCATTTATTTTGCACCGTCTAAAGATTTTCACCATACCATGGTAAATACGCGACTGTTCTCGCCCAAGAGGGTTATCACTGTACCCGGACGTGCATTTATTTTGCACTATCTTTCAAGAAAATCAACTACGATCCTTTACAGATGCACGCCAGTTCACGCCTGGAAAATCCATCAGTACAACACTTTACAATCCTACATGTTACAACATCGGTACAACACTTTACATCTTACAGCATCAGCATACGACATTTCTCACCTAAGAAGTCGATCATATCCTCGTCACGACTCGCAGCAAATGGCCATCTCCATGGAGCAGTTGGGCTTCCATTTATCTGCCGTCTTGAGGTACGAACCAATTCGTATTCAGGAGAGCACGATCTTGAGTTACGGGAAGGTTTGAGCGGAATCATATTCAGGAGAGCACGATTCTGAGTTATGAAGAAGTTCATTTATCCTTTAGTAAAAGAAGGAACGGAATCATATTCAGGAGAGCACGATTCTGAGTTATGAGGAAGTTCAGTTGGCCGTTTTTCAGGAGAGCACGATTCTGAAGAATGAAGAAATTTCAGGAGCCGAATCATATTCAGGAGAGCACGATTCTGAGTTATGAGGAAGTTCGATTATCCAGTTTCATATTCAGGAGAGCACGATTCTGAAGTATGGAAAAATTCATTTACAACCAAATCATATTCAGGAGAGCACGATTCTGAAATATGAGTAAATTCAGTCATCCAGTTTCATATTCAGGAGAGCACGATTCTGAAATATGAGTATATTCAGTCATCCAGTTTCATATTCAGGAGAGCACGATTCTGAAGAATGAAGAAATTTCAGGAGCCGAATCATATTCAGGAGAGCACGATTCTGAGTTATGAGGAAGTTCGATTATTCAGTTTCATATTCAGGAGAGCACGATTCTGAAATATGAAGAAATTCAGTCATCCAGTATCATATTCAGGAGAGCACGATTCTGAAGTATGAGGAAGTTCAGTTTACCCTTTTCATGTTCAGGAGAACATAATCTTGAAGCATGAAGAAGTTTATTTATCCTTCAGTAAGAGAAGAATCAGAATCGTATTCCAGGCGCCGACCTTAAATGCGAGAAGATTTATTTATCAGATAAGCAGCAGCCTCTTTATTTGAGTGCTTATCCATTTTTTGCACATAAGTCCCTTCCAACGATAAGTGACAGTTCTCCCTCGAGAAGCTTATCAGGGCATTTCCCACTCAAAGTCCATTTATTTTGGCATACAACCGGTTCTTTTCACCCTGTATATTTGCTACGGATTCCCGAAAAGTCCGTTTGATCCTGTCACGAGGGATAGGTTACAGAAGCTTGGATGTTATTCTTTGCTCAATGCTCCATGCATTCTGTGATCGATCTTGCAATCGTACGTGATCCAGTTTTATTTTTAGATTCCCCAGTGGAGGCCGTCTCATAGGTACCATCTCCATTCGAGGATCTCGTTCCTTTTCTAAAAGTGACAATTGGTCATTCGCACCAGTTGACTATCATTTTTAGAATTCCCCAGTGATGTACTGTGTCTCAGCGCGTCGTTTTCCCCAGTGTGTTCTTCTCGTAGCATCTGTGTCGTCGTATTCGTCAGCATTTTCGCATTCATCATTCCAGCATACGCATCACATCATATTCACGGCATCATCTGCATTAATCTGTTCTCGCTTTGTCCATAGCATTGCATATCGCCGCATATAAGGGCAAAATTTTCGGTTATCTATATTTAAATCCCTCCACCATGATTCCTTGAGTCTCCGTCACTCAAATCATCTGGTGTAGCTATTTAAATAGGGGCAACTGTAATACCCCAAATTTTACCCTTTCTTTTTTATTTTTATTTTAAATTCTTATTAACCTAATAAATTAACCTTTTTTTTTAGATCTTGTTTTTTTAACTAATAATAATTTAATTAAATTTTTTTTATAACTTTACTAATATTTTTTATTAACTTTTTTTTTTCTATTTAGTTTATTTATTTAAAGCTCTTCTTACTAACTTTTAGGATTTAGATTAAAATTTAACTTTTTTTTTTCTTTTCTTCAAGAGTAAATTTTTTATAACCTTTTTTTAAATTAATTTCTAACACATTTTTTAATCAAATTCTAATATTTTTTTTTAAAAATAAAAATCTAACTTCTTTTTAAAATTAAATCTTTTTTCTAACTTTTTTTAAATCTTTTTCTAACTCCTCTTTAAAGTTAAATCTTTTTCTATCTTTTTTAAAATTAAATCTTTTTTTCTAACTATTTTTAAAGCTAAATCTTGTTTTCTAACTTTAAATCTTTTTTTTCTAACTTTTTAAAATTAAATCTTTTTTTCTAACTTTTTTAAAATTAAATATTTTTTTCTAACCTTTTTAAAACTAAATTTTTTTGTTTTTCTAACTTTTTTAAAATTAAATCTTTTTTTCTCTAACTTCTTTTTAAAATTAAATCTTTTTTTTTCCTCTAAATTCTTTTTTAAAATTAAATCTTTTTTTTTCTAACTATTTTAAAAATTAAATCTCACCTTTGTCACTTTTTTTGTTCTTTATTATTTTTACTCTAAATTTTTCTATCTTTCATTAAAAAAATAACAAAAATAGTTTTTTATTATTATTTAATTATTATTTTCGTATTTTAATTAAATCATTTTTTAAAATATTATTTTTTTCACTTTTTTCTAAATTATTCATAAAAATATCCAAAAAATCATAAAATAAAAAAATATTGAAAAATTTTGTTCCTTTTATAATATTTTTTATTTTAGGAATCAATAGGATTATTAGTTTTTATTTTAAGTTTATTTTAATTATTTTAAATTATTTAAATTTTATTTTTTCTTAACTAATTATTTAGTTTGGGCTTTAAAATGGGCTTTAGGGACATTATTGACAATTTGGTGTTAACCCTAATTTGTTCCCTATATATACATGTGTTGCCTTGTTGGAAAAGGAGAGAATGAAAAAACCTAAGGGAGGTCAGAAGGTTTTCTTCAGAAAAGAGGAGAGAGAGGGAGAAACAAAGGAGATCCCCAGAGAAGAAAGGCGGTCGTTCCCACAACTCGTCAGAAGGATTGGAGCTCTCCAGTGTTCCCTTATTCAAACCTTTTTCACATTTTACCGAAGCAAACCTCCGCTTCGTAGGTTAAATTACTAAACCTTTTGCCTTTTCATGTTTATGTGCATATTTTGTCATGTTAATGTGTTTAGGTCCGTTAAATTACTAAATCCTTTGCATTTTTCATATTTACTTGCATCCTTGCCATGTTAACCTTCATTGTTGTTTAGATCCGTAGATTTTGATATGTATGAACCATGATTGTGTCGTATAGGATTGTTTGCATGTCCATTAATTGTCTGTTTGCATTTGCAATTCTATTGTTATTTTTTTTTTTATCAAAACATTTTTTTCCCAAAAAAAACCTTTTTTGTTCCCGTAAACATTTTTTTCCCAAAAAAAAAACCTTTTTTGTTCCCGTAAACATTTTTTTCCCAAAAAAAAACCTTTTTTGTTCCCGTAAACATTTTTTTCCCAAAAAAAACCTTTTTTTGTTCCCGTAAACATTTTTTTCCAAAAAAAAGCCTTTTTTTTTTGTTCCCGTAAACATTTTTTTCCAAAAAAACCTCTTTGTTCCCAAAAACATTTTTTTTTATATATAATTTAAACTTAACATTTTTTTTATAATTTAAACTTAAATTTTTTTTTTAACTAAGTAATTCCATTTTAAAATTAAAACTTTTTTTATATATATAATTAAAATATTAAAAAAATTAAAACATTTTTTACATAATTAAAATATTAAAAAATTAAAACCTTTTCGTAAGGAACTCCTTATGTTTGCCGTGTCATTTTGTGTACCTTTTATTTTCTTTATTCCTGCATTTCATTTGCATGCTTGAGGTTGAGATGTGCTTGTGGTGGCCACAGCCCCACACTATTTTCCTCCCTCACTTCATTCTAAGTGTCATTACATATTTTCATATTCTTCATGTTTTCAGAAATGTTTCTTTGTTTCTTTATACCCTCTGCCTTTATTACTTTTCTTATTTCTGTACCTTAATTATTCCTCCATATAATGATTTGTCATATTTTCACATTTTTTACAGTTTTATCCTTTCGAAGGATTAGGTCCAGCCTTTTGGCCGCCGAGTCAATAGCCTTACCCCTTTAATGGATCGAACCCTAATTTTCACAAATGCCTCGTCGCAGGCAAAATTACAATTTTATCCCTAGCATTAGGTCAAAGAGCCGCCGCACTCATTTTAGGGTTTCCCGCCGCGGAATCCCTAACCTAACCCTAATTCACTTAACAATTTACAACATAGATATTGGAGTTTCTACACTCCGCGTAAGCGTGTCCCTAAGATACGTTTATTCCCCATTGAGACCTTGACCACGGTCAAGAAGTCTCTAACCTCCCTTTTGAGGGGAACTACGATTACTCTGATTCCACTCCCGTAAGGATACGTAGGCACAAGATGCGATGTCTTGCCGAGTAAACTTAGAATTAACCCCTTAGGTCTCTTTTCTCACTTTTAATCCCTTTGTACATATACCTTAAGCAAATAAATAAAGCAAATAGTAAGCATTTGAACAAAAGGTTCCTGTAGAGTACTACAGAAGTTTAGGGTGCTAGTACCTTCCCTAAACTTAACCAACCCCCGAACCCTAGATCTTTCCCCGCATTGTGTTTACGATGCAAAATAGGTTTTCCCTCTTTTGACCTTTTCCTTCGGATAAATCAAAGAGCGGTTGTGAATTGAATTGCGATTCAAACTCATTAATAGTTTGTGATCCTATTTCCACCGCAACACTAATGCTTGTCTTTGAGATCAGGTCGCCACCGACTTTATTCGGTAATTCCAGTGGTCACTGGCATCGTTTAAAATCCAATTGATATTGGTATCTTTGATTTGGTTGGTACTAGTCTTTGTAACCCTAGTAGTTACTGGCATCGTTTAAAATCCAACTGTTATTGGTATCTTTGATCTGGTTGTTACCAATCCCCATGTAATTCTAGTGGTTACCGACATTGTTTTAAAACCAATTGTTATTGGTACCTTGATTCGGTTGTCACCAGTTCTTTCTAAGCCCAGTGGTTACTGGCATTGCTTAAACCCAATTGTTATTGCTACCATGAGTGGGTTCTTACAAACTTCCCTAGTTTAGACCAGTGGTTACTGGAATTTGTTTAAAACCAATTTTTATTGGTACCTTGATTCGGTTGTCACCATATCTTTCCAAGCCCAGTGGTTACTGGCATTGCTTAAACCCAACTGTTATTGGTACGATGATTTGGTTGTTACCAACTTCCCATAGTTAAGACCAGTGGTTACTGGAATTTGTTTAAAACCAATTGTTATTGGTACCTAGGCTCGATGGTCACTGATTCCCCATTGAAGTCCAGTGGTTACTGGCATTGATTGAAAATCCAATTGTTGGCATTTGATTCGGTCTTTACCAACTTCCCCAATTAAGTCCAGTGTTTACTGGCATCGCTTGAATCCAATTGTCATTGGTACCTAGGATCGATTGTCACCGATTCCCTTGTGAAGACCAGTGGTTACTGGCATCGTCATTTTAACCCGATTGTTATTGGTATCATCAACATGGTTGCCCCTTTTCTCCCCTGGATGTCTAGTCGTTACTAACACCCCCCAGAAAGTCCAGTGGTCACTGGCCTCATTTAAATCCAATTGTTATTAGTAAGTATTTTTGGTTGTCATCATATCCCCAGCGAATCTTTGGCATCCCTAATTGAGTCTCGGAGGTCTGGTGGTTACCAAAATCCCCGGTGCGTTTGGTCTTGTTTCTAGTTTTTTCCTGAAGATCCCGTTTGAACTCTTTGTTATAGGAAGATCTTCATTTGGTTGTCCCTAGTGATGATCGTGTCTCCGGTCTTTCGTTTTTCCGTAGGAGATTTGTTTTCCCCAATGGAGTTTCTCCCTTGTCCCCGTTGGAGTTTTGTCATCCCCGGTGGAGTTTGTGTCCCTGTGTGAAAGATCCCTTTGAATTACCAGCATTGGTCATGTATGAACTGTTTCTCATTATGCCTTAGATCCTTTCCCGGTGTGTTAGGTCCCCTATGAGTGGTTACTCATTGTTTTTTTGTTTTTTTGTTTTTGCTCATGTGTCAGTATTTGTCTTGCATTCTAGCATCATGCAACATAATTTTAGAATCCATTGCATATTTAGCATTTTTCTTTTACATACCATCGTATCTATGGGGCAAAATTTTTGGTTTGCTATATTTAAACACCTTTCACTACGATTCTATGAGGATTGTCATCTCTCATTGCCATCTGGTGAAGGTATTTAAATAGGGGCATCTGTTGTACCCCAAATTTTGAACCTTAGATCTTCATCATCATCCTAGGAGCATCATCATTTGTTTATCTAACCTTAACCCCTTTCAAGTTTGTCTTTGTCAAGATACAGGTGAATTAAGATTTCATACAGTCAGGAATCGGGGTTTCGATGGTTTGATCAGTCAATATCTTAGATTGATTCTCCATGAAACAAGTCTCAGTATCATCAAGAATACTATATAGGATCAAGTATGAATCCAATTTGAGGTTGTCACCCAAAGATGAGAGCAGTGCAGTCCAGAACCCCCGATTAGGGTTTTTGATCAGGAAAAGTCAACTGTGGTTTGACTTTTGATTCAAATGGTACTACAAGGATGGAATAATGGTCCATAAGGCTTATATGACTTATTGAAGTCCACTCAAGAAGTTTCAAGACCTCAGAGGACCCAGAACACAAATAGTCAATTCGGGGTCCCCCGATCGATCGGTTCGTCCGACCAAAAAGTCAACTCATTGACAAAAAGGATTTTGACCCAAAAAAATTGAAGGATATCATATTCCTAATGTTATATCACATCTAGTCATGAAGTTTTGTGACCATTGGATGAAGGATTGAAGAGTGATCAAAAAATTGGGAAATTAGGGTTTTGAAAGGGACAAGACCATAACTTTTTAACCACACATCCAAATGGAATGGTTCAAAGCATGTTGGAAAGGTCTTGACAAGTTATAAAAAATTGAAAAAGTTACCTATATGAAAAAAATGAATAGAGTTTGATTTATGATCAAAATCAATGCAAGAGGGGAAAACACAGTGAAATTTCATAGTTTTAGCACTTTTCAAGTCATGTTTTCAGCCAATTTCAAGGATGTTTTTGACCTAGTTCCACTTGGAATTTGAAAATTCCCAAAACATGAAAGTTGTAGATCATGATGAGGGATTTCCAAAATGTACAAAAACTCCTCCATAGCATTTGTGAGCTAGGAGTTTCGAAGGAGGCAAGTTAGGGTCCAAGCACTTGAATGCACCATTTCAATTTTGTCACAAATCAACTTGCCAACCACCTAAGTCATTCCCAACCATTTGATAAATTCATGATCTGATATTTAGAGGATATAATGAGTAGAAATGCAGAAGGAGTGAAGGATTTGAGAGGCATGGCAAGTTGGTAAAGCAAGTGGCAAGCAAGTTGCATTATTTTAATATAAAATCAAGAGGAAAGAGAAACTTTTCATGGAAGAAATATGCAGCAGCAGTTCCCCTAGTCCCTAGCCACACTTCAATCACTTCCATTGCCCTCGTACAGCTTGTCTTGTGCATCACAATGAGTCAAGAGCATTGAAGATTAGCTACACCAAGATCTTGGATAGATTTTCTACAATTTTCCCTCCAAAGAGCAAAACTCCAAATCTGTCCTCACCTTTGATCATGTGGCTTTGCCTATAAATAGCACAGCCTCTATGCATAAAAAACACACAATAACAACCAAGAAAGCAGCCACAAACACTCTCCATCATCAGTTGCAAACCTTCTTGCAAAACAAGCAATTTG
This sequence comes from Lathyrus sativus, assembly GCA_963859935.3. Lineage (NCBI taxonomy): Eukaryota > Viridiplantae > Streptophyta > Magnoliopsida > Fabales > Fabaceae > Lathyrus > Lathyrus sativus. The sequence goes on from OZ012741.1 coordinate 219,926,421, forward strand.
TGTCAAGTTCACCAAAACTGCCTTGGACAGAACCCACCACAAATCAATTTCCGACCATTCCACATCCCTACCAACACTCCACACAAGTTATAAATGATCCACTAGAGCTGTCTAAACCAACATTTGCACCAGAAACCATTCCCTTCTCAAAGTCAACCTCCAAAACTAAAAAAGTCAACATTCTGCATCTTTCAAGCCATAACTCACTACAGATCATTTCCAACTTTTTTAACACCTCTAACACTTCATAAATAACATATAGAAGTTGTCCAAATCAAGTTTTAACTTCTATAGCAAAGATTGAATCTTGTTGCTTTGTAAAATCATGGATTTTTGAGGTTTTCTCCCATTTTTCAAGTCATTATGTGTGATAGTGGAGTTTTGGATCATTGGAGCTTCTTTTCATCATTCAAATACCATTTGCAGACTATAGCAAAGTAACAAGGATAAGCCTAAATCCTTGAATCTTGAAATTTTGCTTTGCATTTCACATGCCATGTTGAGTTGTAATCATGATTTTGTGCTAGACATTGTTTTAACATGTTATATGGGTCCTATATGTCATGTATGAACCACCATTTGCACCAGAAATTGTTATTTCTTGACTGTCCAAAATGCTGGTCAGAAACTAAGCCCAACTAGGTCATCATGTGCATGTTGATTCCAATCTACCAAACTATGTGTGCATTTTCTGATTTCTCTTGAGCCAATCACTATAGATGATGTATGTGTGATGTTTGTATACTTGTTTCATCAAACCTTACTCTGTTTGGGACTGTCCATATGCTCATGCTTTTGCTTGTGACAAAAGTTTCCTAAAACAATGATGCTATTGAATTTTTAAGTGAGTGTATTGTATGAAAAAAATTGTACCATTGAATTCCTTGTTTAAAAACACACAATTTTCACTTTTGTTTCAATCCATTTGGTTAAGAATTGACTGATTTCCATCCTTCATGCAAATAACCCTAAATTTGTGACTTTGTCGTGCCCTAGTTTTGCCCCATTGGTGCACCAACTTTGAATGATCATAACTTGCTCATTTTTACGTTATTGATGTCATTATTTTTAAAAACTACTATTTGTTATGTCTATTTTCATTGAGTGAAGAAAGAATTCAAGGATTATTATCCTAGAAAGACTTTGATTCACTTGAAAAACATGTGTTTTTAGGGTTTTCACCATGATGTTTGTAGACTTTTTCAACTTGAAACTTGACTTTCCTTGTGATTCTGATCTTGTGTGATCCATACATGTTTGTTAATATGTTTAAATGCTCAAGTTTGTTTGAATCATTGACTTACTATGTTCATACTTGTGTTTCTGAATGTATACATAAATCATGAACTTTTAAACTTCATTTGTGAACTCTGCCATGATTCTTGATGTTGTGACCTCTAGAACATGTTTTCCATGCTTAATTATTCTTGTGTATGTGACTTGTTAGGACCATAACATGCTAGGGTTTATGTTTTGTCTTGGTTGTTACCATGAACATTGCTTTGTTTTCTCCTATTAAACAAGAACTTATGTTTTGTTGATTGGCATTTCTTTGCCTTTTCATGTTATCACATGATCACTCTAATCTCTTTTGGTTGTTACCATACTTCATGCCTTCATCATGATAAATTTTGTCACATTTGGTCTTACTTGACCCATGCCCCATGTTTGGTTTAATTTGTAACTTATATGCTTAATCTTTACTTGTTCATGTCTATCTCTGTGTGTTCCTTAATGTTGTAACCTCTTGAACATGATCCCATTGCCCTTACCTTACTTGATATGATGTCTTTCTAGAATCATAGCATCATTAGGTTTGAGCCTTGTTTTGAAAGTTATCTTTTGAACATGTATGATTCCCCATGAACTTTGAACTTTTCACTTGAACTGTTGCAACACTTCTTGTATGCTTACTTGTACTTGATTGTCATCAATGCATGATTTGTTAGTCTCATGTTGTTACATTTGACATTCTTTGAAACATATGATATGCTTGCCTCAAGTTGTTACTTGTTTGCATTACATGTTGTTGTCTTGATGGTTGTTACCTTATTTCTCTTCATCTTTGTTAAGATGTTTCAAATGGTTTCTACCTTGTATGTTTGGTCTTATAAAAACCTCTACATGTTCCCCTTTTAGATATTGTAATATCTTTAGGTATTGTTGGTTGCAAGCACTTGACTTGACTTTAAATTATAATAATTGTCTGATGTTGTCACATACTTGCATTTCTTCCTTGATTGTTACCACACCCTTTTGTATGTTCACCATGTTTGAATGAATGCTTTGGTATGCTTTTAACTTTGTTAAGTTATTCCCCAAGTGATGGAACTTGTTAATTCTCATCCAGTTGCCTCCTCTTTTCCCTTTTCCAAAGGAAAGTTTCTCTATTGACTCTTGGGTCATAGACAGCTCATTACCCCCTCTTTGACTTTGTTAAGTCATCTTTGAACCATAACTTAGTTAAGTTAGAACCTATATCCATTAGACTTTGCTTTAAGTCTAAAATACCTACCCCTTGTTAGGAGTATGTTTCAATTCTATGTAAGAATCATTTTCATGATTACTTACTCCTCTTTTGGCTTTTGTAAAAGCCAATCTTCGTGAGTGTTTAATTTAGAATAGAGAGTTTTGTTAAACTCTACACAAGCATTGTTATGTTTGTTCCCCTTTGAACCTTGATCATAATCAAGAGTTCTTCATCCCTAGTGAGGTGAACTACGATTGCTCTGATTCTATCGTAGTTAGGATACGTAGGCAGAGGATGCGATATCTTTGCGAGCAAACTTAGAAACACCAACCTTAAGTCTTTACCTTAACTTAGCTTTACCCAAACCCAAATTCCAAAACCATAACAAACATTTAGCAAGTATAGCATACAAAGATACAAAAGATTCCTGTAGAGTACTACAGATGTTTAGGATGTGAAATACCTACCCTAGGCATAACCAACGCCCGATCCTCGATCTCTTAATGTTGTTACATCGCACAAAAGGTCTTTCTTTCTTTAACCTTTCCTTTGGATAAATCAAAGTCCGGTTGTGAATTCAATGAATTAAGATTCAAGTTAACAAATATCTTGGTATCATGATTCTCACCGCATCACATCCATGTGTTACAAGGACTTCACAAGCAAGAGAAAGTCATAGGCAGGTTGAGTTAAGGGTGTCAGCCTTGATGTCTCAACATCAAAGATACTTGCACTAAAGAATACTTTTGGTATTGCTGAAGTGTAAATATTCATCAGATGGTCTTCTCTACAAGATGTGTGGATTTAAGATCAATTGCTATTTGTGGAATGCACAAGTATTTAATTGGTTATCCATGAAGCTCAAGATTGCTGGAGTTCTGATGGGTTCAGGACTAGAGGGATCAATGGTGATTTTGGTCTCAATCCAAGAGTTCATTAGTTATAGTACAAGGATGGTAATTGTAGCATCCCAAAATCTGCCCTTCTTTTCTCTTGTATACTGTCTTATGTTTCATTTCATGTTCATATTAATTTTTGCATAACATAGTTCTAGAAAAGGGATCAAGGTTTTATGGTTTGATTCTCAAGAAGAAGAGCATGATTCTTCAACCTCATGCAAGGTTTTCTTCTTGACTTTGTGGAACTCTCAAGCCCCAAAGTGCCCCTCATCATTAAGTGTGCTTCAAGACAACATCATTTCAAGGTCATATGTGAGTCACCATGCCTTAATTTGCAATAAACGTTCAAGAGATTCAAAGTTGGTTCAAGGTGTTTGACCTAATTTAGCAAATTGTGGATGCTATGATCAAATGGACATAACTTCTTCAATTTTAAACATCTTGAGGTGGTTCTTTTTTAATGAACTCTTTTCATCATCTCCAACAAAATCTCTTTGTAGGGAAAGGTCCAATTGTGCTTGGAAAGTTGTCAAAAGTATGGAGACATTATAGGTCATTTTGAGTTTTGAAGATATTTTCTTGCCAACTTCCAAAGGTCATAACTTGGTCAATTTTCACCATTTGAAGCCCATTCTTTTTCTAAAATGAACTTGAAGATGTACTCTATAAATTTTATTCAACATGAAAGTGCCAAAAACCTATGGAAAACCTTGGAGTTTATCAAAAGATTATAGGTCATCTTTGGTCCTTAAAAAGACATGAAATTTTTCTAAGTGTTTTGTGAATTTGAACGTTTTTATGCAAGCTACTTTGAAGATTCATATCTCTCAGCTCAGATTACCAAATCAATATTTCTTTTCACATTACAAAGATTGCATTCCCTTCTATCCAATGCAGGAAGAATCAACTCATAATGCCTCATACATTGTGAGAACCATGGTTACAAAGTTTGAATTTTGAAGCCGAGTTTTCACTTGATGTCAGAATTGAATTTGGTTAATGTGACCTCTAATCACCAAATTAAGGCACGAAATCAATTTGAACATGATTAACAAACTTGCCTGAGCTAATTAGATCATTGAAATGCAAGTTTTGGATGAGTTTTGGCATGCTGCAAGTCACACTTTGCTCATGACACAGATGTTCACAAATTCATCTTAAATTGCATCATTTACCCTCCCTCAACATTCCAAACTTCTCTCCTACAAATAAGGACTCGACTTCACCCATTTCCATAAGCTTTGATAGCCAGAATCACCCTGTTGAGATCCCATTTGAACTCTTAAGCTTGAATTTTGTTTTTTCATTTCCACACCTTAATCACTCAAAATCTCCACTCAGTTAGCCTCATCATCATTCAATGAGACTAATCAGATCAAGAACTTCAAGAATCGTGGCCTGAATCAATCTTGGTGACTCTATTTTCAGAGCTTCAAAGTGGAGCTTCAATTGGTACTATTCTCAACTATTTTGATTCAAATTTTTTGCTAAGATGTAGTCCTTGATGTGCTGTTGCTATTAGGATTGTTAGATTTTAGTTATAGTTGAGTTTATATTGTTAATTTTCAAATCCATATTTTGAAATTCATCTGGTTTTTTTCCAAATTGAGTGAGTTATGTGCAAAAGAAATTTAACACGATGATATGGTTGAGATCGTCTTGAAAAGACTCATCAAATGAAACCACTATGAGCTCCAATGGTTATGGCTTGAAGAAACCACGATTTTCTGCAAATCCTTGCAGATTTCAAGTGTCTGGAGGTTGAAGATGATGAGCTGGCATCATCTGACCGTCCAACATGCCACTTGTTTTAATCTTATGCTTTTGACTTTTAATGGCTGGATGTGATGAGTTTGACTCAGATCCATCATAGATGTGCACTTCTAGGCCATCAGATTAGCCACATCATTTAATGAAACGAGATCCAATGCACTGTGTTTTTTTGTTTTATTTTATTTTTCAAAATTGTTTTTAATTTCATTTTATTTTCAGAAATTCATCTTTCATGAGAAAAATACCAAAATATTTTTTAAAATTTCCTTTTATTTTTCTCTTTCTGATTTGCATTTTTGTGCATTTTTATTTTTCATTTTGCTATTTTTCTTGGATTTTTGTTTGTTTGGTTTAATTTGAATTAGTTTAAAATTATTTTTATGCCTTTTAAAATTATGAGAAAAATATCATATGCTCCTATGGTGGCCTTTGAGCTATGGTGATTTTCTGTGATTTTTATTTATGGTTTTGCTATTTTTCACGTATTTTTGGTTTATTTGCTTGATTTTAATTAGTTTAAAATTGTTTTTGGGCATTTTAACATTGTGAGAAAATTAGTATATGATCCTATGATGGTCTTTAACCTATGGTGATTTTCTTGGGTTCCTATTTGTGTTGTAACTATTTCCATCCTTTTTATAGGTTTTATTTGATTTTTATTTAGTTTTGAATTGCAAAATTGTAACTTGTTTCTAATCCATTTTTGGATGGCATACTGATTTTTCCTCAAGTCATTTGAGACTTATGTGCTTGCTTGGTTGGTCATTTCCTTTTGTGAATGATGATTTAGATGCATAATGCTTTCTTGAGTTTTGTTTTGAATTCTGCTTGTGTGATCTTCTTGTATGTTCATGGATGGATGTTAACTTGATTATCATGTTGATATTGTGGTTTCTTCTTAAGTTCATTTCATAATCATATGCCTACCCCTTTAGGGTTTTTTGTGCATGCTTTGTTTGGTATGGTTAGCCTTATTTATGAATGAAATATAACTTGTTTTCTCTGTGCTCTCTCTTTGGTCGTTGACATGATTTAAGTATGATATGTTGTACTACTGCCCTACCATTTTCTTGTTTAATTTGATCTCATTTCACTTGGTTTTAGGATTGTTATTGTTTCTTATAAGTTGGGTATGTCATTTGAATGTGCGTGAGCATGTTTTCTTTGCCATTGTGTTTTGATTTCAATCTTTGGATATGGCTTAACATATGATTGTTCCCTTGTTTGCTTTGACATGTTATTGATATGTGTGATCATTAATACTTTCTTGCTTGATGCCTTGACTTTGAACTTTCATGTATGTTTGCATCTTCTTCATCCTTTTCTTTTCTTTCTACTTTCATCTTCACTCTCTTTTTGGAACTTGTTTAAGTTTCATCTTTGTTTTCATTTGTGATTGAATTGGATAGTGTTTACTTGTGTTTGCTCACATGATCCCTTATGATTCCTAGTCCCACTTAATTTCTGATTAAGGGGGGAGTAGGAGAGACATTAGGTTTTCAATCATTTGAATGATAACAATTAGGATAGTCCCTTTCAAACCTTGACTTTAGGTCCATCATTCGTATGATAACATTAGGTAGACTTCCCTTTTATCCAAACTTTAGGACCATTTTGTATGATAACATTAGGGTTTTCAGTTTCCCTTTAGTGTTTTTGTGTCTTCTTCTCATCTCTAACAACTCTAAGACACTTAATAAAGAATGATGAACTTTGTGTGCCACGAGCCTTAAGTATATGGGAAATGATGAGTGGGGGGTTTCTCCTCACTTGTCTAGAGTGTTTAGTGTATGTCTTTTGGGCGATATGCAATGCATTCCCTCCTATATCATAGTCTTTAGTGCAACATGAATCTCCAACAAATTCAATTCACTTCTATAAAACTCTTAAACCATATTCAAACCTTTTTCATCCTTCGGGATTTGTTTCAAACTCATTTTCAGAAAAGAATACGTTACTTTTCCTTTCTACTGCAAACAGGCATCGACCCTAACTGCTAGAATGAGAACTTAACGTCACTCATAAAAAACACTTAACTAACATGTGGTTTAGTTTCCCGAACTACGTTTGCTCTAATTTCTCATACCAGATGAGGATATTAGGCACAAGACAATGATTTCTTGGCGAGCAACCTTCCCCCCATCACCCGTAGTTTTCCGAAGTATGTTGACTTTGACTTTCCCACTGTATGAGGGAATACCTAGTCATAGGGCGGTGATGTCCTATCGTGTCTCCTTTTTTTCTTTCCCTTTCCCGTTTAGCATTAGCTTTTATATAACTCACCCTTTTGATTAGACAACAAGCATGGATATCATTGAGTACAACGAACGTGAGGGGTGCTCATACCTTCCCCTTGCGTAAGCGACTCCCGAATCCATGATTTGGTTGCGATGACCTTGTCTTTTCCCATTCTTCATGTTTTATTCGATCGTTTCCTTTCCCTCTCTTTAGGATAAATAAAGTCTGGGGGCGACTCTTCTATTTGTTTTCGTCGGTTCTTTTGCAGTTGCGACAGTAATCTTGGTACTTTTCCATTGTATGAGCATGAAGTTAGTCATGAGATGACAAATGGTGATTTAGGGTGTTTCTTGCTGGAAGGAGCATCATTTATAAAAGATACGGGGATAACTTTCTGTCTGATGGGTTTACTATTGGGATGCACAGGTTGCTTGTGGCTCAAGTAGTGAAAAATGAATGCGCTCAGCAGGTATGTTGAACAAGGAGTGAGCTATTGAAGACATGAAGATGAGTCTTATGTTTTCCATTCACGTTAAGGTGCTCTTTTGGAAAAGGAGCATTGGTTATCCTTGATAGGGGGTTATACTATTATCTAGGATTAGTTACTGCAATAATGCAGTTGATTATCAAGATTGTTTGTGGTTTCAAGTAGTTTATGAATATGTTCCTTAGGTGAGGGTGTAATGTCAGACAAGATGTCGTAATATTGTGTTATTGGTGAAGTTCATGGTGGACTTGACAGTCTAGACTTGGTTCTATCATTGGGGTGTCAATGGTTTGAATTAGCATTGTACAAGCTTCTTGGGAGTATTCTAAGAGTCTTTGTTCTTATCTGGGAGAATTTATTTTTCTCTGTAGAATGAGATGAGCCTCATGGGAGTCTTTGCTGTTAACTGGGAGATGTTTGAACAAATGTCTTAGCATCTTGGTCAGTTGCTTTTACTTCTGAATGAAAGGAGTATTCTTTAGGCTCATTGAAAGGAATTATGACTTTGCTTCAGAGTTTATCAGATAGAAAGGACAAAGTCTGACAAAGTGTTAGGACATTGTTTAGGACTTGTGGTTGTTTCAAGTTACCTTGTTTGGATGTGTTTCTTACACGGTAGAGCGTGTGCCTAAGAGAAGGCGTGTTAAACATGTGTCTTGATGCATGCGCATTCTTTGGACTGTTTACCCTAATGTTGAAATAGTCAAATCCTAGTTGGACGGTGCATAGTCATTAATAGCAAAGTTACCTACCTAAATGTATTTCTCCATTGAATTATTTGTCGGTAACTGCTATGGACCGATAATTCCAAGAGAAATAGCCCGGTTATTTAAAAGGGGTTGCTGCTTTTGGATTCTCAGTTTGCGGTTCTTGTTTTGGGCTATGTCTTAATGGCTTTTATCCGGGTTTGGGTAAGTACCACATGGGTATGGAACTGTGTTGGCTTCTTTTGTAAATTCTTGGCTAAAAAGGGGGAGAATAGGTGTGTATTCATCTCGGCTGTGTGTTGGTCCTCACAACACCAACTAACATCCTGCAGTTATTTCGCAAGGATGTTGGATGGGATGTTCTAACATCATGTCTAAGTCCCAGGTTCTTCTCTGAGTTCTTCCTTTGTACCTTGTGATCTGAGTTATGAAGTAGGTTGTGTCTTGTGACTTGAGTTATATCCGTTATGTACTATGTGTTACGTATACTAATCTGCTTCTTCTTAAGCTCTTTCTGGATCTCCTTAGGGGTTCTCTTATGCCCCTTAAGAGGAAGATTTATCTCACCGTGGTAGGTATAGGTTTGAGAGGGAGTGTGTTACATCCTCTTCCTCGTGTACACCAACTAGCAGCTGGGAATTTCAGGAGAAAGGGGGAGCCTCAGTAGAGTGACAATCATATCCACCACTCATTGGAAGAAATTGAATAACGTTTGAACTTTCTTTTCTACCTAAGGAGTTTTAGCCAAAATTTGTCAAAAGGGGGAGATTGAAGGCTCTAAAGATTTTAGCAAACTTTGGTAAAACAGGATGTTGCACAAGATGTTCCAACAAGAAGAATTCTGTTGAAAGAAGACATGTTAGACAAGATGTCCCAACAGGATGTTAAGACATCGTGTCTGTTACGGATGTACATGATTTTGTTTCAAGAGAATATTTGCATATTAGTTCCAAGATTTAAGGCATGGATCAAGGAATAATTAAACAGATATTTCGAAGCTCGTGATGAAGATTATAAAAGGAATACCAAGTCCTAGGGTTGAATAAGAATCTCTTGTAACACTTTTGTAAAGGGAAATAAGGATTTAGACTTTTGAGATTCATAGGCTTTCTTGTGTTGTAAGTCTCCCTTTGTATCGGTTGGATACATTGTGGCAGACATAGATAATTATACAGATTCTGAAGCTTTGAAGCAAATCCAAGTAGGATTGTTAGTCAAGAGTGTTTGGCTGAACTTTGTATTGAATGAGGTGTCTTTCAAGTAGAATGATATGGTTATTGTGACTATAACTATTAGATATCACGGGTAGTGATTAAGGGAGTGAGATGGATTTCTCTTATCAATTAGATGTGACTTCTAATGATAAAGATTTCATTGGGTAGTGATAGGTAAATCGGAGTTTGTTTATTGTAAACTAGAGGTTGTTTACATAAAACTATACTATTGATAATGGATTCTTCTTCCTGGCTTGGTAGCCCCTAGATGTAGGTGTTGTTGATCACCGAACTGGGTTAACATATCTTGTGTTATTTATCATTATGCAAATTTACAGTTCAATACTTGATTATTGATTAATATTTTGTAACAGATGTTGAAACATCTGTTTGATTCTGTTGCTGATATTCAGAATGTCAACTTGCTTATTCTGTCCTTGCTTTAAAGTTATGTAGAGAACAATGTCGTGACATGTTGTTAAGACATCTACAATCTGCTTGCCAGAATTTCATATACTCTTTCCATCGTTATGAATAAAATTTTCTATTTCTTGAAATTGTTCCTTATTCCTTATCTTTCGCTTAACTATTCGTATTATTAGAGAAAAGCGTGTTCGGATTCTTTTTTATTTCTGACAAAGGGGGAGAAGATGCATTATTTTGATTATATGTATTCTCAGAATCTTGAGCCCAAACATGTTCCAATGATTTTTCTTCTAACCTTGTTTGATGTGTAACTCAGGAACTTTGTGAAAGTTTACAGACTTTCTAGGACAAGTTGCTTGGAAATCAGAAAACATGATCAAGATGCATGAAGTTTTCTCTCATACAACACATTCTTCAGAAGTTGTGAACCCTTCTGAAAGAATCTTACCTCAAGCTTCTCAGAAGTTATGAACTGTCTGAAATAATGGCAACCAGACTCTGATACTTCAGAAGTTGTGAACTTTCTGGAAGTATTGTAATTCGTTTAGAAGATGTTGACCTTCTAAAGATTCAGTCAAAGACATGGTCATCCAGACAACGATTTAGGTTTTGAATCTTCTAATGACATGATGTTTTGCACCTTCTGGTGGTATGATCAAGATTCTAGAAGAACCAAGTTCTTCGAGGGATCAAGTCTGTTAATAATCAAGTTTTGATACCTCATAGTGCTCTAATAGTCAGCCAGGTTCTGAGATGAAGACCAGGCAGTTCTAGTCAAACTCTGATGAGACGTTAACATGGAAGTATTCCATCTCTATTTCAAATTTTGTACTTCAAAATTTATTTTGTAATTCTTGGACTCAGGGGGAGACTTTGAACCAGCATAAATAAATTTTGGGCGTAACAAGTTCAGGGGGAACTGGTTAGCTTAACTTTGAATTTGTGGTTTTTTTGTTATTACCTTGTATAAGTTGTTCTATCAAAATACATGGTTGTATCATCATCAAAAAGGGGGAGATTGTAAGAACAAGATTTGGTTTTGCATCTTCTATAATTTTTTATGATAACTTTACATGTTATCTTAGATAAAAAATTTATACTCTAATGGTTTCTATTTAATGTGTAGCTTTTGCTAAATAGGTTTTGACTCTGAAAGAAAGGCGTGTGGCGTCATCAGGCTCTGAACTCAACACTCTGGAAGAAAACATATGGTGTTTACAAAATTCAAGTCAACTTTCTTGAATGATTCTAATGCAACAGTTTTAAAGAACATTAGTACTAGAGCTTCTGATCATGATTTTGTAAATAAGCTTTGAAGGCCTTCTAAAGCTTTACCTCTGAGGACCAAGTTTGGAGACTCTAAAGAAAAGGTTCTGCTGATCAAGTTCTAAAGATTCTGAAGACATCACTTCTAAGGACCAAGTGTTGAAGACACTAGATACTTAGGTTCTGAAGACTAATGTTTTGATCCTTCTACAACACGCTTCATCAACATACATCAGAAGCCTCTGAAGAATATAAGATAAATATCAAAAATGGTTTGCGTGAGATGATAAGTACAAAAGTTGACTGTGACCACTACTCTGCTAAGGTGGCACAAGGATAGTCCTTTTGATAAGATCTTGTCTAACACTTCCACAATAATAGTTGGGAATTAAACAACTAGATTTTTGTTTCCCATTCTACCCTTCAATGAATCTATTTTCAGCTATAAAAGGAACACTTGGAAGAATTGGAAGATGAGGAATCTACTCTACTAAACTCACACTAAAACACTGCATAAATCTCTTTTGAGAAATACTTTGTATATTTTTATAAATTAGAAAGGAGATTTTGTTCATATCTTTCTATTAACACTTTTGTGTTATTGGGCTTAAACCTTGTGTAATTTGCTTGTGTAGAAGCATCTTTGTATACACACACTTGTAATCAACAGTTGTTGATAGTTCCTTGAGAGACTATGGTTTATTCGGAAGTCTCAAGAAGACAGTGGCAGTTGTCCATTGTGGTTTGCAACAAGGTCAATTAGACTTGTTGTGGTTTATGTAATCAGTTTGGTTATAGTGGATTAAGTCCTTATTGAAGGCGAAATCACCTTGGCAGGTGGATTGGAGTAACTTAGATAAAAGTGAACCGGCATAAAAATAATTTTTTTCATTTATTTTTATTCACTTGTTAGGTTGGGGACAAAGTTTCCAAAAGATCACATTTGGTGAAACCCAATTCAAACCACCTTTCTTGTGTTTCTTGTTCCTTTACTTTTTGGGTATTTTGAGTAGTGTGTTGAGTTGAGGACAATTGGTAATAATATAACTTTACCTTTTGTGATAAATAATTAATTTGTTTTTAAAATACATTTTGTATATAGTAATCCAGAGAGGGATTGCAATGATGGCCTTAAATGACGTTTTTAGTTAGTATACCAGAGAGTGATTACAATGATGGCCGAGTATGGCGAATTATAGGTTCAAGATTTGAACCTATTGTGAATGATTAAGACTCGTGTCTTGTTATGATTTTGAGAAAATAATTTTGTTGTATATTATGTTGTTGTGGTCATGCATTTATGTATTTCAGAGATAGGTAGAACTTCGATCAAGTGATGGGTTGGTTCAAAGAGGGACTATGGCGCTCTCATGTCCAGAGAGAGACATGGTTAAGAGAGGAACCAGAGACATGAGAATATCAGTAACATACTTTTGATCCTAATTATTTTGGTACTACATGCATTTGAGATGTAGATGGTGGCATTGCATTGCATCTGCATTATGATCTGTTTGATTGTGTTTTGAGTGTGATTGAGAATATTGTTATATTTTTTATTATTATCCTATCATGTTTTTATTCATCGTTGATAACTATTAGATGTATTCTCACCCCCTATTTATTGTTGTTGCGCCTGTGCTCCTCGGCAGTACAGACAATCAGGTACATGAGTAGGTGATGAGTAGGAGATGGTGTCTATGCCCCCTTTTTATTTTATTATTGGATCTTAGAGGAGTAACTATGATATGTAGCACTAGGGATGGATGTTTTCCATCATTGTGTGATGCTTTGTTTAATTTTATTGGAGTTGTTGTTGAGACTTTGTTTCGGGCTTTGCTTAATTTCCGCTGATTATTTTGCATGACTATTTGGTTTTTGATGTTTTATGTTTTGGTAACACTATAATATTTGATTTTATTGAAACTATTTCATTTAAATGTTGATTCAGGGATTAGTGTGTTACATAGTGGTATAAGAGCAGGTCGGTCCATCCAGACAGGTTTTTGTGATTTTATTTGTTTCCTAATGTACAACATGGGTGTGAACATTGACGACACAATATTTCTAATAGTTGCTTGTTATTGTAATAGAGAAATGACTAGAAGAAATGATTGCGCTATTGTTGATGCCTTAACAACCTTGTCTCAGGTGTTACAAGCTCAGTAGAATCCACAAGTTGAAGGTGTTGAATCCCGTGGATTGGATAAGTTTCTGAGGAACAAGCCACCAACCTTCAAAGGAAGGCATGATCCAGAAGGCACACAGGTTTGGTTGCAAGATATTGATAAAATCTTCTGAGTGGTGGCATGTGCAGATACTCAGAAGATTCTTTATGATTCTTATATGTTGTATGAACAAGAAGATTATTGGTGGGATAATGTTAGACCGAGGTTTGAGACTAATGGTACAATGATTACATGGGATGTTTTCAAGGGAGCTTTCTTGGAGAAATATTTCCTAGATGATGTGTGTAGCAAGAAAGAGGTGGAATTCCTTGAACTTAAACAAGGAAATATGACTATTGCAGATTAGGATGCCAAGTTTGAGGAATTGTCTAAGTGTATCAAATTTGAAAATGGACTGCACCCATAGATTAAGCAATTTATTGGGTATTAGTAAATTTGTTAGCTCTCCGTGCTATTTAATAAGTGTCGTATCTATGATGAAGACTATTAGATCCTCTCATTACAAGAGTGTCAATGATAATAAAAATGGTAATCAAAATTACGAGAAGCCTTATGTTGTTCCTGATGATAAAGGTAATAGAAGTTCTAGCAGAAGAATAATGGTGGGAAGTTTCAAAGTGGGAGAGGTGCTCCTGCTCCTCTCAAGTGTTTCAAATGTGGGCTTCTTGGCCATCATGTTATAGAGTGTCCTACATTGATATGCTTCATGTTTAGAAAGGCAGGACATAGGGCTAATGAATTCAAAAATGTCATGGTAACTTGTTTCAACTGTGGAGAGGTTGGTCATATTAGCACACAATTTCAGTAGTCTAAGAAGACTCAAGATGTGAAGTATGGCGGGAAAGTGTTTTCTTTCAATGGTGCAGAGGCCTCCAAATCTGATAATCTGGTTCGAGTTACTTATTTCATGAACAACATTCCCTTAATTACTATCATTGATATTGGTGTAACACATTCCTTTATATATACTGATTGTGTGAAGATATTGGGTCATGTGGTGTCTTCTATGCATGACAACATGGTTATCGATACTCTAACAAATAAGTCAAATAACTACTTCTTTAGTTTGTTTGAAGTGATTGTTGATATCATATGGTAGAGACTTTGGAATTGACTTAGGTTGATTACTGTTGAGTCAACTTGATGTCATTTAGGGTATGAACTGACTAGATTTCAACCATATGTATATCAACTTCTATAACAAGACAATGTTGTTTTCGCAGTTTGTGGAAGAGAAGAGTTTGTGGTTTCTTTCTGTGAGAAAGGTTGAACAATTCATGAAGGATGAGGCTCATGTGTTTGCGATGTTTTCTTCCTTAAAAATCGAGGGTAAAGAGACGTTGGATGATCTGCCTATAGTGTGTGAATTCCCATATGAGTTCCTTGATGATATTACTTATTTACCGCCAAAGAGAGAAGTTGAGTTCACCATAGATTTAGTACTCGGTACTATATTAGTGTCGACGACCCTTTATAGAATGTCTCCAACAGAGTTGAGTGAGCTAAAACGTCAACTTGAATATCTACTTGATAAGAAATTTATCAAACCAACTGTATCATCTTGGGGAGCTCCTGTGTTGTTAATGGAAGAAGGACGACAATATGAGATTATGTGTTGATTACCGTCAGCTCAATAATGTCACCGTCAAGAAAAAGTATCCTTTTCCCAGGATTGACGACCTTATAATTAGTTAATGGGTGTCTGTGTTTTTAGTAAGATCGACTCGAGGTCAGGCTATCATCAGATTCAAGTGTAGGATGAAGATATTTTAAAGATTGAATTTAGGACACGATATAATCACTATGAATACTCAGTGACGTCGTTTGGTGTGTTTAATGCTCCTAGAGTGTTTATGGAGTACATGAATATAATCTTCCATCCTGATTTGGATCAGTTCGTGGTGGTGTTTATTGATGATATTCTTGTGTATTCTAAATTATATGAACATCATTTTGGACATCATCGTATTATACTTCATGTATTTAAAGAAAAGAAGTTGTATGCCATTTTTATCGAAATGTGAGTTCTGGTTACGGGATGTGAGTTTTCTAGGCCATGATATTTCCAGTGGCGGTATAGTTGTGAACCTTTCTAAGGTAGAAGCAGTTGTGCAAGGGGAGGCTGGTTATTATAGGAGGTTCATTGAAGGTTTTTCCAAGTTAGCCCTACCTTTGACTCAGTTAACTCGAAAGGTCAAGCCTTTGTGTGGGACATAATGTGTGAAGAGAATTTCCTAGAATTGAAGAAGAAGTTGACAATGGAATCGGTGTTGATATTTCTATACCTAAGGAACCTTTTGTTGTATACGGTGATGCGTCCATGAGAAGAACTACCCTACTCATGATTTAGAATTGGCAGTTGTAGTCTTTGTGTTGAAGTTGTGGAGACATTACTTATATGGTTCTAAATTTGAAGTATTCATCAACCACAAGAGTTTGAAGTATTTATTCAATCAGAAGGAGTTGAATATGAGACAAAGGAAATGGTTAGAATTTTTTAGGGATTACGACTTCGGTTTGAACTACCATCTCGGTAAAGCCAACACTGTAGCAAATGCTTTAAGTCGAAAGTTCTTACACATTTTCACGGTGAAGAATCAGAGACCATAGCTATTGACTAGCTAGACTCACAAAACATAAGATGTCACCACCAATCTTTTATTTTTCCAAGGCTAGACGAAAATAACAAATAAACCCAAAACAATCATGCAAAACTTAAAGCAACACTAAAAACTAAGTAAGTAAGAGATCTAAGGTACGAGGGTTAGTTATAATAAGGTAATTTAATAGCATCTTAAGTATCTATAGTATCCTATAGGAACCTCTTGAATTATTTGTGTTAGGTTAAAAGTGTTTGCTGAAAAAGATTGGGGAGATGAGAAGAGAAGTCTTTTTTTATTGTTTTTGTGTTTGGCAAGACACAAAGTCTTGTGCCTACGTACCAATAAATGATCAAAACCTCATAGTTTGGTGTATAAATAACAAAAGGGTTTGTTTTGGTTGATTTTAACAAAGATACATTTTGTCATCTTAATGAGAATTCTCAAAAGATTCACCACAAACATGTGGAAGATGGATCTTTTCTTCATAATGAGAGAAGGGTTCCAACTTGGATATAGAATCAACAAGTATGCCTCATACCTCCCTTAGTGGAAAAGAATTAACATATTTCTCAAAAATATTATGGGTTAGGAGATTTATATCTTAACTAGGGATTACTAATTTCTAATCTCTTTGAGAAAAGGTTTTAAAATTAAAATCCAAGTGGAAAATGTTTTGAATATGGTTTGTATCTTTTAGTCTTATGAAAAAAAAGTTTTGATCTGCTTAAGATGTCTTAAAGCATTTATTTAAGAAAAAGGTTTGAAAAGTCAATGACCTAACGTCAAGGTTTCTTATGAAAAGATTTAAGTGAAAAAAAGGGAAACCTAATAGTGAATCGTCCAAGGGTAACAACCTAAGGGTAAACAAACTAAGGTAAACAACCTAGAGACAACAAATAATCACATAAGGGGTGAAAAATGCAATATAAACACAAATTCATATGCACATGACAACAAACTCAACCATAAACCCTTCCCTTGGATTCATACATAAGCAATCGCAAAGAATCAAAAGCCATAAATGAATGTCAAACAAGTTATACATCATAAAGATAACATCCATGAAGCACAAAGCAAATTCTTCAAATGTTAAAGGCTAAGCTTATAAAAAAAGCAATAATACATGTGTAAAGCAAGAATCATGACATGTAACCAATATGAACTCACAAGGCAAAATATCTCAAGTAATCTCAAACGAAAACCCTAATCATGAATATCATGGAATCATCAAGTCAATAGTGCAAAAGTAACAATACATTTGTAAAGCAAGCATTAAGATATATTACCAACACAAACTCACAAGACAAAGTATCTCAAATGATCTCAAATGAAAACCCTAATCATGTACATTATGAAATCATCAAGCCAATGGTACAAAGGTTATCAATACATGTCAAAGATCATGATTCAAAACAAACAAGTCAATTCATCTTAAATGAAGCAAGATTCAAAGCACAAACATCACATGGATATATCATCATCAAGTATCAAACCTAAGGCATAACTAAAAGTGTAAACAACCACCTCATGAAAAGCATACATGTATCATACCTCAAGAATCAACTTATAAATCTAGGAAAAATTCATAATCAAAAGTGCATCATAACCATTGTATTCATCACACAAAAAACATTTAAGGAAGGTCAAGCATTAACCCTTCAAGAAGTCATTAGCATGCTAAAGAAAAATCAAGAAATCAACATAACCAAAAACAACAACAAAATGAAACATATCTTTTTGGGTTTTTAATATGAGATACAAAATGATAAAATAAACAACTATTTAAAAGATAGAATAAAAATATTTTTGTTTTTTAAATATAGCGATACAATAAATAAGTTGAAGGAAAAAGAATGAAATTAAAAAGAAATAATAAAAAAAAAGAAAAGGAAAGGAAAATATGAAGAAACGTGTAAAGGAGAGGGAAAATAGAAGAAACAATCAAGGCCTAAAAAGAATTGGGGGGCGCTGGGTGTTGAACCCGCGCCCCTAGGGTAACTAACAAAAACCAATGACCACCATGCCAGGCCCCTTGGCCTTGTCACATATTTCGCCCTAGAAATTATGTATTAAAAGAACATTTAAAAAAAGAAAACATGCGAAAATGACATCATCTTCTACCTCTGAACATGTTAATAACTCATGAAATTTTAAAATATGAATTTTCCAAATATGAACCAAACATGACAAATGAATATATGATTTTAGTCAGAAATCAACGAGGAATCCAAATATCATCTCAGTTTTCAATTATTTTCACTCTACATCAAGGATTTAACGTGAAAGCAGATAAACCCTAATTTATGAAAATGAAATTAAATCACGTATGAACATAATCAATGGCCACAAGCAGATGGCTTTCAATCAACATTTAAACATGAATACAGAAGTAACAAGAATGAGCTCAAAATGTATTCATAAGTGTGAGAATGGAACCACGAAAATATACCTATTTAGGTGAAGTAGTGCTCCATTGAAATGGCCTTGCAAAGATAAGATAACTGCTCCTTTAGCTTCTTTGTAGTCTCAGGATTGTGAGGATGTCTTCAAATCTCTTTGGAACCTTCTAAACTACTCCCTCCAAATCAAGTTGCAGAGATGAAATATGAAGTTCGAAAATGGCGGTTGGAGTGATTTTAGTCAATTTGTTGTGCATACAAAAGGTTTAATATGATGTTTGGAATGTATTCGTGCAAGCAAAGTGAATGAAAACTCAAAGGATTGGCAGATTCAAAAAAAATGGCTCTAATGGTGGATTAGATTACTAGAATCAAAGGGAAAATATGCACCTTAAACACAAATACATGCAAATGTTAAAATGCAAATGAAGATGCAAATGCAAACAAGGGATCAAGATTGTTGTGCTGTTGGCTGAGATGAACCAAAATTTGGCCTTGGCGAGAAAATACCAGAACATCAAAGTACCAATATACAGGAACCCACAGTATCAAAGATCAAAGGTCCGCACTGATAAGAAATTCGAGTAAGTTGAAGGTCAAGTTTCCTGCATAGCCCTCCCACTCACAAGGTATATACCTAATCTGATAAGGTTCGGCATTCTATGCGGTCGTCAGCGTCACATAATTTCGAGAAACAATGATACGTTCACCATTTCTGGTTTGGCATCATAGTCAAACGAAGGGGCTCACTTAACTGACTCCCACATGATCGGTCTCCAGAGTCGACAATTTTCAGATCCAACATCCTCTCAACTGTCCGAAACAGACTGGAAAGGAAGTCGTCAAAGAAAATCTCGTCTGAATGCGAATTTCATGAGGACTAATGCACGCCAAACATACAAGTCCATCACTACTTTCCACACTAATGCTATGTATATCCTCAAGCCTGGGTATTGGGCTTATATCTCAATGGAATAATCCCATCTGATAGCACAGTAATAACATGATAATAAAGTGCAGAAAATAAAATGCAAATGCAATATTGTACAGATATAACACATATGCATACAAATACACACCCATAGACATCAACGCACAAGCGCTAGGATTGACTCACATAGGAGATGGGAAAAGGTCCCCAGTTGTCGCATCACTGTGAAAAAGGGTCGGCAAAGTAGACAGAAGAATCGCCATCGTTCGTTATTTATCCCAAAGAGAGGGAAAGGAAACGATTGAAGAAAACCTGACGAAAAGGGAAAAGACAAGGTCATCACAACCAAATATAGGGTTTGGGAGTCGGTTACGCAAGGGGAAGGTATGAGCACCCCTCACGTCCGTTGTACTTAAAGGGATCCATGCTTGTTGTCTAAATCTATGGGTGAAAACTATCTAATGCTACTGCTAAGCGGGGGTGAACAGAAAGAACAGAGACTTGATAGGAAGTTGCCGCCCTATGCCTACGAATTCCCTCGTGCAATGGGAAAGTCAGATTCCACGTAGTTCGGGAAACTACAGGTGAAGGGGAGGGGGGAAGGTTGCTTGCCAAGACATTGTCGTGTTATGCCTACGTATCCTCATCTGGTATGAGAAATTAGAGCAAACATAGTTCGGGATGACACGACGACTGGTTGGTTCAAGTGTTTTATTGAGTAGGGTTAAATATCTGTTCTAGCAGTTAGGGACAATGCCTGTTTGGGATTAGAACCAAAAACTTAACACACTCTTTCTGAAGATTAAGTTTGAGCAAACCCGAAGGATAAAAAGTTTTAATTATGTTTTTGTCTTTTATAAAAAGAAGTGAATTGAGTTAGGTTGTAACTCATGTTGCACTGAAGACTATGACATAAGAGCGAATGTGTCGCATATCGCCAATAGGGCATATGCTAAACACTCTAGACAGTGTGAGAGGAGCCCCCCCACTTATCATTCCTGATGTACTTAAGGCTCGTAGCATACAACATTTGTTTTCCTTTATTAAGTGTCTTAAGAAAGTTATGAGATGAGAATAGAAGACACAAGACTCTAAGGGAAACTGATAAACCCTAATGTTAACATGCAATGTGATCCTAAAGTTGGGATTGAAAAGGGGACTACCTAATGTTATCATGCAAAGGATTGAAAGCCTAATGTCTCTCCTACTCCTATCTTAAACAGAGGGACTAGGAATCCTAAGGCATCATGGCAAGAAGCACAAGTAAACACATAGCAATTCAATCACAGATGAAAAGAGATGAAGAAGACTTAAACAAGTCAATGCAAGATGAAATGCAATCACAAATGCAAGCATAAATGCAAGTACAAATGCAAGTATGAAATGATGCAACAAGACTCAAAGACAAAAGAGACTCAAACACAAGAGGTGACTTAAACAAGTCAAGAAGGATGAGATGAAATGGGAGAAGAAAAGTCCTACAACCAACTACCATCAATCATCAAAGAAAAATGGTGCTATCCTAAGAAGCACACACAAAGAAAAGAGGGAGGAAAGAATGTGGTTCAGCAACCACATCTTAATCAACTCAACCAAACAATAACAAGAGATGAAGCAAAACCAATGCAAAACAACAAGGCAAAAGGATCACCAATGTTCATGACAAACTCAAAGTGTAAACATCAACACCAAATCATCATGAACAAGTGTTAAACCAACAAGGGCAGAAGTGAAACACAAATGGAATGATCCAAATTCAAGCCCAAAACAAGAGGCAAGCACAAGCATGATCATGTACAAATGAAGAACCAAAGTTTAAACACAATCTCACACTTCAAACAAGTGGAAAGACATGATTCAAAGATAACTTGTGGCACAAGTTACACATTCAAATGAACTCAAAACAATAAAGGAAGCACCTCAAGCATGTTAGAAAGATGTAACAAAGCTCAAGAGGTGCTTAAGGGATCACTTATGATCATATCCCAAAGATTAGGTCAAGACTAGCATGTGTAAGCATGGCAAAAGATGACTTGAATTTGAAAAATTCACCAAAAATAGAAGAAGAACTCAATAAATCTCAAATAAAATACTCAAGGCAAGCTTGATCAAGTTAAAAATATAATGCAAAACCTCATGATCAAATTCAATTCAAAGCACCGCCAAATAGGTCCAAGAAGGCATGGCGTTCCACTTAATCGAGTGTGTGTCGAGGGTCAACAAAAAGCCAATTGAAACCAAATGAAAAATAATCATAGACTCCTCAAATAAACCCTCAAAACTTCCTCAATCCATCACCTAAGTGAGAGGGAAAGTTTGGTCATATGGGATATTTAATGGAGGTTCGAATGATCAATTCAAAACTAGGTATGAACCATAAAACCACATAAATCTTAAATTGCATTAAAAATATTAAAATAAATGGAAAAGTAAAATAAAAATGATGAAAAAATAATTAACATGTTAAAATGTTAGAAGATGATTTTTGAGGATTTTTGGGAAGTGCAAAACTATTTTTAAAAGATTTAATTTGAAAATGGAAATAAAATAAATAAAAATAAAATAGCAATGAAGGAGGGGGTGCACCAAGCAACTAGACCATGAACTGAATCCCTTGGTATTTCGCTGATGGGCCAAAAAGTAGGGGTGGGAATACCAATTGCCTAAGGCCCAAAAGCCAAAAACTCAGCCAGGATTAATGAAACACACCGTTTCATTAATCCATATGGCATCCACACAAGATTCAAACACGCCACGAGCAAGGGTCAACGCGCCACATTAGCTATGGCCTGAAACCAAACCAGACACCGGAGCTAGGGCTCCGGTTGTCTTCTCCGAAAGGTGTCACTGGAGTTGGATGAAAACGACCATAAAAATCAAAACCCAAGATACCATTCCACAGGATTTTCCACGAGGAATTCAAATATGGTGTTGGTTTCTTAGAAAGGTCCTTGGAAGTGGGTGAAAATAGGCCACGATTTTTTCATGCTCAAACTGAAATCATCACATACAAACATACAATTGATCCAGACATTGCCTACAAGGTGTAGGGCTTCAGATGCACCAATAGTGAGCCCTAAAGAGTGCCTAGAATGAGATTTTTGAATCAAAGAAGGTTACCTAACGGAGCTACTCTGTTGGCCCTTCAAAATGTTTGTAAGCTTTGCTCTGATGATGCTAAACCACTCTTTGTGCTCTGGTGAAGAAGAAGTGGACCAATGCTTAAAGAAAATCCCAAAGAATCTTCAGATTAGAAGAGAGAGAAGTTTTGGAATTTTTTGAGTGAATGAGCCCTTCTGACCAGCTACCTTGCCTTCTGAGCCTTAGGGTTTCAATTTTGGCTTAAATATGGTGGGTTAGGAACATCCATGCAGGCCCATGATGACTTAATCATGTGATTTCAAAAATTGCCAAAAAAATCTCATTTGAAGCATACACGGGTTACAACTCTCTTCCATTCCCTTTTTGTCAACCAGTGTGGTAAATGAGGGGTGTAGGAATGAATGAAGGTGGTTTGAAACATTGAGAATGAGTTTGTGTAAAGTTTGAGCCAATACCTCTTATGGCATGAAAATGTGAAAAAAGGCTTGTTATGTGTATTGATGTTTGTTCAAATTGTGTAATCAGCATCATGACCATTATATGAAGATGAGGTAGTCTTAAAAATTAAAAAACAAACTCCTTTTATGACTTGTAATAGAAAGCAATCAAATCATGTTCAAAAATCACCTTTTCAAGCTCATCATGATTCAAATGATCACATGAATCAACAAACATCATGGAAATTGGGTTCATTGTGATGTTAAAGTCATTATACACAAGTTTTATGTGGCACAAAATTGGATTTGAGGCCTTGAAATGGATGAAAGTAATGCTTGAAGTTAATGACCTATAATGAAGTTTCCAAAAAATACCCTTGCCTTGTGAATACCATAACTTGAGCTCCACACATGAGAATGATGACTTCTAGGACTTTTTGGAAAGCTAAGACAATTATGAACAACTTTTATGTTTACTTGAAAGTTAGGAGAAGCTTAGTTTCATGTGGAAAATGCCTTGGAAGTGAGTTGACTTTGACTACCTCAAAAATCCATTCATCTGATGGGACCAACTTGTTGACACCATAACTTGAGATGTACAAACTCAATGGATGAGTTCTTGTACTCAAAAGAAATCTTGAAGGATGATGAACAAGTATCATGTTTGTTGGTAAATGAGATTGGACTTGCATCATAGTGAAAATTGTCCTTGAAGTTAGGCACCAAAGAAGGGGATTTTACACTGAAATCAACTGAAACCCTAATTTTGTAACTCCTTGAACTCTTTAATCTCCTTGATTTGATATCAACATGACATCCTAGATGCTTCAAGATGAATCCTCATGTCTTTAATGGCATAGAACCAGTTCTTGAGTCCTCTCAAGTCCACAGTTGAATTTTTGTTGACCAGATGAAACCATAACACCATATCCTTTGACTGAGGCTCTTGCGGATGAATTGAATGACCATACAAGATCCATAAAGACCTCCCAAGATACACACTGAGCTTTTGAACCAAGCCTTATCCAAAATGGTGACCTCATGACCCTCTGATGATCCTCAAGATAGGAGGTGACACCCATACACAAACCTCTCCCCCTAAGGAGCTTTGAAACCCAACTCTGATGGCAATGAACCCTTGATAGCTTGCATATGATACTCTTGCTTGAGCTTGAACAATGAAGCTCTCCTCTTGACTGGCAAAACAAACCTCTTGATCCCCTGATATAACCAATGCTATGCAAATGCAAATGCTAAAATGAAATTAAACAAAAGCCAAGTTAGAAAGAAAAGGTTGGTCAAATTTTGGTGTACAACAGCTGGTTCTGTTGAGGAGATTGTTGATTTTGTTGATGTTGTGGTTGTGGAGCCCTAGGACACTAAGATTGCTGATACGGTTGAGCAACCTGTGGCTGATAAGCTGGAGCATTGAGTACTGGTGTTACCGCAACAACTTATTGTGATGGTGAATACCCTCTCTTGGATCGTTCCTACTGTACAACACTTACGTCCTGCTCTTTCTTCTTTACGAAGTTACTTCCATACTTTTTAGCCATGTTAGGGGTGCTTCCTTCCTTGACCAGCCTTCCTTTACAGACCCCTTCTTCCAAACACATACCCATGTTTACCATTTCGGTGAAATCACTAGGCACACTTGCTACCATCTTCTCATAAAAGAATGAATCGGGAGTCTTCAGAAAGATCTTAGTCATTTCCTTTTCTTCTAATGGCGGTGTGACTTAGGCGGATAATTCGCGCCAATGCTGAGCATATTCTTTGAAATTCTCTTTGTCTTTCTGAGCCATGGCCCTCAACTGATCACGGTCAGATGCCATATGCACATTATACTTGTATTGCTTGATGAACGTGTCACATATATCATTGAAAGTTCAGACCTTCGCACCGTCTAACCCCATATACCACTTGAGTGCTGCACCGGTTAGACTATCTTGGAATTCCTTCCCATGGAGAGCTTTTAATTCCTTCTGAATTTCAGAGAACTTATCTTGAAATCCATCCATTCTTTCTTCAAACCCAATAGTTTCATTTGGTGACCCATGAAATATTGGCTCATCTAGAACATGCGGAGTAGCATTCACATTCGGAGGTGGCATAGTCATCATAACAGTAATTGCAGGAATGGCTTGAACAATAGTCACAGCAGGAACTTCGGAAACAGGTGGACGGTAGCCGGCTGGAGTGAAGTAAGGAGGCATCCCCCATGGGAAACCTGGTGGCATGCTGTAAGTAGGCTCAGTAGTAGCGGACACCACTATGATCGATGCTGATACAACTTCAGAAATAACAGCCCTTTTGATGTTGTCTTGATTGTTGAGTGCAGACTAATTAGACAGAGCTTCAACCAAACCATTCAATCTTTCCAAGCTTTCCTTCAAAGTGGTAACTTCATCACGGAGCATTATGTTCTCTTGTTCCAGTTGATCCATTCTTCGGTGTTGACTGGCTCGAGTGTTGTACTGGTGATTCAACTTGTCTGTGAAGATGAGGCAAAAGTGAGACCCCTTAGAATGCAAAGGATGTTATGCCGATGCAAATGCAAATGCAGATGCAAGAATGCATAAATGAAAGGTTTCATGGAACTCAAGTATTTATAAACATTCAAAGAAAACCAGAGAAAACTCATTTATTATTTTTGATAAAGGATTACATGTGAATATTCTTAGAAGAGTCCTGACATAATAGCTAAATAAAAGCTAATAAAAGTCCTAAGGAAGTCTTGTATGGCTTCTTGATCTGCTCTTCCAGTTGGACCTTCTTGAATATAAGTTTGTCGAGGATCAACGCCCAATGGTTAGTTTGGTAGAGGAAAATAAATCCTCCATCTCTTTTCTTTTCTTGCATGGATAGTAAGGAAGAAATCCACTGTTCGCCTGAATCTTCAATAATAGCAATTTCTTGTCTCCAAATTTCTTTTAATCTTCGATGTGAGCCCCCTTACTTCCTTTGGCCATCCAAGTTAGGACTCTTACAATAATATATCAAAATGTTTTTTTTTTGTAATCCATATTTGTTCTGTAATGTTTATAAATAAAGTTGGATTCCAAGAAACCTATGCAATATGATGCTTTATGGATGCCAAGATGCACAAACATAGGCAGGCACATAGATGCACAAAGATAAACAAATAGGAAACCTAGGTTTGCAACGAGCATGGAGCAAAGGGTATAACCATCCCCAAAGGGTGTGGACTAAAGGTTGACTGTACCTGTAGAACAAGGTTCTAAAAAGGTGGCCAAAATCATTAGCCCATCTTTCGAATATTATCAATTTCCCGACTAAATCGGTGGTAAATAATATTCTTATGAGAACCTCTTTTGAGTGTATCATCGCGTATTTACTATTTCAGGACTACTCTCTCATAGTCATTGCACTACGTCCTAGGAAATTCCAAAGTGGGGTTAAAGGTAACTACGGTCCCTGGTATCATAGGCTCCAGGGTCGAAAATAATGAATGTTTTCATGACTACTCATTCAACAGTACCATTTTCGAGAGGGCCTCAACTGAGTGGTGATTCTCAAGTCATCTTGGTCGAGACTCACTCCCTATAAGCCTCGTCGAATATATCACCTTCATATCATAAGCTCACTCAAGTCTGGGTATAGGACTTATCTCACCATACAAAGGTACCAGCCCGAAGCATAAATAAGCATACATACAAATAGGCAAATATACAAACATATAACAATAAACAAGTACAATAAAACAAGTTAGGGGAAACCCTTTGAAGAGTTGTCCCCGGTGAAGTCGCCATTTCTGTCGTTGTGAGAATTGGATATCAAATTATTAATTAATTTGAATCTTAATTTATTGGTTCACCACCGGCCTTTAATTTGTCCAAAGGAAGGGAAAAAATCGAATTACCTAGAATGCAATGCAAAAGCTAGAGAGTTAAAGGTTTGGGGGTTGGTTAAACTCAGGAACCTCTTGTTTTATGTGTGTTTATTTCTAAGGGTTATCTGGTTAAGGGTGAAAGATCTAGTGGTTCATTTCTAAGTATACTCTCCAAGACGTCGCATCTTGTGCCTACATATCCTGACAGGAATGGAATCAGAGTAGTTGTAGTTCCCCTAAAGGGTTTGAGGAACCTTTGATTGTTGATCAAAGTTCCAAAGGGATTAGGTTTGTTGATTGATTGGTTCTAGGAGAAAAGATGAGTCTTCATCTCGAAGGAGAACACTGGACTTAACCACCAAAACTTGTAGGAGATGGTCTTTGCATCGTCTTGAGAGAAGGGCTCAAACACTCGGATTTCATCGACGAGTATGCCACTATCTCTCTCAAGTAAAAAAGATCTACATCTCATGATAATATTGTTATGGGGCAGAAGAATTATATCTCGACAGTCAAGATGACTCACGTCTAATTCTCTTGTAGGGAGAATAGTTTGATTGAGTTGAATATGGGTTTATCTAAGTTGTAAAAGATATAAGAAAAACGGTCCTCCTTAAGGGGTAGGATCTAAACCTAAGTTGATCGACTTGAAAAGGATCAAGGATCAAGTGGGAAAATGATGCATATGAGATGCAATACACACCAATTGTTAAGTCATGCGTAGGTTCTTCCTTTGGACACGCACAATGCGATAAAATAAATAATGATAAATAAAATCCATACAAACAGATAAAAATGCTTAAGTCAAAGGCAAGCGCTGGATCGAGAATATTTGAATCGAAATCGGTGCTGAGGGAGGGGAAGAGCTAGAAACGCGTTGATTAGGTCATGCGAGATTGACTTTAAGAGAAATTGAATTAGAGGGTGAAATTAGATTAGATTAGATTAGATGAATTAGATTTTTAGTGAATTTAAATGGGTTATAAATTAATTAAGTTTTGATAGAAATAATTTAAAATAATAATGATTTATTAAAAAAAAATTCTTAGATATAAATAATTATTAGTTATTATTATAAAACAGACCTAAATAAAAGCTGAACATAAACAATTGTTTTAATTAAAAAAAGATATTAAGTAAGCAAAATTAATTAGTTAGAATGAATAAAAAATTAAAATATAAAATAAATAGACATAAGTTAATTTAAAAGAGAAAATGATTAATAGGCTATTTTTTTTAAAAAAAAGAGTTAATTTAAATGAAAAGAGGTTTATTAATTTGTTTTTTAAAAAAAGGTGATTAATAAATGATTAAAATATTAATTAATTAATTAAAAAGAGTAATGATTAGAATAAATGGCAGATAAATGGTAATTAGTGGTTAATGGGGAGTTAAAGGGTGATTAGCGAGGCACACGAATCAGATGTGGGTGCAGGTGCGTGGGTGCATCGTGAGCGTGCAGGTGTGACCATATGATGATGATCAAATGGCGACAGACGACTGTGATGGCAAGGGTACATGACAGCTATGGCGAGTGTGTGCGCAGAGAATTTACAATATAAAACAAATAAAACTGAAAACCCTAACTCCCCCCCACATTTCTCTATCTGTCGTTCCATCTCTTTCACTCTTCCCCTTTCGATTTCCTTCTTCACCCTTTCTCCGAGCTTCTTCTTCTGTCTCCTTTGTTCTTTCTTCTATCCTCCTTTTCTACACAAATCAAACAAAAGAAAAACATTTAAGTGTTAGAAAAGAAACCTCACAGTTTGCTTGTTTTTTTCGCAGGTTTCGGTTGTGGTGGTTGATGGCGTTTGAGCGATGATGATGAATGACGAAGCCCTCTTTGTTTTTAGAGTCTGGTCGGTTTGAAAGTTTGACAGATTTACGGTTTTTTGTTGGAGGACTGTGAGGGTTTGCAATCTATTTTAATGTGAATTTGTTTTCGGTTTGTGATGTTGTTTCGATCTGGTTTTCTTGGAACTAGTTTTGCGATGTGTTTGTGGGTTTCGATTTCGTTGTGATTTGTTGACGGTTGTGTTTCTATGATTAGGGTTTTTACGAACTTGAAATGATTTTTTGTGTTTTTGAGGCAACGATGATATTATCTGAGCCTTTGATGCGTTCTTCTTCTTCTTCTTTATATATAGCCTGATTCGTAATGATTTGAAATAAAGTTTTAAAAACTTTTTCTCTTTCGATTGATACTGTCAGATACTGATTTGGAAGGTTTTCGAAAAGCTTTAATCTTTTCCAATTTTGTTTTGGATTTGTCTAATTGTTTTGGAAAAACGTTGGCTTTGATGGTTATTCCTCTTCTGGATTTGTGCTGTTTCGGATCTTGGATCCGTTTTGGAATAGACCCATTTTGGAATATTCCATTTTCTTTCCATTTTTGGATCTTATGTTGCTTTAACGATGAAGGCTGACTTTGGAAAGTTGAATCTTTGACTTGCTGGAAAAAATGTGTCTTTCTTTTCTTCTTTGCTGCAAAAATCCACTTGTATACTTTTAAGAACAGACTTTTGCCTTGGTTTCTTGTGTTTGATGTTGCTGGAGGAAACGGTGATGATGACGTAGTCTGAGCCGTAAGCTTCAAAAATGTCGCTAATGGTTCTGTCCATATTTCACGGAAGCTGGTGACATCCTAGATGTTGCCCTCCTATCTTTTGGCCCGATGATGATATCTTTCTGAGGGTCGTAAAAAAATGATAAAATCCTTTTCTTTCAAAATTCTTGTGCTAATAATTTTTGTTCATTGTCTTGCAAGTATAGTTAAGATGACAAAGATGGAAAATAACTTGAAGATTTTGGACCTTAGGATATTTTAGGGTAGTCTTTAGGATTTAGTCTTAGGAACTTCTTGATGTAACCCAAAACAAACTTGTAACCAAAAATAGTAACTTGTAACCCATGTCTTGTAATAATAATGCAATCCATTTTGGTTAATGAAGAAATGTCTTATGCTAAAAAAAAAAAATCTTGATTATGAACTCAAATCCAATGCACACGGTTGACTTAAAAAAAACTTGAACACCCGTAATCAAACGTTCACTTCATGTCTTTGGATATTTTAATAAAATGAACCATCTGGCCAAATCTTGAAATCAAACCCAACACGCTTGACACACCACATTTCCACCAAGATCCTGACTTGTGCATTAAAACGGCTCGAAAATGGTAATCGGAACACTTCAAATAAATAGAACTCAACCCTCTGGCGCAAGGACCACAAATAACACTGCCACATTTCGGAAGATCATAAAATTCAAAGTGTAATCAATTCTGCTTCTCTTTTAGAAATAGTGCTCTGTGACCTTAAACCATTTTGATAATGACAACACACCATATGAAAACGGTCCAGAGATAGAATGAGATGCTTAGATTAGAGAGAAACAGTATTATCAACTTGCCATACCTGCACAAATTTGTTAGTCGCAATAAACATGAATACGAAATTATAAAGCCAAATAACACAAGAAACGCAAAAAGAGGTGGGATCTTAAAGTAAAAAATTAGGGTGCTACAGAAAGGTGAGAAAAATAATCTCAAAATCGTGTGCAACAAGCTGATCAATACTTAAAAAATTTTGGCTTGAATTTGCCCATTGATCATCAACTTTGACCTTTAATATCTTCCATCTCAAGAAAGATTTTGATCTCAGATTTTCCACCATGATGAAATAGGAAGTATGATCTATAAATTCAACCTTCAAGTGTTTCAATTGGACTCTTATATTTCTCAAAAATTGTCCATAAAGTCATGCATATGAAAAGGTCAGACACTTAGAAAAATATCTAAGTATTTTGAATCTTGCAATAAGTTGAAACTCGAACTGTAACCACCAATTTCTTCAACTTCAAAAAAGCTTTTGGCTTTCAATTTTCATCCACTTGTAGTATTAAATTGCCTCTTTTAAAGAACCCGCAAGTGTTTTCCTTGGATGCTTGAAGAAGAAGTTAAAACCTTTGAAAGTTGGCCATTTGATCATGGATTTTTGTACTTAAGGAAATTTCAAAAACCCTAATTTGGACAATTCTTGATCTTTTCTTGATTTCCTTGATTTAAATTGATCAAACTCAATCACTTTACACATTTTCATGATCTTTCAGTAGTTGAATCAAAATCTTTCAATTTTCAACAAAGTAAACTTCTTGAACCAAGTTAAACACATGAATGGACCACAAAGATGCACTTGAATCCCTTGAATCATATTCCAAGCCAAAAGATCATGTCTTGATCAAAAAGTCAACCCTGAGCTGACTTTGACAAAAAACCCTAATTTGGAGCACTTGATGAAATTGAATTGATGCACACTCAAACTTGAATATTGATGAAGGGAACCTCTTGATCACCACGAATAAGTAGAGGATCTTGAGATGTTGGGGATCACAGTAAACTTTGACTGATCAACTACTTGAACTCATTGATGCAAATCCCTAACTCATAAACAAAGCAAAGCCAGACATATTTTTGTATTTTCAAATGGGGTTAGCAAAACATAAAAAATACATACAAAAGGTAGTTGAAGCTATGCAAATGATTCAAATGGGGGTTGGATCTTAGGGTTAAAAATTAGGGTATGACACACATATCGACTTTAATGGTTAAAGACTTATACTTGATTGAATAATTCAAAGATTTTAGTTTGGTATGTGAGGTGACTGCGGATAATGTGAAACTGGGAATGCTGAAGTTGACTAGTGGGTTCCTTAATGATATTAGATAGAGTAAAAAGTTGAATATGGCCTTGGTTGATTTTCTGTCATCAGCTAATGAAGACTAATATTTTAGAGTTGATGAGAATAGGATTCTTAAGTTTTGGGATATAGTTTGCGTACCTGATATGCCAGAACTTAAGAAGACTATTTTGGAGGAGAGTCACCAAAGTATTTGAGTATTCATCCTAGGGCTACAAAAATCTACAAAGACCTCAAGAGAATTTTTTGGTGGCCAGGAATGAAAAAGGACATTGCACAGTTTGTATATTCATGTTTAACTTGTCAAAAGTCAAATATTGAGCACCAAAAATCGTCTGGACTAATGCAACCATTGGATATTCCTAAATTGAAGCGGGATAGTATATTAATGGATTTTATGACTAGGTTACCGAATACTCTGAAGGGGTTTGAATCGATTTTGGTGATCATAGATAGGCTGACTAAATTGGCATGCTTTATTTCGATTAAGATCAATTTTCTTTTGTAGAGGCTGGCGAAGATTTATATTGCCCTTATTGTGAAGCTTCATGGTATTACATCCAGTATTGTGTCGGATAGAGATCTGAGGTTCACTTCTAGATTTTGTGATAACTTACAAGAAGCTCTATAAGAACAAGATTTGGTTCTACATCTGGTCTTTGAGTTTTGATGATAAATCATTTCTAAAATCTTCAAGAACGCCCAGATCAACCATAGAAACCCGACCAAATAAAGGTCTCAACTCTGGCATTGGAAACTTGTATAGGATGGTCTTCTTCAACTCAGCCTCCATCTCAATAGTACATCAGATTACCAGAATCAAAGGAAAGATGAGAACCTGAGAACACACATACATGCAATGTTTATATGCAGGATGATTATGCAAATGCAGACAAGGGGATCAAGGTATCCAATGCTGTTGTGTTGTTGACTGAATATAACCAGAGCTCTGATCAAATAAGGAAACCCAGAAATCCAATACTCTGACAGAGAACCATAGTATCCAAGGTCAAATGTCCGCTCTAATAAGAAAACCAGAAAACCGGGTTGGTTGGAGGTCAACATTTCCTACAAAACCCATCCCTCTCACAGGTAGGTTCTACTCTTGAAAGGTACGACATCTTATGCAGGTCGTTAGTATCACAGACTCTCAGGTCAAGAAACGATGATACGTTCACCATTTCTGGTTTAGCATCATGGTCAATCAAGGAGGTCTCAACTAACTTCCCAATGAACAATCTCCAGAGTCATTAGCTTTCAGATCCAACACCTCCTCAACTGTCCAAGATGCATAGGATAAGATGTCTTCAAAGAAAACCTCGTTTGGATGCAAATTTTATATGAACTCTTGCGTGTCAAGATTCCACACATGTCCACACTACTCTCCATAATAATCTTAGGTGTATACTCAAGCCTGGGTATTGGGGTTATCTCTCATGGAATAACCCACCCAACAATGCAACATCAATATAATATGATAATCATGATAAAGTGTAGAAAGTAAAATGTAAATGCAATGATATACAACAATAAAAATACAAATACAACATACATATGCACAAAAACACCCAAAGATAAGAAAATAGACAAATGCTAGGATTGACTCCCATAGGGAACCAGAGTCCCCAATAGAGTCGCCAGCTGTCGTAGCTGCGAAAAGGGCCAGAAGAAACAAACAGAAAAGTGACCACCAAACATTATTTACCCCAAAGAGAGGGAAAGGAAACAATCAAAGAAAACCTAAAAGAAAGGATAAGGCAAGGTCATCGCAACCAAATCTTGGGTTCGGGAGTCAATTAAGCAAGGGGAGCGTTTGAGCACCTCTCACGCCCGTCGTACTCAACGAGATCTATGCCTATTTTCTAATCAAAGGGTGAGTTATATAAAAGATACTGCTAAACTGAAACGGGAAACAAAAAGGAGACTCGATAGGTCATTGTCTCCCTATGCCTATGTATTCCCTCGTGCAATGGGAAAGTCAGAGTCAACGTAGTTCGGAAAACTACGGGTGATGGGGGGTAAGTTGCTCGCCAAGACATCATCGTCTTGTTCTTACATATTCTCATCTAGTATGAGAAATAAGAGGAAATGCAGTTCAGGTAAACTAGACCATTGGTTCGTTAAGTGTTTTTTATGAGCGATGTTAAGTTCTCATTCCAACAGTTAGGGCCGACGCCTGTTTGCAATAGAACGAAAAAGTAACATACTCTTTTCTAAAAATGAGTTTAAAACAACAATCCTGAAGGATAAAAAAGTTTGAATTCTCTTTAAGAGTTTTAATGAAGTGAATTGATTGGATTTGAGATTTACGTTGCACTAAAGACTATGACATAGGAGCAAATGCGTTGCATATTTCCCAAAGGGCATACAACGAACACTCTAGACAAGTGAGGAGAAACTCCCACTCATCATTTGCCATATACTTAAGGCTCGTGGCAGGCAATGTTCATCATTCTTTATTTAGTGTCTTAGAGTTGTTTGAGATTAGAAGAGAAGACACAAATGAAAACACTAAACGGAAACTAAAAACCCTAATGTTACCATACAAAATGGTCTTAAGGTAAGGATGATAAGGAAGTCTACTTAATATTATCATACAAATGATGGACCTAAAGTTGAGGTCAAGAAGGGACTATCCTAATTGTTATCATGCAAGGGATTGAAAGCCTCATGTCTCTCCTACTCCCACCTTAATCAGAAGTTAAGTGAGGCTAGGGATCCTAAGGGATCATGTGAGAAATCACAAGTAAACACCACACTAATCAATCACAAATAAAAACAAGCTTATGACTTAGACAAGTCTTGAGAAAAGAAAGAGAAGAATAAGAGATGAAGAAGAAAATGTGCAACAACGTGCAAACTAACAAGAAGTTCTCTTCATAAGACATAAGCATCTCACACAAATTCAAACATTAAGTTCAAACACACAAAGAAAACACTAACCTAATGTCAAAGTGAAACAAGAATATATACATATCAAACCGCACTTAAAAGTTAGAGGTTAAAACCAAATGGCAAAACAAAGTTCCCAAACACACACAAGTGACAATAGATAGTACTAATCATCAAACAAAGCGGGATGAAGTCAAAATGAGATGATAAATCAAGTAGGGTAGTAGCAATAACATGTTTATCAAGGCAATAATTCATCCATGAACACACAAAGGAAACATCAAAGGTTGATCTCGAAACATGCCTCAAGAACAAACACAAACAACTAAGTCAATCCAAGATAAGAGACACTCAAGCATACACAATCAAGAACCAACCCGTCATGATTAGAATCCAACTCAAATAGTATGCATCATGTTCACATTTCAGTCCATAACCAAAGTCAAGAAGAGGCAAATTCAAGTTGAAGCACAAAAGTCAAGCAAAAACAAACTCAAGTTATTCATTGGAGAAATAGATGACCATGCAAGACAAATGAAACAAAATGATCATATAATGAAACTCTAATCAATGAAACCAGCACCTAAGACATGTTGAGAAGATCCAAGAAAGATAATCAAACAAACATTGAGTCAACCAAGATACAAATTCAAAAGATCATGGCAAGGCATATACAAGTTCTTAGTCAAAACAAACACATTTGATGCTTTAATAAAAAATAGAAACAAGGGTAAAATAAATCCAAATAAATTATCAAACTCATGTCATGTGTGTTATGAATCATATGGAAAAGCATCAAAACAAGAGTAGCAAGGAAACATCCACAAATGAATCAAACAATGGCAAGCACTCAACTAATTGAGCGAGAATTGAGGGTCAAACAAAGTCAAATAAAAATAAATCAAAAAGTGATCATCAAGGCATGAAAACAGCATCCAAACACTCATTAAATATGTGATATAACATGGTCAAAAGATAGGGTTACAAGCTACAAGGATAGGTCATGAAATAGAATCAAAGTTCCAAGCTAGGTCAAAATGAACAAACCACAAAATTCATTCAAAATAAAATAATAAAATAAAACAAAATAAAAATAAAAAATTATGAAAAATAACTTGACAAGTCAAAGTATCAAAAAATATTTTTGTGTATCTTTTAAAGGGCCTTTACTATTAAAAATAAAATAAAAAAGAAAATAGAACAAAATAAAAAAAGAGTGAAAAAGAAAAGCAAGGGGGGTGAATCAATAAAACCAAAATGAACTGATTTTCAGTTCAACACTCATCTGGGCCCAAAAGGAAGGGGTGTGGATAGCGAAAAAACTAGGCCTATGCTCTTAAACCAAACAAAATCAGAAAAAGAACAAAAACGTTGGTGTGGCAAGCTCATAAAACAGTTGGACATGACTTACACACATATAAGCGCCACATAAGCCCAGGTCAAGAAATCAACGCGCCACATAAGAAATCAACCTCAGACTTCAGAGCTAGTACTCCGGTCGTCTTCTTCGGAACGACCTCGCCGGAGCTATCCAAAACCATATCAAAACTCAAGAAAGCTGACACATTCCTACTCAAAATTTCATCCTGAACTCAAATTTAACATTATTTTCTTCATTTGAAACCTCTAAGACCATTAAAACCGGCCACGAGAATTAAACACATAAACTATAACATCAACTAAACAAAACACCAAGCATATGGGCATGATCTATATTATCCCAGAATCTCAAACATATTAAAAACAAACACAAAATATGTGTGGCATGAGAGAAAATGGTTGAAGAACATTACCAAAATGGAAAGTTATGTTACTCCTTCAAACACTGACACAAGCTTCAGTAACTTCACCAAAACGATTCACAAGCCCTCAGAGATGATAAATAGTACAAGAGAATGAGAGGAAACATGAAGAGCAGAGCAACCCGGGTTGTGAAGATTTCTTCTTCTTGTGAGCTTTATTTTTTAGTTTCTATCCAAATCAGGCTCTCTGCTCTCTCATTAGGGTTTTTTTAGTTTATATATGGAGGGTTTGGCCAGGTTAAAAACCTTTACTATGGTTAAAAGTAACTTAGTGAGAGGTTTTGCAAAATTTGAAATGAGGAGGAGGTGGTACGAATTAGTATGGTTTGTGGCTGTTTTCTTCGTGTTGCAAGGGAGCCAAGAGAGCCGGAATGGTGAGCATTTTTTGTGTCAACTTTGTCCCTTTTCTCCTTTTGGCAAAAACTTTAAAATATGGTGCATGAAGAGTGTGTGGTGTGTGTGTGTGTGTGTGTATGGTCATTTAGGGCAAGGTTTGTGACATATTTAGGTGAGGTATGCACATGAATTGAGAACAAAAATGTTGCTGCAAAATTACTTGTGATAAACATGAGAGATGTGACAACATAAAAAGCATGATCACCTATCCATATGGCTCACTTTATCCAATCATACCTCCATAAATTTTGGTTCAAAATGTGCAATTTTGAGTTCAATGGAAAGTTTTAAGAATGGTGAACAAAACTCATGTTGGAGGAAAATTGAATTGAGGTTTAGAAGATTATGAAAAAAATGGAGTTGGAGATGTGTCCCACATTATGTCAAAAATGACTTAGAAAAAATTCTAAGTTATTGAAATTTGACCTCTTGGATTGACTTTGAAACCTCATATCTTGAGATTTCTTGATCCAATGAGAGATTTATTTTAATGGATAGAAATCTTGAAGAATGATCTTCAACTTTCATGTTGTGAGAAAATTCATTTGTGATCAAGAACTTAGTGAAAAATGCCTTGAAAGCTTGGTCCAAAAATCTGTCTAGACACTTGCTAATCTTGACATCTTTGAAACCCCAACATGGGAGCATCATAACTTGAGCTTTACATATCCAATGGAGATGATCTAGTACTCAAAAGAAATATTGGATGATTTTCTATAACTCTCATGTTTTAGGAAAATTCAATTGAAACTTGTATCATCATGTAAGATGGGCTTGAAAGTTGGTACTTTAAACTGATTTTCTATACTTTGAAAAATTCTAAGTGTTGAAATGTCAAAATCTCCATTTTTCCAACTTATTTTCATCACATTCCTCCTTTCAAAAACTTGTAGTTCATGACGTCCTCTTTAAATTGATAGCAAGTTTTCCTTCATTGGATCAAGCATGAGAAAGTTATGGAAGTTGCAAGATGGCTAGAATTAGGGTTTTCTACACTTAGAAAATTTTCCACCAAAACCCTAATTTAGTCAAACTCTTGATTTTATGTTTCTCCTTGATTATTCTTATTCTAAACACATGAAATCACTTGGAAACACCTATCATGCCCTTGATTGACCTTGAGATCCAAGATTTTCACCTAATTGAATTACATTTGACTTTTGTTGATTAGCTGAAACTCTAGGACCATTTCCACTGACTGAGGCTCTTGTGATGGCTTGTGATGACACATAATCCATGTAGAGGACCCTTAAGGTGTACGTTGAGATATAGAATCAAGTGTTGCCAAAAGAACTAGACATAAATCTCCTTTGAACCAAAACCCTAACTTGTTATCCATAAGATAGGAGGTGGAGAATCGATGCTTGTGTTCTTGATTCAAGTGGTTGAGTGACATGTCCTGATGATGGTGGAGATTTTGTGATTTGAGATTGCCACAAAGTTGAGCATGAACCGTTGGTTGAGCTTTGAAGATGAAGCTCTTCTCTTGATTGTTGGATAAGATACCTTGATCCTCTGTCTAAGATCAATGCTATACACAAATGCTAATGCAAGATGATATGAAAAATAAGCCAAGATAAGAAAAATGATGGGAAAATTTTGGGGTGCTACATACCACCTTTAGAAGACTAGATCCCATCTGTGAGGAGGATATTGGGCTTTTTCTATAGGAAACCAAGACTCTTTATCCCATTTTTTCTTTCATACACGTCATACCTTTGCACCTACGCAGAGTTATATGTGCAGATTATTCAGATTGTGTTGACTTCTTGATTCATGTGATGCATATCATTTCATCATATCAATTAATTTTTGCATGTTCATTTCTAGGGTATACGAGAGCTTAATCTTTGTTGAAGTAATCAAAATGAGGATGAGTACTAGTTGTAGAAGTTTCTATAGCTACAAATTTGTGGAACCTAAGCTGAAGACTTTGAGAGGTTTGGCATCCTGTCTGGATGAGGGTAACAGAGATGTTTTCAAGGATGATTACAGTAATCTTCTGACCATCCTTAACCCTGAAGTCAATATCACAACCATTCATACGCTTTTATAATTCTATGACCCGCTGCTAAGGTATTTCACGTTCCAAGATTATGAGTTAGCGCTAACATTTGAGGAGTACTCTCATATCTTAGGGATTGAGATCAAGAACCAAGTTCCCTTTATCTACACTAACAAATTTCCGAAATATCACCTTGTAGCTGAAGCTCTCAGTATTGAAAAGAAGGAAGTAGATGCTAACATCAAAACTAAGGGTGGTACTCGAGGGTTTACTCTGAAGTTTCTGGTAGACAAAGCCACTTCTTTTGCTAAGGCTGAAAGCTGGAGTGCCTTCAATGTTGTGTTTGCTTTACTGGGGTATGGGATCGTGTTGTTTCCGAATATGGAAGACTTTATGGATTAAGCTGTTATCTGTATCTTCTTGACCAAGAATCTTGTTCCTACACTCTTGGCTGACACCTATTATTCTATTCATTTGAGGAATGAAAAGAAGAAAAGGACTACCATTGTTATGCCCCTACGTTATACTGTTGGTTCATGTCTCACCTACCGCAGAAGGGTCCCTTCATTGAGAACAAGGGAAATCTCAAATGGTCTCAAAGGGTCATGTCTCTGACGGCCGAGGATATCTCTTGGTATTCCCGAGTCTACGACAACACCATAGTCATTCTTTATTGTGGCAAGTTCCTCAATGTGCCACTCATAGGTAAAAAGGAAGGGATTAACTACAATCCGAGACTAGCATTTAGCCAGTTGGGGTATCCTATGCTTGACAAGCCAGATCTTGGGAAAGTGGAGGAGTTCATCCCTCATGAAAGGGTTGATGACCTAGGACTATTGAAGAGGTTTAGTGCTACTTGGACATAGATTCACCATCAAGGAAGAGTTGAGCTAGGTAAGAAAAACTGCATAGCAAAAGAAGCCTACACACAATGTGTCTTGTTGTCGTTTCCTTATGAGCCTTCCGTGAATGTTAAAACTTCGAAACTTGCCATTGTTCCTCCATCTGAAGTTGACCAACTCAAGAAGACCATTAAGATGTTGAAGAAGGAGAATGATGATCTTCGATTTAACCTCGATAAGCTCACATTTGAGAAGGAAAGCTTATAGATTGACCTCCACCAGAAGAGGGAGTGCCTGCTTAAAGAGGTGGAGATCAAACAAAATAAGCAGAAGTAGGTATACTCTGAAGGGTACTTATGATAGACTTGCCTCCAAGAAAAGGCAACTCGTTGACACTCAATATCAAGCCTACAAAGATGAATTGAGCTATAAGAAACAACTTGGGGAACTCCGAGGAAAGTTTTAAGAATACAAGAAAAATGTGCAGAGTGAACACGACCACGCTACCCCAATTGGTGAAAAACCTCCCACAATATCAAGCTGAGCTCGACCAAGCTTTCACTGAGATCTAGAAACTGCAAGGTCATGCACACCTGAATCGAGAGGAAGATATTCAACTCAATTTAGAGAGTACTCAGCAGTGCGAAAGACAAAGCTTCCATATGCAAGTCCTATTGGATCAGAAAGAATCATTCCTATAAGATCTACTCCAAGGACCTGATCATTGTTTTCTATGAAAGATCTTGAAGGATGAAAAGTATCGGAGTGAGAGGCACACTCGCTTAGCTAGATTCATCGAGAATGCACTCGAAGACCTGCCAGGATTGTTAGAGGATGCATATGCTGGTGTGCTTTCGCATAAGACTCCGTGGGTGGTTTTTCATTTCATATCTATTTGTAGGGTGGTTTTTGAAAGGATCAAGGATGATCTTGTTGTAGCCCAAAAGGAATAATTTTGAGTTGTATTGACTTATAATTTTCCTTCTTTGAATGAAATGAGAAGTTTTCTTGCCAATTTTATCTTCCTGTCTTTACTTATAAACATTACGATTACTGTTAACAAAGATAAAACTCGAGAATTCCTGGAAATTAAAAGTTTAATTTTTGCATGCATTGCATTCGCTCATGCACACATATGCACGTTCATCATCCATAAAATAAAAATTCTTACACCGTCTATCTCCAAATTGTAGCAAAGATGACGACTCGACATTGTTATTTCACCAAATCAAGCAAGTCAAAGATCATGGCTGACTATGAAGTTGAGAATGGTGCTTATAAGGAAACCTTGGCTCAGTTCCAAGGAAGGATGGATCTATTCCAGACTAACATGGATACCATCATGGAGTTCCTTCGTGCTCAAAAGGAATCCGCTGTTGTTCCTACTGTTGTTGCTACTGTTGTTAATTCCGCCCTTACTGTTGTTGAAGTGCCGGTCAAGAATGTGATTCAACCTCTTGTCAACCAACCAAGCTCTCAGCCTGGTCTAAGTAGGCTTCCTACTACCTATCAGTGGGGAATGCCTCCAAATTTTACTCCTCAGATTGCCAATGAGGGTGCTTTTGTGCCTTATAAACTGTTTGCTATGCTTGTGCCCAATAGGAACTCTGCTGCCTTATCATGGGGCATGCCTATTCAGCTTCCACCTCCTGTGGCTAATATTGATGATCACGAGAATTCTCAAGTGCAAGCTCACCAGATTTCTATACCAACTAATGTTGAAACCCCTGATGATGATGAGCCAGTGTACAAAAGCCCTCATATTTGTGTTCCAATTCCACCTCAACCTACTCAAGCTGCTGTTCTGAATCTCCACTATGGAATGCCTTACCTTGGGGAATCCTCATCTGCTGTGGTACCCCCTCCTGGTTATTCGTATGGTGTTCTGTTGGGTCAAACTTCTGGTCAGATGATTAATTCTAGGTTAGTGTATCCTTCTCAGTTTTGTTTTGCACAAGTGCCTGCTCAAACTAC
Source organism: Lathyrus sativus (assembly GCA_963859935.3). Lineage (NCBI taxonomy): Eukaryota > Viridiplantae > Streptophyta > Magnoliopsida > Fabales > Fabaceae > Lathyrus > Lathyrus sativus. The sequence continues at coordinate 219,968,020 of OZ012741.1, forward strand.
ATCTCAGCTTCTGAATTCGAAAATTTCTCTTAGATCTGCTAATTAGAACAAGCCTGTAGACTGCAAATTGTTAAATGAGAGAATCAGAGCTATTGAGGTCTTCTTTGCTTTTGGCATGGATGCCAAGAATATGTTTTTGGTTCCAAATGTCGTGCTCCCACCAAAATTCAAAATTCCTGAGTTGCCAAATTACAAAGGGATGAGTTTTCTCTAAATTCATGTGACCATGTATTGCAGAAAAATGGCGTCCTATATAGACAATGAAGAATTGCTTGTACATTGTTTCCAAGATAGTTTATCTAGAGCTTCCTTGGATTTGTATATGGGGCTTGAACACAACAAGATTCGTTCATGGAGAGACTTATCAGAGGCTTTCTTGAAGCAATATAAGTACAATATAGACACGGCTCTTACAAGGCTACAACTTCAAAATTAGTCTCAACGGACTAATGAAACCTTCAAAGAATAAGCTCAGAGGTGGCGCGAAATGGCTTCACGTGTTTGACCCACTCTTTCTAATATTTAGTTGGTTGATATCTTCATGGGAACATTACAATGATTGTATCATGAGAAAATGGTGGGGAGTTTATCTTCGAACTTTATTAATATTGTGACTATCGAAGAAAGAATCAAGAATTGGTTGAAGAATGGTAAGATTTCTAGTACTGCTACTCAACAACCAACCAATAAGAAATCACAAAGCAACTATACCAAGAAGAAAGAAGGTGAGGCGAATGCTGTGATGTCAAAAGCCTCTCCTCAATATCAGGTTCCTATGGCTCCCATGTCATACTATCCCTATCCTTATATTATTTTTTCCCAATATCAACAATCACCATATCAGTATCAACTGCAACCATAAACTCAGACTCCTTCGAATCAGCCTATGCCACAACGTTAGCAATCTCAGCAAAATAATAAGAATCAACAAAGCCAGACAAGACAAGAGAATAACAATCAAAACAACCGTAGGCACCCAAACATTGAAAAAATTATCGTACCGTACACATAATTATTTCCTTATCTTGTCCACCAGGGAGCAATTGTACCAAATGAAAATCCGCCTGCACCTCTCCCGTATGGCCTGAAACATAATCCTAATGCATTTTGTGCTTACCATGCTGGGTACATATGGCATGCTACTGAGGATTGTATTGTTTTCAAGACTAAAGTACAAGAGCTAATTGATCATAAGATTCTGACATTTGTTGAGGAACGTCCCAACATGCAGACTAATCCTTTGCCTACTCATGTAGGGTAGATGGTTAACATGGTTGAAGAAAATGAAGGGGCTGAACTAATTAGAGATGTCAATGAGGTAAAACCCACAATGAATGTTATAATAAAGAATTTGAATGAACATGGGATCTTGAAGGATCTTCATGAGGAGTGCATTATTTGTGAAACCAATCCTAATCAATACAGAGAACTGAAAGGTTGTGTTCAGATTCTGATAAGCAAAGGTTTGGTCTAGTTTGCTAGATCTAGAGCCGTCAAAAAGGTGGCTACCATTGAACCATTCACGATCATCTACCGAAAAGTTCCAGTGGAAGCTCCAAAGAAGAAGGTTTAGCCTATTATCCCTTATGTGCCTAGGTCATTTCCTTATCAAAGCTCTAAGGCAGTGCTTTGGAAATATGTTTCCATTGTGTTCTCACAGGGAAAAGAAATACAGTTCTCCGAATCTGAGATTGTGAATATAGCCGATGTAGGAGGCATGACTCATAGCGGACGTGTATTTGCTCCTAAAGTTACTTCAAAAATAGTTCAAGTGCCAACGGTTAATCCTCCCAAGGAGAAATCCATTTCAACAACCCCTGTTATACAACAAGGAGTATCCACATCCACATATGTTCTAGTGGTACCGATTACACTGTCTGCAGAGGTTGCTAAGGGCGAAGAAGTAATTGATGAAGAAAATAAGGAGTTTCTTAAGCTGATTAATAAGAGCAATTTCAAGATCGTTGATCAAGTCGGGAAGACTCCCTCGAAGACTTCGATCTTATCTCTGTTTATGAGTTTGCTCGTTCACAAATTGGCCTTTTTAAAAGTGTTGAATGTCGCACATGTAATGCATGACATCTCTGTTGACCAGTTTGATGTCGTGGTTTCCAATATAACTGCAAGTACATATCTAGGTTTCATTGAATCTAAGTTTCTTTCTAAGGGGACTGCACACAATAAAGCTCTACATATATTAGTAACATGCATGAATGCCTTACTATCTCGTGTCCGCGTGGATATTAGTTCTAACCTCAACATGATGCCCAAAAACACATTGAGTCAATTACTAGTAGAAGGGAGCAAGATGAAGGCTAGCGCTTTAATTGTCAAGGCATTTGATGGTTCTAGAAGACAAGTTATTGACGAGGTGGATTTACCAATCGAGGTTGGACCGCACTTGTTCACCATCACTTTCCAAGTGATGGACATCAACCCTACTTATAGTTATTTGTTAGGTAGGCAATAGATTCACGCCACTGGGGGAGTTACCTCCACACTACACCAAAAGATCAATTTCATGTACGAAGATCAATTGGTTACTGTCTGTGGTGAAAAAGATTTGTTGGTAAGCGAGTTATCCTCCTTTCGATATGTCGAGATTGTAGAAGGCATAACGGAAGTGCCGTTGCAATGTCTCGAATTCGAAGACGTCACCTCGGCTTCTATCAATCAAGATAAATCACCAGAAGTGACCTTATTATTTGCTAAGAGTGCAATTGGGGCTCTTGAGAAGGGCGCCTTTCCCGGTTAGGGGTAGGTGGTAGTTGTTATGGAAAAGCATGATCGTTTCAGACTTGGTTATTGTCCTACTCAAAATGCCAACTCAGGTTGTCAAAAGAAGTTCAATCCGATCAAGTTCAATAGTGATGGTTTCCAGAAAGGCGACATTGTGGTTTTCATTGATGATGCTGGGAGTAGCAAGCTGAATGGAAGATTTGTGCACCAAATTTCCTCCTGGTTTCATGCTTAACAACTAGATGGTTATCGTGGTTCCCTGGGTCTTTCCTTCGAACATGTAATGATTTTGCTTTTCTGATCCCTCGTCTTCGCCTAAGACGAGAGGATAGCTTGTAAAGGGCTCCAGTTTTAGACATATTATGTGATCAATAAATGAAAGTTTTTTGCATTAAATCACGCTCATTTCCTTTCTTTATTTTTCTTTTTCACAAATGATAAATGGCAAAAGCTTCTTTTATTTTTACCTTTAAACTAGCTCATCCTAAGAAAAATTCATAAACATGCAGAGAAAATAAACGCGTTGATAACGACATAGCAAACATCCATTGTAACTCTGGGGTCCCAATAAACCGAGCTGAAGAAGGCGGTGATGAAGATTGTGAATTACCGACTGAACTAAGGAAACAAATTTCTAGGCTTCAAAAGTTCAAGCTGTAGTAAAATCCTGTAAAATGCACCTTTTGAGTCTGATATGGTAAACTATTGGGTTTTATTGTGAGTCAAAAAGGCATTGAAGTTGATCCCGACAAGGTTCGAGCAATTCAAGACATGCCACCTCCCAAAACTCAAAAAGAAGTCCGAGGTTTTTTGGGCCGACTTAATTACATCTCCAGATTCATTTCTCACTTAACAGCTACTTGTGAACCAATATTCAAATTGCTAAGAAAAAGTCAACAGAAGATACATGGAAAAGCATCATGCACCAACAAATAGAATTAACAACATACATGGAAAAACATCATGTATAAACAGACAAAGATACACGGCAAAGCATCGTGAAGAATCACCAACACATAAAATCAACAGACAATCACGACAAAACATCGTGTGATGAAAGTAACAAAGATATTCACAATAAAACTTCGTGAGAAAGCAATCCGATTAATCATGGAAGAACATCAAGATTAAATCAAATGAAATAAGCAAGCCCAAAACATGGAAACAGACAAATCATGACATAGAATTGAGTGACAAGATGAATTATTAATTAATTTAAATATTTAATATTTAATATAGTTAATTAATAGTTTAATTAATGAATATTAAATAAAAATATTTAAATAAATTAATAATTATGACACTATTTTTTATTTTTTTAATATCTATAATTAATACATGAAAAATATGGGAAGGCAACTTTATTGCATACAATGTGAACATGATATAATTAAAACAACCATCACCACATAAAAGAAACATCACTATAATAGAACCTATGAATATGATAGGATTAAAATAAACATCACCACATAGAAACATCACTATAATAAAACATAAGAACATGATATAGTTAAAATGGAAGAAAGAAAAAAAAACAAGGGAAAAAAAACAAAAGAAAACAAAGAACAAAGTCACAAAATGCAAACCGTTTTTCCTGGAAAGTTACTCAGTATCCATGCTGCACTTTTGTTCTCGCCATTTCCCTTTCTTCCTTGTGTGATTCTCTCTCTGTGGCAGCTTCGTTTTTCACTATGGTGGTGTCGTCGGCGTGTTTAACAGACGGTGGTGGTATTATCACGATAAAGATGGAACAACGAGTTTGAAGCGTTCTAAATGAAGACGATGAAGGTAGGTGCAAGGTTCACGTAGTGAGTTTGATGGTTTGATGAAGTGAGGTATATGATGGAGAGATATGTGAGATATGGTGGGAGTAATATTTTGTGAGTCTCTCTCTTTAATGTTCTTTTTTTCTTCTTATTGAACCTGAGAAAACAAGTAGTGTGTGACTAATGAAACTAGGAAAAGTTAATTCCCAAGTTGCAGAAAATGAGTTCCTTTTAATAGAAGATGGTATTTTGTTTTTTTTAAAAAGAAATCCCAAATGTCTCGCGTGGGGTCCAGGAGGGGAGTGGTATGCTAGTTTTATTATGTGTGTGTTGAAGTTTTTTTCAAAATATGTGTGTATATGAAATATATAGCCAGCTTTTGGATGGTGAGGTCTATGGCTTTTGTTTCTTCTTGAAAGTGCAGTGAGAAATATCAGAAAAAAGTGTCTCCACTCTTCAAAGTGCCATGCTACTCCTTTTTTAAATATGTCTTGCGAAGGTGGTATGCGTGTGTATGTATCTTTTTGTAAAATGAAACAAGTACCAAAAAAAAGGTGATGTTACATGTGCATGGGGAACTTGCTATCTATGTGTACTATAATACTATAGATTTGAACAAAATCTGCTCTATAAACAAAATCAGAAACTTTTTATAAACGCACACCAAAAATTAAAAAGATAAACAAAAAATAGAATAAACTATTTACAACAAAAATTTAAAAAAGATTTAATTAATAAAAAAATTATTGATTAAAATTGGAATAAAATCGGTAAAAAAATGAATAATTGGACCGGTATTGAAGTGCTCTGAAAAATAAAATGAATACACCAAAATGATCATCGCAAAATATACGTATTGGAAAAATACAGTGTTTGGTCAAATTTTGAAATAAAATTTATCCAGTTAAATGGCTCAAATTTATCAAAATGCGACCGAAAAGTAGTCAAAAAATTAAAATGAGTGCGCCGGTTAAACTACATGAAACGTAGATTAACATGACTGGCGTTTGCAAGCCCGATTTTAAAATTTTCTATCCACTCATTTTAAGAACAATTGACTTTTTGTTTGACCGATTCGACTGTAAATCCAACAAGTTCATTTCAGATGATAAATTGAGTATTATGCGAGATGCAAGACATGATAAACTATGTATATGATGCAAAAAGAGGCAGAATCTTAGGGTCTAAAATTAGGGTATGTCAGATGCCCCTATTTAAGTTTCTTTGATCAGAGACAGAAATCTTCATCTCGACAAGAACAAAGAGACTTAAATACAAACATGCACAATTTTTGGCCCTAAGATACCAAAAGGATGCTTATGATATGATATAAATGCAAGACCCAGGGTTCTGTGGGGAGTGAAACCACATAAGACAAACTACTACAAGCAGAAAACAAAGGGAATACTAGAGGAGGATAAGTAAAAAATCTCAAAGAGACATAGTTGAGAAAGAAAACAATATATTATGGAAATCCGTCAAGGTGACAAGTAGTATCCAGTAAAACTTGGAAAGAGAGGGACAAACCCTAAAAAAAGATACAAACATCTGGAAATGCATCAGATGCTGAAAGTAACACAATTTGGAAAACAAATCATAAACATCTAGAAAAACATTAGATGTGGGATGAGACCAAATCTTAGGATACAAAGGAGACTCCCAAGAAAGCAATTGACTTTACTGTGGAATACTCAGGAACATCCAAAAAGCACAAGAAACTTTACTGGGGAAAGGGTCATAATCATCAGAGGTTTTGTCAGAAATGCATTGAGCGAAACTCTAGAAAAGAACAATAACAACAATCAAAGTCATTCAGAAGAACGTTGAGTGAAACTTTGGAACATAAGAAAACATCAGAGATAAACAGGAAACCATCAGAGATATTCAGAATAACATTGAATAAGCTCCACTGGGGAATCAACATTTGTCATTCACAAATGGAACTGGATGGAAAAGAGTCACAACATCCAGAAAATCATTGAATGAGATAAGGAGAAATCTAGGAAATACATTAAGGACATCAAGAAAACACCAGAGATATTCAAAAAAAGCATTCAATAAACTCTTGAACATATAACAATCATCAGAGACATCCAGAAAAGCATTGAATGGTCTCTGGGAAACATTAGAGGTATTTAGAAAAGCATTGAGTAAACTCTAGGAAAAATTAGAGATATTCAGAAAAGCATTGAATAAACTCAGGGACACATCCACAAAAAACATTGGATGGAGAATGGAAATAGACTTGAAAATATTTGGCAGGTGTTAACCACAATCCGAAATAAATTTAAATCATCCAGAATAGCATTATATGAAGACAAATATTTTGAAGCTACATCCAAAACATTTAGAAAAGCTTTAAATGTACTGAAAAAGGTTTTAAAGACATATTTGGAAGAACATCAGATAAACAACATCAGATAAACAAGGTCGTATCTGGAAGAACGTCAGATAGACAAAACAAGGTTCTAGAAAAACATTAGAATATAAGACACATCTAGAAATTCATCAGACAGTAAAAGAAATGAAACTCTTAAAATGCATCAGAGTTACAAAGGTATATATATATATATATATATATATATATATATATATATATATATATATATATATATATATATATATATATATATATATATATATATATATATATATATATATATATATATATATATATATATATATATATATATATATATATATATATATATATATATATATATATATATATATATATATATATATATATATATATATATATATATATATATATATATATATATATATATATATATATATATATATATATATATATATATATATATATATATATATATATATATATATATATATTGAAACTCACTAGGGAGTAAAACGAATTCTGGAAAGGCATCAGAATTAAAGGAATATTTGGGAAAACATCAGATAGGTTCTGAAAGTCGTCAGAGAGATAAACACACATGACACCCAAGAATGTCATTAGATACAAGAGAGAGAGAGAGACAAACAAAGAAATATCTGGAAAATTATCAGATAACACAAAGAGAAAGTTCTGGAAATACATCAGAACATAAAAGGAATACCTGAAAGAACGTCAGATAACACAAAAAGAAATATTTGTTTGGTAGGTGCCAATTAAGTTAGACTTTGACCATAAGGTAAGACGTGGATAACAACACGACCTAGGGAGAAATGAAAATGAGGATGAAACACTCATTCTATGCATATGTATATGAATTATGCTATGATATATGATCAAATGCAAATGCATATGTCGACGACAGGACTCAAATCTTTTTGGGGAGAGACAAGACTAGAAGACTGATTCCTCAACACGGAGATCACTACTATTATGATTAGGGACTAGAGATGTTGCTGCTGAACATCTCTATTACACTGGTAAGCTGTATTAAGTTGATGATCCTTCTAGGAAGGATGAAGAGCTGCTTAGGGATTCTTTAAGTAAACTGCCCCAGATTAGCTGTCCGTTGTAGATGAAATGATTATTACTTTTTCTTAATTGATTATGGGGATGACTTCTTTATTGTACGCTCAGAAAGCTTTCCCCAGTATGAGTCTTGAAAGATCTTCTGGATAAACCAATTCTGAGAAGGACTTGTACAACAAATCTTGATCTGATTCTCAACAAGATTATGGAAAGAACTTTCCCCTAATAGGATCACCGACCAAGTTTCTCGATTGTTTGAAAATTTCTTGAGAGGAAAGTTAGTTTGCAAACAAAAGTGTTCATATAGACATGATAAACTTAATGCAAAATTCATGCAACGTTTGAAACAAAAATCTTTTTTTCTTGGAAAGATGCAAATTATGAGTCATTGGTCAGAACACGGTGGTACAAGACATTAAAAGTGGAAGGTAAAGCAAAAGGTGTGATGCCAAAACAAATCATATACAAAGATCTTTTGGAGTCAGTTTACGTAACCTTGTTGTAGTATGCTTTCAAAATAACCTTGCATCAGTTAGGTCTTTTGAGGGTTATAACATGGTCTAATTCATGGTTATAGAAACAAGGGATAAAGGCTCAAAGTTTATTTGTGCCAACCCAATCTTCGTGATGATCTTTAGCCTTACACTCAGTTAACTCAGACTATACGCTCAGGTTCCCAGAGGTTGGGAATTGCACTGATGATAGTGATGATGATGATGGTTCAGAAGTCAAGGGACTATTGAAATGGCAGTCATTGCTTCCATACTACATTTGGTTTTTTTTTGCCATTGAGGATTTACATGGTGAGTATTTAAAGGTCTCCTCTTTTATTATCCCTAACTTTTGCCTGAACTGTTTCTTTTGAAGCGTATAGTCAAGGGGATGCCCCAGCTTCACCTAAGTATCCTTCATAGGTTTTGACTTAGAAGGCTTTTCTTTTGATTTTCTATTAAAATTAAAGTGATTGCCTAGCTTAATGATTACGGTGAGCCATCATCGGCTTTTGGCTATAAATGACATCTTCGACACTTGCTTGTTGTGTGTGAAGGAAAAATGTAAATGCAACCTTTATATGAAAGATGTCTTGTATGAATGCCCTACCAAGTTAACTAAGAACTACCCATCCCAAGGTTAAGATTTCAAGTTTTTATAAAGAAGAGAACTCCAACTTCTAGGCTCGAAGGGGTTGACTAGGGAATAACTTTCTTATTTCTCCAGTGTTTCGTGGATTGAAACAATGCCTTACATTGTCAGCAAAGTTTTGAATTGAAAAGATACCGACAACAATTATGGGTATTAGTTTTTGTCATCCTCCCTCTAATCTTTGCATAATTAAGAGAAAACGGACAAGAGATAAATATTTTTGATTTTCTTGAAAGAGAAAGCATAAAGATGCAAAATATAGACAAAATTAATTGAATCAAAAAGTTGCAGTGCTCATTTCATTAACATTAAAGTACAAACATAATTTGAAAGAAAATAACTAATATAAAATAAGAAAAATGCAAACAACAAGAAACATGGCCTAATGACTAATCAAACACAAGGATGAGATGTCCTGTCTTTAGGATGTAGTTGGGTTGATGTTGACTGAAGCTTCACTTGGTGTGCCTCGGAAGAGGGTTGTTATTGACATTAGGATTGGTATCATGAAAGGTGAGGATCTTGTTTCTGATCAGCTCTTGCACCCTAGCCTTCAATGCATAGCAACCTTCCAAGTTGTAGTCTGCACCACCTTGATGGAATTCACAATGAAGATCAGCCCTATAGATGGCTGGAAGAGGATTTATAGGAGGAGGCAGAGACCTTGTGTTAATCAAAAGTTTCTAAACCAAACCAGGATAAATTTCAATGTATGTCATGGGAATAGGATCAAATTGATTCCTATTATGGTATTGATTTTGTCCAACAGCCGGACGTTGAGGAACCCTATAGCACCCCAAAAATTTTCCATCTTTTATCTTGGGTATTGGCTTATGTTTCATTGTATTCTCATTTTCACTTTTTGCATAGAATTATTCTAGACAATGGATCAAGGCATCGTGGATTGTTTCTCAAGATAGGAGGAGCATGTTGCTTCAACCTCAAGGAAGGTTTTATTCTTGACTTTATGGTATTTTCAAGCTCCCAAAGATCTTAACATTCAAGTATGATTCAAGAGAACATCATTTAAAGATCATATGTGATTCACCGTGGCTTATTTTGCAAGAAATCATCAAGAGATTCAAGTTTGGTTCAAGGTGTTTGACCTAATTTAGCAATTTATAGAGGCTATGATCAAATGGGCATAACTCCTTCATTTTTCAACATCTTGAGGTGGTTCTTTTTCTAATGTACTGTTATTATCATACCTAACAAGTTCTCTTTGCAAGGAAGACTCAAATTATGCTTGTAAAGTCACCAAAAGTTTGAAGACATTATAGGTCATTTTGAGTTTTGGAAGGATTTTCTAGTCAACTTCAAAAGGTTCTAAATTGGTCAATTTTCATAATTTAGAGCCCATTATTTCTCTAGAGTGAACTTGAAGATGTCCTCTACAACTTTGATTTAAGGTGGAAGTGTCAAAAACCCATGGAAGGCTTTGGTTTTTGTCAAAACATTATAGGTCATTCTTGGTCCCTAAAAAGACTTGAAATGTTTCTAAGTGTTTTGCAATTTTGAACCTTTTCATGGAGGCTAATTTGAAGGATCATCCTCTATCCAATGCAAGAACAATCATTTCAAAAAGCCTCATAGATTATGAGCACCATGGTTGCAAAGATTGAATTTCAAAACTGAAAATCCACTTCAAGTCAGAATTGGAATTGTTTGATGTGGCCTCTAATCATCAAATTAAGCCACGAATTCAATCTAAACTTGATTAACTAACTTTCTTAGGTTTATTAGAGACTTGAAACACATGGTTTGAGTGAGTTATGGTAGTTTTCAAGTCACACTTTGCTCATGTTGCAGGTGTGGACGAATTTGTTGAAATTCAAATTATTCACACTCCCTTTCCATTCAGAAAGCTTCCCCTATAAATAAGGGACTCATTCCACTCATTTCCATAAGCTTTAATATCAAGAATCACCCTGCTGAGATCCCATTTGAACTCTTACATTTGAACTTCGAATTTTCATTTCCACGCCCTAAACACTCAAATTATCCATTTAGTTAGCTTCACCGACATTCAGTGAAGCTAACCAGCTCAAGAACTTGAAGGATCATGGCCTGCATCAAGCTAGGGAACTCCATTTTCAGAGCTTTGAAGTTGAACTTCAACAAGTACAATTCTTAACCATTTCAACTCAAATTTGTTGCTAAGATGTAGTCCTTGTTGTGCTGATGTTGCTAGGATTGTTAGATTTTGGTTTTTGTTGAGTTTTGGTGCTTAATTTTCAAATATGTGTTTGCTTTTCTTTCTGGTTTTTTTCAAATCTAGTGAGTTATGGTTTAAATAAATATGGCGCGACGATATGGTTGAGATCGTCTTAAAAAGACACATCAAATGAGACCACTATTAGCTCTAATGGTTATAGTTTGATGGATCCATGAATTTCTACATTCTCTAAGTTTTTTCAGTGGCTGGAGGTTGAAGATGATCATCTCACCATCCATGAGCTATGGTTTGAAGATGATCATTTTCTATTTTTCTTGAATTTTAATTTGTTTGAGCCAATTTTAATTAGTTTAAAATTGTTTTTAAGCATTTTAAAATTATGAGAAAAATATTATATGATCCTATGATGGTTTTGAACCTATGGTGATTTTCTTGGATTTTTATTTCTGATTTTACTATTTTCCATGTATTTTTGATTTATTTGGTTAATTTTAATTGGTTTAAAATTATTTTTGAGTCATTTAAAACTGTTAGGAAATAAACACATGATCCCATGATGGTTCCTGACCTATGGTGATGTTGTTCGACTTTTGTTTGTGGAAGAATGAATATTTGCAACCATGTGGAAAAGGAAATCAAACATGATCAACATGTTTTCATTCAAACATAAACACACAAGATCATACAAATGAAATCAAACACATCTCCTTTGCTAAGGTGGAAAAGGAATTAGCTGAAGAGATCCGGGTGCGAGGACGGCTTGGCCAAGATTTGAAAAGTATTGATAGCGTTCTTAAGCATAAGAAGAAAGAACTAGATAGAGCTTATTTGGAAATATCTAAGTTCAATGATCAATGGAATGCTACTTTAACTGCCGACAAAGGAAGAGAGGATGAACTTTGTAAACAGATTGACCATTTGAAGACATAGCTCAAATTCAAAGGACAAGAAGTTTCAGCAGAATCAGCCCGTAGGTATGAAAGTGATCAGAAGCTACAGGAAACCTTGTCAGCATTTGAAGAGCTCAAGGTGAGGGCAGAATTGAAGAGACCAAGACTTGAAGATGCCTTTGGAGAAGATGCTTGGGAGGACTATGTTCAGGGATTGAAGGATGTCATTTGCAGAAGGGATCTCCTCATCCAGAAGCTGATTGCAAGACCTGAGCATCTAGATATAAAGAAGCTGCTAGAGGAAGCTCAAACTTGGTACAAGGCATATAGTAGTTGACAGTCGTCTGATGTTGTATTTTCTCTTTCTTGTCTTGTATTTTGACCATCAACAGATCTGTTGGATGGGGTCATATGTTTGTATACAGTTATATATCCTGCTGATGATTTTGTATACATTGGTTTTTGTCCTCATTTTATTTATGAGATGGTTTTCTGGTTCTTCCGTTTATCTCTACTATTCTATTATTATCTGTGAAACTAGAATCGAAGGGGAGGTTTCCTTGGAACATATACATATGTTTGCAACTTGCATTTTCATTTGCATAACAGGTGTTCTTGGAACTTTCAATCTTATATCTCTACCTGGTTTACTTCAACAGTTGATAGGATTGCAAATTCATTCTTCCACAGATATTTTATGAGAGGAAATCAACAAAGAATTATGGATTAAGCGCAGCACGAGCTACAAGAGGTCAGAGACAGAATGGCCCAGTTTATAGAAATGATGCAGAGTGTGGCCAATGGGAAAGAACAACTGAGAACTTTGGTTCAGCCGCTTATAGCACAGGGTGATGGTAATGGTATTTTGCGTGGAGGAACTACTGTTATTCCACCTCCAATTGATGGCAACATTCCTCATGGCAACAATGTTCCGACAATTTTAACCCTCTAGGCGGAGGTAATCAGAGTGGAGTTCATGTAGGTGGCGTTAGGACTAGTGTATGCGTTGTTCAGGGAGCTGTTGGTTCCTAATGGAAAGAAGACAACCAAGATGATGTATTCTCAATGAGAGGCTTGGATGTGGGGCTCCCCATAGAAGCTGATAGGATATTTAAATTGATTGAAGAAAAGGTGAAAGCCTTTGAGAACTAAAACTCTTTGGGACTTGCTATGTCTGATCTGGGACTAGTACTAGGGGTCAGGATTCCCCCAAAGTTTAAAGTACCAGATTTTGATAAGTTCAAAGGGACGACTTGTCCCATTGTACACCTTAGGGCTTATTTCTAGAAGATGTATTCCTATTCAGATGATGAGAAGTTATTGGGGTATGGAAAGGACACGTATAAAAAGTTGGAGAGAATTGGGGGAAACGTTTGTGCGTCACTATCAGTATAACAGTGACTTGGCGCCAAATAGGGTGCAATTACAAAATCTGTCGCAGAGAAAAAACGAGGGGTTGAAAGAGTATGCCCAGAGGTTACGAGAGTTAGCAGCTAGAGTGCAACCTCCAGTGGTGGAGCGTGAGTTTATTGACATGTTCATAGCTATCTTGTGTTGTACCCCAAAATTTGACTAACCTTTTCTTCTTAACTTGGTTTGTGTTTCATTGCATTTTAGCATTTGCATTTGCATAGAATTCTTCTTTACAAGGGATCAAGAGGTGTCTTATGCCATTCAAGAGGAAGGTCTCTTTGGTTTCAATCTCAAGCAAGATATGTGTGAAAGCCATCAAGGGTTTACCATCATCATGGAAAGATCAAAGCTCTTTGAAAAGAGAGATTGGTGTGAGGATGTTGTCTCCTATCTCAGAGGCTCATCAGAGGATCATCAGGGGTTCATGAGGTCATTAATTTGGACACGAAATGGTCTACAAACTCATTGAGTACTCTAGAGGTCATCGAGGAGTTTGTGGAGTCATTCAATTCATCTGCAAGAGCCACAGTCAGAGGACTTGGAATTAGGGTTTCATCTGATCAATTCAAGGTCAACTGTGGACTTGAGGGGTTGCCAAACTGGTTTTCAAGTCACACAAGCCATGGGAAGTCACCTTAAATCATTTAAGATGTAATTATGAGAACAAATCAAGAGGAATCAAGAGTGGAAGAAGTTACTAAATTAGGGTTTCAGATGATTTTAGTGTAAAATCCCCTTCTTTAGTGCCCAACTTCAAGGCCATTTTCACCTATGTTGCAAGCTCAATCTCATTTCCATGAGAACATGAGACTTGTATAGCATGTTATTAGCTTTCTTTTGAGTAAAATAACTCATACATTAGGTTTGTGTATCTCAAGTTATGATGCCAACGAGTTAGGGGTCTTAGATGAATAGAATTTTGGTCAATAGAAAGTCAACTCACTTCCAAGGCATTTCTTACCTAGAAGCAAGTTTTCCCTCAACTCTAAGTGAACATGAAAGTTATTCCTCATGTTCTTAGCTTTCCAAAAAGTCCTAGAAGTCCTCTTTCGCATGTGTGGAACTCATGTTATGGTCTTCACAAGACAAGGGTATATTTGGAAAAGTTCATTATAGGTCATTTGTTTCAATGGTAATTTTCATAAACTTATCTACCTCAAATGCAAATCCAACCAACATGAAACTTGTGCCCAAGGGTCCTCTCTCCATCATTAAGCTCCAAATTCATGAGTATTATGGAATTATATGGCCATGTGGGACACTTTTTGGTTGAAATCTTAACTTTTGGTTATGGTTCAAGAATCTTACATTACAAGTCATTATTTTGTCTCATTTTTGAGTTATTTGGTACCATTACATGACATAAGAGATGTTTACCACAAATGGACCAACATGAAAGGTCATGATATGCCTCATTTTCAAATTTCTTACTCAAAAAGTAATGGTTTGAAATTTGGGGTGTAGAATTTTTACAAGGCCAAAATTATTTCCATTCATTTCCACACATCTCAAGTGTGCTCTTGCTGACCAAAAAGAGGAGGAACAATGCCTAACCCGCATGTGGTGCAAAGTTGAATTTTTTGGTAAAAATTTGAAATCTAACATGATAAGTAACATGGGACTGCATGAAGCATCAATACCCATCACATATAAGCTCAGAATTCGCCCTTATGCCTCAGATTTGGCTGGCTGCGTGTGAGAAGAGAGAATCACTCCAAATTTCATACAACTTTTCTTTCTTCAAATTGACCATTTTCTGGAGATTTCTTCAAAGCTTTTGCTCACATCATCTTTATAAAGGATCAAGGAAGGGATTAGAGGCTTGAAACAGAAGGTTTCTCATCATTTCAAGAGCCAACGAAATATTTGAATTCAAGACACCTTTTTGTGAATCCAAGGGCATATTTGAATTCCCCATGAAAAATGCTTGAGAAAGGTGCCAAATGTTTGGATTTTAATTGGGTTTTGATCGCCAGCTCCAGTGACCCCTGGCCGAAGAAGACGACCGAAGCCCTAGCTCCGGTGTCTGGTGTTTTCTCAGATCAATGCTGACTGGGCATGGGTGGACTTGTTGACCCTTTATGTGGTGTGTTCTCATTCGTTTGATCGTGTCCGCGTGTGGGTTTGAATCCACGTAGTTAAATGAAACGTTGCATTTCATGTGTTCTGAAGTTTGGCTTGGATTGGGCCTCAGATGTTATCCCGACCCCCTGTTTTGCAGCCCATTTGTCATTTTAACGTGTTCCAGTTCATTCTTGGAATTACTAATGCACCTCCTCTAGTTTCTTTGTTTATTTTATATTATTTTTTCTTTCTGTTTTCATTTGCAATTATTAAAAATACTTCTAATTGTCCAAAAATTTAACAAAAATTGTTTTTAAACATTTCCAAACCTTAATTAATTTTTCATTATTTTTATTTCTGATTTTATTTTATTTTGCAATTTTATTTCAATTTTACAATTAGAGGTGTTTTTAATATTGTCTTTGCTTAATCATCATCAATTGAACCACCAATTAACATCACCTATGAATGAGGTTTCCTCTCCATATATAGGATGGATTAAGCTACCTTTGAGGCAGATTTTGGTCAATGTTTGATCATTTTTTGTTTGACTTTGGTTTGACTTTTCCTGACCCTCGATAATAACTCAATGAGGTGGAACACCCTAGTTGATCAAATCATTTGGTGATGCCTAAAATTGAGTTTCGCTTTGAACCTTTGGCTTCTGTTTTCCATTGAACTTGGTTAATTTATGCATTTTATTTGGAATTTATTGAGCCGTCCTTCTATTTTTGGTGAACCTTGCAAGTCAAGTCACCTTTGAAGGTGTTCATACAAGCTAGTTTGACCTAGTTTCTTTGGGAAATGATTCCTAATGATCCCACATGAACTCTATGAGTATTGATACTCATTCTTGACATGATTAAGGTGCTGAACTTACATTTTTAGGTCATACATTTGTGTAATTTGTTTCACAAATTACTTGGAAGTTAGGGTATTCCACTTGATTCTAAGTGTTAAGTATGGATTAAATTTTGGTTCTCCATCTTATCTTGACTTGCTTTTTGTTTGTGCTTTTCTTGCTATCTTACTTTGAATCCTTTATCTTATGGTTTCACTTCTTCCCCATGTAGTTTGACTCTTATTCAAGATGATTTGGTGTTCACATTTACATTTCGAGTTTGTCTTGGATAATTAGCCTCTTTCTTGCACTTGTTGGCTTATCTCTTTTGCATGATCATTTTAAGTTGGTTGGTTAAGATACTTTCCATGTGTTTTCTGCCCAAGCTTCTTTTTCCCATCTACACTTTGATCATGATCTTTGCTTGTGCATTGTTATTTACCTTTTGGTGTAAGTGATTGATGTTTGAATGGGTGTAGGAGTTGTAACTTCTCCAATTTCATCTCACTTTTTCTTTGACTTGTTCAAGTCGTTTTTCTTTTTTTTCATTTGTTTGGTTTTGCATCTTTTGAGTCTAGCATGTCATGTTTACTTTGTCCTTGACTTGTTTAAGTGAACTTCATCTCTTTCTTGCATTTCATTTGTGATTGAATTATCTGTTGTTTACTTGGTTCTTTTGCAATGATCCCTTAGGATTCCTAGTCTCCTCTGTTTAAGATGGGAGTAGGAGAGACATTAGGTGTTCAATCATTTATATGATAACATTAGGATAGTTTTTTCCCTCATAATCCCAATCTTAGGAGCATCTTGCATGACAATATTAGGGTTGATTAGTTTCCCCTTAGAGTTTGTGTCTTTATCTTCTCATCTCATAATCTCTTAAGACACCTAATAAAGGATAATAAGTGTTGTATGCTATGAACTTTAAGTACTTGAGGAATGATAGTTGAGGGGCCTCCTGTCAATCTGTCTAGAGTGTTTGGCGTATGCTCTTTGGGCGATATGCGACGCATTCGCTCTCAAGTCATAGTCTTTAGTGCAACATGAGTTACAAATCTTAACTCAATTCATTTCTTCATAAAAAACACAAAATAAAACATCAAACCTTTTTATCCTTCAGAATTGTTTGGAAATTCATTTTCAGAAAGAGTGTGTTAAGCCTTGGTTCTATCACAAACAGGCATCTTCCCTAACTGCTGGAACCATTATTCAACCTTACTCAGTTAAAACACTTGAACCAATATGTGGTCTTGTTAGCCCGAACTACGTTTGCTCTAATTTCTCGTACCAGAAGAGGATACATAGGCACAAGACGACGATGTCTTGGCGAGCAACCTCCCCCCCCCTTCACCCGTGGTTTTCCGAACTACGTTGGCTCTGAATTTCCCATTGCACGAGGGAATACGTAGGCATAGAGCAGCGATGCTCTATCGAGTCTTTTTTCTCTTCTTTTGTCCCTATGAGCCAGCCTTTGATAGATTAACACCTTTTTAGGTTAGACAACAAGCATGGATCCCGTTGAGTGCAACGGACGTGAGGGGTGCCCATACTTCCCCTTGCGTAACCGACTCCCGAATCCAAGATTTGGTTGCGGTGATCTGTCTTTTCCCTTTTTGTAGGTTTTCTCTGATTGTTTCCTTTCCTTATCTTTGGGATAAATAACAAACAGTGGCGACTCTTCTATCTTTGTCGGCCCCTCTTTGCAGCGATGCGACAGTTGGCGACTCTGCTGGGGACAACCCCATCCCCTATGCGAGTCAATCTTAGCGCTTGTGTGATTTATCTGTGTATATATATGCATTTGTGTTGTATCTGTATTTTATCACATTTGCATTTTACTTTCCCGCATTGTATCATGTTATTGTTGTGCTGTTGGGTGGGACTGTTCCATTGTGTGATAAGCCAAAACCCAGGCTTGAGTATAACCATAGCATTAGAGTGGAATGTAGTGAGGACCTTCACGTTAGGCGTGCACTAGTCTTCATGAAATCCGCATTCAGACGAGGTTTTCTTTGAAGACATCCTATCCTGTGCATTGGTCAAGAAAGGGTGATGGATCTGGAAACTGTCGACTCTGGAGACCAATCATTTGGGAGTCAGCTAAGTGAGGCCGCTTCGTTAGACTATGATGCCAAACTAGAAATGGTGAACGTATCATCATTTCTCGAAAGTCTGTGATGCTGACGACTGCATAGGATGCCAGACCTTGTGAGAGATAGGTTCATACCTGTGAGTTGGGAGGGTTATGCAGGAAACCTTAACCTTCAACCTACCCGGTTTTTTTGTCAGTGTGGACTTTTGATCTTTGATACAATGGGGTTCCTTGTATCAGTGCTGTGTTATTTTCTCGCCGAAGCGAAGCACTGGTTCATCTCAGTCAGTAGCACAACAATCTTGATCTCCTGTTGCATTTGCAAACTCATTTGCATCCTAACATTTTCATGTATCTGTGTTTTAGGTGTATATTTTCTCCTTGATTCTAGTAATCTGATCCACTGTAATCATGGAGTGTAGTTTCAAGAAAGCTGTTATTTACAAGTTCCTAATACCAGACATAGGACCTCTGATGAGCGTCATTTATATGGTGGAGCGTGGAGTTATAGATGATTTCAAAAAGGAATATGGAAGGATTTTGAGCCTTGTCTGCAAGATCTCTAAATTTGTGTTGGAAGGTATCCACGCGTTGCTGCAATTTTATGATCCTCAACTGTGTTGTTTCACATTCCCTGGATATATTTTGTTGCCTACCTTGGAGGAACTTGTTCAGTTGTTGGGAATCCCAGTCTTAGAAGAGATGCCTTTTGTGCATTCCGAAGAGGAACCTAACCTATCCAAGCTAGCCAATGCTCTGCACTAGGATGTTTCTGAACTAGAGGGAAAGGTGATACGAAGGAGTGAGGTGTCTGGTTTCCCTTTGCCATTCTTAATAGGAAAGGCTCAGCACTTTACAAAGGAAGGGTGTTAGGTTATCTTTAATGCAGTCTTGGCACTTTGCATCTATGGGATATTGTTGTTTCCCAATATACTGGCTTTTGTTGATTTGGATGCTTTCCACATCTTTGCTTCCAAGATTTCTGTGCCAACCCTTCCAGGTGATGTCTATCATTCCACGCACTACAAGAATGAGAAAAAACGAGGAAAGAATGTTTCTTGTTGCACTTCACTACTTTACGGATGGTTTATTTCGCATCTGCTCAAGTCTGGACCTTTTATTGATCCAACTAATACAATTGGTTGGCCAGAGAGCCTCATGGGTTGTCCAACATGCAGACGGAGACATTGAACAAAATGGGCAGAGAACTGACTGAAGAAATTCACGTCAGAGAACACCTTGGTCAGGATATGAGGAGCTTGGGTAGTGCTCTCAAAGGCAAGAAGAAAGAGTTGGAGAAAGCGCACCTTGAGATATCCAAGTTCAACGCAAAATGGAATTCTATCTTAACCAACAACAAAGAAAAAGAAGATGGATTTCACCAGCAGATTGACCAGTTGAAAACTCAACTCTGAACCAAAGTTGAAAGAGCTCCTGGAGAATCAGCTCGTCGATACGAAAGCGACCGTAAGCTGCGTGAAGCTCTTGCAACGTTGGAGGAGTATAAGTTGAGAGCAGATCTGAAGAGGTCTAAACTTGAAGATGCATTTAGTGAAGGCGCCTGGGAAGATTATGCTCAAGGCTTACAAGCTACCATCAGCAACAGGGAGTTGCTTATCTAGGGATTGATTGCTAGGCCTAATCGCCCTGATACGAAGGAGTTGTTGGAGGAGTTTCAGACTTGTTGTCACACTTGATTTATTCTCTTTTGTATTTTGTTGTTTTGTACTCCGACCATCACCAGGATTGTTGGATGAGGTCGTATTAACTCAGTTGTATTTTCCTTGGTGATGTATTGTGTGTTGACACTCTGTTCCTTATTCCATTTCACGAGAAAGATTTTGTGGATTCAGCTGCTGGCTCTTCATTCTCTTACTGCTCCCGTGGAACTAGAATCAAGGGGGAGATTTCCCTGAACCATATTGCATTGCAGGTATCCTGGTTCCGTTGACCTTATTCCTTTTTGTGTTTTTCTCAGCGCTGTTTCAGGATTGAAGACCGCACTATCCACCGCTACTCAACAAGGGGGAATCAACAAAAAGCAATGGACCAAATTCAACTTAAACTGCAGGAGTTCCGTGACCGTATGACACAATTTATGGACTTGATGCAAGGAGTCGCCAACGGCAAGGAAAAACTAAGGACACTCGATCAACCTCTAATTGCTAGGGTTGACGGAAGAAGAATTTTACAAGGAGGAACTGCTGATGTGCCTCATACAACTGACAATGTCACCCCTCATGCCACTGCCATTCCAACAGTTGTTATCCCTCCGGGAGGAGGTAATCATACTAGAGTCCATATTCCCACACTAACATGCGTTGTACATGGAAACGCTGGTCCTCAATGGGAGAAGGACGAGAAAGACGATATTTTCTCTATGGGAGATCTGGGAGTAGGATTGCAACCAGATGCAGACAGAAGGTTTAAAATGATAGAAGAGAAGATGAGAAATCTTGAAAATCAGAACTCCTTGGGTCTGGGTATGTCAAACTTGCGGCTGATCCCAGGTTTAAGAATCCCACCAAAGTTCAAGGTCTTAGAATTTGATAAGTATAAGGGGAGGACCTGTCCCAGGGTGCATCTCCGCTCCTATTATAGAAAAATGTTTGCGTACTATGACGACGAGAAGTCGCTGATCCACTTCTTTCAAGATTGCCTATCTGATCTGTCCTTGGAATGGTATATGGGTTTAGAGCCGGTCAACATCAGAAGTTGGAGAGATTTGGCAGAAGCTTTCGTCAGACACTATCAGTATAATAATGATCTGGCCCCTAACCATGTGCAGTTGCAGAATTTGTCGCAACGAAATACTGAAGGATTTAAAGAGTACGCCCAGAGGTGGCACGAACTTGCTGCGAGGGTTCAACCTCCTATGGTGGAGAGGGAACTCATTGATCTGTTCGTAGCTACACAGCTTGGTGTGTACTATGAAAAGTTAGTCGGTAATATGTCTGGTAGCTTGTCAAACCTAATTATTACACGTGAGCGGGTGGAAAATGGGATTAAGCTGGGAAAGATCCAAGCCAGTGAAGGGTCCTCATCTGGAGGAGGTAGAAAAAACTTTGGTAATAAGAAAAGAGAAGGGGAGACGAACGTAGTCTTAGGATACATGGGTAACAACAGAAACAGAAACAAGAATCAGTACCATCAACAACAACCTCAGATTGCGAGTATTGCTATTCCGGCAGTACCACCACAACAACAGCAAGAACAACGTTCGCAACAGCAACAACAACAACAAAATTATGCTCCACGGCAGTTCCAAGACCGTAGGAGAACGATGAAAAAACATTTTGATGCACCGCCAATGCCGTACTCACAGTTGTTACAACATTTGATGCAACTGCAGTTAGTTCAGAAGAGGACGCTGGCGCCTTTGACTGGCACGCCACCCCCAGGGTATGACGCGAATGCCAGATGCGACTTTCACTCAGGTGCTCCCAGCCATCACACTGATAATTGTAAAGCCTTCAAGCATAAGGTTCAGGACCTTATAGATAGCAAGGCGATCAACTTTGCGAATGATGCGCCCAATGTTGTGCAGAATCCTATGCCCAACCATGAGGCAGCGGGGGTAAATGCTATTGTGGAGGGGGAGAGTTTGAATTTGGTGACCAATGTTGAAGAGTTCAAAACTCCGTTGAGTGTTGTCAAAAGCAGGTTGTTGAAGGGTGAAGTGTTTCCGAGTTGTTTGGAAAGTTGTGAAGGTTGTTTGGCGTGTCCTGAAGGATGCGAGGACTTGAAAAATCATGTGCAAAGATTGATGAATGAAGGCATATTGCAATTTGACAGAATTAGTGAAGAAAAAAGCTAACAGGGCGATTTGTCAAGAGAAGAATGAGATCGCCACAATCTCAATTCCATTCAGAACCATTAATATATCTGCGCTACCGAGGCCAGCTACCGTCGTAATTACCAAGGCAAGGCCTGTACCTTACAAAAGCACTAAGGCGATCCCATGGAATTATGGCGTTGAGGTCTGTTGCAATGGTCAGAAGAAAGAGCTAAAGAGTACGCCATTTGATTCTGTTGATAATATGGTAGGGACCGGTGGAATAACCAGAAATGGGAGGGTGTTTGCACCTCCAAAAGCGAATGTCGAAAATTCGGATAAGGAAAAAGGGAAGGTTGTGGTCGAAGAAATTTCTCAGCATGGTGAGAAAGAAACTTTGTTGAAAGAGGCAGAGGAATTTATGCGTCTAATAAGGAAAAGTGATTATAAAATTGTAGACCATTTGCAACAAACTCTGTCGAAGATTTCAATCTTATCATTATTATTATGCTCTGAGGCACATCGGAATGCCCTCTTGAGGATTCTGAACACTGCGTATGTACCATAGGAAATCTTAGTGAGCCAACTGGAAGGAGTGGTGGCACACGTGAACACCGGAAATGGGCTAGGATTCACTGACCTTGATTTGAAACCTAAAGGAAGAGACCATAATCACGCCTTGCATATTTCCATTGATGCAGAGGGGCTGTGTTGTTGCATGTGCTAATGGACACTAGATCTTCACTTAATGTGTTTCCCAAGAAAGCTTTGATGAAGCTGGACACCCAGAGAGTAATGTGAACCCCAAGTGATTTGGTTGTGCGAGCGTTTGATGGGACAAGAAGTTCCATATTCGGAGAAGTGACTCTTCCAATACAGGTTGGCCCACAGGTTTTCAATGCTGTGTTTTACATTATGGATATTCAGCCAGCATATAATTGCTTGTTGGGATGACCGTGGTTTTATTCGGCGGGAGCTATGACGTCAACTCTACATCAAAAGCTAAAATATATGGTGGGTGGTAACATTGTAACCATTGGAAGATATTGTTTGGTTTAGTAGAGACCTCCTTGGTAGGGATACTATTTACAGCTGTAGAGATTTTCCCAATGTTACTTTGAATGGGAGAAAAAGTGGCATTAACTACAATCCAGCTCTCGCCATCCGGCAATTTGGCTACGCTTTAAGAGAACCTATGAAGAAGGATGAAGTACAGGAATCTATGTATTTCACAGGTTTAGCCGATGCTCCTACTCTAACCAGTTTGCAACAGGCTTGGAATAGCATTCATCAGAGAGGAAAGCTTTATTTGGGGAAGAGCGATTGCAGAGCATATGGACCATACTTGGAATGGATTCAGGAGAGAGTTGACAGACTCTTGCTACCCTTTCCAATCAGAGAACCTTTGTACCCCTGAGTAGTTGAACAACCAACGACAGTTGATATACAGAAGTACAATCAACTGTGGGTTGAAAGAGAATAACTACACAAGGTGAATGAAGAATTGGAGAAGGAGATCATCCAGCTTAGGAGTGAGAAGAATCAAGCCACTCATTTGTCCAACATGCAGACGGAGACAGTGAACAAAATGGGCTGAGAACTGACTGAAGAAATTCACGTTAGAGAACACCTTGGTCAGGATATGAGGAGCTTGGGTAGTACTCTCAAAGGCAAGAAGAAAGAGTTGGAGAAAGCGCACCATGAGATATCCAGGTTCAATGCACAATGGAATTCTATCTTAACCAACAACAAAGAAAAAAAAGATGGACTTGGTCAGCAGATTGACAGGTTGAAAACTCAACTCCGAACCAAAATTGAAAGAGCTCCTGGAGAATCAGCTCGTCGATACAAAAGCGATCGTAAGCTGAGTGAAGCTCTTGCAACGTTGGAGGAGTATAAGTTGAGAGCAGATATGAAGAGGTCTAAACTTGAAGATGCATTTAGTGAAGGCGCCTGGGAAGATTATGCTCAAGGCTTACAAGCTACCATCAGCAAGAGGGAGTTGCTTATCTAGGGATTGATTGCTAGGCCTAATCACCCTGATACGAAGGAGTTGTTGGAGGAGTTTCAGACTTGTTGTCACACTTGATTTATTCTCTTTTGTATTTTATTGTTTTGTACTCTGACCATCACCAGGATTGTTGGATGAGGTCGTATTAACTCATTTGTATTTTCCTTGGTGATGTATTGTGTGTTGACACTCTGTTCCTTATTCCATTTCACGAGAAAGATTTTGTGGATTCATCTGTTGGCTCTTCATTCTCTTACTGCTCCCGTGGAACTAGAATCAAGGGGGAGATTTCCCTGAACCATATTACATGTATGCATTTTGCATCATTTTTCATATTGCATTGCATGTATCCTGGTTCGGTTGACCTTATTCCTTTTTGTGTTTTTCTCAGCGCTGTTTCAGGATTGAAGACTGCACCATCCCCCACTACTCAACAAGGGGGAATCAGCAAAAAGCCATGGACTAAATTCAACTTGAACTGCAAGAGTTCCGTGACCATATGACACAATTTATGGACTTGATGCAAGGAGTCGCCAACGGCCAGGAACAGCTAAGGACACTCGTTCAACCTCTGATTGCTAGGGTTGACGGAAGAAGAATTTTACAAGGAGGAACTGCTGATGTGCCTCATACAACTGACAATGTCACCCCTCATGCCACTGCCATTCAAACAGTTGTTATCCCTCAGGGCGGAGGTAATCAGACTAGAGTCCATATTCCTGCACTAACATGCGTTGTACATGGAAACGCTGGTCCTCAATGGGAGGAGGATGAGAAAGACGATATTTTCTCTGTGGGAGATCGGGGAGCAGGATTGCAACCAGACGCAGACAAAAGGTTTAAACTGATAGACGAGAAGATGAGAATTCTTGAAAATCAGAACTCCTTGGGTCTAGGTATGTCAAACTTGGTGCTGATCCCAGGTTTAAAAATCCCACCAAAGTTTAAGGTCTTAGCTTTTGATAAGTATAAGGGGACGACCTGTCCCAGGGTGCATCTCCGCTCCTATTATAGAAAAATGTCTGCGTACTCTGACGACGAGAAGTCGCTGATCCACTTCTTTCAAGATAGCCTATCCAATCCGTCCTTAGAATAGTATATGGTTTTAGAGCCGGTCAACATCAGAAGTTGGAGAGATTTGGCAGAAGCTTTCGTCAGACACTATCAGTATAATAGTGATCTGGCCCCTAACCATGTGCAGTTGCAGAATTTGTCGCAACAAAATAATGAAGGATTTAAAGAGTACGCCCAGAGGTGGCGCGAACTTGCTGCGAGGGTTCAACCTCCTATGGTGGAGAGGGAACTCATTGATCTGTTCGTAGCTACACTGCTTGGTGTGTACTATGAAAAGTTAGTCGGTAATATGTCTGGTAGCTTTCGAGACCTAATCATTACACGTGAGCGGGTGGAAAATGGGATTAAGTCGGGAAAGATCCAAGCCGGTGAAGGGTCCTCATTTGGAGGAGGTAGAAAAAACTTTAGTAATAAGAAAAGAGAAGGGGAGACGAACGCAGTCTCAAGATACATGGTTAACAACAGAAACAGAAGCAGGAATCAGTACCATCAACAACAACCTCAGATTGTGAGTATTGTTATTCCGGCAGTACCACCACAACAACAGCAACAACAACGTTCGCAACAGCAACAACAACAACAAAATTATGCTCCACGGCAGTTCCAAGACCGTAGGAGGACGATGAACAAACATTTAGATGCACCTCCAATGCTATACTCACAGTTGTTACAACATTTGATGCAACTGCAGTTAGTTCAGAAGAGGACGCTGGCGCCTTTGACTTTCACTCAGGTGCTCCCGGCCATCACACTGATAATTGTAAAGCCTTCAAGCATAAGGTTCAGGACCTTATAGATAGCAAGGCGATTAACTTTACGAATGATGCGCCCAATGTTGTGCAGAATCCTATTCCCAACCATGGGGCAGCGGGGGTAAATGCTATTGTGGAGGGGGAGAGTTTGACTTTGGTGACCAATGTTGAAGAGCTGAAAACTCCGTTGAGTGTTGTTAAAAGCAGGTTGTTGAAAGGTGGAGTGTTTCCGGGTTGTTTGGAAAGTTGTGAAGGTTGTTTGGCGTGTCCTGAAGGATGCGAGGACTTGAAAAATCATGTGCAAAGAGTGATGAATGAAGGCATACTGCAATTTGACAGAATTAGTGAAGAAAAAGCTAACAGGGCGATTGGTCAAGAGAAGAATGAGATCGCCACAATCTCAATTCCATTCAGAACCATTAATATATCTGCGCTACCGAGGCCAGCTACCGTCGTAATTACCAAGGCAAGGCCTGTACCTTACAAAAGCACTAAGGCGATCCCGTGGAATTATGGCGTTGAGGTCTGTTGCAATGGTCAGAAGCAAGAGTTAAAGAGTACGCGATTTGATTCTGTTGATAATCTGGTAGGGACCGGTGGAATAACCAGAAATGGAAGGGTGTTTACACCTCCGGAAACGAATGTCGAAAATTTGGATAAGGGAAAAGGGAAGGTTGTGGTCGAAGAAAGTTCTCAGCATGGTGAGAAAGAAACTTTGTTGAAAGACGCAGAGGAATTTATGCGTCTAATAAGGAAAAGTGATTATAAAATTGTAGACCATTTGCAACAAACTCTGTCGAAGATTTCAATCTTATCATTACTATTGTGCTCTGAGGCACATCGGAATGCCCTCATGAGGATTCTGAACACTGCGTATGTACCATAGGAAATCTTCGTAAGCCAACTGGAAGGAGTGGTGGCACACGTGAACACCGGAAATGGGCTAGGATTCACTGACCTTGATTTGACACCTAAAGGAAGAGACCATAATCACGCCCTGCATATTTCCGAATGTAGAGGGGCTGTGTTGTCGCATGTGCTAGTGGACACTAGATCTTCACTTAATGTGTTGCCCAAGAAAGCTTTGATGAAGCTGGACACCCCGGGAGTAATGTGAACCCCAAGTGATTTGGTTGTGCGAGCGTTTGATGGGACAAGAAGGTCCATTTTCGGAGAAGTGACTCTTCCAATCCAGGTTGGCCCACAGGTTTTCAATGTTGTGTTTTACATTATGGATATTTAGCCAGCATATAGTTGCGTGTTGGGATGATCGTGGATTCATTCGGCGGGAGCTGTGACGTCAACTCTACATCAAAAGCTGAAATATATGGTGGGTGGTAACATTGTCACCATTGGAAGATATTGTTTGGTTTAGTAGAGACCTCCTTGGTAGGGATATTATTTACAGCTGTGGAGATTTTCCCAATGTTCCTTTGATTGGGAGAAAAAGTGGCATTAACTACAATCCAGCTCTCGCCATCCGGCAATTTGGCTACGCTTTAAGAGAACCTCTAAAAAAGGATGAAGTACAGGAATCTATGTATTTCACAGGTTTAGCCGATGCTCCTACTCTAACCAGTTTGCAACAGGCTTGGAATAACATTCATCGGAGAGGAAAGCTTTATTTGGGCAAGAGCGATTGTAGAGCATATGGACCATACATGGAATGGATTCAGGAGACAGTTGACAGACTCTTGCTACCCTTTCCAATTAGAGAACCTTTGTACCCCCGAGTAGTTGAACAACCAACGACAGTTGATATACAGAAGTACAATCAACTTTGGGTTGAAAGAGAAGAACTACGCAAGGTGAATGAAGAATTGGAGAAGGAAATCATCCAGCTTAGGAGTGAGAAGAATCAAGCCACTCACTTGTCCAACATGCAGACGGAGACAGTGAACAAAATGGGCAGAGAACTTTCTGAAGAAATTCGCGTCAGAGAACACCTTGGTTAGGATATGAGGAGCTTGGGTAGTGCTCTCAAAGGCAAGAAGAAAGAGTTGGAGAAAGCGCACCTTGAGATATCCAAGTTCAACGCACAATGGAATTTTATCTTAACCAACAACAAAGAAAAAGAAGATGGACTTCGTCAGCAGATTGACCAGTTGAAAACTCAACTCCGAACCAAAGTTGAAAGAGCTCCTGGAGAATCATCTCGTCGATACAAAAGCGACCATAAGCTGCGTGAAGCTCTTGCAACATTGGAGGAGTATAAGTTGAGAGCAGATCTGAAGAGGTCTAAACTTGAATATGCATTTAGTGAAGGCGCTTGGGAAGATTATGCTCAAGGCTTACAAGCTACCATCAGCAAGAGGGAGTTGCTTATCTAGGGATTGATTGGTAGGCCTAATCACCCTGATACGAAGGAGTTGTTGGAGGAGTTTCAGACTTGTTGTCACACTTGATTTATTCTCTTTTGTATTTTATTGTTTTGTACTCCGACCATCACCAGGATTGTTGGATGAGGTCCTATTAACTCAGTTGTATTTCCCTTGGTGATGTATTGTATGTTGACACTCTGTTCCTTATTCCATTTCACGAGAAAGATTTTGTGGATTCATCTGTTGGCTCTTCATTCTCTTACTGCTCCCGTGGAACTAGAATCAATGGGGAGATTTCCCTGAACCATATTACATGTCTGCATTTTGCATCATTTTTCATATTGCATTGCACGTATCCTGGTTCGGTTGACCTTATTTCTTTTTGTGTTTTTCTCAATGCTGTTTCAAGATTGAAGACCGCACCATCCACCGCTACTCAACAAGGGGGAATCAGCATAAAAAGCCATGGACCAAATTCAACTTGAATTGCAGGATTTCCGTGATTGTATGACATAATTTATGGACTCGATGCAAGGAGTCGCCAACGGCCAGGAACAGCTAAGGACACTCGTTCAACCTCTGATTGCTAGGGTTGACGGAAGAAGAATTTTACAAGGAGGAACTGCTGATGTGCCTCCTACAGCTGACAATGTCACCCCTCATGCCACTTCCATTCCAACAGTTGTTATCCCTCTGGGCGGAGGTAATCAGACTGGATCCATATTCCCGCACTAACATGCGTTGTACATGGAAACGTTGGTCTTCAATGGGAGGAGGATGAGAAAGACGATATTTTCTCTATGGGAGATCTGGGAGCAGGATTGCAACCAGATGCAGACAGAAGGTTTAAGCTGATAGAAGAGAAGATGAGAAATCTTGAAAATCAGAACTCCTTAGGTCTGGGTATGTCAAACTTGGGGCTGATCTCAGGTTTAAGAATCCCACCAAAGTTCAAGGTCTTAGACTTTGATAAGTATAAGGGGACGACCTGTCCCAAGGTGCATCTCCGCTCCTATTATAGAAAAATGTCTGCGTACTCTGACGACGAGAAGTCGCTGATCCACTTCTTTTAAGATAGCCTATCCGATCCTTCCTTGGAATGGTATATGGGTTTAGAGCCGGTTAACATCAGAAGTTGGAGAGATTTGGCAAAAGCTTTCGTCAGACACTATCTTTATAATAGTGATCTGGCCCCTAACCATGTTGTCGTTACCGTGAAAATAAGGTGTCGGCAAAACAGAAGAGTCACCACCTTTCGTTATTTATCCCATGGAACGGGAAAGGAAACCATCGGAAAAACCTGAGGAAAAGGTATAAGACAAGGTCATCGCAACCATGTCTGGATTCGGGAGTCGGTTACGCAAGGGGAAGGTATTAGCACCCCTCATGTCCGTTGTACTCAACGGGATCCACGCTAGTTGTATTTATTTGACGGGTCGGTTTTATCTATCTACCTATGAAGGCTGGTCTGAAAAGAAAAGAAAAATGACTCGGCAAAGTGTCACGCTTTATGCCTACGTATTCTCGTCAGAGAACGAGAAATCAGAGTCAACGTAGTTCGGCTAACTACGGGTAAAAGGATGGGGGAAGGTGGCTCGCCAATACATCAATATTGTGCCTACGTACTCTCAACAGATATGAGAGATCAGAGCTTACGTAGTTCGGGATAATACAGATTACAGGGGTTCAGATTCATCTGTTTTTCCGAGTAGGGTTAACAAACAGTTCCAGCAGTTTGGTGTATGCAGCTTCTCGTCAGAGACTCGTGCGTTACCGTTTGTGGTAGAATTGAGCGTTAACGACACTCTTTTCTTCATAAAAGCTTTCCTTGATTAAGGGCCCACGGGGCAAAAAGGTTTGAAGTTTGTTTTTTGTCTTTTACGGAAGAAATGTCTTTTATGGATGTTTGCAACTAATATCGCACTAGAGACTATGACCTAGGAGTAAATGCATCGCATGTCACCCAAAGGGTACCATACTAAACATCCTAATTATTGGAAGGAAACCCTCCAACAACCATTTCCTAAGTAGGTTAAGGCTCGTAACGTATGATAATAATTAACCTTTATTACTGTATTTTTATTTGTTTGAAGATGAGAAGAGAAAGGACACAACTAAGGGGAAACTATCAAGTCCTAATGTTGTCATGCCAAGGATTCATCCTATGGTTGAGGTTTGAAACAGGGAACTCCTATATGTTATCATGCATAGGTTTCAACCTAAAGTTCTTTCATCACTTCCTTATCAAAGGAAGTGAGAATCCTAAGGGATCATATCAATGGGATACAGACAACAGATAAAGCATCAGCTAAACAAATAAACAGAAGAAAACAGTAAAGATGCACATGCAATGCAGCAATACAAACAGAGGGAGACTTACTCAACCTCTAGAGCAATCAAGCAAAAGCAACACAATACACAGGCAAGGGAGGCAAACTCAACCTTCAGCCAACAAGCAAAGCCAAACAGTAACAGACAAGCAGAGGGAGACAGACTCAACCTCTTATGCAAACAAGCAAAGGGAGGCAAGCTCAACCTTTCAATGCACTTAGGCCTATCATCAACTACATGAAAGCCTATTCTAATTCAACACACCAGAGAAACAATCACACAAATACAGTCAATCAACAAGAATACAATAAACAAAACAGCAAGCCAACAACCCAACAACAAAGCAGTCTTCTAGCAGCAAAGTAGCCCAACAGTCTGTAGTTGTCTTCATGTCCAAGCTATCCATCAAGAGAAAAGGGAATAAGGACTTCATCTTTATGATTCAAATTGCTCCTTCAAGAGATGATATGAATTAACACAAATATCATTGCATGATGAGGGGAAGCATGATGGAAACCAATGGAATCCATCATGGCACTCAACCACTCATTTGAGATTGGTATGCTCAAAGGTTTTACCTTTTGTGGTAGGCCTTTAGTCCTTCCAAAGTAGGGAATAGCCTCCCACAAAGTAACCTTGCATCATTGGATAGGAAATGGAATGCAAACCAAAGCAAACCATACTTATGAAAAAGGAAGAAACTCCTAAAGGCTCTAAATCCCCAATTCTACAAGCTCTAAAAGCAACTCTCTATAAGGGAATTAATGCACCAAATTAAACCTTAAGATTCAATCTACAGAAGCATCAACATGTCTACTAAACCATCAGAAGAGGTTTGGAAACTTATCATGAACTAAAGGTCACTTTTGAAGTTCAACTATAGGGAGGTACTAGGCTAGAGGCATCCTACAAACAGCCTAGATGTAAAATCCAACTAAAATAGTAAATCAGCTCCTAAAAATCTATAAAATTTCTAATAGGTCCTAAAGGTATTAGGAACCTATGGTAAAAAATCCAGAGCTTAAATTAATGTTTAAGGGCACTAATGAAATTCTAAACCAAAAGTTGTCAAGGGAAAGGCCAAAAGGGGAAAGCTCTAAAACCCTAGTTCAAAACTATGCTTAGAGCTACCTAAAAATCACCACAAAAAATCCTATGATCTCATCAATATGTCTATAACCAGCCAGCAAAATATCAACATCAAATTCTAAAGCATGAATTAGTAATGAAATCAGCAAGCAACAAGTCATTTTATGCATTTTTAATCAATTATTAGAAATAGCAAAATGGACACTAAATTGAAAACAACACCAAAATAACATCCAAAAGCATGGAAAAATCATAAATTAATCAAGGATCACCCACATATTTTTTCCATAATTTTATGATCATTATTCTAATTAATATGAATTAAAATCAATCAAGACAATTAAAGAAAATAGAAAATGAATAAAAGAAATAAAAAGAATTCAGGAAATATCAGGACCATAAGATCACACTACTAGTCAACAGATCCTAAGGCTAAGCGCATGCCACCTCATTTAATAAAGCGCTGCGTTTTGATTAGGGGTATTATGTGGTTCAGTTGACTAGCATACACGGTGCAGTCTAATCATATCCATCCATTGTAAAAGTATGCTGATCCTATGCTCCAGGTCTTGCCAACTCACCAAGTCAAGGTCAAACTAAACTTCATCCTTTGGATGCTGAGACTAAGTCCACAATCTCAAACAGATCCAACGGTGCTCCATCATCTTCTCCAATTTGAACTGAAAAAAGGGGGAAAATCAACTTGTGGTGGCCGGAGAAGAGCTCCACCGTCCTCTCCGGCGAGAGCAATCATGCTCTGGTTCTAAACTCAACCAATCTCAATGAAAATTACACGTAATCACTTGCCTCTTCACACTGATCATCAAGATCCATTCCATTTCTTGAAATCCTTCATGAATCTCTAAACACGATGCTCAACAGAAAAATCACCATTTCAACAAATGTCATCAAACCTCAAATTCTCTCCATAGAACTCTTCCTCACATCTCAAGGATCAACATGCTATGATTCTTTTGCATTTTTATCCAAGATTCTGGCCTATACGAGCTTTAACAGAACATGGCGTTCTTCATGAATCATCACTAAACTCCATAATTTTGATCCTAAAACGATCTAGGTCATATCTACAACCTAACCACATGCTCAATTCAAGCTAAACAAGCCTAAATCAAGAGGAATTATGAAAGATAAAAACCTGAATAGAAGCTTGAAATTGGAGGTTCTTGAGTGTGAATCTTGACTTCAAATGCTGCAGATTTCTTCACTGAATGATCCTGGTGCTATGGAAATCCTCAATTCTTCTTGAAATGCTCTGGATTTCACAAAACGAATTTCACTTTGGAAGCTTCAATCTCAAATTGCCATAATCGTTTCTTCACCAAATGCCAACCAAAAAACGATCTGAACATGATCCAAGACTTAAATAGAACTGTTTTGGATCATAACCTGGCCCAATCATGGCCTAATTTGATTAATCCAAAATTCAATTTTTCTTCAATGTGCAACCATGGAAATCGTGTAACCTGGCTCTGTTTCAGCTCAATCTTTGCTCCAATAGCTTGCATAACATCCCTTGAATGTGAATGGATCAGATTGAAAGCTTGATTCGATCCTATGGTGTAGATTGGTGGTGTAACTTCATCATGAAGTAATCCAAACAAAGTCCATGAAGCAAGCCTAAAATTAAAATTCTACCAATGCCATTGTCTTCAAAATGCCATTTGCAATCAAAATATGTACCAATTTGTGAAGTTTTGCACAAAAATGAATTAAAATGGAATTTTCACTTTTTATACCTTTTAATTATCCTTTTTTTCAAATTTTCTTCATACACTTCCATATTCCATATATATATATCAATGGATGTTTGGGTCATGGTTGGACTAAAAACACCATTTTGAACAACTTTCAAGTTGATCAAAAGTTCATTTGAGATGTCTAAGTTGATGAAATTGACCAATAACAAAAAATGACCTGTAATTCCAAATTCCCAAAATACCCTTATCTTGTAAAGCTCATAACTTGAGTTCTAAAAATCCAATCATGGACTTCTAGTACTTTCTAGAAAGCTAAGAAGATAAGGAACAACATTCATGTTGGAGAAAAGTTCATTAGAATCATCCTTCTAGGGAAAAAGTGTCATGCAAGTTGGTTGACTTTCAAGCTCCAAATTCACACTCCTCTGATGACCTATAACTTGAGTTCTATAAACCCTATCAAGGACTTCTAGTACAAAAATTAAAGCTATGATCATGCCCTACAACAATAATGTTAGGGTCAAGGAGAGATGAAGATCACATCTTGAGTTATGTGGTCTTGCAGTTAGGCACTAAACCAGGGGATTTTACACTGTCAAGCATAGCAACCCTAGCTTAGGAACTTCTCACACTCTTAATTCATGATGAGTTGACTTTGGAATCATCCCTTAGGCATCTTAATACATCAATTCATGATCACATATTTGGCATTCGGTCTCAACCTTCTTCAAATCATCAGTTATCCTAGGGTTGACCAGATGAACCCTAGTTGCACCAATCTTGGGTATATCTTCATATCCTTTTCATAATGACCTGTCTAGGCTTCAAAATGAACTTCAATACTTCTTATGAGCCCTCTCAAGGTCTCAAGTCCAACTCCATGGATTCAGAATCATCTGATGATCTTCCCACAACCCTCAAGTTAGGAGATATACACACTTGGCTTCAACCACTCTCTCTGAGGATCTTTAAATTCACTTATGAGGATATCAACCCTTGAGCACTTGACTAACCCTCTTAGCTAGCTTCATAGCCTTGTGTAGCCTTTGAGTGGGAGTCATACCTCTTGATCTCCTACACACATGTCAATGCAATGCAGATGATAATGCTAATATGAATGCGATGAAACACAAGCTAGGTAAAGAAAGGTTAGGCAAATTTAGGGTGAAACAGCTGCCCCTATTCAAACGGCTTGGACCTGACTGGGTGAGAAGCGAACGACTCTCAAATAATCAAGGTAAAAGACGGTTGAATACCAACAAACCCGGAAATTTTCCAACCGCACAAGTAAACGATACTCTAATAGGGACAAATCTTTGGAAACAGAAATGATAGTTGCACGACAACTTGCTGGAGAATTACTGATTTCAAATCTCCGTCAGGATGATCGTCTGAATTCACTGCATCCTAAAATCATCAAGGGATCATCGGTTACACGGTAACTGGTGAGGGATAACTGATATTGATAGTTGCACGACAACTCACTAGTGAATGCTTAGTCTCAAATCTCCGTCAGGATGATCATCTACGCCCTCGAGTCATCAAGGGATCGCCGGTTTACACGGTAATTGGTGATTTGCCAACCACACAGGTAAACGATACTCTGATTGGTAGGAACATCTTCGAACTTGGAAATCCCAGTTGCACGACAACTTGCTGGGGGAACCGGTTACACGGTAACCGTAAATTTGCCAACCGCACAAGTAAGCAATACATTGGTTGGTAGGACAATCTTTGAAGTCTGAAACGGCAGTTGCACGGAAACTGGCCCAAATCTACATCAGGATGATCATCAAATTTCACTGCAACTTCTTCCTCAAGTCATCAAAGGATCACTGGTTACACGGTAACTGGTGATACATAGCTGATATTGCCGTCAGGCATTCTGCGGCACGGCAGCAGAAGAATTCCTTGGGACTCATCAGGTCATTAGGAACTTTTGACAATCTCTATAATTATGCCATCGGGCATTCAAAGAAACTTCCGGGCATCATCCGGACTTCGTCAGAAAATCAGAAATAGAATCCTTAATCAATCATGAACCAATATGCATATGCAATCGTTTTCCACCAGGCACTCCATGTCAGCTAAGAGAACTGCTTCGACATCGCAGTTGGACTGCATCAGTAAGTCTTCAAGGGAAATTTCAAATTCTCTGTTCGGACCCTGCTGGGGATGACACATCTCCGCTGGGGATTCTGGAGAACTATCAAGTAACTCTGCTTCGGGGACTTCAGAAATCATTCTGGATGAATAAACTCTGCTGAGTAATTCAAGAATCATCCTGAACAAACAACTTCGCTGGGGACTCTAAGAATCATCTTGAGCAAACAACTCTGGCGACTTCACCGGGGATTTTAAGAATCATCTCAAGCAAACAACTTTGCGGAGGAACACCTGCAAAACAATAACGGTAATGACCTAGCCCATGTTTCACATGCATATGTTTGACAATGGTGTAATGCTCCACAGGGTGGAAATGCTACGCGTTTAGGGTAAATGCTATGCAATCATGCAAAATGCTACGACCCCATCAGCAAAATAAATGCCGAAGGGAAAATCCTTCTGTCAAGGAGAAAGAGCCACTCTAGTGGGGAGGAGGAATCATCATGCTAAGGAGAAGAAGCTACACCAATCTCAATTAGACTCAACCTGGGGAAACGAACTCCAAACGACTTTTCTGCAGGGGAACAAAGTTCTACGAGAATCTGCACTCGCTCAATTAGGTATACAAACCACAAACCGCTGAGGAAACGATGTCAATCGCAGAAATAAACTGCACGGCCTTCGCAGATAGAATCTTCCTGGAGATACGGACTCCGATGGGGAAGTACAACATCAACTATTCAACATTCTTTGCTGGGGAAAACCAACAATGGCTTGAAAGGCTTCCAAGGACTCGACTCTCTTGGGGAACGGAAAATTCGGCTGGGGATAGGCAACCAGACGCTGGAATAAATCCTATCTACCAGGGAGAATACAACTCTGTGGGGAATTTCAATTCTCCTGGAGACTTCAGTCTGAACTATCGGATTTGAACACTTGTGAATAGTCTTCTACGAGAAAACTGCAGGTTGACTCACTGCTGGGAACGAGTATACACTTCGGCGCATGACTCAGCTGGGGAAAAAATGACCCTTACTGGGATAAATCTGGTTACGGAGAATCTATCTCTGCTCGGTGAGACATATCAATGCTCACGGTCTCTGTCAGACTCGTGGGGAAACCTTGCTGAACTCGCTGGGGAAGAAGGAATCATCTGGCTCGGAAAATATTTGGCGTACTGCCTGGGGGGTGACGTCCCTGCAACAACATGAACAAACGAACAAGATACCCTTCATAAAGGGACCTATCATGGTTATCATCTGGTGACAATGTTCAGGTAATTCAATGTTTCAACAATTATCGGCCTAGGCCAGCAAGTTTATGTATGCGCATTTTATCAAAAACATCGGAAATTTTTTTCGCAAACAAAACAGATAAAAACTAAACAAACAACAGAAATGTTGAATTGTATACGTTTATTGATAACGAGCCCCTGAATGGGAAAAATGTTTTACAACAGATGCAAGCTCCTGAAATGAGGAAGCTGCGCAAGCATAATAACATAAATATACCTCAGTATACACAAATGTCGGCAATGCGGCGTAGACAAACACCATGAGTTGATCCCTCTATGACCCACTCGACTTCGATACTTCTCCGACGCTTCAGCTTCAGAAGAGATTGATTCGGATAAACGGCCCTCAGGTCTTCCCAAACCACTAAACAATGAAAGTTCACACGTGGAATGCAGTCATTTGCTTTTTCAAATCCCTAACTTTTTCCTGAACAGCCCTTTCGGGTTTTCGATTCACCGGGATACCCTTTTTTGCCAAAGTCGCCCTTTCAGGTTTTCGAATTTGTGGGTGTACATTTTTTCATTTATATCCCTAATTTTTACCGAACCTTTTTCCCTTCTTTATGGTTCGTCGGGATGCCCTATTTTTTCCTGGATATTCTTTTTCTTCGCCATCCATCGTGGATAACAACAAGGCTCCTCCCGAGAAGACCTTGTTGACGACGTACGAACCTTCATAGTCAGGAGTCCACTTTCCCCTGTGATCGGACTGTGGTGGAAGAATCTTCTTCAGGACGAGATCACCCGTCTGAAAGCTTCTGGGACACACCTTCTTATCATAAGCTTTCTTCATTCGGCTCTGGTACAAACGACCATATGCAATGGATGCTAATCTCTTCTCATCAATCAAACTGAGTTGATTTAATCGGTTCTTAATCCATTCTGCCTCATCGAGTTTCACGTCAACCAACACTCGCAAAGAAGGAATCTCAACTTCCAACGGTAGGACAACCTCCATACCGTACACTAGTGAAAAAGGAGTTGGCCCGGTTGATGTGCGTACCGCCGTATGATAACCGTGCAATGCAAATGGCAACATCTCATGCCAATCTTTGTAGGTCACAACCATCTTTTGTACTATCTTTTTAATGTTCTTGTTGGCCACTTCAACCGCACCATTCATCTTTGGCCAGTAAGGTGATGAGTTGTGATGTTCAATCTTGAAGCTCTGGCATAACTCCTTCATCATCTTGTTATTCAGATTCGAACCATTGTCAGTAATGATCCGCTCGGGAACTCCGTATCGGCAGATGATGTCCTTCTTTATGAATCTGGCTACCACTTACTTGGTCACGTTGGCGTACGAGGCTGCCTTCACCCACTTGGTGAAGTAGTCGATGGCTACCAAAATGAAGCGGTGACCGTTAGATGCAGTGGGCTCGATTTTTCCTATCATATCAATGCCCCACATGGAGAACGACCATGGGGATGACATGACATTCAATGGGCACGACAGCACATGAATTTTATCAGCATAAATATGGAATTTATGACATCTCTTCGCAAATTTGAAGTAATCCAACTCCATCGTCAGCCAGTAATATCCTGCTCGTAAGATTTTTCTCGTCATAGCATGTTCGCCGGCGTGCGTACCGAATGTGCCTTCATGGACCTCATCCATAAGCAAACTAGCTTCTTTTTCGTCCACACATCTGAGTAGCACGAGATCGTGATTTCTCTTATACAGAACTCCATCAGGATTGAGATAGAAATTTCCAGACAGCCTCCTCAGAGTCTTCTTATCCTCGTCAGGGAATTCAAATTTCATCGGCTGATAATCTTCGATAGGCTGTTCGGCAAGGTACTCAGACAATACACTTCCCTTGATGGCCTTCTGGGAAACATACTGAATGTCATATTCCGTCAACACCATTTGCCACCTGGCAATCCTGCCTGAAAGCGCTTGCTTCTCGAAGACGTACTTGATTAGATCCATCTTCGAAATTAGCATGGTCGTGTGATTGAGCATATACTGTCGTAAATGTTTGGCAGCCCACGCGAGTGCGCAACACGTTTTTTCCAGCATTGAGTAACGAGACTCACAATCTGTGAACTTTTTACTCAAGTAATAAATGGCATGCTCCTTTTTGCCAGTCTCGTCGTGCTGACCGAGGATGCAACCCACGCTATTCTCAAGAACTGTCAAGTACATGATTAAGGGTCTTCCGGCCACTGGGGGTATCAAAATTGGAGGTTCCTGCAAATACTGTTTTATCTTATCAAATGCCTTCTGGCAATCCTCGTTCCAGATAATCGCCTGATCTTTTTTCAGTAGCTTGAACATCGGTTCACACGTGGCCGTGTGCTGAGATATAAACCTTGCAATGTAGTTTATTCTGCCCAGGAAACCACGGACTTCTTTTTCAGTCTTTGGCGCTGGCATATCTTGTATTGCTTTTATCTTAGTAGGATCAACCTCGATGCCTTTTTCACTCACAATAAACCCCAGTAGTTTTCCAGACCGTACTCTAAAAGTACATTTGTTAGGATTCAGCCTCAACCTGAACTTCCTAAGCCTCTCAAAAAGCTTCAGCAAATTGCCAGATGTCCGTCCTCTGTTTGGGACTTCGCAATCATGTCATCAACATAGACTTCAATATCATGGTGAATCATGTCATGAAACAAAGTGACGATCTCCCGCTGGTAAGTGGCCCTTGCGTTCTTAAGACCGAAGGGCATTACCTTGTAGCAGAACGTCCCCCATGACGTAATGAACATGGTTTTCTCCATGTCTTTCGGCGCCATCTTGATCTGATTATAGCCGGAGAAGCCCTCCATGAACGAAAACAAAGAAAATTGAGCTGTATTGTCAACCAACACATCAATATGAGGGAGCGGGAAATCATCCTTAGGGCTCGCCTTATTCAAATCCCGATAATCAACGCACATCCGCACCTTACCGTCCTTCTTCGGTATAGGTACTATGTTGGCGACCCATGGAGGGTAAGTAGTGACCGCTAAAAAGCCAGCATCCAGCTGCTTTTGCACTTCTTCTTTGATCTTAACGACCATATCTGGCCGTGTCCTTCTAAGCTTCTGCTTAACGGGAGGACAATCTTCTCGCAGTGGTAGATGATGGACCACTATGTCAGTGTCAAGTCCTGGCATATCTTCATACGACCAAGCAAAGATGTCACTATACTCTCGAAGCATCTCGACCAATCTTTGCTTAACATCGCTCTATAATGCAGCCCCTATCCTGACATTTCTAACAAGTTCCTCAGAACCCAGATTAACAATCTCAATCTCTTCCTCATGAGGCAGAATGATCTTATCTTCTTGTTTCAACAAATGGGTCAACTCTTCCGGAAGGCACTCATCTTCATCAATCTCTTCTTCAGCTTGATATATCGGGCAATCAAAGTCGAAGTGAGTCGTAGAAGGTTTAGAGTCGATGTCATCTGTAGTGTGAATCCTGCAATAACAAGGGTTAAGCTTAAAACGAGGATATGCAGGTTAGCACAAACCGTATTTCCATTTTATTGTTTTTCAAAACAAAAATAAAAACAGGAATAACAGAGATCACAAAATTTGAATGCAAATAAAACGCCCTTTGATTTATTGATAATATGTACACGCATAAGCTATCAAGGCCCTGACAATAAAACCGTTATGCCCCGGGTAGAGCATAAGGTTGTACAATAATTGGAAAAGACAAAGCATTACTCTTTGCGCGTCACTTGGATGACATCCTGGACCGACCAGTTGTTGAGGCTCTGTCCTGGTTTGCATGGCTGAATCCAGGAGTCCAGGTTGCAATCACTATCTTCGTTGTCTTCAGACACAGTGTTGACATTCTCAAATATCACCCCACCTCTTGTGAACTGAATGGGCCCTTTCACGCATGGCGCACTACGAGAGGAGGAAGCATCAGCAGAAGGAGAATACCCTAACCCAAACTTATCCTGCTTGTTAGGGATTTCCAGAACTTGCCCCCAGCCTGGGGCGGAACCATCTTGAACAACAGCTTGAGCTTCCTTGAAGGAAGAGAGAGTCATCTCAGGTTTCTCAATCATCACCGAAATCGCATCCTTGACTTTAATAGCTTCAAATGCCTGGCACAAAGTTTCGTGGATCTCGTCATCCACCTCAACATATTTAAAAGATCACAAATGGCTCACCATTATGTCCTCTTCACCACAGACGGTCACGATGCTGCCACCCACAACATACTTCAGCTTCTGGTGCAATGTGGAAGTCACTGCGCCTGCAGAATGGATCCATGGCCGGTCCAACAGGAAGCTATAGGCTGGCATGATATTCATGATATAGAAAATCGCGTCAAAGGTTTCTGGCCCAACTTGAATGGGTAGAGTTACCTCTCTAAAGACGTGACGCTTAGTCCCATCGAAAGCTTTTACCACCAGGTCA
Organism: Lathyrus sativus; assembly: GCA_963859935.3. Taxonomy (NCBI): domain Eukaryota; kingdom Viridiplantae; phylum Streptophyta; class Magnoliopsida; order Fabales; family Fabaceae; genus Lathyrus; species Lathyrus sativus. Next base: position 220,009,437 of record OZ012741.1, read on the forward strand.
CTGGGTGTACAAATCAGCCCTCTCGTATCCAACCTCATCAGAGCTTTCTTGGGGAGAACATTCAGAGATGATCCTGTGTCCACCAACACATGGGACATGACCGTTCCTCGACATTCTATCGAGATATGCAAGGCGCTATTATGGTTCCTTCCCTTCGGCGTCAGCTCTAGGTCAGTAAACCCTAATCCATTCCCAACATTCACATGAGCAACCACCCCCTCTAGCTGGTTGACGGAGATCTCTTGCAGTACATATGCTGCATTCAAAACCTTCAGCAGAGCGTTGCGGTGTGCCTCGGAACACAGCAACAGATTCAGAATAGAGATCTTAGACGGTGTTTGATGAAGATGATCAACGATCTTATAATCACTTTTCTTGATCAGTCTCATAAACTCTTCGGCGTCCTTCACGAGCAGGTCTTTCTCTACCCCACGGGAGGTTTCTTCGACGACCTTACTCTTACCTCTGTCAGTCTTCTCAACTTTGTCGGCTTTGTCCGCCACAATCTCTGGTGGAGCGAACACTCTTCCACTACGTGTTATTCCCCCAGTTCCAACTAGGTTGTCAACAGATTGCCCGGATGGCTCCAACTCCACCTTCTGTCCATTGCAGTAGACATCTGCCCCATAGTGCCATGGAACAACATTAGTGCTCTCGAATGGTATAGGCCCAACCTTCGTGATGGTGATCGTAGGTGGCTTCATTGCAGAAATGGTAATTGTTTTACGAGGGATGGTGATGGTGGCAACCTCATCCTTCTGCTTCAACATTACTTCCCCTGATCTGTTCTCAGCCCTCCGACTAAACTGCAGAATTCCTTTGTTCATCAAACTTTGAATCCCTGCTAACAACTGATCACAACTGTCTGAATGATTCGCACAATCCATACAAAACTTTCCACAGCCCGGGAAAATATCTTTCTTCATCAACTTGGCTTTAACGAAACCATGTGGTGTTTTCAGGTCTTTGACATCAGTCAATAAGTTCGAATCTTCCTCTTCAATGGTGGCGCTAACCTCATCTCCCCCATGGTTCACATAGGGTTCTTTGTGATATTCCGAACATTATCAGAAAAGTTGATTATCTTGGCGTCAACCATATCTTGTACTTTGTGCTTGAATGCCTTACAGTTGTCAATCGAGTGGCCAGGCGCCCCCGAGTGAAACTCACATCTCGCATTCGCATCGTAGCCCGTTGGAGGTGTCCCTGTCAAGGGAGCCAAAGTTATCTTCTGAACTAGCTGTAGCTGAAGCAAAGTCTGAAAAAGCTGAGCATACGACATAGGCGGGGTCTCAAGATGACAACTTGACAGAGGTGCTTTGTTCTGGTACCTCCGGTACCCTTGCTGGTTCTGCTGCTGCTGTTGCTGAGGTTGCTGGACAGCAGGAATATTAGTGCTAGCGACCTGCTGGCGCTGGCCTTTACCTTTTCCCCGAGCATTAGACACTGAGCTTGTCTCACCTTCACATCTCTTACCACTGTAAGGCTTCTTTCCCCCTCGAGCTGAGGATACATCTACACCCTGAATCTTTCTGAGTTTAATGCCATTCTCTACATGCTCTCCAGTGATTATAAGGTCGGAGAAGCTTCCCGACATTGCACTGACAAGCTTCTCATAATAAACTCCTGGGAGAGTAGCTACGAACATCACGACAAGTTCTCGCTCACCAATCGGTGGCTGAGCTCTTACTGCCAGTTCACGCCACCTCTGGGCGTACTCTTTAAATCCTTCGTTGTTCTTCTGAGACAAATTTTGCAACTGAACCCGGTTGGGAGCCAGATCATTGTTGTACTGATAGTGGCGTACAAATGCTTCCGCAAGGTCTTTCCACGTACATACACTTGTGGGTTCCAAACCCATATACCACTCCAACGAGGGGCCTGACAGGCTGTCCTAGAAGAAGTGCATCAACAACTTCTCATCTTCAGAATGTGCGGACATCTTTCGATAGTATGACCTCAAGTGGTGCCCTTATACTTCTTGAAGTCGGGTACCTTAAACTTGGGAGGCACCTTGAAGTCTGAGATTAGTCCCAGCTTGGTCATGTCAACACCCAAGGTATGCAAGTTCTCGAAACTCTTCATCTTGTCTTCGAGTGCTTTGAACCTTAAGCGGGCTTCAGAATTCAGTTCGCCCTCAGCTCCCTTCATCGAGGATAAGTCCTCTTGATGATCTTCTTGCCATGGTTGATGGCCATTACCCTTAGCAAACCCAACAGCATCAAAACCATACAAATTACCAGCACCAGCGTTCCCAGCGTTACCAGTTCCTCCATTATTGCCAATGCCTATACCAGCTGTTGCGGTGAAAATCGGATATCAAGCTATTGAATTAACTTGAAATCTTGATTCTTTTACAACCGAACTTTCATTTATCCAAAGGAAAGGTCTAAAGAAAGAAAAACCCCTTTTTTCGATGTAACAACAACGCTAAGAGATTCGGGGATCGGGGGTTGGTTATACCTAAGGAAGGTGTCAGCACCCTAAGCATCTGTAGTACTCTACATGAACCTTTTGTTTGTTTGCGTGCTAAGTTTGTTAAATGTTTGCTATGGATTTGTTAAGGATTGGGAAAAAAGGTGTAGGTTAAAACCTAAAGATATATACACTAAGTTTGCTCGCAAAGATATTGCATCTTCTGCCTACGTATCCTAACTAGGATAGAATCAGAGTAATCGTAGTTCACCTCACAAGGGATAAAGAACACTTGATTATGATCAAGGTTCAAAGGGGAACAAACATAGCAATGTTTGTGCGGAGTTTGACAAAACTCCCTAATCTAGATTGTAACACTCAAAGGGAATGTAAGAAATCATGGCAATGATTCTTACATAGAGTTGACAAACTCTATCCTAGGGTTCTAGTTGAAGAACACTCCTAGTACAGGTGGGCTCCTTAGACTTAAAGAAAAGTATAATGGCTTCTAAGTTAAGGTTAAAGTGACTTAACAAAGTTTAAGGGAGGGGTGAATGAGCTATCCATGACACAAGGGTCAAATGGAAAGACTTTTCCTTTGGAAGGAGAGAGGGTAGGCAACATGGATGAGAACTAATAAATTTCATCACTTGGGGAAAGAAAAACACTTAATCAAAGTACTTAAACATGATGAAGATAAAGGCATGGTGACAACCATTAAATGAACATGTTAAATGTAAACACAAAAGAGGCATTGATGACAATCAAAGCAACTGATCAAGCAAGAAATGTGACGACAGATCATGCTTAAGTAAATTCCTCAGAGGAAGCAAAATAAACATGGTAACAACCCAAAGACAAAATCCTAACATGTTGACTAACATTAAGGAAAAGAGTGTAAGAAAATATTATAACACAAACAAGTATGGCAAGAAATGAATTCATCAGCATACGCGAAAACGATCACAAAACATACTTAACTTGCAAGTCGTCAAAAGGGATGAAAAATTGGACAAACATGGAATTTTAAAATATGACATGAAAATAGACATAAAAATAAACACAATGCAAAAATAATGGATGCAAAATGATTAAAAATGAATGAGATATGATTTTTGGAAGTTTGGTAAAATAATGGTGAAAAATCACAAAACGGTTGCCCTCCTCAGGGGTCGAACCCAGGTTCACATGGTCAAAGGCGCTTTTGCTGACAAGTTGGTTACCACTGGAGTGGCTGTACATCCAAGTAAAAATGCCACCCCATTAAAATATATGGGATACTTTCAAGGCAAGTTGGGCCAAACAAGAACAAAATCAGGATTTGCATTTTGGATGCAACTCAGTCAAATCTTAATGGATTTAAGCAAACCTTAGGTCTAGATTGCATGGAATTCTACAAGGAATAAGATGGTGGCATTGGTTTTTCAAGATCAGGTCCCTATTTCAAAACCCGATGGTACATGCTATGTGAATGTTTGGAATGCATTTTGAAAGTTAGATCCAATTCCTGCTAATTTTACATCATACCAGTCACATACACATACCATATAAATGCTAATGAGTGAATACCAACACAAATTCAGGTTAAAAACAAACTGTTATGAGAAATGATTCTCAAGTTGCAAATGTCATGAGTATGATGCATGATGATGTGCAGTTCAGGTTCCAGGCATAAATTGATCAAGTTAAACACACATACACATTGAATACATGTTATTGGATGAAATTGAACATAAGATATGGCTCAATACTGACTGGTGTGAAATGTAGTGATCAAGTTGCAAGCTTATGTGTGTGAAGTGCATGAAGGAATCCAGTTCAGGTTCATAGCATAAACAGACCAAGTAACTCACATACACACACTGCAAATATATCATCAAATAAGCTCAAGCATAAGAACAGGTTCAAAACAAGCTGTAGTGAAAGATGGTGTTCATGCTGCTACATGGTGTTTTGATGAAGCATGAAAAGGTTCAGTTTATATCCTAGGCATATCTTGACCAAGTAAATCACATACACAAGTTATGTATTCATAGAAATGAGTTTACACAATGAAATTGGTTCCAAAAGGGCAGATGTGAAAATTGATGAATTAAATGCAAGATGATGCTCTTAAGTGCAAGTTGAATGACCAATTCATGTTTCATGCAAAATTATGGCAAGCAAATCATGTGCACATACTACATATATGTTGTTAAGTGGATTCAAGCAAAGCAAACAAGTCAAAACAGTCTGTTATGAAAAGTGAAGATTGAGTGCAAAATTTGACATGTATGATGCATCAAAGAGTTGAAATCAAGTGTAACACACAATTACATCATATGGACCATACACACAGTTCATATACATGGAAATAAGGATGTTCATGCTTAAGAATCAGTTACATTGTGAACAGAATAAGCTTTGGGCTGTGAGATGCCAAAACAGATGGGAATAAGTTAGACAAAACATCCACACATATCCTAAACATCATACTGAGTGTGTTCAGACCCCAAAAACAAGTCAACTTCAATTAACACAAAACTTGACATATGGGCTGCTATGAAAAACAGTTTTGGCACAATTGGTGATGCAACTTCACAACATGACCTCAAACTTAATCACAACATGACAATGTAATGTGCAAGATGGAAGTTTAGTCTTACATACCTCTTGTAGACTATGTTGAGTAGGTTAAAGAACCAAGAAATCCAGAGATCCTCAAATGCCTCCTTGCTTTGGAACTTTATTCTCTTTGAAGCAAAATGCATCTTCTATGACAGTTGGAGAAATGAGCTCTACCAATGATCCTCAATGCTTTGGACAGTTGAGATATGATATATATGAGATGTTTGAGTGCTGAGAACATCAAGAAAATATCTAGAACATGATTTGGCAGATTTTAGCATTATGGTCAAAGTTACTTGGTATGGAAGTTGACTTTTGGAATGGTGAGGTTTTTGAGTGGTCTAAGGGCTTGGAAACCTTCTATATCATATTTATGGATTATGTGGATGATCTTTGGTGAGTTTGAGTGTAGGGAAATGGTTTTGGCAGCTGTTTCTACCAAGGCAGATTTTTGTGGTTTTTGGTGATTTTGTGATTTTGGTGAAAAGGGAGAAAAGTTTGAAAGAGTGAATGCTTGAACTTTCTCTAGTTTTTAGAAGAGTTCTTGTCTCTCAAATGAAGTGGAGAAGGCCTCTATTTATAGGCAAAGCAAGGGTATGGACAGATTTGGAGATTTCCTTCCTAAGAAGGAAAGGTTTGCTTTTTTTTGGATCCAATCTTTCAAAAAGGGCTTTCTTGGCTTGGAGGTAAGCTTGAAGTCAAGTATCATGATGATTTTAGAGTGGCTAAATTCAGGCTAGAGGGTGTAGGTTTATGGCTGGTGCAGAACCCACTTTCCACCTCTTGCTCTTTTTTAATATTTAAATGCAAGTTGCATTTGCAACTTGCAAGTCCACTTGCAAACTTGCCAAATTCATATCCTCTGCATATTTTCAACACTTCTACACCACAAAGCCTCTACATATCAGAAACAATAACATCCAAGGGCTGAGATTGGTCCAAATGATCAAAGAATGAATTTTTGAAAATTTGTCAACGTGGGACTCAAATGTGAAAACACCAACTTGCCAAACCCATAACTTTCAGCTCACAAATCCTTTTGAGATGTTCTATTACTTTTTAGAAAGCCCTCAAGTAGCTCTAAAACATTAATGCTTTCATGAGTTTCAAATTCTCAAAGGAACTTGGCCCAAAAGCCTCTCAAAGTTGCTAAAAAAATAAGCTAAAAAGTGAAATTTCCCTAAGTCATTTTCCCTTCTTGAAATGAATTTGATCATAACTCCAAATCTATGCATTTTCTGATCATGGACCACTTAGGGACTTTTGTAGGATTTTCCAAGAGCTTTGCAATGAGCTCTGAACCAACTCAATTGGATGTATGATTAAGGAGTTATGGTCTTTCCCCTTTCGAAACCCTAATCCCCGACTTTTGTGATTACTCTCAACCCTTGATCCAATTGTCATGAAATTTTATGGGTAGATGAAATATGTCATTAGGAATGTTTTTGATTCACATCTTGAGGTCAGATTCCTTATTGTTAAAGAGTTGACTTTTCGGTCAACCGAACGATTGATCGGTGGCTACCGAGTCGGCTGTTGATGCTCTGGACCTTTTGAGGTTTTGAAACTTCTTGAATGGACTTTACCAAGCCATATGAACATTACGGACCATGATCCCACCATTGTAACACCTTTTAAATTAAAAGTCAAACCACAGTTGACTTTTCCTGCTCGAAAACCCTAATCGGGTATCCTGAACTTCAGTGCTTTTGATTCCTGGGTAACAACCTCAAATTGGATTCATGATTGATCCAATAGAATACTCTTGATAATGTGGAGACCCAATCTCAAAGAAAACCAATCCAAAACATTGACTGATCAACTCTCGAAATCTCGATTTCGGCTGTACAAAACCCTGATCCTCCTGTAACATGACAAAGACCACTTGAAAAGGGTTAAGGTTAGATAAACATGTGAACATGCTCTTAAAATGATGATGAAGATCTAAGGGGTCAAAATTTAGGGTATGACACCAGCATTACCATTGGCCTCAAAGTTTCCATTTCCGACTCCAGTCGTTTTCCCGTTAGCTCCAATGTTAGTGACAACATTACCATTGCCACTTCCATTCCCTCCAGTCACAGGGATGCCAGCATGAGGGGTCTCAATAAGCGGAGGGTTCACCACATTCCCACCATGTAACACGTCGTTGCTGTCGACAAGGGCAATCAGAGGTTGCACCAGAGTTATGAGCTGATCCTGGCCATTAGCGACCACTTGCATGAGATCCATGAAGCGATCCATCCTCTCTCTGAGCTCTTGAATGTACGCCTGAACCTGTTCCATTACTCTGGCTTGATTCGCTCTGGTAGAGTATCGGTGAATCTGTCTTCGTTCAATCCTGAAATAACCTGTATAGACAAAGGGTTAGAAAAACAGCTCGAGGTACCTGTTATGCAAATGATTCATGCAAATGCAAACGTGTGTCTGTGCCTTAGTGAGATTTCTCCCCCGATTCTAGTGCCAGAGTGCCAGTGCTGATAATAAGAAGTCCGGATCCAGTCATGGAAATAACATCTCATATATATATACAAAGCCCAACAAGGCAACACACAATGTCACTGAGTACATGGAAAATCAACAGCATGACCTCGAGCAACAAGTCTAGTGATGGTCAGTATACAACAATGATCAGAAAATACAAAGGATTACAAAGTAGTCAAGTGCGGCCACGGGCGCGAAACTCTTCTAGCAACCCCTTCGTCTTGGGATGATCAGGCTGAGTGAGTAACCCTTCGACTAGTGACTCCCTCTGCATAATAGTGTATTGAAGACCTTCAACGGAGTCCTCCCACTATTCTTTGCCAAAAAAGTCTTCTAACCTTCGCTTCGTAGACTCCGAATTCTGCTTGTGATCCTTCAGGTTCGCAATAGCCTTGTTCAATATGTCTTGAGTGGCGTACCTACGAGCAGTTTCATCATCAAACTTCTTCTCACTGGCCTTCAACTGAGCTTTCAACTTGGAGATCTGTTGCTTCAGCTTATCCTCCCGCTCTTTGTTGCTGGCTACAGTGGCATTCCACTGCTGGTTGAATTTGGAGATTCTCAGGTAAGCACTTTCCAGGTTCTGCTTTTTGGTGGCAAGCACATCTTTGACAGCCTTGAAATCCAAACCTAAACGTTCACGTTCAGCCATCTGTTTGGTCAAGTCTGTGCCTAGCCGGTTCACCAGCTCTGTCTGTTTTTTGAAGGAGTAGACAGCTTCGTTCCTCTCACTTCTAAGTTGTACCAGCTCTTTTTCCAACTCCTCATTGGTCTTTCGTAGCTCTTCCTTCTCAGCTAATACCTGATTGTATTTCTGAATGGACACCGTAGTAGGTTCTTCAACCACTGGAGGGCGATCTTGCCTAGCAGGTGGAAAAGGCATCCCTACTGTTTCTGCCTTGATTCGAATCCAAGCCAAATAAGGAGCATAAGCCTGGTTTTTGCTCTTACCTAACAATGCTTTCCCTCGTCTGCTGATGTCGTTCCAAGCATGCTTGAGCTTGGCTAACATATCCCCCTCTAGAAGCCCCGTGAGGTACAGAGATTCCTGCACCTCTTCGTCTTTTGGCAGACCTCTCAAGGTGTACGCAAACTGTATGACAAGTAATGAGGGATTGTAGTTAATACATCCTCTTCTTCCAATCAAGGGCACATTCGGAAAACCGCTGTAGCTATAGATGACTTCAGTACCCAGCATGTCCCGATCAAACCAAACGATGCTCTTTGCTGGTAAACCCATAAGGCGTTCAGACTACTCAGCTGTGGCTACAGAGGATACAAAGAGATCCTTCTTGGGCATGTGGCTATCAAACCATCTGTAGAGTAAAGGCGCACAACACGACACATTTTTACCCCTTCTGTTTTCATTCTTGTAATGAACAGAATGATATAGATCACCAAACAGGGTGGGAACTGGATTTCCCGATGTGAAGATATGGAAGGCATCCAAATCTATAAAGTCTGGCATGTTGGGAAACAAGATGATGCCATAGATGCAGAGGGCGAGAATAGAGTTGAATACAATCCAACAACCGTCTTTAGCACACTGTTGGGCTTTCCCAACCAGAAACTGTAGAGAAAAACCAGGAACTCCATTCCATGAGGTCAGAAGCAGCTCTGAAGCATCTAGATGAAGGGCAGTAGCTAGGTTAGCCAGATTAGGCTTAGCATCCATGTTAACAAACGACATCTGATTCTTAACCGGTACACCCAACAACTCAGCATACTTCTCTAAGGTAGGCGCGAGGATGAAATCTGGAAAAGTGAAGCACCTCAACGGAGGGTCATAGAACTGTAACAATGCATATAACACGTTCAACTCAAAGACTGAAGGTTTACGGACCAGACTGAGCAACTTCCCATACGATTTCCTGAATTCCCTTTCACTATATAATCTGCCAAGGCAATCAAACTAAGCAGCAGAGTAACATCTGGGGTAGGGAGCTTGTAAGCCACGTTCTTCTTGAATGATTCCATGCTAACAAACAGAGGGCAAGAATACTGGAACCGGGGGATAGTATATGCACCTGCAACACAGACACACATTAATGATATGCAAATGAGTATGCAAAAATGCAAGATGCAATCATACAGCAGGAGATCAAGAGTGTTGTTGAGGAGGCCAAGGCTCTGTTTCAACATAACCACAACACTGCTCTGACAACAAAACCCTGATGAGGACCATAATTATGCTCTGTCAAGAACAAACACATCTCTGATGATAAGAACCCTCTGATACTAACAATACTGATTCACTGTCAAGAAAACTAGGTTGTCTGAAGGTTAAGGTTTCCTGCAATAACCTGACCCCACTCACAGGTATGGACCTAATCACTGACACGGTATGGCATCCTATGCATTTCCCAGCGTCATAGACTTTCACGAAATGATGATACGTTCATCATTTCTGGTTTGGCATCATCACTCCCTGAAGATGCCTCACTTAGCTGAGTCACAAATGATCGGTCCCTAGAGTCGACAACCCTCCAAACCAACAACCCCTCAAGCCCAAAGGGCCGGAAAAGAAGTCAACCGGGAGAATCTCATCTGAGCGTGGATTTTGCGGGACACTAGTACATGCAAATCATGCACGCGCCCACTACTTTCCACAACCAATGCTAGGTATACACTCAAGCCTGGGTCTGCCTTATCACTCATCAGAGCCCCCTCCCACAACAGCACCAATAATCACATTAAACTGAAAATAAAATGCGGAAAGTAAAGTGCGATAAATAAATGCAAACCCAACAGATAAACACACAAGCGCTAGGATTGACTCGCACAGGGAACCAAAGTCCCCAGCAGACTCGCCAGCTATCGCTACCGCTAAAATAAGGTGCCGGCAAAATAGAAGAGTCGCCATCTTTCATTATTTATCCCACAGAACGGGAAAGGAAACGATCGAAAAAACCTGACGAAAAGGTATAAGACAAGGTCATCGCAACCATGTCTGGGTTCGGGAGTCGGTTACGCAAGGGGAAGGTATTAGCACCCCTCACGTCCGTTGTACTCAATGGGATCCATGCTTGTTGTGTTTATCTGACGGGTCGGTTTTATCTATCTACCTATCAAGGCTGGTCTGAAAAGAAAAGAAAAATGACTCGGCAAAGCATCGCGCTTTATGTCTACGTATTCTTGTCAGAGAACGAGAACTCAGAGTCAACATAGTTCGGCTAACTACGGGTAAAAGGATGGGGGAAGGTGGCTCGCCAATACATCAGTATTGTGCCTACGTACTCTCAACAGATATGAGAGATCAGAGCTTACATAGTTCGGGATAATAAGGATTACGGGGGTTCAGATTCATCTGTTTTTTCGAGTAGGGTTAACAAACAGTTCCAGCAGTTTGGTGTATGCAGCTTTCTCGTCAGAGACTCGTGCGTTACCGTTTGCGGTAGAACTGGGAGTTAATGACACTCTTTTCTTCAAAAAAGCTTTCCTTGATTAAGGGCCCACGGGGCAAAAAAGGTTTGATGTTTGTTTTCTATCTTTTACGGAAGAAATGTCTTTTATGGATGTTTGCAACTAATATCGCACTAGAGACTATGACCTAGGAGTAAATGCGTCGCATGTCACCCAAAGGGTACCATACTAAACATCCTGATTATTGGAAGGAAACCCTCCAAAAACCATTTCTAAGTAGCTTACGGCTCGTAACGTACGATATCAATTAACCTTTATTATTGTATTTTGATTTGTTTGAAGATGAGAAGAGAAAGGACACAACTAAGGGTAAACTATCAAGTCCTAATGTTGTCATGCCAAGGATTCATCCTATGGTTGAGGTTTGAAACAGGGAACTCCTAAATGTTATCATGCATAGGTTTCAACCTAAAGTTCTGTCATCACTTCCTTATCAAAGGAAGTGAAAATCCTAAAGGATCATGTCAATGGGAAACAAACAACAGATAAAGCATCAGCTAAACAGATAAACAGAAGAAAACAGTAAAGATGCACATGCAATGCAGCAATACAAGCAGAGGGAGACTCACTCAACCTCTAGAGCAATCAAGCAAAAGCAAAACAATACACAGGCAAGGGAGGCAAACTCAACCTTCAGTCAACAAGCAAAGCCAAACAGTAACAGACAAGCAGAGGGAGACAGACTCAACCTCTTATGCAAACAAGCAAAAGGAGGCAAGCTCAACCTTTCAATGCACTTAGGCCTAGCATCAACTACATGAAATCCTATTCTAATGCAAGACACCAGAGAAACAGTCACACAAATACAGTCAATCAACAAGAATACAACAAACAAAACAACAAGCCAGTAGCCCAACAGCAAAGCAGTCTTCTAGCAGCAAAGTAGCCCAACAGTCTGTAGTTGTCTTCATGTCCAAGCTATCCATCAAGAGAAAATGGAATAAGGACTTCATCTTCAAGCTTCAACTTGCTCCTTCAAGAGATGATATGAATTAACATAAAGATCATTGCATGATGATAGGAAGCATGATGGAAACCAATGGAATCCATCATGGCACTCAACCACTCATCTGAGATTGGTATCCTCAAAGGTTGTATCTTTTGTGGTAGGCCTTTAGTCCTTCCAAAGGAGGGACTAGGCTCCCACAAAGGAACCTTGCATCATTGGATAGGAAATGGAATGCAAACCAAAGCAAACCATACTTATGAAAAAGGAAGAAACTCCTAAAGGCTCTAAAAACCCTAATTCTACAAGCTCTAAAAGCAACTCTCTAAAAGGGAATTAATGCACCAAATTAAACCTTAAGATTCAATCTACAGAAGCATCAACATGTCTACTAAACCACCAGAAGAGGTTTGGAAACTTATCATGAACTAAAGGTCACTTTTGAAGTTCAACTATGGGGAAGTACTAGGCTAGAGGCATCCTACAAACAACTTAGAAGTAAAATCCTCCTGTGTTGGAATGAGTCGAGAGAGAATGTTATGCTCAGACATGAGAATTATGCTTGAGATGGATGAGGAGATCAAGAGGATCCAAGAAAGAGGTGTTTTGAGAGTCGCGTCGGTGACTGGTGTTGGACGAGCTTCGAAATCTCAGAAGTTCGCACCGTGTTTTGTGGTTCGTATCAGAGTGGTGCAGTGGAGGCATGGGAGAAGTAACATGTTAGACCGCTTTGCCGTTGTCGCTGTGAATTGGCATGATGTGTTTCATGTGTCTTTGTTAAGGAAATACATCGAATCAGGTGGATGATGTACAAGTGAAAAATAATTTGATTATTGAGGCATTACTAGTTCGTTTTGACGAACGAGAAACAACTCCGAGGGAAGGAGATATCTTTGATGAAAGTGGCTTGGGGAGGTGCTGCAGAAGGCAGTGTGACCTGGAAATTGGAATGAAGGATACGAGAAGCGTATCTGGATTTGTTTCCATCAAGTAATTTTCGAGGACGAAAATAATTAAAGTGGGGGAGAGTTGTAACACCCATTTTATTTATTTAGTCATTTTGGTGTTAATATAATTATTTTATGTTGGTGTGCCCTTAGGTAGGGTGTGTTTGTATATGATTGGTGAGTATCCTTGATATATAAGGATTATTTGTGGAGATGTGGTGTTGAGATAATAATATAATAGTTAATAGTAATATGGGTGGTATTATTATTATTATTATTATTATTATTATTATTGTTATTATTATTATTATTAGTATTAATATTATTATTGATGGAATATTATTACTATTATTATGGATATTATTATTTTGGTAAAATGGTATTATTAATATTATTATTATTATTATTATTATTATTATTATTATTATTATTATTATTATTATTATTATTATTATTATTATTATTATTATTAGGATTAAAAATATAAAACAGGAGTTGAGGGGTTAATAGGGAGTTAGAGAGTGAGAAAAGTGAAAAGTCACGATAGAACGGTTAGAGAAGAGAATTGGGAGAATAGAGAAGATGGAAGAACAAAGAGAAAGGGAAGAGGCTAGAGCTGAAGATTCTTGAGGAATTTTTCATCAATCGGAACGACTATCGAGGTAAGGGGGAGAAACTGATTGGGATGGTAAATTACATGAAATTGGGTAGAGGGGATTCCTTAACTCCGTAGGGATTTGATGCGTATGAGTTTTATATTGGCATGCTTATAATTATTGTTGATGTTGTTGAATTGATGAATGTTTATGATGCATTTTGGTGTATATATATTATGGTGATGTTGGTGAGTTTTTATGTTATTACTGTAGTGTTGATAGTAACCATGAATTTAGCTTTGGTGAGATTCTGTGTTGTTACTGTAGTGTTGGTAATGACCATGATTATAGCTTTGGGAAAATTATGTGTTGTTCCCTGTGATGTTGTTAGTGACTATGGTTATGACCTTGGTGAGGTTCTGATAAAGCCATAGTGGGGGAAAAGGTAATCTAAAAGTTGTCAGTATCATGGGCTCCCATGTAGAAAGTAGTATTGTTTTCACGAATACTCGATCAACAATACTAATTCTCAGAAGGGCATCTACTGAGCGGTGGTTTTCTCAAGTCAACTTGGTCGGGAATCAACTCCCTATAAGTTTCCTTGAATATACCACCATCCTATCATAAGTACACTCAAACACGGGTGTAGTGTTGTCTCACCACTCAAAGTTCCCAAGATTTAACAGGGCACATATATACATATTTACAAGTATTCACAAATATAGCAAGTATTCAAACAAGATAGGCTAAACCCTCAAAGCAATAAAACTTTTCCCCAGTGAAGTCGCCATTTCTGTTACGGTGAAAATTGGATATCGAGCTATTAAATTAACTTGAATCTTAATTCTTTTACAACCGAACTTTATTTTATTCAAAGGCAAGGTCTAAAGAAAGAAAAACCTTTTTCGCGATGTAACGACAACGCTTAAGAGATTCGGGGATCGAGGGTTGGTTATACCTAGGGAAGGTATTAGCACCCTAAGTATCTGTAGTACTCTACAGGAACCTTTTGTTTGATTGTTTGCTAATTTTGTGAATATGTACTATGGATTGGGATATGGATTAGGGATAGGTAAAGACCTAGATGGTTTTCCAAGTTTGCTCGCAAAGACTTCGCATCTTCTGCCTACATATCCTAACTAGGATAGAATCAGAGCAATCGTAGTTCACCTCACAAGGGATGAAGAACACTTGATTATGATCAAGGTTCAAGGGGGGAACAAACATGACAATGTTTGTGTGGAGTTTGACAAAACTCCCTATTCTAAGTTGTAATATTCAAAAGGGGAATTAAGAAATCATGACTATGATTCTTACATAGAGTTGACAAACTCTATCCTAGGGTTCTAGTTGAAGAGCACTCCTAGTACAGGTGGGTCTTTTAGACTTTAAAGCAAAGTCTAATGGTTTCTAAACTAAGTTTAAAGTGACTTAACAAAGTCAAGGAAATGGGTGAATGAGTTATCCATAACATTAGGGTTAATGGAAAGGCTTTTCCTTTGTAGAGGGATAGGAGAGGCAACTTGGATGAGAGTTAACAAACATCATCACTTGGGGGAGAGAAAATTTTGAACAAGATAACAACATAATAAATATGTATCCATGGCGACAACCATTGAGTGAGCATGTGAAATGATAAAAATGAAAATGCATTGATGATAATCAAAGCAGTTGGTTAAGCAGGAAGAGTGACAGTCAAGCTTCAGTGTATTTAGCAGATGAAGTGAAATGAACATGGTAACAACCAAAGATAAAATCCTAACATGTTAACTAACATTTAAGAACATGAATGCAAACAAGTATCACAAACAACCATAAGTATATCACAAGAAAAATTCATCTGCGTAAGCGAAAACGATCACAGAACGTACACAACTTGCACATAGTCAAAAGAGATGAAAAATTAGGCAAACATGGAAATCAAAAATATGAAATGAAAGTAGACGTTAAGATGAAGAAAATGCAAAAAGAATGGGTGAAAAATGATTGAAATTGAGAGAGATATGAATTTTTAAAGATGGGATGAAAAATGACAAAAATTAACAAAAGGGTTGTCCTCCTCAGGGGTCGAACCCAGGTTCATGGCATGCAAGGCGCTTAAGTGACAAGGTGACTACCACTGGGGTGGCTATACATCCGTTGATGAAAGCCACCTCATAAATATATATGGGGTACCTACAAAACTTGCTGGGCACAAATCAAACACACAAAATCCTGATTTGCAAATTCATACGTAACTTGGTCATTTCTTGATGTATTTTAGCAAACCTTTAGTGTAACTTGAGTATTTTTTCACGAGGAACAAGATAGCACTTTTAGTTTTTTGAAATTATTCCTCTATTTTAAAACCCGATAGTGCCTATGTTTTGAAGCTTGAAAATGCATTTTGAAATGAATCTCATGTTACAGCCAGTTTCAGTACAAAGTAATCATGCACACATACCACATAAATGATAATGAATGAGTTCATGCAAGAGTTAGGGTTTAAATCATGCTGTGATGAAAATGGATTATCAAGTTGCCACTTTGTCATGAATGATATGCAAGCTGATATGCAATTCTGTTTCTAGGCATATATTGGTCAAACTAAACATATACACACATCAAATACATGATATAGGATGAAATTGGTCACAAGTTGAGGCTCCAAACAAACTGTGGTGAAACATGACATTCAAAATGCAAGTTTGTGCTTGTGAAGTGCATGATGATGAGCAACTTCAATTCCAGACATGTTCAGATCAAACCAATCATACACACACAACACATACATGATATTAGAAGGATTTGATCACAAAATGAGGCCTAAATCAGACTGGTGTGAAAAATATGAGTTCAAAGTGCCAATGTGTATGTGTGAAGATGCATGATCACATGAGTTTTAAGTTCTATGCATATTTAGGCCAAGTGAGTCATACATACACCATACATATGTGATATCAAATGATTTTGAACAAGGGAAATGGTCTGAAACAGTTTGGCATGAAAAATGGCATTTTATGTGCAAGGTTGATTTTGAAAAATGCATGTTGTGGTTCAATTCCAATTCCCAACATTTTCTGATCAAATCATTCATATACACAGCACAGGTGATTTTAAATGAGTCTAGACCACACTTTTGATGTAAAACAAACTGGTGTAAAAAGTGGTATTCAAACTGCCAATTTGTGCTTGTGAGGTGCAGGGCAATGTCCAGTTTTAATTCCAAGTTCTTTCAAACCCTTTCAAACACATATACACCTTAAATACATGATTTTGAGTGAGATCAAGCATGAATTGAAATTCAAAACACTCTGTCATGGAAAATGACCAATAAGTTGCATTTTGAGGTTTGGTGATGCATGAAAAGTTCAAAATCAAGTTTAATGCATATTTAAGTCAAGTGAATCATACATACACCTTGCAAACAGGTTAACAAATGAAGTCAAGCAAAAGAAGTGGCTCAAAACTGGCTGGTGCAGAAAATGACATTTAAGTTGCTTTTTGGTTTTAGGATGATGCAGTAGATTACTCAAAACCAGATTTAGGCACATTTTGATCATATGAATCATATACACATTCCTCATATATGCAAACAAGTGAGTCCAAGCAAGAAAAAAGGTTCAAACATGGCTGGTGTAAAATTTGGTGAACAAAGTGCTAGGTTTGTGAAGTGAGATGCATGAACATGTTCAACTTCTGTTCAAAACAATTTCAGACCAATTCAAACACATACACATCTTATATTCATGATATTGAGTGGATTCAAACACCAAAATAAGTTGGAAACAGACTGTCATGAAAAGTGATTCACAAAATGCAAGTTGTCATGAAAATGAGGCATGAGATATGAATTTTCAGTTCCACATACTTTCTGACTCAATAATCACACACATAGCATACATACATGATATTGAGTAAGTTCAAACACAATTTGGGGCTAACATAGGACTGTCATGAAAAATGAGGGTTTGAGTGAAAACTTGGCCATTTTGATACAAGACATGAAAAATGCAGTTCATCATTTTAAGCACTATTGACCAAATTAACTCCACACACATATTGAATGCATGATGTTGGATGAATTTGAGCACAAATTTAACCATCTATAGGCCTGAGATCACAACTGGTATATTCATGGTAGAGTTTGAGACAAGACATGACATACTTCCAACATAATGAACCAAAATGCTAGAACATGAAATTATGGTGCAAAGCAAAGATGTAGTGTTTACATACCTCTAGTAGACTATGTTGAGTAGATTAGAACACCAAGAAACCCAGAGGAACTTCCAAATAACACTAGCTTTGAAGCTTTCTTCTTTTTGAAGCAAGAATGCAATCCTTGTGACAGTTGGAGAAATAAACTCCACCAATTATCTTTAACACTTTAGACAGTTGAGAAATGATATATGAGAGGTGTTTGAGTGATTAGAACACCAAACAAATGCATAGAACAAGTTTTGGCTGATTTTATGGCTTTTGGTCAAAGTAACTTGGTGTGGAAGTTGGCTTTTTGAATGGTGAGATTTTTGAATGGTTTAAGGTCTTGGACACCTTCTATATCATATTTACAGATTGTGCGGATGATTGTTGGGGTGTTTGAATGTAGAGAACTGAGTTTGGCAGGAAAACTACCAAGACAGATTTTTGGTGGTTTTTGCAATTTTGTGATTTTTGGTGATTTTTGAAGTAAGATGTGAAAGAGTGAGAGCTTTGTGTTTCTCTAGTTTTTTAGAATAAATATTGTGTATCAAATGAAGTTATGAGGGCTCCCTTTTATAGGCAAATGAAGAGAGGGGGCATATTTCGAGATTTCTTCACATGAAAGAAAGGTTTTACACCTTTGGATCAAAACCTCCACAAAGGGGTTTCCTTGGCTGATGGGTAAGCCCAATAGTCAAGCAAAATGATGATTTTGAATGGGCTAAATGCAGGCTAGAGAGTGTAGGTTGATGGCTGGTTCAGATTCACTTTTCCACCTCATGCTTGCCTTATGATTTCAAATGCAAGTTGTAAAGCCACTTGCAAGCCCACTTGCAAGTTTGGCTAATTCCATCTCCTCTGCATTTCCTTCACATTTATATGCTTCAAACCCTCTACATATCAGAAACAACAACATCCAAAGGCTTGAGTTTGGTCAGATTGATGAAAGAATGGATTTTTGAAATTTTGACAATGTGGGACCAAAATGTGAAATCACCAACTTGCCATAACCATAACTTTCAGCTCACAAATCCTTTTGAGATGTGCTAGTATGTTTTAGAAATCCCTCAAATAGCTCTAAAAAATTCATGCTTTCATGAGTTTCAATTTCCCAAAGGAACTTGGTCAAAAGGTCTCACAAAGTTGCTAAAAAATGAACTTAAAAGTGAAATTTCTCCAAGTCTTTTTCCCTTCTAGAAATGAATTTGATCATAACTCCAAATCTATGCATTTTCTGATCATGGACCACTTAGGGACTTTTTTAGGATTTGTCAAGAGCTTTCAAATGAGCTTTCAACCAACTCAATTGGATGTGTGGTTAAGGAGTTATGGTTTTAGCCCCTTTCAAAACCCTAATTTCCCGATTTTTCGATTACTCCTTCATCCTTGATCCAATGGTCATGAAAATTGATAGGCAAGTGCAATATGATATAAGGAACATTTTTTATTCACACTTTGAAGTTCAATTACTTAAATTTGAAGAGTTGACTTTTGGGTCAACCGTATGATCGATTGGTGACTACCGAGTCGTCTGTTGACACTCTGGACCTTCTGAAACTTTGAAACTTCTTGGATGAACTTTATTAAGCTATATGAACTTCATGAATCATAATCCCACCATGAAAACATCCTCCAACATCAAAGTCAAACTACAGTTGAGTTTACTTGGTCAAAACCCTAATCGGGTGCCCTGAAATACACTGTTCTTGATTCTGGGGTAACAACCTCAAATTGGATTCTCAATTGACATTATATGATACCCTTGATCTTGTTTCATGATTGAATTAGCCTAAAACTTGATTGATCAGAATCCCAGAAGCTTCGATTTGACTGTACAAAACCTTGATTCATCTGTGACTTGACAAAGACAAGCTTGCACTGGGTTAAGGTTAGATAACTCATGAGTATGCTCCTAAAATGATAATTAGAATCTAAGGGGTCAAAATTTGGGGTGCAACAGAAGTGAATTCCATAATAGTTAATTTAAGTAAATGATTAATTGGCGTACGAAGTATATGAATGTAGGATGAGGTGATTAGTAGGATCGTGTGCATTCAACGTATTGGAGTATGAGGATACTTGGTGTTAGAAGGTGGTCTTTCTTAACATCTAGTAAATTAATATAATAGAGTGGTGTGTGATTGTTTGTAGGATGCCTTGGGTTGTGATAGGTAGAGAGATGGTGCTCGGTGGCGAAGAGTGTATATTCGGTGTTGACAGGTGAAATTATGGAATATTGGATTCGGTAGATATAATTAATTGGTGGGTGAGATATATGTATATATGCATATCTAGGTGGTATAGTAAAGTGATCGGAAGGATTAGGTGTACTCAGTGTCCAATATGAGTTCCCTTGTTATTCAATTTGATTAATAAGTAAGTTGGTGTGGGAGATATGTGTGGAGTATGGTGATGGGATCAGGGAGATCGTGTGACATTAATTGAATTAATTAATTGATGAATAATGGGTCTATGTGATGTATGGTGATGCGATCCGTGGATTGTGTGCACATTGCGTGCTTGTGTGAAATTGTTGTGCATTTGGTGTCATGCATATCATGATGGGTTGGTGGGAAGAATCATTGCTCCAGGGGGAGTGTATGTGATTCATCCGTATTCCTTTGAGTGGGGAATGGTGAGGACGGATCATGGCCACGGGCGGGTGTATGTGATCTATCCGGGTTCACATGGAATGAACCAATGAGTCGGTACCGCATGCATGGTGTTGCGTTGCATATTTGCATCATGGTGTGTTGTGTCGTTGGTGGACTATATGTCGTGTTTGGTGAATAATGGGTGATAATCTATGTGATTGGTGTATTTACTACTCTTATTTCATGTATGTAACTACCGATATATTTTGATCATGTTTTCTCACCCCTTTGTTGTTGTGGTGGTCTGTGCTTCCTCGGAAGTACATATAATCCAGGTACATAGCTAGCTTGGATAGCGGTGTGCGAGTCGAGTCTTAGGATGCTCTGATACGTAACACGGGATATGGGTGTTTTAATTATTTTATGTCAAACTTGTTGGAATCCTGTAATGTATCACATTTTGGAGGAATTATAATAATAAAGATTTTATGTAATCTGGCGGATGGCCAAGAATGTTGAAATAATAATTTCCGCTGTTTTATTTTGAAAATAATCAATAAAGAATTTTGGTGAATTTTGGTGATGTGACATCCCACTGTTTTGGTGAAAACTCTGATATTTACTTATAATGTTTGTATTTTATTTAATTTGGGAAGTGGGGTGTTACAGGTTGTCCTGGAAGAAGTGCATCAGCAATTTCACATCTTCATAATGTGCGGACATCTTTTGGTAGTACGACCTCAGATGGACACGGGGGTAAGTGGTGCCCTTATACTTCTCGAAGTCGGGTACCTTAAACTTGGGAGGCACCTTGAAGTCTGAGATTAGTCCCAACTTGGTCGTGTCAACGCCCAAGGTATTCAAGTTCTCAAAACTCTTCATTTTGTCCTCAAGGGCTTTGAACCTTAAACGGGCTTCAAAATTCAATTCGCCCTCAGCTCTCTTTATTAAGAACAAGTCCTCTTGACGGCCCTCTTGCCATGGCTGATTGCCATTGCCAGCAGCAAACCCAACAACATCAATACCATACAGATTACCAGCCCCAGCGTTCCCCGCATTGCCAGTTCCTCCAGTATTGCCATGGCTTGTACCAGCATTGCCATTGGCCTCAAAGTTGCCATTTCAGACGCCAGTCATGTTCCCATTAGCTCCAAGGTTAGTGACAACGTTGCCACTGGCACTTCCATTCCCTCCAGTCATAGGAATGCCAGCATGGGTAGTCTCAACCAGAGGTTGCACTAGAGTTCTAAGCTAGTCCTGGCCGTTAGCGACCACTTGTATGAGCTCCATGAAGCGGTTCATCCTCTCTCTGAGCTCTTGAATGTCGGTCTGAACTTGTTCCATCACTCTGGCTTGATTCGCTCTGGTAGAGTATCGGTGGATCTGTCTTCGTTCAATCCTGAAATAACCTGGAAACATAAAGGGTTAGTAAAATGGCAAGGTACCTATTATGCAAATGATTCATGCAAATGCAAATGTGTGTCTGTGCCTTAGGGAGATTTCTCCCCCGATTCTAGTGCCAGAGTGCCAGTGCTGATAATAAGAAGTCTGGATCCAGTCATGGAAATAACGTCTCATATATATATATATATATATATATATATATATATATATATATATATATATATATATATATATATATATATATATATATATATATATATATATATATATATATATATATATATATATATATATATATATATATATATATATATATATATATATATATATATATATATATATATATATATATATATATATATATATATATATATATATATATATATATATATATATATATATATATATATATATATATATATATATATATATATATATATATATATATATATATATATATATATATATATATATATATATATATATATATATATATATATATATATATATATATATATATATATATATATATATATATATATATATATATATATATATATATATATATATATATATATATATATATATATATATATATATATATATAACCCATCAAGGCAGCATACAATGTCACTGAGTACAAGGAGAATCAACAGCATGACCTCGACCAACAAGTCTGGTGATGGTCAGCATACAACAAAGATCAGAAAATACAAAGGATTACAAAGTAGTCAGGTGCGGCCATGGGCGCGAAACTCTTCTAACAACCCCTTAGTCTTGGGATGATCAGGCCGAGTGAGTAACCCCTCGACGAGTGACTCCCTCTGTATGATAGTGTATTGAAGACCTTCAACGGAGTCTTTCCATTCTTCTTTGCTGAAACTGTCTTCTAACCTTCGCTTCTTAGATTTAAAAGTCTGCTTGCGATCCTTCAGGTTCGCAATAGCCTTGTTCAACCTGTCTTCAATGACGTACCTACGAGCAGTTTCATCATCAAACTTCTTCTCACTGGCCTTCAACTGAGCCTTCAACTGGGAGATCTGTTGCTTCAGCTTGTCCTCCCGCTCTTTGTTGCTGGCTATGGTGGCATTCCATTGCTGGTTGAATTTGGAGATTCTCCGGTATGCATCATCCAAGTTCTGCTTTTTGGTGGCAAGTACATCGTTGACAGCCTTGAATTCCAAACCTAAACGTTCACGTTCAGCCATCTGTTTGGTCAAGTTTGTGCCTAGCCGGTTCACCGGCTCTATTTGCTTTTTGAAGGAGTAGACGGCTTCGTTTCTCTCGCTTCTAAGTTGTACCAGTTCTTTCTCCAACTCCTCGTTGGTCTTCTTAACCTCTTCCTTCTCAACTAATACCTGATTGTATTTCTGCATGGACACTGTGGTAGGTCCTTTGACCACTGGAGGGCAATATGGCTTCGCAGGTGGAGAAGGCATCCCTACTGTTTCTGCCCTACTTCGAATCCAAGTCACAAAAGGAGCACAAGCCTGGCTGTTTCTATTACCCAACAAAGCTTTCCCTCATCTGCTGACGTCGTTTTAAGCATGCTTGAGCTTGGCTAATATATCCCCCTCTAGGAGACCTGTGAGGTACAGAGATTCCTGCACCTCTTCGTCTTTTGGCGGGCCTTTCAAGGCGTACGCAAACTGTCTGACAAGTAATGAAGGATTGTAGTTAATACAACCTCTTCTTCCAATCAAGGGCACATTAGGAAAACCGCTGCAGCTGTAGATGACTTCAGTACCCAGCATATCCCGACCAAACCAAACAATGCTCTCTGCTGATAAACCCATCAGGCGTTCAGACCACTCAGCTGTGGCTGTAGAGGAAACAAAGAGGCCCTTCTTAGGCATGTGGCTATCAAACCATCTGTAGAGTAAAGGCGCACAACACGACACATTTTTACCCCTTCTATTTTCATTCTTGTAATGAACAGAATGATATAGATCACCAAGCAAGGTGGGAACTGTATTTCCCGATGCGAAGATATGGAAGGCGTCCAAATCTATAAAGTCTGGCATGTTGGGAAACAAGATAATGCCATAGATGCAGAGGGAGAGAATAGCGTTGAATACGATCCAACAACCGTCTTTAGCACACTGTTGGGCTTTCCCAACCAGAAACTGCAGAGAAATACCAGGAACTCCATTCCATGAGGTCATAAGCAGCTCTGACGCATCCAGATGAAGAGCAACAACTAGGTTGGCCAAATTAGGCTTAGCATCCATGTGAACAAACGACATCTGATTCTTAACCGGTACACCTAACAACTCAACATACTCTTCTAAGGTAGGCGCAAGAATGAAATCTGGAAAAGTGAAGCACCTCAACGGAGGGTCATAGAACTGTAGCAACGCATACAACCCGTTCAACTCATAGATCGAAGGTTTACGAACCAGACATAGCAACTTCCCATACGATTTCCTGAATTCCCCTTTCACTGTATCATCTGCCAAGGCAATCAAACTGAACAACAAAGTAACATCTGGGGTAGGGAGTTTGTAAGCCACATTCTTCTTCAAAGATTCTATGCTAGCAAACAGAGGGCAAGATTACCGGAACCGGGGGATAGTATATGCACCTGCAACACAGACGTTCGTTAATGAGATGCAAATGATATGCAAAAATGCAAGATGCAATCATGCAACAGGAGATCAAGAGTGTTGTTGAGGAGATCGAGCCTCTGTTTCAACATAACCACAACACTACTCTGACAACAAAACCATGAAGAGCACCAATAATTATGCTTTGTCAAGAACAAACATATCTCTGATGATAAGAACCCTCTGATACCAACAATACTGATTGACTATCAAGAAAACCAGGTTGTCTGAAGGTTAAGGTTTCCTGCAATAACCAGACCCCACTCACAGGTATGGACCTAATCACTGAAGAGGTATGTCATCCTATGCATTTCCCAGCGTCACAGACTTTCATGAAATGATGATACATTCACCATTTCTGGTTTGGCATCATCACTCCCTGAAGAGGCCTCACTTAGCTGGGTCACAAATGATCGGTCCCCAGAGTCGACAATCCTCCAAACCAACAACCCCTCAAGCCCAAAGGGCTGGAAAAGAAGTCAACCGGGAGAATCTCGTCTGAGCGTGGATTTTGTGAGACACTAGTACATACAAAGCATGCACGCGCCCACTACTTTCCACAACTAATGCTATGTATACACTCAAGCCTGGGTATGGCTTATCACTCATCAGAGCCCCCTCCCACAACAACACAAATAATCATATTACTGAAAATAAAATGCGGAAGGTGAAATGCGATAAATAAACACAACCCAATAAGGTAAACACGCAAGCGCTAGGATTGACTCGCACATGGGACGTTGGATCCCCAACAGAGTCGCCAGCTGTCGCTACCGCAAAAATAAGGTGCCAGCAAAACAGAAGAGTCTCCACCTTTTGTTATTTATCCCTTAGAACAGGAAAGGAAACGATCGGAAAAACCTGACGAAAAGGTATAAGACAAGGTCATCGCAACCATGTCTGGGTTCGGGAGTCGGTTACGCAAGGGGAAGGTATTAGCACCCCTCACGTCCGTTGTACTCAAAGGGATCCACGCTTGTTGTGTTTATCTGACGGGTTGGTTTTATCTATCTACCTATCAAGGCTGGTCTGAAAAGAAAAGAAAATGACTCGGCAAAGCATCGCGCTTTATGCCTACGTATTCCCGTCTGGAACGAGAAATCAGAGTCAATGTAGTTCGGCTAACTACGAGTTACGGGGAAGGTGGCTCGCCAATACATCAGTATTGTGCCTACGTACTCTCAACATGTATGAGAGATCATAGCTTACGTAGTTTAGGATAATACGGATTACGGGGGTTCATATTCATCTGCTTTTCCGAGTAGGGTTAACAAACGGTTCCAGCAGTTTGGTGTATGTAGCTTGCTCGTCAGAGACTCGTGCGTTACCGTTTGCGGTAGAATTGAGAGTTAACGACGCTCTTTTCTTCAGAAAAGTTTTCTTTGAGTTAAGATCCCACGGGGCAAAAAGGTTTGAAGTTTGTTTTCTGCCTTTTACGGAAGAAGCGTTTTTTATGGTTGTTTGCAACTAATATCGCACTAGAGACTATGACCTAGGAGTGAATGCGTCACATGTCACCCAAAGGGTACCATACTAAACATCCTGATCATTAGAAGGAAGCCCTCAAACAATCATTTCCTAAGTAGCTTAAGGCTCGTAACGTACGATATCAATTAACCTTTATTACTGTATTTTGATTTGTTTGAAGAGAGAAGAGAGTGGACACAACTAAGGGGAAACTATCAAGTCCTAATGTTGTCATGCCAAGGATTCATCCTATGGTTGAGGTTTGAAACAAGGAACTCCTAGACGTTATCATGCAAAGGCTTCAGCCTAAAGTTCTAATCATCACTTCCTTATCAAAGGAAGTGAGAATCCTAGGGGATCATGTAAATGGGAAACAGACAACAGATAAAGCATCAGCTAAACATCAGTAAAACAGATAAACAGTAAAGATGCACATGCAATGCAGCAATACAAGTAGAGGGAGACTCACTCAACCTCTAGAGAAATCAAGCAAAACCCACACAACACACAGGCAAGGGAGGCAAACTCAACCTTCAGCCAACAAGCAAAGCCAAGCAGTAACAGACAAGCAGAGGGAGACAGACTCAACCTCTTTTGCAAACAAGCAAAGGGAGGAAAGCTCAACCTTTCAATGCACTTAGGCCTAGAATCAACTACCTAAAAGCCTATTCTAATGCAACACACCAGAGAAACAGTCACACAAATACAGTCAAACAGCAAACATAGCAGAGCATCACAACAACAATCCAGAAGCAAAGCAGCCCAATAGTCTGTCTTCTAGTCCAAGTCATCCATCAGGAGAAAAGGGAACGAGGACTTCAACTTCAAGCTTCAACTTGCTCCATCAAGAGGTGACGTGAATCAACACAAAGATCATTGCATGATGAGGGGAAGCATGAGGGAAACCAATGGAATCCCTCATGGCACTCAACCACTCATCTGAGATTGGTATCCTCAAAGGTTTTACCTTTTGTGGTAGGCCTTTAGTCCTTCCAAAGGAGGGACTAGGCTCCCACAAGGAACCTTGTATCATTGGATAGGAAACGGAATGCAAGTCAAATCAAACCACAATTATGAAAGAGGAAGAAACTCCTAAAGGCTCTAAAAAACCCTAATTCTACAAGCTCTAAAAGAAACTTCCTATAGGGAACTAATGCACCAAATCAAACCTTGAGATTCAATTTACAAAGGAATCAACATGTCTGCTAAACCATCAGAAAAGGTTTGGAAACTTATCATGAACTAAAGGTCACTTTTAAAGATCATATATGGGAAGTGTTATTCTAGAAGCATCTTACAAATAGCCTAGATGTAAAATCTATCTAAAATAGTAAATCAATTACTAAAAATCTATAAATTTTCCTAAGGGATCCTAAAGGTATTAAGAACCTATGGTAAAAAATCCACAGCTTAAATCAATGTTTAAGAGTGTTGCACCCCAAAATTTTCCCAACATTTCTTTACCTAGCTTATGTTTCATTTCATGCATATTAGCATTATCATTTGCATTTCATTGACATGTATGCAGGAGATCAAGAGGTATGATTACCAATCAAGGGCTACATAAGACTATGAAGCTAGCTAAGAAGGTTATTCAGAGGTTCAAGGGTTGATATCCTTGTCAAAGAAATTAAAGGATCCTTAGAGAGAGTGATCGAAGCCAAGTGTGTAGGTCTCCTAACTTGAGAGTTGTGGGAAGTCATCAGATGATTCTGAAGCCATGAGGATGGACCGAAGGCCTTTAGAGAGATCATGAGAAGTGTTGAAGATCACTTTGAGGCTTAGACAGGTCATTGTGCAAGATTAAGAAGGCTCAGCCATGAGTTGTGCAGTTAGGGTTTGACTGGCTCAACCCTAAGTCAACTGAGGATTTGAAGAAGGTTGAGACTTAATTCAAGAGCCATGTGATCATGGATTGATACATTGAGATATTATAAGGATGATTCCAAGGTTAACTCATCATGATTGAAGAGTTTGAGAAGTTTCAAGCTAGGGTTTCTAAGGCTTGACAGTGTAAAATCCCCTAGTTTGACCCCTATCTTCAAGGCAATTTAGCTCAAGATATGATTGTCATCTCATCTTTCCCCCAACATGATTGTTGTAAAGCATGATCTTAGATTTAATTTGAGTACTATAATTCCTTGATAGGATTTGTAGAACTCAAGTTATGGCTTTGACAAGTTACAAGTAATCTGAGGTATGTGAGTTTGGAGCTTGAAAATTACCAAACTTGCATGAAACGTTTGCCCAAGAAGGACGATTCCTATGAACTTTTGGTCAACATCAATGTTGTTCCTTATCCTCTTAGCTTTCCATAGAGTACTAGAAGTCCTTGATAGGATTTGTAGAACTCAAGTTATGGCTTTGACAAGTCAAGGGTATTTTGGGAATTTGTGATGATAGGTCAGTCATGATCATAGGTCATTTTCACCAACTTAGACACTTCAAATAAAATTTTGTTCAACTTGAAAGTTGCTCAAAATGGGGTTTTAACCTTGAAAATGCATCAAGGAGGCATTGAAATGGCTCAAGGAGAGACTTGGTTCAAGGAATTTTGAAAAAGGAAGAATTAAAGAGAATTAATGACCAAAAATTGAAATAATTCATTTTGTGTCGAAACAAGGCAAAATTATAGGTCATTTTGAATGGAAAAATCATTTTAGAAACTTTGCCAACATTGGAATTTTGGTTTGAGGTCAAATTCATGCCATTTCATTTCATTTCTTCATGATGAAGCAACATGACCAACATGAACCATTGGCTTGCAAACAAGGAAATAATCATAACAAACCAATTCAATATCTCATGAGATGAATTTTCCAAGCATTTTCATGCCCAAAGAGAGCCAGAATCGTGACTGGCATGGATGGTATTTTGAAGGAGAAAGTGAAATTGAAAATCTCATATGGAAGGTTACAGAAAGTTCTAGACATTTCCATTGAGTTCTATATAAACATTAGAGTGTGTTCAGCCATTTTTTTGGTGAAGATTGATCCCTGAAGCAGAGAGTGAGGTTGAAGTTTCACAGCTGCAAGTTGAAATCGTATTTTGAGTTCAAGGCCAATCCAAGAGAAATTGAAGATTGCATTAGCTTTGGAAGGAGTTTTAGAGTGAATCTGGATTATTGTGGAGGAGGAATCGAGCAAGAACTGCACCTGTTCTTCATCTGAAACCAGGTTTGTGAAAATTGAAATTATGCTTAATTAAGGCAGTGTTAGATAGAAATATTCATGTGGTTAGGTTCTATTCATGATCTAGATGGATTTAGGATGGTTAATTACATGGTTAGAGACAATGATAGGTGTTGTGCAACTTCTGTTTAGATGGATTTCTCATGATTCTTGGAGTGTTATTCATGTTTGGATAGTGGAATGTGATCTCTGATGAGTGTAGTTTCCATTAGTATCATTAATTTTAAGAATCATGATGATCAAGATTTGAGTGGTTTCTCAAACTTTGTTCGGGTTTTAAGTTAGAGGAGGAATTAGAGAATTTGGAGATTGGATTTGGATTCAGTGAGAAAAATGGAGTAAGATGATGATTCGTTTTGACATTTTTGATGACCTGAGACGAGCACCTCACCGGAGAAGACGGTGGCACTGCAGCTCAGGACACCGTCTGGAGAATTCCCTCCATCTGAGTTCAAATTGGGGACGATGTATGGGAACTGTCAGATGGAGGTTTGACATTTGACTTAATCCAAGGATACACGACCACGATTTGATGTTGAACTCTGAAGAGAGACTTTGAGATGAAACGCACCGTTTCATTAATTGGTTTGGTTTGGGCTTAGTGCACAGATTGATATCCACACCCCCCAATTGGCCCAATTCCTGAAATGAACTGCAATGACTTGCTATTTGCTACACACCTTTTATTAATTTCTTTCTTATTTTCTTATTTTTCATCATTTTACATAGCTTAGAAAATAATTCATAAAAAATAGAATAATAACTCAAATTGATCCAAGTCTTTTTCCCCTGACTCATGAATGAGTCTAGAATTTTAGGAAATTGAAATACTAGGAATTCATGCATTTTTGATTTTAATTGCATTTTTTGTATTTTAATTGACATTAATTTCATTATGGTTGATACCTTATCTTGTGGAATTTTGTGTGATCATTTGATGATGGTTCTTGAGATGCTTTTTTGTGTGTAGCTAGTTTAGACATGTATGTTACCCTTAGATTTTTCTCACATTTTTGTGATGAAATTAGGTAATGTTTTTAAGTTGAAACTTTAGGTGCTCTAGTTTTAGGGTTTAAGCTTAGTACCCCATAGTTTAGGATTTATTTTTAGGACTTTTTGGATTATTCAACTCCTGGATTTTGTATGGTAGATTCATGATTGATTTAGGTTCCCATAGTTATTTTTGTAGGAATTTACAATTGGTTTTAGTATTTTAGTTAGGATTAACTTTAATACTAAGTTTTAGGTGATCCTAACTTGCTAACTCAACTAAAATGATTTCTTTTGTTCCCTTAGATTAGGGTTTTGCTTCTCTTGCTCTTGGATGATGATGAAGACATGTGTGGGCTGCTGAGGAATGCATGATGGAGCTTGGACTTGAAGTTTGCTCTTCCTTTGGAGTAGTTTTGTTTAGGTGTTAAGATTAGGGTTTGTAAGTAGAGCTTCTAGATAGATTCTCTTCTTTCATAAACATGGAAGGTGCTGATCACTTCCATTATTCCCTATGATGTAAGGTCCCCTTGTGAAGGCCTCATCCCTCCTTTGGTAGGATGTGTATCTCTTCACAAGTTGGTAGAACCTTTGAGGGTTCCTTTCCTTGATGGTGGAGTGTTTAGTGGTGACCTTTGGTCTTCACTTTGCTTTCCACTATCCAAACCTTGCTCTTGTTAGATGAATCTTTCTCCCTTGCTAGAGGATGGAGTTCCTTGTTAGAAGATTGAAGATGCTAGAAGTTGCTACTTCTCTATATTTGAAGACTGCCATTGGAGCTAAAGCTTGAAGACCAAGAAGAACAAGTTGACACTTGTGAAGAAAATCCAGCTGAGATCAAATGAAGAGCTGAAGCTTGAAGTTGGAGAACAAGTTGACACTCGTGTTTGATGCATGGAAAGCTTGAAGAAGCAAGTTGAAACTTGCTATTGAAGATGATAGCCTTGAAAAGCAGTTGAAGACTGAGGATTGAACTGCTGTTAGAGGAGAGCTTTGCTGTGAAGCTGTGGGAGTGGTTGATCTGCTTTCTTTTCTGTCTGTTTGCTTGCTGTGCAACTGTATTGATGTGACTTGTTTGATTTGCTTGATGAATTAGAATAAGTTCATGCTTAGACTGATGTAAACTAGGAGCATTATTGCACTAGAGGTTGAGTTGCTCCCTCTGCTTGTATTTTTACTGTATGGCTTTGCTTGCTGGTATTCGGTAGAGCTCTGCTCCCTTGCCTATGTGGGTTGTGATTTGCTTGATGGCATTTTATTTCATTTCTTCTGTATGATTGCAGTTATTCTATTTTGCTTGATAGCATGTTATTTCTCCTGTATGATTGCATTTATTCATATTTGGCTTGAGGTTGAGATGAGCTTGTGGAGGCTGATGTCCCACACACATTTCCTCCCTCAGTTGTATTGCATGCATTTTACTGTTTATCTGTTTACTGTTTAAGCTGATGCTTTACCTGTTGTTGTTTATCATTGACATGATCCCCTAGGAATGTCACTTCCTTTGATAAGGAAGTGATGATTAGAACTTTAGGTTGAAACCTATGCATGATAACTTCTAGGAGTTCCCTGTTTCAAACCTCAACAATAGGATGAATCCTTGGCATGACAACATTAGGACTTGATAGTCTCCCCTTAGTTGAACCTGTTCGTTCTCTCTTCTCATCTCAAAACAAATTAAAATACAGTAATAAAGGTTAACTGATGTCGTACGTTACGAGCCTTAAGCTATCTGAGAAAGGATTGTTGGAGAGTTTCTTTTCAACAGTCTGGATGTTTAGTATGGCACCCTTTGGGTGACATGCAACGCATTCACTCTCAGGTGATAGTCTCTAGTGCGATATTGGTTGCAAACATCCATAAAAAACAGTTCTTCCGTAAAAGACAGAAAACAAACTTCAAACCTTTTTGCCCCATGGGCCCATAATTCAAAGGAAGCTTTTCTGAAGAAAAGAGTGTCGTTAACTCTCAGTTCTACCACAAACGGTAACGCCTAAGTCTCCAAGGGTCGAGCTGCGTACACCAAACTGTTGGAACTGTTTGTTAACCCTACTCGATAAAATAGATGAATCTGAATTCCTGTAATCCGTATTATCCCAAACTACGTAAGCTCTGATCTCTCATACTTGTTGAGAGTACGTAGGCACAATACTGACGTATTGGCGAGCCACCTTCCCCCATCACCCGTAGTTAGCCAAACTACGTTGACTCTGATTTCTCATTCTTTGATGAGAATACGTAGGCATAAAGCGCGACGCTTTGCCGAGTCATTTTCTTTTCTTTTTAGACCGGCCTTGATAGGTAGATAGTAAATAAACCTGTCAGATAAACACAAAAAGCGTGGATCCCATCGAGTACGATGGACGTGAGGGGTGCTAATACCTTCCCCTTGCGTAACTGACTCCCGAACCCAGACAACGGTTGCAATGACCTTGTCTTATACCTTTTCGTCAGGTTTTTCCGATCGTTTCCTTTCCCGCTCTGAGGGATAAATAACGAAAGGTGGCGACTCTTCTGTTTTGTCGGCACCTTATTTTCGCGGTAGCGACAAAGAGCTCCAAGGAAATTCTAAACCAAGAGTTGTCAAATGAAGGTTCAAGTGGGGAAGGCTCTAAAAACCTAGTTCAAAACTAATCTTAGAACTACCTAAAAATCACCACAAAAATCCTATAATCTCATCAATATGTCTATAACCAGCAGCCAAAAATCAACATCAAATTCAAAAGCATGAATTGGTAATAAAATCAGCAAGCAACAAGTCTTTTTATGCATTTTTAATCAATTATAAAAAATAGAAAATGGACATTAAATTGAAAACAACACCAAAATAAAATCCAAAGGCATGGAAAAATCAGAAATTCAACCAGGATCAACCACATATTTTTTTCATAATTTTTTGATGAATATTCTAATTAATATGAATTAAACATGAATACTCAATTAAAAGAAAATAGAAAATCAATTAAAGAATTAAAAGAAATCAGAAAATGACACAGCTGTTGGATCTATTGACTAGTCCAATGATCTGAGGTCACGCGCGTGCCACATCATTTAATGAAGCTATGCGTTTTGACTCAGTGGCAATGTGTGGTTTAGTTGACTGAAGTACACGGTGCAGTCTAATCCTATCCATTCATGGAAAAAGTAATCAGATCCTACACTCCTGGTTGTGCCACCTCATCAAACCCTAATCAGACTGAACCTCATGCGTTAGATGTTGTGACCAAGTCAATATTTCCATCAGATCCAACGGTTCCAGTTCATCATCCTCATTTGAATACTGAAAGGGGAGGGAAACATTCCACGGTGGCCGGAGAAGAGCTCCACCGTCTTCTCCGGCGAGAGCAATCATGCTCTGCAATCAAACTCAACCAAACTCTAAGAAAAATACATGGATCCACTTGTCTCCTCACCCTGAGTACAAAGATCTCTTCCATTTTTATTAATTCCTCATGAATCTCCTAATACGATGATGAACAAAAAATTCCTCAATTCCAAAATTGTCATCAAACTTCAAATTGACTACACAGAAATCTTCCCCACCTCTCAAGGATCAAGAATCACCATCTAATTCACCTTAATTCTCAAGAATCATCTAGATACGAGTCTCAACAGAATTTGCATCACATCATGAATCATCACTAAACTTCACAATTCCAATCCTAAAACGATCTATGTTGTATCTACAACCTAACCACATGCTCAATTAAGCCTAAACATGCCTAAATCAAGAGCAATTTTGAAGAATGCAAACCTGGAAAAAGGCTTACAATAGAGGTAGTTGCAGTGTGATTCTTGACTTCAAATGCTGCAGAAACTTTCACTGAATGATCCTGGTGCTAACTGAATCCTCAATTGGCCTTGAAACTCTCTGAATTGCAAAAAACGATTTTGATTTTGAAGCTCCCAACTCTAACTGCCACAACTTTCTTCACCAAATGCAATCCCAAAAATGCTCTGAACATGATCCTGAACTTAAATAGGATGTGTTTGGATCCTAACATGGCCCAATCATGGCCCAAATTGATTAATCGAAAATTTCATTTTCCTTCAATAAACAACCATGGTAACTCGTGTGTTCTGGCTTAGCTTCAGCTCAATCTTCACTCAAATGGCTTGCACAACACTCCTTGGATGTGAATGGCTCAGATTGAGTGCTTGATTTCATCTTATGGTGTTGAATGGTTATGTTACTTCAATTCTAAAGAATCCACACAAAGTCCATGAAGCAAGCCTCAAACCAAAAATGTAACATTGCTAATCTCTTAAAAATGTCATTTGCAATTAGAAAATGCACAAATTTGTGATTTTTGGCCCAAAAATGAATTAAAATGGAATTTTCACTTTTTATGCCTTTTAATTATCCTTTTTTCAAATTTCCTTCATACACTTCCATATTCAATCCATATCAATGGATGTTTGGGTCATGGTTGGACTAAAAACACCATTTTGAACAAATTTCAAGTTGATCAAAAGTTAATTTGAGGTTCACAAGATAGTGAAATGGACCCATAACCAAATATGACCTGTAATTCCAAATTCCCAAAATACCATCATCTTGCAAAGCTTGTAACTTGAGTTCTATACATCCAATCATGGACATCTAGTACTTTCTAGAAAGCTAAGAATATAAAGAACATCATTCATGTTGGACAAAAGTTCATAGGAATCATCCTTCTAGGGCAAAAATGTCATGCAAGTTGGGTAATTTTCAAGCTCCAAATTCACATGCCTCTGATGACCTGTAACTTGTTTGGCTCATAACTTGAGTTCTACAAACCCTATCAAGGACTTCTAGTACTCAAATTAAAGCTAAGGTCATGCCCTATAACAATAATGTTAGGGTCAAGGTGAGATGAAAATCACATCTTGAGTTAAGTGGTCTTTAAGTTAGGCACTAAACCAGAGGATTTTACACTGTCAAGCATAGCAACCCTAGCCTAGGAACTCCTCACACTCTTGATTCATGATGAGTTGACCTTGTCATCCCTTAGGCATCTTAATACATCAATCCATGATCACATGGCTCTTGAATTAGGTCTCAACCTTCTCCAAATCATCAACTAACCTAGGGTTGCCCAGATGAAACCCTAATTGCACCAATCTTGGGTATATCTTCATATCCTTTGCATATTGACCTGTCTAGGCTTCAAAATGAACTTCAAAACTTCTCATGAGCCCTCTCAAGGATCTAGGTTCAACTTTATGGCTTCAGAATCATCTGATGGCTTCCCATAACTCTCAAGTTAGGGGACATATACACTTGGTTTCAACCAGTCTTTCTGAGGATCTTAGGCTTCTCTGGTGAGGATATCAACCCTTGAACACTTGAATAAGCCTCTTAGATAGCTTCATAAACTTGTGTAGCCCTTGATTGGTAGTCATACCTCTTGATCTCCTACACACATGTCAATGAAATAAAACATAAGCTAGGTAAAGAAAGGTTGGGCAAATTTTTGGGTGCAACAGTTTGGACTAGGGTACAACCTATCATCATCTTCTTCACAGAGCGTGTCGCGCTATAGGGGACCAGTCCAATTCACAAGTGGTGGGGTGATATTTGATCGAATCAATGTTTTGTTCGAGGACGAGGGTGACAGTGACTGCGATATGGATGCATGGATCCAGCCATGTATTCCCAGCCGAAGCTTGAACAACTGGACTATCGAAGAAATTGTCCAAGTGACGCACGAAGAGTAATTATCTTGTTTTTGGTTATGTGCAACCCTATGTTCTACCCGGAGCATAGCGGTCTTTGTTTTTAGGGCCTTATTCTTGTTTATGTTCCGAACAATTGTTTTATCATTAATCAAAGGGCGTTTTTGCATTCAAATTTTGTGATCCTTGTTTTTCTTATTTTTATTTTTTAACAATAAAATGGCAATGTGGTTTGTGTTTGTCTACATATCATTTTAAGCATCAAATCATCATTGTTGCAGGTTTCACATAACAGATGCCACCGATTCAGTCTCGTCTATGACTCGGTACGACTTTGATAATCCAATCTTTCAGGCTGAAGAAGAGATTGAAGAAGACGAAGACCTGCCTGAAGAGCTCGCCAGGCTACTGAAACAAGAAGAGAAGGTTATTCTGCCTCATCAGGAGGAAATTGAAGTTGTCAACCTGGGCACAAAGGAGGATAGAAAGGATGTCAGGATAGGGGCTGCGCTATAGGGTAATGTCAAACAAAGACTGATAGAAATGCTCGGAGAGTATAAAGATGTCTTTGCTTGGTCATACGAAGATATGCCCGGACTAGATACGGATATTATGGTCCATTACTTGCCTCTTCGAGAAGAGTGCCCACCTGTGAAACAGAAGCTAAGAAGAACTAGACCGGACATGGTAGTTAAGATCAAAGAAGAGGTCCAAAAGCAGTTGGACGCCGGATTTTTTGTCGTGACAAATTACCCTCTGTGGGTCGCTAACATTGTACTTGTACCAAAGAAGGATGGTAAGGTAAGAATGTGTGTAGATTACCGTGATCTAAACAGAGCGAACCCGAAAGCCGATTTCCCGCTCCCCCACATTGATGTGCTTGTTGACAATACTACTCAGTATTCAGTGTTTTCCTTCATGGACGGTTTCTCCGAATATAACCAGATCAAGATGGCTCTGGAGGACATGGAGAAAATGACTTTTATCACGCCGTGGGGGACTTTTTGCTACAAGGTAATGCCCTTTGGATTTAAGAATGCAGGGGCAACCTATCAGCGGGCAATGGTGATTTTATTTCATGATATGATTCATTATGAGATTGAAGTTTATGTTGATGACCTGATCGCAAAGTCGCAGTTGGAGGAAGAGCATTTCGTGAATCTATTGAACCTGTTTGAGAGGCTAAGTAAATTCAGGTTGAGGCTGAATCCGAACAAGTGCACTTTTGGTGTACGGTCAAGAAAGCTCTTGGGGTTCATTAGTCAGCGAAAAAGGAATCGAGGTCGATCCTGCAAAAGTAAAAGCTATACAGGAAATTCCAGCATCGAAGACTGAGAAAGAGGTTTGTGGTTTCTTGGGTAGATTGAACTACATTGCGAGGTTCATATCTCACCTCACAGCCATGTATGAACCAAAGTTTAAATTGTTAAAGAATGATCAAGCGGTGGTCTGGAATGAATATTGCCAAAGGGCATTTGAAAAAATAAAAGAGTATTTTCAGGAGCCTCCGATATTGATGCCTCTAGTGGCTGGAAGATCGTTGATAATGTATTTAACGGTTCTTGAGAACTCCATGGGTTGTGTTCTCGGTCAACACGATGATACAGGAAGAAAAGAACATGCCATCTACTACTTGAGTAAAAAGTTCACAGATTGTGAGTCTAGGTACTCAATGTTAGAGAAGACGTGTTGTGCACTTGCTTGAGCCCTCAAACGCCTAAGGCAGTACGTGCTGAATCACACAACCATGCTGATTTCAAAATGGATCCGATTAAGTACGTGCTCGAGAAGCATGCACTTTCGGGAAGGATTGCTAGATGGAAGATGGTTCTGACAGAATACGACATTCAATACGTCCCCCAAAAGGTCATAAAAGGGAGTGTTCTGTCAAAATATCTTGCAAAGTAACCGATCGATGACTATCAACTGATGAAGTTTGAATTTCCTGATGAGGATATTATGTTCTTGAAGAGGAAAGACTCCGATGAACCGCTGCCGGATGAAGGTCCTGAGGTAAACTCCCAGTGGAAGATGATCTTTGATGGTGCTGTTAACTCTTATGGTAGCGGAATTGGGGCAATCATTACCACTCCCCATGGTTCGCACATAGCATTTACTGCCAGGTTAACATTTCCCTGCACCAATAACGAAGCTGAATATGAAGCATGTATCATGGGAATTGAAGAAGCGATTGATTTGAGAATCAAAAACCTTGATATCTATGGTGATTCAGCTTTGGTGGTAAATCAGATCAAGGGTGAATGGGAGATTCGTCAACCTAACCTGATTCCCTACATGAACTATGTAAGGAGGTTGTTGCCTTTTTTCGACTGAGTAGAGTTTCATCATGTGCCAAGAGCGGAGAATTAGATGGAAGATGCCTTGGCTACATTATCCTCGATGTACAAGGTGAATTATTGGAACGAAACTCCGAGAATTGTCATCTCTCGCCTTGATAGGCCAGCATTCATATTTGCAATAGAGGAAGCTTCAGATGGGAAGCCATGGTATTATGATATCCGAAACTTTCTCAAGAATCAGGAGTATCCGCCTGGGGCATCCAGTAGGGATAAGAAGACCTTGAGAAGGTTGTCTGGAAACTTCTTTCTGAATAAAGATGACGTGCTTTATCGAAGAAGCTTTGATCTGGTTTTGTTAAGATGCGTGGACGAAAAAGAAGCGGGGTTGCTTATGGAAGAGGTCCACGAGGGTGCTTTTGGAACGCATGCACGCGGACATGCAATGTCTCAAAAATTGTTGAGGGCAGGCTACTATTGGTTAACTATGGAGTCTGATTGTTTCAAATATGCCAAGAAATGCCATAAATGCCAGATTTATGCCGATAAGATGCATGTACCGCTGAATCCTTTGAATGTCATGGCGTCTCCCTGGCCCTTCTCTATGTGGGGCATCGATATGATCGGTAAGATTGAACCAACCGCATCCAACGGACACCGCTTCATCTTAGTGGCAATTGATTCTTTCACTAAGTGGGTTGAAGCAGCTTCTTTCGCCAACGTCACCTGACAGGTCGTGGCCCGATTCATTAGGAAGGACTTCATCTGTCGTTACGGAGTGCCCGAAAGAATCATTACTGATAATGGTTCAAATTTGAATAACAAGATGATGAAGGAACTGTGCCAGAGTTTCAAAATCGAGCATCACAACTCTTCTCCTTATCGTCCAAAGATGAATGGCGCTTTCGAGGCAGCCAATAAGAACATAAAGAAGATTGTGCAGAAGATGGTTGTGACCTATAAAGATTGGCACAATATATTTCCCTTTGCATTCAACAGATATCGTACTTTGGTACGTACTTCAACTAGGGCAACTCCTTTCTCGCTAGTGTATGGTATGGAAGCTGTCCTATCATTGGAAGTCGAGATTCCTTCGTTGAGAGTTTTGGTTGACGTCCAGCTTGATGAGGCAGAATGGGTGAGGAACAGATTGAATCAGCTCAGCTTGATGGACGAAAAGAGGTTGGCGTCCATTGTGTATGGTCGTTTATATCAAAGCCGGATGAAGAAAGCTTTTGACCAGAAGGTGCGCCCTCGGAGCTTTCAGGCAGGTGACTTAGTGTTGAAGTGGATTCTTCCTCCACAGACAGATCACAGGAACAAATGGACTCCCAACTACGAAGGTCCATACGTCGTAAGGAAAGTCTTCTCATGGATAGTGAAGATTTCACATCCCCTGTGAACGCAGACCCAGTTAAAAAATACTTTGCTTAATTAGACCCGTTGGAAAGAAAAAGAAAATCCTGGCAAAAATGGGGTATCCCGGCGAACCATAAAAAGAATGGGTTTGGGCAAAAATTAGGGATAAAAAGAAAAGATGTAAACCCGCAAAGTTGAAAACCTGAAAAGGCGACTTCGACAAAAATGGGTATCCTAGTGAATCGAAAACCCGCAAGGGTGATTCAAGCAAAAGTTAGGGATTCAAAAAGTAAATGATTCTGGTATGCATATTGATCATCCGAGCACAGTGGATTCTGGGAGGACCCGAGGGTCAATCAATCAAGTCAGTCTTTTCAGAGGACGAAGCGTTGGAGAAACATCGAAGTCATGCGAGTCATAGATGAATCGACACATGGTGGTTATCTGTACCACATTGCCAACATTTTGTGTATCTGTTGTATTTCTGTACCATTTGCGCAACTTTCTCTTTTCAGGGGTTGCATCTGTTGTAAATCTGAATATTTACAGGCCATCTATCAATGAAGTATATATTATTCAGAAACCTTTCTAGCTTGTTTTTAGCTGTTACTGTATTGTTTGCAAAACAAACCTGATGTTTTTGATAAAACTTTGCATACATAAACTGGTGGGCTCTGCTAACCATGATTAAAGCTTTGATTTGCTTGAATGATGTCATGGACAATAACCGAGATAGCTCTTGTTGTATACAGGATACTCTGTTTGCATTTATTGCAGGACTCTTGTTCTCAAGGTTATTCCAGAAGGTTCTCCCCGGTGGACCATACCTGGTTTCTCCCTAGCAGGTTTAGTTCTTGGTTATCCCCAGCAGGTATTTGGGATTATTCTCCCAGCAGTGGGACGAGTGCAGTATCGTCACCCCTACAAAGTCTAAATCTTTGACTCCTTTCCCCTCAGAGTTCATGTTAGGTACTTATTTCCCTAAGCAGAGGTTGATATTGTTGAGTTTATTGCTCATTTCCCCAAGCAGAGGTAGGTGTTGCTTCCCTCATTGGGAGACCCCCCCCCCCCCCCACAAAATTGTTGTCTGCAGCAGGATCTAGTTGGTCATCGGTATTCGTCAGAATGAGGTTCCTTCGGGATATTTCCCCAATTAATTTTCATCCCCTGCAGGTCTCCACATAAGTCAGTGGAATGTTTCCTTCCCCGCAGATTGGGATTGACCTAGAAAATTGTTATTCTCTATCCTTAACAAAGAGGGTTTGGGATATCTTCCCAGTAAATCATGCTTATTGTCCCTAGCAGGTTAGATTCATATTTTCAGCAGAGCGGAATCTCCTACAGAGTGGAGTATGCCCCCGCAGTTTACTTTACTTCCCTAGTAGATTCGTATTCTGAAAGGCCATCTAGGGCTGATTTCCCCCAGTAGAGTGGATTCGTTTCCCCAGCCAAGTCGTTTGTTCCCTAGAAGAGTTGTATTTTGGTAGGCCGTCCAGGGCCACTTTCCTCAACAGAGTTAATTTTGTTATCCCTAGCGGAGTGGATTTTTTTTCTCAGCAAAACAGTTTTCCCAAGAAGTTCTTTTCTAGGAAGCCATCCAGGGCTTGTTTCTCCCAGCATAAGTCTAATTGTACTTGGCACCTGGTCATCACCAACGGAGTTGGCCCCTTCTCTTCAGCATTTATTTTGTGGGAGTGTTTCCTTTACATTTACATCGTGCATAGCATTCTCCCAAGCGCGTAGCATTTCCATTTTGTATGGAGCACTACGCCATTTTCAAACATATGCATTTGAAACATAAGCTAGGTTGTTACCTCTTGCTTTCAGGTGTGTCTCCGATAGACGATGGTTGTATCTTTTTAGCCTGCATGGTGTCTAGACCTCGGCTAACAGCGGTTTTTATTAGCCGGTGTGGTATCCAGACCCCGACTGATATCATTTTATTTCTGTAACCGGTGTGGTATCCAGACCCCGACTCTCACCAGTTTATTTGTTCAAGCCCGTGCAATATCCAGATCCCGGCTTTTACCGGTTTATCCTTAGCCTGTGTGGTATCCAGACCCCGGCTCTCACCGATTTATCTTTTTAGCCTGCGTGGTATCCAGACCCCGGCTAACAGCGGTTTTCATCAGCCCGTGTGGTATCCAGACCTCGGCTGATACCGATTTATTTCTTGAGCCTATGTGGTATCCAGACCCCGGCTCACACCGGTTTGGTTTTATTCGCATGTGTGGTATTCAGACCCTGGCTAGCGTTTGTCATTAGCCAGCATGGTATTCAGACCCTGGTTAGTGATGGTGTTTTTCTTTTGCCTGTGCGGTATCCAGACCCCGGCAGATTATGGTGTTTTCTCAAGCCTGTGTGGTATCCAGGCCCCGGCGAGAGTTATTAACAGATGTGTTTATATTACTGATTTACTTCTTGAGCCCGTGCGATATCCAGACCCCGGCTTCTTCCGGTTTACTTATTTATCCCGTGTGGTATCCAGACCCCGGCTTCCACCGGTTTCATTTGAATCAAGCTTGTGTGGTATCCAGACCCCAGCTTCCACCGATTCGTTTCTTTAACCTGTGCGGTATCCAGACCCTGGCTGATACCGTTTTATTTTTGTAGCCTGTGTGGTATCCAGACCCCGGCTTACATCGGTATATTCCCTTTAGCCCGTGCGGTATCCAGACCCCGACTTCCATCAGTGCTTTTCTTTAGCATGTGAGGTATCTAGACCGTGGCTAGTAACGGTTTATCTATTTTCCCGTGTGGTATCCAGACCCCGGCTCGCACCACTTGGTTTTATCGGCATGTGCGGTATTCAGACCTCGACTAATGATTTGTCTTGCCTGTGTGGTATCCATACCCTGGTAGAATGATGTCTTTGATGGATGCGTCCATCTTATCACATTTCCCTAACAGAAGTTATCGGTTAAAGTTATCAGTTACAATTCTTTTGCGGTGGCAA
The DNA here is from genome assembly GCA_963859935.3 of Lathyrus sativus. Taxonomy (NCBI): domain Eukaryota; kingdom Viridiplantae; phylum Streptophyta; class Magnoliopsida; order Fabales; family Fabaceae; genus Lathyrus; species Lathyrus sativus. Next base: position 220,051,562 of record OZ012741.1, read on the forward strand.
ATTTCCGGGTTCTTTGGTATTCAACCGTCTTTTACCTTGAAAGCTTGAAAGCCGTTCACTTTTCATCCCTTCAGGTCCAAGTCGTTTGAATAGGGGCAGTTGTTGTACCCCAAAATTTGACTAACCTTTTCTTCTTAACTTGGTTTGTGTTTCATTGCATTTTAGCATTTGCATTTGCATAACATTATTATTTACAGGGGATCAAGAGGTGTCCTGTGCCATTCAAGAGGAAGGTCTTTTTGGTTTCAAGCTCAAGCAAGAGATGTGTGCAAGCCATCAAGGGTTTACCATCATCATGGAAGGATCAAAGCTCTTTGAAAGGAGAGATTGGTGTGAGGATGTTGTCTCCTATCTCAAAGGCTCATCAGAGGATCATTAGGGGTTCATAAGGTCATTTATTTGGACAAGACATGGTCTACAAACTCATTGAGTACTCTAGAGGTCATCGAGGAGTTTATGGGGTCATTCAAGGAAGTCACCTTAAAGCATTTAAGATGTCATAATGAGATAAAACAAAGAGGAATCAAGAGTGGAAGAAGTTACTAAATTAGGGTTTCAGATGATTTCAGTGTAAAATCCCCTTTTTAGTGCCCAACTTCAAGGCCATATTCACCTATGTTGCAAGCTCAATCTTGAAGGTGAGAAAAACACTTAGAAGGGGGGGGGGGGGTTGAATAAGAGTTTTAAGAAATATGGCAATAAAAACAACTCAATATTTTTATCCTGGTTCGTTGAACTCAACTACTCCAGTCCACCTTATCAAAGATGATTTGCCTTTCTCCACAAGGACTTAATCCATTATTGATCAACTGATTACAATAGAAAGCACTAACAACAACTGTCTTAGTCTTCTCAAAAACTACTGACCACACCTTGGTCTTCTTAAGGAACTTCTTACAAATTAATGTAAACTAACAAGTGTTTGAATGCTTCTAATAAGCTGTATCACAACTGTGATGTTTACACTTAAGATTAAGTACAACAAAAACTATACAGTTTTATGAGAGATCAAATGAATAAGATCTTTGTGAGATTTCTCCCATTGATGGATCAAGCGTGTATTTCTTTCTGAGTGAACTAGCAATGAGCAAGTGATGAGCAGGAAATTAGCAGCTTCAAAATGTTGTAGAAGTTCTCCTTTTATAGCTTTTCAAAATGCTTTGAGTGATGTGCAGCTGAATATAATATTGGATTGTAAGACTTTTCATTACCAAAAAGTATGGGCAGAGATATGCTTTCTGCAGGAAAGGTATGGTTGTAGAAGCTTTGGGATTTGCACCACGTCACTTCTTTGGACAAAATAGCCGTTGGTTACTTTGGAAGTAGCACCACGTCCAATCAAGTTTATAGCTTCTTCAACAAGCTTCCTTCAGGATGAAGTCTTCATAATCTGCACTTCAGAACATGTAGCACGCTTAAAGGAATGAAATACTTTAAGATGATCATAGCTAAAATGAATGAGATGATCAGAGCCTTGATAGATGATCAGATCTTAATGTATCAGAGTCTCAATTTTGACCAGAGTCTTCATGAGAGTATGCAGCAGTATGTGCTTTGAGCGCGAATATTATTTGATTAGAGTCTGATGATCAGAGCCTCTGTTCTTGCAGTGAAATGAACTTCAGAGTCTGATTAGATCAAAGCTTTCAACTTTTGTACACTTCTTTCATAAACGCTTCAGATCATTCTGTAGCTTCTGCTTCAGATCCTTCTGGCAGCTCTTCAGAATCTTCTGATAGTCTTGCATCTGATGCTTCAGAGCCTTGCAGAGTTTCTTTGTACTTATGTATTTTGCTTCTTTAAGAGTTTTCAATTTTATACCTGAAACAATAATACTTGAATAAATTTTAGAGTGTATATTTTCTTAATACAAAATTCCATAAAAGTTATCATCAAAACATAGAGATATAAGAAACACCAATCTGTGTTCTAACAAATCTCATTTCCATGAGAAAATGAGACTTATAAACCATGTTCTTAGCTTTATTTTGAGTACAAGAACTCATCCATTGGGTTTGTACATCTCAAGTTATGATGCCAACAAGTTAAAGGTCTCAGATGAATAGAATTATGGTTAACAGAAAGTCACCTCACTTCCAAGGCATTTTTTTACCCAGAAGCAAGTTTCCGGGTATTTGATGACACGAAAGTATATCGTTTATTTGACTCGATTTACATGAATATACTTGAGATTATTGTTAATTTATCTTGATTTATATTCTATTATAATGTTAATTCACTATGTTTTGCAGATTGTGGAGAAATAGGATTAAAGAAAGAAAAGAAGAAGAAGTGGAAGGAAAAACAAGAAGAAAGACATAAAATGGGGGGAAAGACAGAAAGCAGCAGAGAAACAAATTTTGTGCGTGTGATGCTCGTTATAGGTCCCTAACGACCGTCACAACCTTTACGGCCGTCACAGGTCCCTCACGCTCGTCATGCACCTCACGTTCGTCTTATTTCCCTCACGACCGTCATGACTCCAATATCAGAATAACGTCAAACACAGAACTGGCCACGAGCATGTTCAACTTAATTTCTTCCTGCACTTTTTCCGCTAACTGCCCACTACTGGAAGTTACTCCCATTTTCTCCATAACTCACGCATAATCTCTGGAAGTTGAGAAATGAAATATCTCCTATAAATAGGCCAGAGATTCACAGAACTAAGGGGGGTGGATTCTACATCCCGAAGGGCTGCCAAAGTTCTATTGAAGCTATTTTTCTTGTTTCTTTTATTTTCTTCCTTTTTTCCTTTAGTTCAGAACATTGTAATTTCTTTCTGCAATTTTATTTCACCAAAGTAGAATCCTGTCGACATTGTGGAGGACTACTCTTAAATTTCAGTACTACTTTCCAGGTTCTTATTAATTGAATTATTACTTTATTTTCTATCATAATGCATGTTTTATTATTTTGTTGTTTATGTTTATTTCCGTTTGTATTTAGTATCATGTCTAGCTAAATTAGTTTTATCGGTATGTGATCGAACTAGTAGGATGGGATTCGATAATACCCGGTGCACCTTTGTCACGATAGTTTTTAATCTAAGTTTCTAAATAAACCTTTGTCACGATAGTGAGAAGCTATTTTTATGGTGGTTTTGCCATGAAACTGGGAAACCATATTAAGGATCGAGTCGGCACGTGAAAGCATGGGGTTTGAACCAGATAGTAAAAACTAGGCATTGATTTTAAAAACAGCGAAAGCTCTTTAAAAGAAATCAGAACTTACTTATTTTCAAAGAGTAATTTTAACCCCGAATGGGACTGCGAGAGTGTACATTCCGCCTTAGAATTATGACCTGAGTCAACAACCATCGTGAGGCAAAGGTCTTTAAACGAGTATTTTCTCTTGAAAACCATTTGCAAAAACAGTAAAGCACCAGCGACCTGTCGAATCCCCGATAACTAAGGCATTGCATACCGATATCCCTTATCAATATATTTCTAAAACTAAAAATCTTTATTTCCTTTGTTTTTAATTTCGTTCGCATTTAACTTTCCAAATTCCATTAGCCTTAGCTTTACGTCGTAACAATAGATAACGGTAGGTTGACATTGGTCTCTATGGGTTCGATAATCTTTTATACTACTTCGATATTTCCGTGCACTTGCGGACGCATCATGTTTTTGGCGCCGTTGCCGGGGACCAACAGTCAATATTGTAATTTCGTTGCTGCATAGTATAGACTAAGGCACTCTTATCTAAATTACTATGTATAACCCAAACTTTTCTTATAACTACCATCCCCAATATTATAACTACCACCCCCAATATTTTGAGGAACCACAAGATCCGCTTAAATCCGACCTCGAAATATTATTAGAAGAATTCAATACAACGCATTCTCACCCAGAATCCATCTACCATGACCACTCCCAATATTTTGAGGAACCGCAAGATTTCAATACATCCAACCTCGAACTATTAGTAGAAGAACTTGATGCGACGTTTACTCACTCTAGGATAGAATCTATGATGGAGCGCTTTGTGGAGACACAAACCCTCCAAAACGAAGATTTTAGAAAACAACATCTCTAAATTAATGAAAATCTCAAGCAGATGAGCAATATGGTCGATTCCCTCGCAGCTCACAGTGAGACTTTGAAGATTCAAACCTCCCTGCTTACACTAACACCTCTAGGACCCTTCCCAGAAGGACATGTGAATGTTGTAACAACCATTAATGAAGAACAATTAGAAAATCCTAGGGAGAGTGACCATGAGTCTGAGGAGAGTTTTTGTGAGAAAAGCATAATTATTGAGAAAAATCCACCGACACCACCCGAAAGGGAGGTTGTCGAAGAGGTAGAGAAGGAAGCACCTATTGTTGCTCCTCCTCCCTATACCCCACCTATTTCTTTCTTACAAAGGGTCGTGGAAGCTAAGGTAGACTCCCAATCCAAAACATATGTGGAGGTATTGGAAAATATCCACACCAATACACCTTTGTCTAAGGTCCTTCATAAGAAAAGAAAATTCGAGGACCATGAAACTAGGGTCATCATTACTGTTAAAAGGGTAATATTAACTTTTGAGGTGGTGGATAAAATAACTAAGCCCAAATTTCAAAAATTGATACTCAGGATAGATCCAGAACCACCACCACGAGTTCAAAACAATGAACCACCCTACAGAAGAAAGAAAAGAAAAGGTGAGGGATATGAGCAATGGCTTCATAAGTGGCCATGGAAACCGAAGACTATTCAAAGTTCGATCGAGGAACCATTCTCGAAAGAACCACCATGAGTACTTGCACTCCTTAGCCGTCGAGCTATCGACGATAAACAAAGCGCTCTGTGGGAGGCAACCCACAAAGTCTTTATTTTAAGTTGTTTGTTTAAATTTGCAGAAAATAAAGAAATGTATCGCTTGTTACGTTTTAGCTATATCTAGGCAAAAATTCTCTAGGTGACGATCTGGGAAGATGACACTGATGATGAGCACTTCCTCCGGAAGCGGGCAACAAGATGAGCTGGTTCGAGAATTACACAAACAAAGATATTTCAAAATGCCATATGCCGGAGTAGAAGTGGTCAATGAAGACATGGACATCAAGAGCAGGGTCATAGAGGATTTAGCACGCAGTAGCATTCATTAAGGTTCTATCTTTCCTTTTTCCACCTTTTATTAAAACATTAAGGACAATGTTTGGTTTAAGTGTGGGGGAGGAACTCTACCGCTTTCATTTTACCGCTTTTTAGTTAGATTTATTGTCTTATATTTTATTTCATACTTTTAAGAATTTTATTTGTTTCTAACGTCATGTTAGAGTCTTTGCATGTGCTATCGAGTCTTTATGCGTGGTTTTCGCTTGTTATTCAATTTCCCCATAACTTCAATATTTTCAAAATTTTAACCTCCAATAATTATCTGCTTTGATTTATGACATGGTACTCTGAGAGTATATAGGCTGTTCATGCTATGTTAGAGAAACTTGGGGAAAGTTTCGATAAAATCGATATCATCCTTACACCCTTAACCCCCTAAATATGCAAAATCAATTTGAGTACCCATTATGCCGAGACCTTAAAGCTCTAGTTTTTTAGTAATCCCTAAGTAGTTTATTTAAGCAGTCAGCACCACCCTAAACACACTAAGTAAGAAACTGATGCAAATAAGTGTATGATCTCTAGTTTAAAATGAGAAATTAAGAAAGAAAAAATTATGAATAAAAAGACATATTCCTTCTAAATTAGGTGCTCCTCACCCGATCACTTAGCCCAACGGTACAAACTCTTTAAGTTCAATTGATGCTTAAGCATATTTGTAGAGAAAAATGAAATAACAATGAGATCATAGTCACTAACAGGTTTACTTGCCATGAATGTGTATGGATAACGGGCTTAATGTGATTACACTAGAATGAAATGGGGTGAAAGAGAGAATGAGATATAGGTTGAGTCATAATGGCATGATTCAGGTTGGTTTGCATAAGTAGGGAGTTTTTGAAATTGTGTCGTTACGGTATCCTTGGTATTGATATTTAGTACCTATCATCTAAAATTAGCCTAGCAGCCACATATGATTGTTTCAAATTATGCTTATTTCTTTTTAACGTGTTGGTTGATTGCTTGAGGACAAGCAATGGTTTAAGTGTGGTGGTATTTGATGACGCGAAAGTATATCGTTTATTTTGTTGTACCCCAAAATTTGCCCAACCTTTTCTTAACTTGGTTTATGTGTCATTTCATTTTGTTCTAGCATTTGCATTGCATAGCATATTTCATTGAACAGGGGATCCAGAGGTTGTGCATAGCAAGAGAAGTCTTCTCAAAGTGTTGAGCCTAAGCAAGGGGTGTTACTCAAGTTTGAATGGTCATCAGGTCATCTAGAAGTGGTCAAGGTTCTTTGGAAGGATTGTTGGATACATGTGGGTCAGCTCCTAACTTGGAGGCCAGTTGAAGAGCATCAGAGGGTTGTGGATTCATAATTATGGATATGAGATGTTTATAGAGCTCATTGAGTGCTTTGTGAGCCATATTGGAGCTTATTCAAGTTGTGGTGTGAGGTGGAAGAAGCCATAGTCAAGAATGTTGCATCTAGGGTTTGCATATGGTAAATCCCCAGTCAATTGTGAAATTGAAGGAGGTTACAACTTAATTGCAAGTCTTTGTGGTCATGATATGTTGTGTGAAGATACATGAGATATCATTTCAAGATCATTTCATCAAGAATCAAGAGTGTGAGGAGTGTCTGAATTAGGGTTCTCAGTGTAAAATCCCTTGTTTAGTGCCTAACTTCAAGACCACCTATCTCAAGATACAAGTCTAATTTAAACTTTTTACCAACATGAAACTTGTAGAGCATGTTCTTAGATTTCTTTTGAGTACTATAAGTCCTTGATTGGATTTATAGAACTCAAGTTATGATGCAGACAAGTTACAGGTCCTCAGATGAATGTGATTTTGGTCAACAAAAGTAAACCAACTTCCAAGCCATATTTGACCTAGAACAATGTTTCTCCTTAACTTTTGGTGAACATGAAAGTTGTTCCTCATGTTCTTAGCTTTCCAAAGAGTACTAGAAGTCTTTCATCTGATTTGTGGAACTCAAGTTATGAGGCTTGCAAGTCAGGGGTATTTTGGGAAAGTAAGATTATAGGTCATAAAATTATAGGTCCATTTCACCAACTTGCACACTTCAAATGGAGATCTTTCCAACATCAAACTTGCTCCAAATAGGGCCATTTGAATTACCAAATCATCTCTTGTCATGGTTGGAGCTTGGAGTGAAGAATTGGTGTTCGAATTTTTCATGAAGGAAGCTTAAAATGAGAAAATTGGAATTAATTCATTTGAGATCACTTTGAACCAAGTTTTTGCATATTTTGAGTGTAAATGATATTCCAAATACAATGCCAATATTAATTTTGCAATTTGAGGTCATTTTGAGGGTTATTTCCATGGTTTCTTCACCATGAAGTAACAAATGTGAAATCCACCATAGGATCAAAACAAGGACCAATTGCTGGCCATTTGATCAACTCAGAACATGTGCAATTGATTTGGGACAAATATGAGGCTAGTGCAGTGGTTTTTACACGAGTATGGCAAGCAAAAAAAGTGAAGAAAAATTGAAATGGAAATTGGGCTTAATGGCATGAAATAGGGCTCCATTTCCATCCAAATCCATCACATAAAACCTCAGCAAGCTTCACAAACCCTAAGAACACGATTTGGAGCAGAATTGGCTCAAGGGCAACTTGGAAAAAGTGAAGAAAATTCAAAATACGAATTCTGAGATTCAATGGATTTCAAGCCAAATCAAGCATCCAAATAGCTTCAGTGAAGATCATGGAATGATTCTGGCTGGTTTTCTTCAAGCTCCAACACCATTCCAAGGCCCAGTGGAGGCACTCCACTAGGTAATCTTGAAATCAACTTTTCTCTCAATTAATGATGCCATTGCTTGCCATTTTTGCATATTTGTGATGTATGAGCTGTGTAGATCATTTCTGGGTAACTATTGTTGATGTTTATGATGATTGTTGGTTGAAGCTCCAAACTGTTTTGGCACGGTTTGCTTTGTTCTGAGGTTTCATGCTTAAATGTTGCTTGATTCATGATCTATGTAGTGTCTAGATGATTCCTGGGTAACTATTGTTGATATTTATGATGATTGTTGGTTGAAGCTCCAAACTGTTTTGTTTCGATTTGCTTTTGTTATGCATAATTAATGGAAATGGATGCTGGATTCGTGTTCTATGTGATCTGAGGATGAATTTGCATATAAGGTTTGTCAAATTTGGTGAAGTTTTCGTGACTGTGTGTTGTTGTTCATGTGCACAGTGGCCGGAGTTGTGAGGAAGATGACCGGAGTTGTTTTCCGGCCACCACCTAGTTTTGGATATTTAAGTGTAGAAGATGACTTCATGGCCGTTTGATTGGTTTACTTTTTCATTGAACGCGTGAGATTAAGACTCACTATGAGTCTTGTTTGACCACAAACCACATAATCCATTTTGAATTTCATTAATGTGCTGGCGTACTTTGATCCGTGTGATTCGCATACCATTTGATCTGATGGCTGTTGGTTGCTTCCCTACCATGCGCTGCTGTTGACCAGCCTTACTTGATGATTGTTTGACCTGAGTTTTTTTGGGCGCCCTGGGCTTATTATTGCTATTCGTACCCCCTGTTTGAGCCCAATCCATTTTCCAACTATTCTGGATTACTACTTGCACCGTGTGTTTGTTATTTTATTTTCTATTTTTTATTTTGTTTTGTTTTGTCTTTGTTTCAAATTAATTCAATATAAATTAATTCTCCAATTAATAAAATTCCAAAAAAATATGTTTTAGACTTTTTGAAATGTCTTTTATCTTATAGAATTTTTAGTTTATTTTTTCAGTTTATTTTTCATTTAAAAAAGAATTAATTAAATTGGAGATGTTTTATTTGGATAAAATTGTGACATTGTTTGTTCTTTTAATTGTTTCTCTCATTTCCTTTGGGTCCAATGACTAAAATTAAATCCTCATATCCATGATGAGTTGATTAAATTTTCAGGACCATTTTGCCCCTGTTTGGTTGACTTTAGGGTTGACTTTGGTGGCTTTTCTTTTGACCCTCGATTCTCCCATTTCAAAGTGGTACATCTTGAATATTATTTTATTTTTATGGTGCTTTGAGGGGATATTGGCTTTGTGCTTTTGGCTTCTGTTTGCCAACTTGTTTAGCTTCCTTGTGCATTTTATTTGGTAATTTTTGAGCCTTTTTCCTAATTTTGAGATGACTTGCAAGTTAGGTCATTTCATAAGGTGGCTCATACAAGTGCATGACCTAGTTTGAATTGGAAATGACCTTTGTGGATCCATTGAGCTCTCAACTCTTCTTGTTTCACAAAGTAGACATGTTGAGCTTGTTGTATGTTCATTTTTAGGTCAAAATTATGTTCATTGCTTGTTGATTGATGCATTGCTTTGTAGGCTTTCCACTTGTGCTTTGTGTGTTGAATGTGTGTAAGACTTTGGTCTTTCTCCTTGCCTCTTCTTGCATCTCTTTGGTGTGTTTGTGATGTTTATCTTGAGCATTCTCTTCTCTCATCTTCGCTTCTTTCCTATGACTTTGGAATGTCACTTAAGGTAGCTTGGTCCCTCCTTAGGAGGAACTTGGTGTTTGCCTAAAGTGATGAATTCATGAGGACTTCCCTTGGTGTTTATTTTTGATGCATCTCTTTCTGTTTTCTCTTTGCATTTTCTCATATGCATGCTTGGTTGAGATGAGCTTGTGGTGGCTACTGCCCCACACCTATTTTCCTCCCACTTTCATCCTACTTGTGCATTCCATGTATGCATTCTCTCATTTGCATGTTTCCTTTGTTCTTTATTCTTCTTCTTTTGTCTTCCTTCCCTTAGGATTTATAATCTCTCTTGTTCAAGAGAGGTTATGATAGACATTAGGGTTCTAACCATGCATGATAACATTAGGTAGATGCTTCCCTTTTGTAATCCCAACTTTAGGAGCACTTTGCATGACAACTTCTAGGGTTTGGTCTAGTCCCCCTTTGTTTGTCCCTTTCTCTTCTCATCTTCAAACAACTTCAATACACTTAATAAAGATAATGGATGTTGTGCCATGAGCCTTATACTTGGGAAATGGTGATTGAGTGTCTACCCCTCAATTTCCTAGAGTGTTTAGTATATGTCCTTAGAACGATATGCGATGCATTCGATCCTAGGTTTTAGACTTTAGTACAACATACATTATGAACACTCAAATTCAAAACACTTCTTCTTTAAAAAATTCAAAAACACTTCAAACCTTTTTCATCCTTCGGGATCTTAATCAGGAAAACCTTTTCATAAGAAAGAGTATTGTTAACTTTCAGTCCTATCGCTAACGGTAACGCCTAAGTCTCCAATGGTCGAGCTGCATACACCAAACTGCTAGAACTGTTTGTTAACCCTACTCGGGTAAAGCTTTGGAACAACATGTGTTCTCTTAAGCCCGAACTACGTTTGCTCTGATCTTTCATACCAGATGAAAGTAAGTAGGCACAAGACGCAATGTCTTGGCGAGCAACCTTCCCCCCCTCTTTAGTCGTAGATAGTCGAACTACGTTGACTCTGACTTTTCCATTGCACGAGGGAGTACGTATGCACAGAGCGGCGATGCTCTGCCGAGTCAGTTCTTTTTATTTTTTCTTTTGTCCATAAGCCTTTAGCATATATAGTGTACACACCTTTTAGATAGCAAACACATGCGTGGATCCCGTCGAGTACGATGGATGTGAGGGGTGCTCATACCTTCCCCTCACGTAACCGACTCCTGAACCTAGGACTTGGTTGCGATGACCTCATCTTTTCCCGTTTTCGTCAGGTTTTTTCCGATCGTTTCCTTTCCCCTCTTTGGGATAAATAACGATAGGTGACGACTCTGTTAGTCATTGTCGGCCTCTTTTTTCGCAGTAGCGACATATTTGACTCGATTTATATGAATTTACTTGCGATTATTGTTAATTTATCTTGATTTATATTCTATTATAATGTTAATTCACTATGTTTTGCAGATTGTGGAGACATAGGATTAAAGAGAGAAAAGAAGAAGAAATGGAAGGAAAAACAAGAAGAAAGACATAAAATGGGGAAAAAGACAGAAAGCAGCAGATAAACAAATTTTGTGCGTGTGATGCTCGTCATAGGTCCCTAACGACCGTCACAGGTCCCTCACGCTCATCATGCACATCACGTTCCTCTCATTTCCCTCACGACCGTCATGACTCCAATATCAGAATAACGTCAAACACAGAAGTGGCCACGAGCATCGTTCAACTTAATTTCTTCCTGCACTTTCTCCACTAACTGCCCACTACTGGAAGTTACTCCCACTTTCTCCATAACTCACGCATGATCTCTGGAAGTTGAGAAATGAAATATCTCCTATAAATAGGCCAGAGATTCACAGAACTAAGGGGGTGGATTCTACATCCCAAAGGGCTGCCAAAGTTCTATTGAAGCTATTTTTCTTGTTTCTTTTATTTTCTTCCTTTTTTCCTTTAGTTCAGAACATTGTAATTTCTTTCTGCAATTTTATTTCGTCAAAGTAGAATCCTACCGACATTGTGGAGGACTACTCTTCAATTTTAATACTACTTTCCAGGTTCTTATTAATTGAATTATTACTTTATTTTCTGTCATAATGCATGTTTTATTGTTTTGCTGTTTATGTTTATTTCCGTTTGCATTAATTATGTTGTCTAGCTAAATTAGTTTTATTGGTTTGTGATCGAACTAGTAGGACGGGATTCGATAATATTCGGTGCACCTTACCTTTTTACAAACAACCTTTCTGACCGTAGTTTTTAATCTATGTTTCTAAATAAACCTTTGTCATGACAGTAGGTAGCTATTTACGGTGGTTTTTCCATGAAAGTGGGAAACCATATTAAGGATCGAGCCGGCACGTGAAAGCGTGGGGTTTGAACCAGATAGTAAAAACTAGGCATTGATTTTAAACACAGCGAAAGCGCTTTAAAAGAAATCAGAACTTACTTATTTTCAAAGAGTAATTTTAACCTCGAATGGGACTGCGAGAGCGTACATTCCGCCTTAGAATTATGACCCGAGTCAACAACCATCGTGAGTCAAAGGTCTTTAAACGATTATTTTCTCCTGAAAACCATTTGCAAAAACTGTAAAGCACCGGCGACCTGTCGAATCCCCGATAACTAAGGCATTGCATACCGATATCCCTTATCAATATATTTCTAAAACTAAAAATCTTTATTTCCTTTGTTTTTAATTTCGTTCGCATTTAACTTTCCAAATTCCATTATCCTTAGCTTTACGTCGTAACAATAGATAACGGTAGGTTGACATTGGTCTTTGTGGGTTCGACAATCTTTTATATTACTTTGATATTTTCGTGCACTTGCGGACGCATCACCCCTCAGCTTTAAGTGAACACGAAAGTTGTTCCTCATGATCTTAGATTTCCAAAAAGTCCTAGACGTCCTCTTTCTCATGTGTGGAACTCAAGTTATGGTCTTCACAAGGCAAAGGTATTTTTGGAAAAATTTATTATAGGTCATTTGTTTCAATGGTCATTTTCATGAACTTATGTACCTCAAATGCAAACCCAACCAACATGAAACTTGTGCTTAAGGGTCCTCTCTCCATCATTAAGCTCCAAATTCATGAGGATTATGGAATTATATGGCCATGTGGGACACTTTGGTTGAAATCTTAACTTTTTGTTATGGTTCAAGAATCTTACATTACAAGTCATTATTTTGTCTCATTTTTGAGTTATTTGGTACCATTACATAACATAAGAGATGTTTACCACAAATGGACCGACATGAAAGGTCATGATATGCCTCATTTTCAAATTTCTTACTCAAAAAGTAATGGTTTGAAACTTGGGGTGTAGAATTGTTACAAGGCCAAAATTATTTCCATTCATTTCCACACACCTCAAGTGTGCTTTTGCTGACCAAAAAGAGGAGGAACAATGCCTAACCTGCGTGTGGTGCAAAGTTGAATTTTTTGGTAAAAATTTGAAATCTCACATGATAAGCAACATGGGCCTGCATGAAGAATCAATACCCATCACATATAAGCTCAGAATTCGCCCTTATGCCTTAGATTTGGATGGCTGCATGTGAGAAGAGAGAATCACTCCAAATTTCATAAAACTTTTCTTTCTTCGAATTGACCATTTTCTGGAGATTTCTTCAAAGCTTTTGCTCACATCATCTTCACAAAGGATCAAGGAAGAGATTAGAGGCTTAAAATAGAAGTTTTCTCATCATTTTAAGAGCCAATGGAGCTGCTCAATTTAGTAAGTTCTTCAACTCTTTTCTCTCATGCTAAGCACAATTTAGGTTTCATATTGAGTACATTTGAAGCCCTACGTGGAGTAGGCCACGTTTGACTTGTTTTGATGGTTGTTTTTGAACATTTCAGTTTGAGCATTTGATTTTTGTGGCCGTTTTTCTTATGGTTAGAGACACCTTTTTGTGAATCCCAGGGCATATTTGAATTCCCTATGAAAAATGCTTGAGAAAGGTGCCAAATGTTTGGATTTTTATTGGGTTTTGATCACCAGCTCCGGAGACCCCTGGCCGGAGAAGACGACCGGAGCCCTAGCTCCGGCGACTGGTGTTTTCTCAGATCAATGCTGACTGGGCATGGGTGGACTTGTTGACCCTTTATGTGGCGTGTCCTCATTCGTTTGACCATGTCCGCATGTGGGTTTGAATCCACGTAGTTAAATGAAACGTTACGTTTATGTGTTCTGAAGTTTGGCTTGGATTGGGCCTCAGATGCTATCTCCACCCCCTGTTTTGCAGCTCATTTGTCATTTTAACATGTTCCAGTTCATTCTTGGAATTACTAATGCACCTCCTCTAGTTTCTTTGTTTATTTTATTTTATTTTTTCTTTCTGTTTTCATTTGCAATTATTAAAAATACTTCCAATTGTCCAAAAATTTAACAAAAATTGTTTTCAAATATTTCAAAACCTTAATTAATTTTTCATAATTTTTATTTCTGATTTTATTTCATTTTGCAATTTTATTTCAATTTTACAATTGGAGGTGTTTTTAATATTGTCTTTTCTTGATCATCATCAATTGAATCAACAATTCACATCACCTATGAATGAGGTTTCCTCTCTATTTAGAGGATGGATTGAGGTACCTTTGAGGATGATTTTGGTCAATGTTTGATGATTTTTTGTTTGACTTTGGTTTGACTTTTCTTGACCCTCGATAATAACTCAATGAGGTGGAACACCCTAGTTGATCAAATAATTTGGTGGTGCCTAAAATTGAGTTTCACTTTGAAACTTTGGCTTCTGTTTGCCATTGAACTTGGTTAATTTGTGAATTTTATTTGGAATTTATTGAGCCATCCTTCTATTTTTGGTGAACCTTGCATGTTAAGTCACCTTTGAAGGTGTTCATACAAGCTAGTTTGACCTAGTTTCTTTGGGAAATGATTCCTAATGATCCCACATGCACTCTATGAGTCTTGATACTCATTCTTGACATGATTAAGGTACTGAACTTGCATTTTTATGTCATACATTTGTGTAACTTTTTTCACAAGTTACTTGGAAGTTAGGGTATTCCACTTGATTCTAAGTGTTGAGCATGGATTAAATTTTGGTTCTCCATCTTGCCTTGACTTGCTTTTTGTTTGTGCTTTGCTTGCTATTTGATTTTAAATCCGTTGTCTTATGGTTTCACTTCTTCCCCATGTAGTTTGACTCTTATTCAAGATGATTTGGTGTTCACATTTACATTTCGAGTTTGTCTTGGATAATTAGCCTTTTTCTTGCACTTGTTGGCTTATCTCTTTTGCATGATCATTTTGAGTTGGTTGGTTGAGATACTTTCCATGTGTTTGCTGCCCAAGCTTCTTTCTCCCATCTACACTTTGATCATGATCTTTGCTTGTGCATTGTTGTTTACCTTTTGGTGTAAGTGATTGATGTTTGAATGGTTGTAGGAGTTGTAACTTCTCCCATTTCATCTCACTTTTTCTTTGACTTGTTCAAGTCATTTTGCTTTTTTTTTTCATTTGTTTGTGTTGCATCTTTTGAGTCTTGCATGTCATGTTTACTTTGTCCTTGAATTGTTTAAGTCAACTTCATCTCTTTCTTGCATTTCATTTGTGATTGAATTATCTGTTGTTTACTTGGTTCTTTTGCCATGATCCCTTAGGATTCCTAGTCCCCTCTGTTTAAGATGGGAGTAGGAGATACATTAGGTGTTCAATCCTTTGCATCATAACGTTAGGATAGTTTCTTCCCTCTTAATCCCAATCTTAGGAGCATCTTCCATGACAACATTATGGTTGATTAGTTTCCCCTTAGAGTTTGTGTCTTTCTCTTCTGATCTCATAATCTCTTAAGACACCTAATAAAGGATAATAAATGTTGTACGCTACGAGCCTTAAGTACTTGAGGAATGATAGTTGGGGGGCCTCCTCTCAATTTATCTAGAGTGTTTAGCGTATGCCCTTTGGGCGATATGCGACGCATTCGCTCTCAAGTCATAGTCTTTAGTGCAACATGAGTTACAAATCTTAACTCAATTCATTTCTTCATAAAAAACACAAAACAAAACATCAAACCTTTGTATCCTTCAGGATTGTTTGGAAAATCATTTTCAGAAAGAGTGTGTTAAGTCTTGATTCTACCGCAAACATGCATCGTCCCTAACTGCTGGAACCATTATTTAACCCTACTCAGTTAAACCACTTGAACTAATCTGTGGTCTTGTTAGCCCGAACTACGTTTGCTCTGATTTCTCGTACTAGACTAGAATACGTAGGCACAAGACGGTGATGTCTTGGCGAGCAACCTCCCCCCTTCCCCGTGGTTTTCCGAACTACGTTGACTCTGACTTTCCCATTGCACGAGGGAATACGTAGGCATAGAGCGACGATGCTCTATCGAGTCTTTTTTCTCTTCTTTTGTCTCTGTGAGCCAGCATTTGATAGATTAACACCCGTTTAGATTAGACAATAAGCATGGATCCCATTGAGTACAACGGACGTGAGGGGTGCTCATACCTTCCCCTTGCGTAACCGACTCCCGAACCCAAGATTTGGTTGCGATGTCCTGTCTTTTCCCTTTTTGTAGGTTTTCTCTGATCGTTTCCTTTTCTTATCTTTGGGATAAATAACGAATGGTAGCGACTCTTCTGTCTTTGCCGACCTCTCTTCGCAGCGATGCGACAGCTTTCCAGGGAAATATTATGAGAAATTAATTAGGTGTATATCGGGGAGCTTTTCAGATTTGGTAATGGCAGGAGAGAGGGTAGAGAACAATATTAAAACATGAAAAATACCAAGCGGAGCAGGATCTTCATCAGGGGAGATGAAGAAGCCATACAATAGAAACATTAAGAAGAGAGAAGGATATGCGAATGCAATATCATCCTATAGAGGTAAAGGTCGGGCATAACATCAGCATCAACAACAGGTTGCTAGTATAGCCATTCCGGTTGTACCGCAACAACAAACTAATGTGCCTCGTTGGTACTAGGACAGAGGAAGGATGGCCAACAGGCCATTTGAGACACCTCTCATGCCTTATTCTCAGCTTCTACAACATTTATTATAGTTACAGCTTATCCAGAAGAGAACTTGTTGGTATAACTTATGATCTTGTGTGTGTATGTTTGAATGAAAACTTGTTGATCATGTTGGTGTGTGGCTTCATTTTGTTTTCATGCCATGTTTTCATGCTTTGCCCCTTGGAATGCTTTGTCTGCATGCTTGTATGATTTGGTGTTGACTTGTGTATGAATGATATGCATGACTTGTTGCTTTGGGCCTTCTCTTTGATCATTGGTATGATTTGAGTATGATATGTTATGCTTGCTGCCCTACCATGTTTCTTGTGCCTTTTGACTTTATCTTATCTTACTTTGTAATGGATTGCTTGTTTGATGTTGATTTGATGATGATGTTTGCTTTGCTTGAGTTTGAAATGAATATTCTTGTTGTCTTGGTTTGATATTGACTTCTTGTTTGTCCATTCTTCATTCTTCTTCTCTCTTCATCTTTCTTTTCTTTTTGGAACTTGTTTAAGTTTTATTTTTGTTTTCATTTATGACTGAATTGATTGGTGTTTACTTGTGCTTGCTCACATGATCCCTTAGGATTCCTAGTCTCTCTGTTTAAGATGGGAGTAGGAGAGACATTATGCTTTCAATCCTTTTCATGATAAAAATTAGGATAGTCCCTTGTATATTAACTTCAGGTCCATCATTTGTATGATAACAATAGATAGACTTCCTTTTCATCCTAACCTTATGACCATTTCAGTTTCCCTTTAGTCTTTTCTTTTGTGTCTCCTCTTCTTATCTCAAACAATCTCTAAGACACTAAATAAAGAATGATGAACATTATGCGCCATGAGCCTTAAGTATGTGGGATGTGACGAGTGGGGGTTTCTCCTCACTTGTCGAGAGTGTTTAGTGTATGCTCTTTGGGTGATATGTGACGCATTCGCTCCTATGTCATAGGCTTTAGTGCAACGTGAATCTCAAACAAGTTCAACTCACCTCACTAAAACTCTTAAACCAAATTCAAACCTTTTTATCCTTTAGGATTGTTCTCAAATCTTTTTCAAAAAAGAGTACGTTACTTTTTCGTTCTACGGCAAACAAGCATCGATCCTAACTGCTGGATTGCAAATTTAGCGTCGCTTATAAGAAACACTTAACCAACCAGTGGTCTAGTTTCCCGAACTACGTTTGCTCTGATTTCTCATACCATATGATGATACATAGGCACAAGATGATGATGACTTGGTGAGCAACCTTCCCCCATCACCCGTAGTTTTCTGAACCACGTTGACTCTGACTTTCCCATTGCACTAGGCGATACGTAGGCATAGGGCAGAAATGTCCTATCGAGTCTCCTTTTTATTTTCTTTCCCCCGTTTAGCAGTAGCTTTTAGATAACTCACCCCTCTTGATAGACAACAAGCATGGATCCCGTTGAGTACAATGGACGTGAGGGGTGCTTAATCCTTCCCCTTGCGTAACTGACTCTCGAACCCAAGATTTGGTTTCAATGACCTTGTCTTTTTTCCGTTCTTTTAGGTTTTCTTTGATCGTTTCCTTTCCCTCTCTTTGGTATAAATAACTTTCGGCGGTGACTCTTCTGTTTGTTTCCGCCGGACCTTTTTGCAGTTACGACAAACCTGAGCTGGTAGTGAAGCAGTAACAGCAGCAACTGTAGGGTGATCAGCATACTGAGGTTGGTGGCAAGGCCTTCTGACCTTAGCCATGACAGAATTGGTTTGATCTTCTCTCTTCTTCTAGAAGCTCCCATAGGTTTTATTTGCACCATTAGAAGATTCAGCAGCTTTGGACACTTTTCCATTCTTGAGTCCTTCTTCAAGTCTTTGGCCAATAGTTACCAGATTCGTGAAGTTAGAAGAGACCCTACCAATCATATTTTCCCAATAGAAACGAGACAAGGTGTCCATAAATATTCCAGTGAGTTCCTTCTCTTCCAAAGGAGGTTCTACTTGAGAAGCTAACTCTCTCCACCATTAAGCATACTCTTTATAAGGTTATCTCTCATTTTGAGTCATGTTCTTGAGTAAAAGGCGGTCAGGAGCCATGTCAAGGTTGTACTTGTATTACTTCATGAAAGCATTAGCAAGATCTTGAAAGCAATGGATGTTTTTTTGTTCAAATGCTCATGTACCATTTGAGTGAAGCTCCACACAAACTGTCTTGAAAGCAATGAATAAGTAGTTTCTAGTTGTTGGTATAAGCAACCATCTTTTGAAAGTACATAACCAAATGAGCTCTTGGACAAGAATGACCTTTGTATTTCACAAACTCGGGAGTTTTGAATTTGGCAACACCCCAAAATTTTCCTTATATTTTCTTAATCTCTTTCCTTATGTTTCATATCATTTGCATTATCATTTATGCATAACATTGGCTCTAAGCAAGGCATCAAGGTATCTTGGTTTGTTTCTCAAGAGGAGGAGCATCATCCTCAAGGATCAAGCAAGGGTTTATTCTCAACCTTGTGGTACTATCAAGCCGCAAGGTCAATTTCATCATCAAGGCATATCTCACAACCATATGTTTCAAGATTACAAGCATTGGGCATGTCCTTCTATCTTTGGGACAACTGGATTAGGGTTCTGGTCAAAGGGCATATGTGGCTAGTTTTTTGGGCAAGACATTATTCAATGGCGTAATACACATCTTGAGGGTTCCCTACATGTATTATGTATCATCACAAGTCATGGCATGAGATTCAATCAGTTAAAAAATGCTAGGATTTCATCTGATCAACAAAAGTCAATTGTGGTTCCACAAGGTCAATGTTTTGGTTTTCAAGGTCGATCAAGGGTATGATATGCCTTATCAAGTGTTTTCATGTGTTTGGAGCAAGAAGATTCAAAGAGAAGCATAAAATCAGGAGATTGGTTGAATTAGGGTTTTGTTGAATATTTTATAAGTGTGAAAAACTCTAATTTCTAGCCATCTTGCAACATCCATAACTTTTTTATCCTTGATCCAAATGGGGCAAACTTGTTATCAAATTAAATAGGACATCATGAACTACAAGTTTTTACAAGAAAGAAAGTCCAAAAGATTCATAGATCAAGAGATATGGAAAGTTAAAGTTCGGAAAAAGAAGAAATCTAGATTTCAACACTTAGAATTTTTTCTAAGTATAGAAATTCAACTTGAGGAGCATGTTTTCAAGCCCATCTTTTATGGTGATCTATGCTTCAAATGAATTTTCCTCCAAAATGAAAGTTGTAGAGAATTATCCAAGGTTTCGTTTGAGTACTAGAACTCCTCCATTGTATGTGTAGTACTCAAGTTAGGATATCTCCAAGTTAGGGTTTCAAAGATGTCAAGTTTGGCAAGTTTCTAGGCAGATTTTTGGACCAGTCTTCCAAGGCAATTTTCATTAAGTTCCTAGATCCAAATCAATTTCTTTCAAACATCAAAGTTGTACATATTTCTTCAAGGTTTCCATCCATTACAAGAACTCTTTCATTGGATAAAGCAATCTTAAGTTAGGGTCTTCCAAAGTTGTGGTATTCAAGTGGACAAATTTGGTAACTTAGTGAGTTTTTCTAAGTGTTCCAAGTTAGTTTTATGGACATAACTTTCATGGAATTTTTCGTGATCTTCCAAGCCTCATATCAAGTGGATTTCAACGTAGAATTTACTCCTCATACCCCAAGCTTTCCTTGAAGCACAATAACACATCAATTGGGGCAATATTCATGGAGTTTTGATGGTTCAAAGGTGGCCACGTGGATATGTTTCTCATGCATAATACATCACTATTATTGTGCATAATATGAATCGATCTTTGTAGCATGTTCTTGCCTCAAATTCATGCGCATAAACTCATTCCTCCCATCACCAAACATTGCCAAATATGTCGAAACATTCACACACATACTATGTACCATATTGAATATCTTGCCACAAGTGGGAAAAAATGAATCTTGCTCACCACTCATGCCAAGCCTTCCACTATCATTCTGATTTTCTGCCACTCAAAATGACAACAAAAAAAACCCTCACATGTTGAGCAACTCGTGCCACCTCATTCTCACTCCATTTTCAAAATTTTCTTCACCAATCATCAACCACTTGTTTTAACCTTAATACCTTTTTTTAACCACCCAAGAACCTCATATATAAACCAAATGAAACCCTAGCAAGAAACCACACACTTCATTTTGCTCAGAATTAGAACCCTTAAAGCTCTCATTTCTCCAAAATTTCTCCATCTTCGACCCTGATTTTTCCAAGGGTTTCTCAAAGTTTTCTTGCTTTAATCATCATTGTTGAAGAGTGTTGAAGCATCTGGTAAGGTTTCCTTCAAGAAGCTGAAAAGTTTGAAGAGGCAGTGAACCACCTCCCATTTTTAAGTTTTCTCATCCTTTAGTCTCTTAGTTCATGTGTGCTATGAGTTCATTATTGTTGTGGTTGATGTGTTACACCATTGATGAGAATGTCTGATTGGTTATTGTACTGTTTTGAATGATTTCAGTTTGTATGCTCACTTTTTGTTTCCTTCGATTCACCATGAAAACATGCTTATTTGAAGTATATGATGGTAGATTTGGTACCAGCGTGGATTTTTGTGTGGAATGGTGGTTTCCTTTCGTGATTCTGGGCAGTTGGTGGTGGCTCGAGCGGCCAGTTCGATGGAGAAGACGACCAGAGCTAGGGCTCCGATGTCTGAAGGTTGAAGAAGGGCTAACATTTCACTAGCACCCTATTTTTGAATTCAAATTGATTTGCGTGTTTCTCTTTGATTTGCCTGCTTTGCTGACTCAACGCCATGACAATTAATGAAGCCAACATGGCTGGCTGAGTGTGTTAGGGTCTGGTTTGGGCTTTGGCCTTTTTGCTATACGCACTTTCTATTCTATGTCCCATGCGCATGTTGAACTGCTTCCCTTTGGTTTTTTTGAATTGCTTTTACACCCCTTTGCCATGTTTATCTTCTTTATTTTCTTTTCTTTTCTTTCTTTTCATTTCATTTTATTTTTAATAGATAAAATATTATAAAAATTGAATAACAATACTTTTCTGATCATTTAACATCTTGGGACATTTTTCATGTTTTTTATTTTGTTTTTCAATTTATTTTACCATTTTATTTTGAATTAATTTGACAAGTGGTTTTACCTTTTTGTTCTTAAACTAGGGTTTGATATTCGATCATATCGATGTGTCTTTTTGACCTAATCTTTTTACCTTTCTTTGACGCTTGATTGAGGTTTGTTTGAGGGTTGATTTGATACTTGGATGGTCAATTTTTGATTGATTTTCATGTGGTTTTCAATGGTCCTCAATGTATGCACGGTTAATGGCTTGCTTTGAAACTTTGGTTTGATTTGATGGTGCAATTATGAAATTCTTCTTGAGATCTTTTGTAAATTTGTTCTTGATGGATATAACATGAGTTAGAGCCTCTTGTTGGAATTTATTAGATCATTTTTCTATTTTTGATTGATGCCTAATTATGACTTGGTTTTGGATTGAATATGCTTCGTGTTTGACCTAGTTCTAAATCATGTCGCCAATTTGTGTTGGAGTGGAGCTTGAGATGATTAGTTGATGTGATTACATGCTATTTTAAGGAAAGAAAACCTCAAGAACAGAAAAAGACAAGGTCATCACAACCAAATCTTGGGTTCGGGAGTCGGTTACGTAGGGGGAAGGTGTGAGCACCCCTCACGTCTGGTGTACTCAATAGGATCCACGCTAAACGGAAACGAGAACAAAAGAAAAAAGAAAGAGACTCGATAGGATATCGCCGCCCTATGCCTACGTATTCCCTCGTGCAATGGGAAAGTCAGAGTTAACGTAGTTCGGAAAACTACGGGTGATGGGGGAAGGTTGCACGCCAAGACATCATCGTCTTGTGCCTATGTATCCTCATCTGGTATGAGAAATCATATAAAATATAGTTCAAGAAAAGAGCAAACCACAGGTTGGTTAAGTGTTTTTTATGAGTGACGTTAAGTTCCTATTCCAGCAGTTAGGGGTGATGCTTGTTTGCGATAAAATAGAAAAGTAACATACTCTTTTCTGAAAATGAGTTTGAAACACAATTCCCAAAGGATAAAAGGATTGAATTTTGTTTGTGAGTTTTTGTGAAGTGAATTAGTTTACTTTGTGATTCACATTGCACTAAAGACTATGATATAGAAACGAATGCATCGCATATCGCCCCCAGACGAGACATATGCTAAACACTCTAGATAAGGGAGAGGAGACCCCTCACTCATCATTTCCCATATGCTTAACGCTCGTGGCGCACAACATTCATCGTCTTTATTAGGTGAGTCAGAATTTTTTTGAGATGAGATGAGAGGTGCACAGAAGGTTTAAGGGAAACTCGACCCTAACATTGTCATGCAAAGTGGTCCTAAGGTCGGGATACGAAAGGAGATTCTATCCTAGTATTAGCATGCAAAACATGGATCTAAGGTTGAGGTTATAAAAGGTATTAACCTAATGTTATCATGCATGGATTGCACTCCTAATGTCTATCTTACTCCAAATTTAATCGGAAATTAAATTGGAATAAGAATTCTAAGGGAACATGCAAAGGCAAGGCAAAAAATAAGAAAACAAAACCAAAACAGCAGCTACAACAGTGCTTCCTACATAAAACAACAATAAAATCCAGCAAGGCAGTACAACATCATTTAACAGCAACTAATTTAGCACAAAAGTAGGTGTAAAAGGCAGGCAGGCAGCAAGCAAGCAAATACATCACGCTAAGTTCAGAATAAGAACAGCTGTAAAAAGCAGGGCAACAAGCATGTGTGAATGCGATCAATCAAGAGTAAACACCAATCATGAGCAAGAATCATACAAGGATGAACTTGCATCGACGATCAAACACAAATGATCAACAACATTGCATCAACAAGAATCAACAAGATCAACATGCTTTTACAATTTAAATAAAATGATCGAACGATCAAACAAACATGTAACAAAACAGAATCAGAAGCAAACGCAAACATGCATCACAAATCCAGTAAGATAATCATCAATGATAATCAATTAACATGATGCAAGCAAGCACATCATATGATCATCACATCAATCAAGCAACATGAACATGTTAAGCAATCAAATGGAAACTGGAAGCTAGGTGTCGAAGAATCCAAATCAAACATTCAAGAATGATGAGATATGTCAAAAACAATCCACATAAATGCATCATATCAATCCATGAAGGTTAGAGGTGAAAAGGAACCCAAACAAGCAAGAAAATGCAAGAAAAAGGTAATTTGTCCTAGTGGTAATTGATTACCAGGATCAGGTAATCGGTTACCCCTTTTAAAAATGTCCAGAAACTTGAAAATTAGGTAGGGTAATCGATTACCACATTTAGGTAACCGATTACCACTGTGACAGAGACCAAAAATCAGCTTCCAAAATCACTTTTCAGCACCAAAGAACTTATCCAATCGCCCACATGATCAAACATTGAGGTGACAAATCACAAAGATCAAATCCAAACAAATGGATCAAAATGCAGCAAAACCATGGATCTACGTTGTGATTATTCAAACAAGCTCAAAACAGAATTGGATCTAGAATTAACCAACCTTCAAAGCTAAGATTTGCTTTGGTAAGTGTTGATTCACTGCAAATTAATAGATCCAAGCTAGAAACCCAAAGAATCTTCGAGATCCAAGAACTTCCTTATAGTAGAAGTGAAGAACAAGCAAAATCAATCCAAAATTGATCCAAGAATCACTTCAAATATTGCTTCCAAAATCATATCCAAATCCAAAGGAAAATTAAGTGATGAATTGAAGATAATGGAGATGAATGAAAGAGGTTTAGCTTTAGAATTCAAGGATTCCAATGAAGAATCAATGAACTCAAGTGAAAAGAGCTTTAATGGAGGTTTTGGGAGTAAAAAGTTGAGAGAAAGTTGAGAGCAAATTCTTAAGAATGAGTGTAAAATTTGAAAATGAAGGTAATTGTCTTGAGGTTTAAAGCAAATTCAATTAAATAAGCTATTGGTTAGGAGCCAAATGTGGTTTGGAGTGTGGATTAGTGTTTGGAATGGAAATTAGGAGTGGAACTAGGAATATAGTGTTTAAAATTTGGAGGGAAATGGTGAAAATTGAATCAATTCTAGATCCTTCTAATGATGCACATGTGAAATCAAGGGTTGAAAATGACTAGAAATTCTGCAGTGCTAAAAGATCAAATATTTTTGCAAACTCACATGAGGTAATCGATTACCCATATGTGGTAACCGATTACCACATTCAAAAGTTGCCAATTTTGGCGCCATGTGGAGGGAAACTTGCATAATCACCTGTTTCATCTGTTCTGATCTCCATTAAGTCTCTAAAACGTGCCATTGGATATTATAACTCTGAAAATGCCTAAGATAGCCTGTACAATGTCTCCTGTGCTGAAAATAACCTACTAAATAAAATAAAATCAGCCAACCGGTCGCTGGGTAAAATAAATGTCGGAGCCTTCGATGCTCGCTGTTTGAACTCTTGCAATAAAAGGGAACCTTGAGCCACAAAAATACCTTGATCCCATGTCTCGAGAACAAATGCTATGATATGCGAAAATGAAAAATGCAAAGAAACACAAGCCAATAAATCAAGAAACGATGAGGCAAATTTTGGGGTACTACAACTTCCCCTATTCAATCAACTTAAACCTGTAGGGATGAAAAGCGATCGCTTTCAAACATTCAAGGTGCACGGAGATTGAATACTAAAAGAACCTAGAAATTTGTAACCTGCGGGGATGCAAAACATTGAATACTAACCAAAAGTTGGGATGCGACACGCTAAGGATAACAATCCAAGATGAACAAAACATCAACAAAAAGTTTGAACGAGACCGTCGGATACCAACCAAAAGTTGGAATTACGGGAATGCTGACCAAAGGTGACCCTCTAGGGAAAAAACATAAATCAAGAACGTACAAGAGGTATAATCAACGGACTTATGACCTGAGGGGAAAAGCTAACTCCTCTAGATAAGAAGAGAAACCTATCTAGACAAGTTTGCAGGGAACAAGTATGCACCATAAGATAATAACCAAAGGATACCAACCAAAAGTTGGGGTAAAGGTTACTCCCTAGGGATATAAATCAACCAAACATGCCAATCAAAAATTGAAACAACAATGGCCACCAACCAAAAGTAGGAATCACCAAAACATTATCCGAAAGCAATCTGATGGGGAATAACATCCTAAAAACGGCGACATCACCGGGGAGTATACCAACCAAAAGTCGTAATACAACAAAAGGTATAAACACAAGCTACCAACCAAAAGTTGGAATCACCTGAACGCCAAACAAAACCCGAACACAAGCTACCAACCAAAAGTTGGAATAAATTGAAAACCAAACAAAGCTGGACACAAGGTACTAACCAAAAGTTGGAATCACTTGTCGAAACAAAATTGAACACAAGCTACCAACCAAAGTTGGAATCACTTGACGAAACAAAACTGAACACATGCTACCAACCAAAAGTTGGAATCACATGACGAAACCAAACTGAATACAAGCAACCAACCAAAAGTTAGAATCACTTGAACACCAAGTAAAACTGAACACAAGTTACCAACCAAAAGTTGGAAGCACTTTACGACTCTGCAAGAGATAACATCCAGCCAAAAGTTGAAGGACAAGGCTATTAACCAAAAGTTAGAATCACCAGAACATCGATCGAAGGTAAACTCTACGGGGAAAAGATACCAACCCCAACAGTTGAACCAACAAAGGAAGACTACCAACCAAAAGTTGGAATCATCAATGCAATATGAAGACTACAAACCAAAAGTTGGAATCATCTTCACAGAAACGAAGACTACCAACCAAAAGTTGGAATTGTCGGAACACCGAACGAAGGCAAATTGACCACAACAAAGACTACATACCAAAACTTTGGATAACAACTCTGCGAGGAAAACCAAGGACTACCGACCAAAAGATGCGATAACATCCAAGAAAAACACCACAGGATTCTGAACTGAGTTAGGGATTGCCAACCAAAAGTTGAAATGAAACACCCAGAATAGACAGGAAGTAGAATCAACCGACTCACAACCTGAAAAGAAAACTCCGACAGTGAAAGAGAGGTTTAAACAAATAACTCTTCCGGGGAAAGAGAGGTTTAAATAAACGACTTTGTCGGGGGGAAAAATAGAAGATGAACACAACCGCTAAATCCACCCTACTGGTGATAACACAAAAATATCTTGAATAAGGCCATCATCTGCTGGAGAAACGAATGGCAACAAAGACATCAAACCTAACTTATGCTTCAGATACATATGTTTGAAAATGGCATAATACTCCATACGAAATAGAAATGCTACGCATTTGGGGGATGCTTATGCAACATGCAAATGCAAAGGAACACCACCTCAACAAGTGATGAGAAGACCAGCAAACCAACTCTGCTGAGGAACACGCCCTGGACGACCTTCTTGAAAAACTCTTACCGAAAATTCAACCCTGCTGAAAGAAAACCAAAACTTCACTCAGTGGGAAATCATGAATAACACATCTTAGAATCCACCCTGTTGGGGATAATAAACTTCTGCTGAAGGTTCCACTCTGCATGGAATACAATATGCTATTAATGAAATAAATATCCGAAACGCACATTTTCCAATATCACAAAACCACCGGAAATTCACCGAAACATGAATATTCACAATTAAATAATTAATTAACATATTTTGATTAAATTTGGGGTGTTATACCATGTCATTCATTTCGAGCAAATAGAAATGAAGAGACAGCTGAAAGAGAAGGATGATTTGATTGAGTTGCTTGAAAGAAGGGTTATTGACACGTACATGGAACAAGAGAATTTATTTTTCTCTAGTGTTCAACCTGTGCTTAGTGCCCATGAGTACTCTAACACCCCACCAACATCCAGTGTGTCACACCCTCATTTTCACCTTTAGCCTTTCATATCATACATTTGTCATATCATACATCTTTCTATTGCATATCGAGCATGTGGGTTCACAAGGTAAGGATTGGTTCGGTTCTTGTTTTCTGTTTCAAATAAGAGAAACTGCCTATCATGGGCTACATGGAAGAAATGGTTCATCTCTAAGGTTTTATTCAAGGTGGAAAGTCTACTCATGTAGATTTCTTCAAGGAGAAGTTACACTAAAAAATATTAGGATATTC
The DNA here is from genome assembly GCA_963859935.3 of Lathyrus sativus. NCBI lineage: Eukaryota > Viridiplantae > Streptophyta > Magnoliopsida > Fabales > Fabaceae > Lathyrus > Lathyrus sativus. The sequence goes on from OZ012741.1 coordinate 220,079,261, forward strand.
AAGATTAATATTCCTAATGAACGTGAAGTGCAAAGCCTAATTCAAGATTTCTTCATCCAACTTTGTTTCAAATTCTATGTTCAAGTGGAATTCAAATTTGCAAGACATGAGTCAAGATCACAAGTTCATAATTCAAGCATTCATTCATTTAAAATTCAATGGCATAAGGGAGATCCATCATTCCAAATTAAAGATTCATGAATTCAAGATTAGATTCAAGAATATCACAAAGGGAAATTTCATGACATTGCAAGAATTTCACATGTGTTACAAAGTTGCCAACCCTAAGTGATGCTTAGAAAATTAAGCTACTTCTAATCTTAATTCAAGTTTCTAATCAACTTCATACTATGGTACCCTTCATTTTCATTCCTCATCAAGTCTCCATGCTCCACATTAAATCTTCACATGAGCCTACAAACATCCAAGGAAAAAATCAAGGTTTAATGCAATATAGGAAAATTTCAAAATCAAGACCATTTGTGCTTATCCATGGGAAATTTCAAGACATTTTAAATTTATTCCAAAACAGCCCCATACATGCCCCATTCATATCTCAAGCTAGAAATAACTCATAACCAAACAACTCATGTCACAAAACCTAAGGAACCAATTCATGATCCAATGTGAGCAAAAAAAGGGAACACAACAAATTTGTCACACTCATGTTGCCACCTCACAATTTAAAAGGGAGGTATTTGATGCATCACAAAATCACAACATACTCAAATTCAAAATTTGACAGCAAGCATACTTGGGAACAATTTTAATAAGACAAAATCCAGCAATAGTGCAGCAAAATACAGCAAAGCACACATGAAAATGGAAAGAAAGAGAGTGACAACAAGAAAGTGGCATTGGACATTTCTAAGTAAAAATCTAAAGTTTTGAAAGGAGGGAAAACCCTAATGTTTTGAGGATAAGAAGGACAATAACAGTAGAAAGAGGAGGGGGAACACATTGACACATAGAGAGATATTTAGAGCAAGAGGCATTGAGAAAAATCAGAAAAAAGGCATTGAGAAAAAACAGAAAAAAAGAGATTGAGAAAGAAAAACCATTGAGAGAACAAAAGAGGGATAGAAAACCAGAAGAAGGAAGTGGATCATAGAGCACATCCAACAAAGGCCATTGGTGAAGGAGGATTGTAGCTCTTGGGTATCTTTTCTATCAAACCTTTACTCTTTACATATTTTTGCATGCTTTACTTTTATGTGATTTTTATGTTGTATATATTGTAATGTGGTCTAAAAAATGACCAAGATCTGTTGTAAAAAAAAGTGAGAAAAAAGAAAGAACATAGTGTAGTCCTAATAGTTAAATGAGTTGAAAAACACTCATTTTCCTGTCATGTTCGCACTGCGAACATCTCCTTCGCCTAGCGAACATCAGTTCGTGGCACTCAAAATGCCAGTTTTCCATTGTTTTTAGCCAGTGAGTTGCTCGCTGGCACCTTCGCACTGCGAACTTTGGCTCCTTTTGCCTCTGTTTATGTTTGCTAGGAAGTTCGCATAGTGAGCTTCTTGATGTTTTTCTGGGCAGCTTCGCTGCAAGTTTCTTATAGCGAACTTCAGTGCCTTTCGCTTCTGTTTGTGAATAGTGCACATTCGCTGGAAGTTCGCACAACGAACTTCTGTTTTTTTCCTTCATGTTTTGTGTTTTTTCATGCCGACTAACCCGATGTGGTTGTACGGCCATTGTATGTGGATGTTATTACGATCATTTTTGACTTTTGGTTCCAAAAAAAAAACTATTTTCAAAAATAAACTCTCGATTTTATCGAGCCATTTTCACCCTTGTAAGTCAATCGCCTTGTGCGTTGCCATCGACCTTGTTCGGATCACTTCAAATACTTTTACAAGCAACAAAACCCTTGATCCAACATCAAGTGGTGTTTTTCTCATAAAAAATCCAAAATACAATAAAGATACAATTAGGGTCATACACTATGAGCTTTAAAGTGGTGGAGAAGGAATGAGAATGGAACCCTCCTACACTCGTTCCGATTGTTTTGAATACAAGGCACTCGACTTGGTTATTCGAAACATTCATCTCTATCCAAAGTTTCTAGTGTGATTCTAATCAAAAACAATTTCTTCTCAAAAACCTAAAAGAAACATCAACTCATCAAGCTTCTTTTCGCCTTAGGGCATCAACCGAAAACCATTTTTCAAGGTATAAAATCAACCAACAAACAACCATTTCACAAGCCTCCAAACTACGGAGCTCTGATTCTTCACTTCTTTTAAGTGAGGATACGTAGGCACAAGGGCCATAATCCTCGGCGAGCACTCTAATAAAAAACCAACGCCCTCTTTCCCTTTAAGCAAGTAAACTTTTAGATTAAAACACTCATTCAAGCTAAACAACCTAGAAGGTTCCCACCGAGTACGATGGATGTGAGGGGGTGCTAATACCTTCCCTCACATAACTGACTCCCGAACCCTAAAACGTGGTTGAGATGACCATACTCTTTTCCTAAAGGTTTTATTGTTATTTCCCTTTCCTCCTTGGGATAAATAAAATTCGGTGACGACTCTGTGTCATTTTTCACGTAGCTACGTGGTGCTTGGAAAGGAATCATCGACAAACTAGTATTGGAGAATACAGAGCTGAAAAGACAGAAGAGGATGCGCAGATAGGGCCTTTCTAGCTAGACTCCGTGAAGACTCTAAGGCCTAGTCTTTTCCTTTGTATTTTAGTCTATTGTATTGTACTTTAAAGTTGTAACTTTTTCCAATATTAATGAAGTAAGATTTTGTGCCAAAAAGTGTTCCTTTTGCAAATCAATATTCTGAGTTTCTTATAACCAATTGCATTGCATCTCATTGTTTTTGTTAAAATTCAAAGGAGCCCTAACTTTTTTGCAGACATTGTGATGGACTCAAGAAAGGTAACAACTCCAAAATGCACATTCAGAAGCCTAAAGTTGGACAATATGAGAAAACTAAGAGGCCTAGTGGAAGATCCTTTGTCATTTAGCAACAAGTATGGAAATCTTCTACCTCTATTGGAGCTTCAAGAAAATAAGGAGATGTTAATGGCGCTCGTTCAATTCTATGGCCCCATTTACAATTGCTCCACATTTCGAGACTACTAGTTGCTACCAACATTGGAAGAATATTTGCTCTTTCCTCCATTATTAATGTTTGTAAACATAATTTTGGGATTCCTTTGAATGTTAGCATTGCATTAGCATTAGAATTTCATAAGCATTGCATATGCATTATCTTTTTATGTGGCTTATTCTGTGTTGTTTACCACCAGTTGGTCACACTGAATCCTCCGCATCCTTACAATACAAGAGCTCAATCCAAGAGGAGAATGGCTGAGCATAATCAGGAATTTGATAGAGTCAACAATGAACTGGATGACATACGAGGTAGCATGGGCCAAATTATGGAAATGTTGCAAGTGATCCGTGCAAAGATAGATACTCAGCCAATTGTGGTTTCTGATATCAATACCACCGTGATATAACCAACACCAGTTGTAACTGTTGCCACCAGTGATCCACCCTTTGGACTAACGTTTAACTTTGTACCACCACTAGTCATTGTGAAGACTACTCAGCAAACTATTCCTCTGAATGGTGATTTTCCTCATGTTAACCCTATTTACACTCCAGCTGCCGTGCAAACACATACACACCCGTACTTCAACAACCAACATCAGGTTTTCGATATCCCTGACTAGTCGGAAGAAGGAGATGAATGCCATGAGAAGATGATAGAAGACTTCGAAACTATGGCAAGAAAAATAAGGGCTATGGAAGGTAATAGCATATTTGGGGCTGATGCGAGGTACATGTGTTTGGTTTCTGGATTAGTGATTCCTCCGAAATTCAAAATCCCAATCTTTTGCAAATATGAGGGGGCTACTTGTCCCAGGACTCACTTGATCATGTACTATAGGAAGATGGCGGCCTATGTGGAAAATGAAAAATTAATGATCCATTGTTTTCAAGACAGTCTCAAAGGTGCCTCAGCTAAATGGTACTTGAGTTTGGACCAATCAAGAATTCATAATTTTCAAGACCTGCCTAATGCTTTTATCAAGCATTACAAATAAAAAATGGATTTGGCATCAGACTGAAGACGGTTGTTAAGTATGGCTCAGAAAAGTTATGAATCCTTCAAAGAGTATGCCCAACGTTGGAGGGAAACTGCCTCCCAAATGGAACCCCCTCTGACTGAAAAAGAACTAGCTAATTGGTTCGTAGACACATTACGACCAGAATTCTACGAGAGGATGATTAGCAGCGTGAGTTCTAACTTCTCTGGCATTGTAGCTGTGGGAGTAAAAGTGGAGTTGGGATTGAAAAATGGAAAGATGACGAGTATCGGTGGTAGTTCGAATGAAGGAGTCACTAAAAAGGCCTTCAGAAATGTTCATAAGAAAAAGGAAGGCGAGACCAATGCCATTTCTACAGAAAGAAGGGGTCAGATCAAAAAACTCAGCGTCAGTAACAATTTCGACAACAACCATCATACCCTGTGCAGTACACTCAACAACCCTATGTGGCGGCCATAACGCCTACCTTTCACAATCAAACTTCAGGTTTCTAGTCAAATCAACCGCAACAAGGCTATTAACAGGCGTCCATCGCCTCCCCCTATCAACAACAGCAACCTAGGGATCCGATCCCCAGGCAGAATGTACAAAACAGAAGACTAAGGGAAGACCTCCTATTCTACCAATTCTAATGAGCTACACCAAATTGTATCCATACATGGTACAACAAGGTCTGATTACCACTAGAAAGATGGGACTTCCACCAGATCCTCTTCCACCTTTCTATGATCTTAATGCCCAATGTGCATTTCAGGAAGGGGGGGGGGGGGAGGGTGGACATGATCTAGAAGGATTCTTTGCTTTGAAGCATATTGTTCAAGAACTAATGGAGAAAAGGATTCTTCCCTTTGGGGACCGCCAACCCAATGTCAAAAATAACCCATTGCCTAACCATGGAAGCGTCAATGCAGTCGAAGACACGCATGAAATGGTAATTTCTGATGTTAGAGCAATCAAAACTCCACTCCAAGATCTCCATAGAAGATTGGTTGAAGCCGATATGATTGAGAGTACCCACTCAGAATGTGAAAATGTGCTGAGAATCCCAAGGGTTGCACTCTAGTCCAAGAAGACATCCAGGAATTGACGAATGACGGACTTTTACAAATTTGCTACCACACGAAGAAGGAAGAAGTATCAGTGATTGAACCTATCTTCAGCATGTCAGAGGGGACTGAAAAAGTGCCCATGTTCAATCTTCCAAATAACAGCTCAACAGATTCAACACTCAAACCAGATTTCAATGTTGAAAAACCTGCCAAACCAGCGGCTTGTCAGCCAAAGCCGATCAATGCTCAGAAACCCAAACCATTATTTTTCAAGAGTATCAAGGCAGTACCTTGGAGATACAATGACACGTGGAGAAATCAAAGATCCCGTAAAGAAGTTCACAATAAAAAGACAAAGAGTAACCATGAAGACGTCTCTATTATTGCTGGTACGAGCAAAATGAATCGAAGCAAATGAATCTACCAACCAAAGATAACTGTGGTCCCTCTCAAGGAAACCATCCCTATGGAACATGCGAAAAACAAAGAAGTACCAAATGAGGAAAACGAAGAGTTTTTAAGGATAATTAAAAGAAGCGACTACAAAGTCATAGATCAGCTACATCAGACTCATTCAAAAATCTCTATCATGCCTCTCCTTTTGAGTTCTTCTACTCACAGGTCCGCACTACAGAAACTGCTAGCATATGCCCATGTAACCAAGGACATAACAGTTGGTCAATTTGATTTGGTGATTGCCAACGTCACTGCATGTAATACCTTAAGTTTCAACAACGATAAATTGCCTGCCGAAGGTCGTAAGCACAATCGTGCTTTACATGTATCAGTAAAGTGCCAGGAAGATACTCTAGCAAGGGTCCTGGTAGACACTAGTTCCAGAAGAACAGTAATAGGGGAAGTAGATTTACCTATTATGGTTGAACCTCACATATTTGTCATTACCTTCCAAGTGATGGATATTAACCCCGCATATAGTTGTTTTTTGGGGAGACCACGGAAACATATTGTTGGCGCAACGACCTCTACTCTTCACTAAAAGATGAAATTTGTAGTGGATGACAAACTGGTGGTCATGCATGGAGAAGAAGATCTAACAGTGAGCAATTTATCGTTATTCCGGTACATTGAAGCCGATGAAGACGCTTTAGAAACCGCTTTCCATGCTTTAGAAATATCTAGTTCCGTGTTGATCGAAGAAGCCGTGGTTGAGAATAGTCTATATTTTGCATCGGTTCAAAGCATAAAATCCGCATTGAAGAATGGAAGTTCTATAGGATGGGGGGAATTCATTGAAGTAGAAGCAAGAACGAAGATGAACCAACAAGGGTTGGGTTACAAACCAACTCATGACAAGACTCAAGAGTTTTCCAAGAGACGGTCGAAGACCATCAAAGAAATGTTCATCAGTGGAGGCATCCAAATCAACGTTGTTGAGGAGGATTTTCAGGACGACTATGTTGATCAATTAGTATATCATGATGAGGTCGCTCTAAGCAATTGGGAGGCTATTGAGATTCCTGTCATCTTTCCTATTACAAAGTAATTCCCTTGTTTTGTTTAGTAGTTTCCTTCAAAAATGTTTTCCATAACCCTGCCCTAGGTTATCAGATTATTTTGTATGGGCGACATGCTTTCGAATTATTATAATCAATGAAGATGTTTTGTTAAAATCCTCATTTGTTTGTTTACTTTTTTTTGCTTTTTACTTTTAAAGAAAATGGCATTTCTTTTGAAAACTAGCAAAAATACATTCCTTTTTGTGTTGTGCCTTTATCTTTGTGTGTTTTAATAAATCAAGCCATTCTAAACATGCAGTGAAACTCCAAAACCCGTTGAATCCAATGATTATGATTTCCTTCCTGACTTTAATTCACCCATAAATCAAGCTAAATATGAAAACGACGAAGATTTTGAGATTCTGAATGAATTGGCAAGAATGTCTGAGTACGAGTACACGGACCTACAGCCTCACCAAGAGCAGGTTGATGTCGTTAATCTTGGCACTGAAGAAAACTAGAAAGAGGTCAAGATTGGGGCAACGCTTAGGGCAGAGATTAGACAGAGACTAGTGAAGCTTCTAGAAGAGTATGTTGATGTATTCGCTTGGTCCTACCAAGACATGCCTGGTTTGGACACTGTTGTGGTGAAAATCATGATGTCAAGCTATTGATTAACTTGAATCTTAATTCATTAAATTCACAACCAGGCATTAATTTATCCAAAGGAAAGGTTAAAGAAAGAAACACCTTTTGTGCGATGAAACAACAATGTTAAAAGATCGGGGATCGGGGGTTGGTTATGCCTAGGGTAGGTATTTCACATCCTAAACATCTATAGTACTCTACAGGAACCTTTTGTATGTTTGTATGCTATACTTGCTAAATGTTTGCTATGGCTTGGGATAGGGTATAAGGTTAAGTAAATACCTAGGGATAGTTTCTAAATTGCTTGCAAAGATATCACATTTTCTGCCTACGTGTCCTAACTAGGATAGAATCAGAGCAACCATAGTTCACCTCACTGAGGATTAAAGAGTACTTGATTGTGTTCATGACTCTAGGGGAATAAACATAAGAATGCTTGTGTAGAGTTTAACAAAACTCTCTAATGTAAGTTGTACACTCAAGATTTACTTTGACAAAAGCAAGAAGGGGAGGGTAAGTAATCATGACCATCATTCTTACATAGAGTTGACAAACTCTATCTTAAAGTCCTAACTGAAATGATACTCCTAACAAGGGGTAGGTCTTTTAGACTTAAAGCAAAGTCTAGTGGATATGGATTCTAACTTAACTAAGTTATGATTCAAAATGACTTAACAAAGTCAGAGGGAGGGTGATGAGCTATCTATGACCCAAGGGTCAACAGAGAGGCTTTCCTTTGGAATTAGAAAAGATGAGGCATCTGGATGAGAACTAACAAGTTCCATCACTTGGGGAATAACTTAACAAAGTTAAAAAGCAAACATAAGCATTCATTCAAACATGATGAGCATACAAAAGAGCATGGTAACTACCAAGAAAGATATGCAAGCATGTGACAACATCAAGCAAAGATCATAAGATAAATCAGATGGTTACAACCAATAATGCACAAAGATATTATAATATCTAGAGGGGGAACATGGTAGAGATTCTTACAAGACCAATCATGAAAGGTAAATTCAATTTAAGCATCTTAACAAAGATGAAGAGAAATGAGGTAACAACTATCAAGACAAACCAAAGAATCATGTAATTCAAACAAGTTTAAATGCAAGCAAGTTACATCTTGAGGCAAGCATGTTATTGGGATCAAAGAATGTCAAATCTAACAACATAAGGCCAACAATCATGTATTGATGACAATCAAGTACATAAGCATACAAGAGATGTTACAATAAATCAAGTAAGGATCAAGGTTTCATGGGAAAATACACACAAGTTCAGGTATATACCAAAACAAAACATGTCCTAGTATGTTAGGGTTCTAACAAGACATCCAAACAAGTAGATAAGACATAAAGAACACACTCAAGAAGTTACAACATCAAGAGATATAGTGTAGTTCACAAAGAAAGTTCACAGTATTATTCAACTAGGTATATTCACCAAAGAAAGGATTGATCAAGATAAGACCTTGAGCCAAACAAAACTTAATCATTCAAGCATGTTAAGAAACATGTGTTGATAAAAGACAATCAATCTTACAAGATAGTTCAAGAAATAGTTGAGAAAAAGTTTCAAAAGAAACAAGGTGAAAGCCCTAAAAGGCAACATGATTTCCAAGTGAGATAAAGTGTTTCTAGGATAGGCATCCTTGAATTATTTTCTCAATATGTGAAAATAGACATGATAAAGAACATTTTGCAAAAAGAGTGGGGCAAAAATGTTGAAAAGAGAGTGAGTTATGAAAATTTGAAATTTGTGAACAAAACATGAAAATTTAAGTGATAAAAAATAAGAAGGGTTCATTTCAAGGGTTGAACCCACGCCCTAAGGTTCATGGGCCTAAAACCTCACCAAGTCATCCAAGGCACACGTGTGGTTACTCAATGTAAAAGAAAGAATAAATGGTAAAAACATGATGAAAATCACAAAACCAAAAGAGTTGACCTCCACACGGATTAAAGTCTGGTAAGTTAAGCAAGGCAATACATGAGCGCGTAGGTCATGACCACTGGGGTGGTGATACATCCAATGTATCAAACCACCCCAGAAATAGATAAGCCTCAAGGTTTAAAATTCTGGGCAAAAACAAGGCAAGCCAAACAAGCACAAAGTGTCAAAACGTGATCAATCTAATCTTAGTTAAAACAACATGGATTTTAGCAAACTTTAGGTCTAACTCACGTGGAATTTAATGAGGAATCTGATGGTGCTATGAGTTTTCTTAAAACATGCATACAACTCAAAATTCGAATGCAACTGCATATTAAGTGTTCGAAATGCACTTTCAATGCTAGAACTCAAATCAATCAAGTTTGTATCAGTTTGAAGGCAACACACTCCAAATATGGTATATAAGAAGTTCCAAAACCAAAGGGAGTCAAATTCAAGCTATAACAGAATGTGATCTATGAGTTGAAATTGTGACATAAATTGCAATGGTAAGTTTCAAAACAGTTTGAACAGACATAAACCAAACAATCATTCAATGATGTCTCAAAAGATACAAATACATACCTAGGAGATTTCCGAATCACTCCAACAATGATCTAAATAGAAACCAAATAACCTGCTCATATGAAAGTATCAAATAATCCAAGAACATCAAAGCAGCATCAAACACATTCTATAGAGGTCTCTTAAATGTAATATGACCTGTAATTGAATCTAAACATAAGCATCAAACTTAAACCTAAATAGAAGCAACAATATGGTTCACAACTGGAAGAACAAACATACAAGTCTAACATCTACCCTACATGACAATTTCAAGTTTGTAAGAACAATCACAAGCTTATTTCAAACATGACTTAAGGATTCTAGGCAAGCTTTAAACTAATGCACCTCATACATGATCATGGTGCAAAAAGAATAAGTATGTTGAGTAGAGGTCACTTACCTCTTGAATACTCCCAATGCAATCAAGCTGCCTAGTTGAGAATGAATGTCTTCAATAGCTGCTCCACACCACAAATGTACAGTCCAAGCAGCTCCAACTTATCTCAAGCAAGTCTTGGTGCAGCAACATATTTCTTACACTTGAAGCAACAAAAGGATTCTTGTGACAGACCTAGAAATTGTGATGCAGTTGGTTTTTGGTGTTTTAGACAACTAATATACTTTAAATCAAAGGTGCTTAAGGTGTCATGAGGGTTGAAACAAGCCTGAGCAGAGTGTTCCCTTGTTTTATGTAAAAAGTCAATGTTTTTGGTGTGAAGAGTTGACTTTTGGAGATATGAAGTTTTTGACTAGTTCAATGGTTGGAACAGCTTCTAAACATCATTTGTAGGTTGTGTGGAGTGTTGGTGAAGTATTTCAATGTTTGGAAATGGACCTGGTATGAAATCTGTCCAAGACAGATTTTGGGTTTTTTTGATGATTTTGCTTCAATTGCAAGAAAGAGCAAGGCAGAGGTAAATGGCTTGTTTCTTCTGGATTGAAAGTTTTTTCTTGTGTGTTTGATGCATAAGGGATGTCTCTATTTATAGATGAGGCAAAGGCTTTGACAGATTTCAAGTTATGGCTTGCCTTTTGTCTTTTGGAGGGAGAATCTCAACAAATCAACTTGTGATTTTCTTCTGTAGATCTTGAGCTGATTTCCAATATAACTTAGCCTCAAAAACAACTATGTTTAGGCTATAGGAAGTGACCATAGGGATGGAAAGAGAGGAATCTCCATGTTGCAGCAGATTTCACTCTTAAAGTTTCTCTTTCTTCTTGTACTTTTTGTAGTTTCTTGAATTTAAATATTGATCTTAACTAAAACCTATGCTTTGCTCATAGGTTTTTCTGGAATTTTCACTCATCACACTCCTAGACATCATATCAATAGTTGAAAAAATGGTTAAGAACCAATTGGATGGTTGGTGTGTTTGTTCATGTCAAGTTGAAATTGTTCATTTCAAGTTCTTGGACCCCAACTTCCTTCCTTTGAAACTCCTAGCTAACAAATTCTATGGAGGAGTTCTTGTACTTTTTGGAAATCCCTCATCATGCTCTACAACTTTTGTGTTTTAAGTTTTTTCAAATTCTAAGTGGAACTAGGTCAAAAATCCTCTTGAAATTGGCTGAAAACATGACTTAAAAGTGTCAAAATCATGAAATTTCACTAAGTGTTTTTCCCTCTTGACTTGTTTTTTATCATAACTCCAAATCTATTCATTTTTTTGCACATAGGTCACTTTTTCACTTTTGTAGAACTTCTCAATACCTTCCCAACAAGCTTTATGGATGTGTGGTTAGGAAGTTATGGTCTTGCCCCTTTCAAAACCCTAATTTCCCGACTTTTCAATTACTCCTCAATTCTTGATCCAGCGGTCACCAAAATTCATGATTAGCTATAATATAACATTGGGAACATAATTGTATTCAATTTTGGATCAAAACCCTGTTGGTCAGTGGATTGACTTTTTATTTAGACGAATCGACCGATCAAAAATCGACTGTTAGTGTTTTGGGTTCCCTGGGGTCTTGAAACTTCTTTAGGGGACTTCAATAAGTCATATAAGCTTCATGGACCATGATTCCATCATTTAAATTCTATTTAAATCAAAAGTCAAACCACAGTTGACTTTTCCTTATCAAAAACCCTAATCAGGGGGTCCTAGACTGCACTGCTCTTTTCCTTGGGTGACAATCTCAAATTGGATTCATACTTGATCCAATATAGTATTCTTGATCACATAGGGAATTTCTTCATGGATAATCGATCTAAAACCTTGACTGATCAAACCATAGGAAGCCCTGATTCTTGACTATATGGAACCCTAATTCATCTGCATCTTGATAAAGACAAACTTGAAATAGGTTAAGGTTAGATAAACAATGTTGATGCTCCTATAATGGTAATGGAATATAGGGTCAAAATTTGGGGTACAACAGACACCTTCATAGTTGTTCACAAATTACCTCTCCGACCTGAGTGTCTGCTTGTCAAACAGAAGCTCAGAAGAGCTCGACCCGATATGGCTCTCAAAATCAGAGATGAAGTCAAAAAGAAGATAGATGCAGTTTTCTTGGCAGTATCCAAGTACCCAGAATGGTGGCCAACATTGTGCTCGTACCAAAGAAGGATGGCAAATCTAGAATGTGTGTAAACTACAAGGATCTGAACAAAGCAAGTCTGAAGGATGATTTCCCTCTTCCACATATTGATACCTTGGTAGATAACACTGATAGATTCATTGTTTTCTCTTTCATGGATGGTTTCTCAAGATACAATCAGATAAGGATGGATCCCACGGACATGGAGAAAACCACGTTCATCACACCCTGGGGCACTTATTGTTATAAAGTCATGCCTTTTGGTTTAAGGAATGCATAAGCCACTTACTAGAGAGCCATGGTCACATTATTTCATGACATGATGCACAAAGAAATTGAGGTGTATGTCGATGATATGATAGCCAAGTCTCAAAGTGAATAAGATCATCTAGATCACTTGTTGAAACTTTTCATAAGGCTTAGGAAATACCAGTTGAGGCTGAATATATGATATGTCATACCACTTTGTTGATTTCTAAGATGGATCCAATAAAGTATATTTTTGAGAAACTTGCTCAGACAGGAAGGCTCGCCCGTTGGCATATGCTCTTGTCAGAGTATGATATCCAGTATGTTGCTCAAAAGTCCATCAAAGGCAGTATCTTGTCAGATTACCTCGCCTAACATCCAGTAGAAGATTATGAGCCTCCCAAGTTTGACTTCCCATATAAAGGCATTATGCTAATCAATAAAGACTGTGAAGAGCCAGGCCAAGACAAAGGTTTTGAACCTGGTTCCCGATTGAAGATGATGTTTGACGGTGCTTCCAACCAAAAGGGGCATGGTATAAGTGTCATCTTGATAAACTCGACTGGTGGGTATACTCCTTTCACAACAAGATTGTGTTTTGAATGTACTAACAACATTGTTAAATATGAAGCTTGCACTTTGGGACTAGAAGCAGCAATTGATCTCCGCTTCAAAATTCTAGAAGTGAGTGGTGACTCAACATTCGTTATCTACCAAGTCAAGGGTGAATGGGAGACCCGAGACGAGAAACTAACCCCGTACAGAGCTTATATTATGGAAATGATTGACTACTTTGACGAGATAACCTTCAAGCATGTGCCAAGATCCGATAATCACATCACCGATGCTTTAGCTATAATGGATGCTATGTGGCAGGTCGCATTTTTTAATGAAGCAACACTCATCCGATTTGAGAGAAAGACCGAGCCTGCTTACTTCCAGATGGTGGAGGAGGAGTCTAATGGGAAACCATGGTTTCACGATATTAGACAGTATTTGCAAAATCAAGAATATCCAGCTAATGCCACTTCGCTCAACAAGAAAACTTTGAGAAGGCTGGCATCCAAGTTCTTTCTTAGCAATGATGCGCTCTACAAAAGAAATCATGACATGGTCCTGCTTAGGTGTGTCGATAGATGAGAAGCGGATTTATTAATACAAGATATTCATGAAGGAACATTTGGCACACATGCCAATGGATATGCCATGTCCAAAAAGATTCTAAGAGCTGGATACTACTGGTTGACTATGGAAATCGATTGCATCCAATATGCCAGAAAATGTCATAAATGCCAAACTTATGCGCATAAGGTGCACGTGCCTCCGACATTGCTAAATTTTTTATCATCGTCGTGGCCTTTCTCTATGTGGGGCATTCACATGATTGGGGAAATTGAGCCAAAGGCCTCCAATGGACACCATTTCATACTCGTCACCATCGATTATTTCACAAAGTGGGTTGAAGCTGCATCCTACGCCAACGTAACCAGACAAATGGTTGCCCAATTCATCAAAAAGGAGATTATCTGTCGATACGGAATTCCCAGCCGTATTATCACAGATAATGGAACTAATTTGAACAATAAGACTATGAAAGAGCTCTATAAAAGCTTCAAGATTGAATATCCTAAATCTTCTCCTTACCGACCAAAGATGAATGGAGTTGTTGTAGCCGCGAACAAGAACATTAAGAAGATCGTGCAGAAAATGGTTGTAACCTATAAAGATTGGCATGAGATGTTACCGTTTGGTTTACACGGATACAGAACATCTGTTCCTACTTCAACAAGGGAAACCCCATTTTCCTTGATATATGGAATGGACACAGTCCTTCCCATTGAAGTAGAGATACCTTCTTTGAGAGTCCTGATGGAAGCTAAGTTGGAAGAAGCTTAGTGGGTCAGAGAAAGGTTCGATCAGCTGAACCTTATTGTTGAAAAACAAATGACTTCCATATGCCACGGCTAGCTATATCAGAAAAGGATCAAAAAAGCCTTCGACAAGAAGGTTCGTATTCGAGAATTCTGAGAAGGGGAACTTGTACTCAGGAAGATATTTCTAACTCATAAATACTCACGTGGGAAGTGGACGCCCAACTACGAAGGCCCATTTTTCGTGAAGACATCCTTCTCTAGAGGTTTGCTCATCCTCGCAACAATGGATGGAGAGCAGCTTACGCACCTGGTGAATTCTGATGTAGTACGAAAATATTATGCCTAAAGAACCTGATAAGTCGAAAACCTGAAAGGGTGGCTTATGCGATAATGGGTAACCTGCTGGATCACAACCTATGAAAGAGGTCCAGGAAAAAGTTAGGGATGAAATATAAAAAATGAGCTCGCTAAGTTGCAAAATCTGAAAGGGCGACTTAGGCAAAAATGAGCGTCCCGGTGGATTGAAAACCCGAAAGGGCAATCCAAGCAAAAGTTAGGGGCAAAGGCATTTCACTGCATCACATTGGTTGTCACCTCTGCAGAAGATTATACGAGAAGTTAATTTCAACCACTTGTTGCAGTGAGAATCGTGATACCAAGCTATTGATTAACTTGAATCTTTAATTCTTAGGTTACAACCGGACTTTAATTTATCCAAAGAAAAGGTCTAAAGAAAGAAAAACCCTTTTCGCGATGTAATAACAACGCTAAGAGATTCAGGGATCGGGGGTTGGTTATGCATAGGGTAGGTATTTCACATCCTAAACATCTGTAGTACTTGTTGCACCCTAAAATTTGACCAACCGGCTCCCTATCTGGTTTATGTCTCAATACATTTTGCATTCGCATTCGCATACGGCATGCATTGCATTTTTATCAATCAAGATTGATTTTTATCAGGATTAGAGCCCCTGGTGTTTTAGGCAGTACAGGCCAGTCAGAATGAAATTCTGTGGAGAATTGGTGCTCATCTCCCGTGTTTTCAGACCATCTCGGGGCCCGAGTTCCGCTACGGTTGCGTAATTGGGTTTTATTCGATTTAATCGGCTTCCGGGCATTTTTAGGATTTTTCTATCATTTTTCTGAATTTTTAATGCATTTAATGGATTTTTCTGGATTTAATAGAGTTTTTATTATTTTTTAGAATTTAAATAAATTTTCCTTCCTTTTTTTAGAAATTAATAGATTTTTCAAAAAGATTTTTAGATATTAATGTTCTTTTAATAGTTTTAATAGATAAATATTTTTTTTTTTAAAAAGTAGATTTTAAAAGATAGATATAAATAGAGATTGTCATTTTCTTTTAATAGATGGTTAATAAAAAATAATAAAAATAGATATTAGTTTGTTTTAGTTTTTTTAGATTTAACTTGTTTTTAAAAAAATGATGATAATAGATTTTAAAAGAAAATTAGAGATAAAATGTTTTTAGTTTTTTTTTATTTTTATTTTTCAGAATTTATTAGGGTTTTTTAAGACTTTGTAGAAATTAAACAATAATTTTTAGATTTTTTAATTAGGTTTTTCATTAATTTTCATTTTATTTTCGTTTTTGGATTTTTATTAGGTTTTTATTATTTTTCATTTTTATTTTCGTTTTAGATTTTAATTAGGTTAATAGGTTAATTAGGTTTATTTTTTCCATTTTAATTTTGTTTTAAGTCTATAATCCAGGATTATTTCAATTGGGCCCAATATATCCATTATCAGAGTCCATTGTCCGAAGCCCAGAAATTCAAGTTCAAGTCCAAGTCAGAGTGCCACTTGTCATATAAGTAGGCATGCCACACGTGGGCCAGAGACTCTACCACCTCATTTTTCTCTCTCCCCAGAAGCTGCCACGTTTCGTTCTCTATCTCTCTCTCAGACTAGCCAACTCACTCACCCACGTGTCCTTCCCTTCTCTTTCTCCCCCACCACGTGTCTCGCCCTCGCCACTCTTCCTGCCACCTGCCCCCTTCACCGGACACTCCCACCGCCGGCCATGCAACCACCCTAACTACTCGCCGGCGCCCCTCTAACCGTCTCCGACCGCCGCCAACTCGCCGGAATCTGGATTTTTTCCAGAAAATCCATTCGAACGCCTTGGATCTTCATCCTCCACCTCCATCCAATCTTCATCCAAACACCACATTCATCCCAATTTTCCCAGAATTGTTGAATCTTCATCGTTTCATCATATCAAACATCTTCACCAGAGATTTTCTCCAGAAATCTTCAAATCACGTCAAGATCTCCAACGGGTTCTCCAGCAAGATCATCATAATTTCCAGATTCGTTGTCGGAATCTTCATCAACAGCGATCAAGGATCATCAAGCTTCGGTCGTTCTTCTTCTTTTGTTTCCAGAAATCACCAAGTTTCTCCGTGGATCTGCGTCGCGGTCGTGGATCTTCATCAAGTTCATGAAAACTTTTCCAGAAATCTTCAAACGTTGCCTCAAGATCTTCAAGGGGATCTTCACCAGAAATTGCTCCAAGCTTCGTCTAGGATCAAGAATCGTCACCGTGTGATTCGTCCACCCAGGTTAGTGCTTCGAGTCTTTCGCGTTCCATTTTTTCTCGCGTTGATTAGTTAGAGATTGAGGAGATTGTTGTTTGGTGTTCTGGGCTGAGAGATTGAAGGGGGCTTTTTTGTGGATAACTGAGGTTGATGAGTGTGGATGAAGAAGGTTAGGGCGAGGTTTGTTTGAGATTCATCGTTTGATTTGGTTTCAGAGAGTTTCAGAGAAGAGAATCTGAGAGAAAGGGTTTGAGAGGAGAGCGCCGCTAGGGTTTCAATTTGGGGGGAGAGATGAACAGTACTCATCAAGGTTAGTTAGTTTAGGGTTTTTGTTTATGCTGAAATTGGGTTGTCATGAAGCTATGCCTTAAGCCCAATTGCGTGGCTTGCTGAACTGTCACCCCGCATTTGCCAGTGACACCCCTCCCATGGAGTGGAATCTTCGTTGGGCCTTGGGCCACTTACTTCCCACACCCCCAGTTTAGGAGCCCAAGCGAATAACAAGGGGGATTCTGGCTATTTCTCACCCCCCTGGGTTGTATTTTTTGTGATTTTTCTGAGTTAATAACCTGGGCCCAGCGCGTTGCTGAGCGCAGCCCCCTCCTGGGCCCAGTGGTATTTCTGAACTACAATAGATTGCTGTTTCCACCCCTTTTTGTTTTCATTTTAAATGGATTTCTTATTTTCTTTTCATTTGCATATGGGTTACGAATAAATTCATAAAAAATCAGAAAATAACCATTTTAACATGGGGATTTTTACTACATTTCAGAAATTGTCTCAAGATAATTTTAAGAAAATAAAAATAACATTTTAGGCTTTTTTCCATTTTATGGTGATTTTTTACATTTAATTGCCTTTATGTTCATATTGTTTGTACATGCATTTTGATGAATTTCGTTTAGTCATTTAAATTCGTATTTTGATCCCGTTATTTTTGTACTAGCTAGATTAGAGCATGAAGTCCCCTTAGAGATTTATTTCATATTTGTGTGATTAAATCTTAATTAGTTTTGATTAGAGAATATTAGGGTGATAGTTTTAGGGTTCAAACTCAACATAGGTGCATTCTACCATTTTATTTTTGGGTTTTTTAGCTTGAATTAGGGTATGGGACATATAGGGTATGTAGGGTAGATATAGAACTCCCCTTAGAATTAAGCTTAGAATTTTAAATACTATTTTACTATTTTTAGTGTATTTTTGCAAATTGTGTGGTTGTTTGGTGTTCCCACTTAGGGTTTTATCTATCTGCTTGGGCTTTTGGGTTTTATTTGGGGTATGGGGCTTGGTTTGAGCTTGTGGGGCATGAAGACATCAAAGGAGAAGATTGAGGATAATAATCAAAGGTTGATGCATGAAGATTGCTTGGATTGAAGATGTTGATTGAAGGCATAGGAAATAATAGGAATAAGCAGAGCCTTAGAATAGACTGAATTGTTTTGTGCAAACATGGATAGCTTCCTGTGTTTCCATTCCTCTCCATGACATAATGTCCCTTTAGGGTATTCACCTCCCTTCTTTGGAGGGATAAGTGGCCCTACCTTAGAGGTAGAACTTTGAGGGAAACAGTCTATTACAATGGCAACTGTTTATAGGCTTCCTTTGGTTGTCAATGAACTGCTTGACATTCAATTTGCTCAGATAAATCAATTCTCATCTGGGAAAGCTTGTCTTGAAGAAAGAAGCCATTGAAGTTAGAGATGAAGATCAAAGATTGACAAAGATGAAGATTGTTCATGTCAAAGCTGTGCAACTGGTAAAGCTAGGGTTTACGGCTGTCTGATGTTGTCAACTGGTGAACTATGCTTGCTTGAGCTTGGGGGTTTCTTGAAGATGGAAGCTTATTGTGGCTTGGGTATCATCAGAGTTGGATTTTTGGGGTTCATTGGGAGATTGCTGTTTATCAATTATCAGAGTTGGAAGTTTTTCAGAGCTGCTGCTGTAGGAGCTGTTGAGCTGTCAGAGCTGGGTTTTTGGGGTTTATTTTCTTTGCTGTATTGTTTGTTAATTTTTTCCCCTTGAGGTTGAGGTGAAGCTGTTTCACTTTGCTCATTGTTTTCTAGGTTCGAGGTTGAGTGGGACTCCCTTGCCTCGCTTGTATTGCTGCATTCATGCATCTTACTGCTTTACTGTATATATGTTGTTGTTTTTCCGTTTATCCCCTTAGGACCTCAATTTCTCTCTGCGCAAGAGAGGAATATGACAGACATCAGGATTCTTATCCATGCATGACAACACTAGGGTAGATTTTGATCCCTTTTTCAACCATAGGCTTTAGAGTTGTTGTCTCTCTTCTATCTCAAAACAACCAGAAAAATACAATAAAATGATAAACATCGATAAAAAACAGTTCTTGCGTAAAAGACTGTAAACCAATCAAAGAGTCACTTTTGTCCGCTTGGACGCGTAATCAGGAGAAAACCTTTTTCAGAAGGATAAGAACAATCAAGACAGACTTGTGTCGTACATGGCCCGAACTACGTTTGCTCTGATCTTTCATGCTGTATGAAAGTACGTAGGCATAGGATGCGATATCCTAGCGAGCAACCTTCCCCTCCTTTCCCGTAGGTAGGCGAACTACGTTGACTCTGATTTCTCGTTTCAGACGGGAATACGTAGGCATAAAGTGCGATACTTTGCCGAGTCATTTTATTTTATTTTAACCCCAGACCTGTAGAGTAGATAGAATAACAATCCGTGCCAGAAAACAAGCGTGGATCCCGTCGAGTACGACGGACGTGAGGGGTGCTAATACCTTCCCCTTACGTAATCGACTCCCGAATCCAGGATTTGGTTGCGATGACCATTCCTTTCCCGTCTTTGCGGTAGGTTTACTTTGAGCGTTTCCTTTCCCTCTGTTGGGATAAATAACGCACGGTGGCGACTCTTCTGTTCAGCCGGCGCCGATTTTCACAGTAGCGACAACTGGCGACTCTGCTGGGGAAATCCAACGGTTCCCTACGCGAGTCAATCCTAGCGCTTGTTTTCCCGTCGTGGGTTTTGTATGGATTTACTTTTCAGTCATTTACTTTCAGCATTATTTTTATTGTGATTATTGCTGTGGGTATGAGGGGGTTCTATGATTGAGAGATAAGCCGGACCTGGGCTTGAGTGCACCTAGAATTAGAGTGGAAATTAGTGGGCGCATGCTTGCTTTGCAGGCACTAGTGTCTCATGAAATCCACGCTCGGATGAGGTTCTTCTGGCTGACTTCTTTTTCAACCCTTTGGGTTGAGGGGGTTGTTGGTTAGTTGGATTGTCGACTCCGGGGACCGATCATTTGGAAGTTGGCTAAGTGAGGCCTCTTCAGGACATGATGATGCCACACCTTTTGGGTATCGTATCATCAGTCTTGAAAGTTTGTGACGCCAACGACTGCATAGGATGCCATACCTTGTGTCAGTTATTAGGACACCTACCTGTGAGAGGGGTTGGGACATGCAGGTAACTTGACCTCCAGATTACCGGTTTTTCTTGATTGAGATTTAGTGGTGTTGATATTTGAGGACAGTGTTATTGGGTCTGTCAGAGACCAGGTTGGAGCATCGTGGTTGGTTTTGAGCAGTTTGTGGCTCTATTCAAGGCCCGTATTGTGGATTGGGCTTCTCAGCCAGGGGCACTTGATCCCTTGTTGCATTGTTTGCATATTGCATTATTTGCATCATCATGTGCATATCATTAACATGTGTCTGTGTCGCAGGTGCATTTTCATACTTCCCGATTCTAGTGCTCCAGACTTCTATCTGTTATTATGAGTACTTTGAGGAAGACTGTTGCGTATAAGTTGCCTACCCCTGATGTGACTTCTCTGTTGGGTCTGATTTCCCTAGCTGATGATGATGTGAAGAGAAGCTTTAGGAAGAGTCATGAGAAGCTACTGAGTTTGGTTTGCAGACCAACTACATATGAGCTGAATGGGCTATACACATGGATGCAGTTATATGATCCCTCCTTGAGGTGTTTTATGTTCCAGGACTTCATTTTGGCTCCGACCATGGAGGAGTACGCTGAGTTTCTAGAGTTGCCAGTTCAGAACAGAGTGCCTTTCATTCACTATGATGCTAAGCCTAAGCTGGAAGACTTAGTTGTTCCCTTGCATATGGATCCTGCAGAGTTGTTGTTGACTTCCTGGTATGGAGTTTCGGGGTTTTCTCTCAAGTTCTTGGTTGGCAAAGCTCAAGAATATGCCAAAAGTGGCTGCTGGATTGTGTTTAACGCTGTTCTTGCCTTATGCATCTATGGGATTATACTGTTCCCTAATCTGCCTGAGTTCGTTGATTTGGATGCATTCCACTTGTTTGCTGCAGGAAACCCGGTGCCTACCTTGATTGGAGATTTCTATCATTCCTTGCATTATAAGAATGAAAACAGAAGGGGGAAAAATGTCCATTGTTGTGTGCCTTTGCTGAATATGTGGTTTGAGAGCCATCTGCCCAATAAGGGTCCTTTTGTTGAGTCTGCACATATAGCTGAATGGTCCGAGCGTCTAATGGGGCTTTCTTCAGAAGACATTGTCTGGTTCGATAGAGATTTATTGGGGTCAGAGATTATTTTCAGTTGCGCCGGGTTTCCCAACGTTCCTTTGATTGGAAGGAAGGGATGTATCAACTACAACCCATCTTTGTTGGTTCGACAGTTTGGGTATGCTTTGAAGAGCCCACCAAAGGAGGAAGAAATACATGAATCTCTGTATTTCACTGGTAACCTGAGCGGGGAATTACTAGCCAAGCTTCAGCACGCTTGGAATCGTATCTGCAGAAGAGGGAAACCATTACTAGGCAAGAATGATTGTCAAGCCTATATGCCTTACAAGGTGTGGATTCAAGAGAGGGTAAGACAGGTGCAGATGCCTTTTCCAGCAGTACCACGTCCCGTTCCCATTCCAGTGGAGGAGCCCACTACTGTAGCTATTGAGGTCTATGAGCGGGTTGTGAAAGAAAAAGAAGACTTGATAAAGATCAACGAAGAGTTAGAGAAGGAATTGGCTCAGGTCCGGAGCGAAAAGAACAAAGCTGTGTATTCCTTCCAACAGTAGACTGAGTTGGTAAACAGGCTAGGTGCTGAACTGACAGAAGAGACAAAGAAGCGTGAACGCCTGGGAAAAGAATTCAGAAGCTCTCATGATATGTTAGAGTCCAAGAAGAAGTCACTTGATGCCGCCTACCGGGAAATCTCTTCGTGCAACAAAACGTGGAATGCTACGCTAACCAACAACAAAAAGAGGGAAGACAAATTGAAGCAGCAAATTTCTGAACTCGAAGATCAGTTGAAGGCTAGCCAGCGCAAGTATGAAGAGGAAGTTATGACAAGATATAGTCTTCAGAACTCATTGAACAAAGCCATCGAGTGCAAGAAGGAGGCTGTGTCTCAGAAACGGAAGTTAGAGGACCGCTTTGGAGAAGGGGCATGGGAAGAATCTACTGGTGATTTACGACGTGTTCTCAAGCGAAGAGATCTACTTGTCAAGGGTTTGCTTACTCAACCAAATCATCCCGAGACTAAGAGATTATTGGAGGAGTACCAGGCGTATGGTTGCCCTTGACTATTTCATGTATTGATGTGTATGCTTTATTTGCATTGTGCTGGCCATCACCAGGATTGTTGGTTGAGGTCATGCCTTCTTATTGTACGCTCATTGATATTGTATTCCTGACTTGATGGGATTTTCTACAATATATGAGATGTTTTTCTATGATTGGGTTCCAAGCTTCTTATTGCTGTCACTATCACCGCACTGGCACATTAGCACTAGAATTGGGGAGTGGTATTCCCTAATGCACAGACACATGTTACATTTGCATACACATTCATAGTGCATTGTAGGTGATCATTGAATTGTATCTTATTTCCTGCATTCTCCAGGTTTTTCCAGGATTGAAAGTCAACGTCCTCACCGATACTCTATTCGTACCAACTGCAAAAGAGTTATGGACCAGGTGCAGAGCGAGATGCAGGACATGCGTGAGAAGCTGGCGCTGTTCATGCAGACGATGGAGACAATTGCGAAAGGGCAGGAAAACTTGCAAACTTTGGTGCAACCATTACTGGCAAGAAATGATGGGCATGGAAACGAAGACCACAATTCTGTACGTGTTGACACCATTCACGGGGATGGTACTCCTACACATGTAGCTCCACCTGTGGTGAATATACCTGCTGTGAATATGAATAATGGCGCTGGCGCCGGGAATGGTAATACAGGAATCGGTAATGAGACTGTCATTAACAACGTTGGATTCGGAGACGCCAATCTGGGCGGTGATAACAATGGAGGTAATGGCTTCGGTAACAACGGATTTGACTATAACGACCAGGGGTTTGATTACGCTAACCAGGATGGGAAGTTTGGCTTCAACGCTCCGGGTTTCGGACATGATGGATTTGGTAATGCCAATCAGGGCTATGGTGGATACAGTAATGGAAATGGTGTTGGAATGATGCCTTTTGGACCTTCCGGGGTCGCTCAAGGGTATGGTAACAGGGGACGGGGCCCTGTGATGAATCAGACTAGATTTGGTCATAACAATGGGTATGATGGATACGGAAATGAGAATGGTAATTGGATGGAAGACCAACAAGAGGATGCTTTCTCTGGTAGAGGTTTTGAAGGTCCTGTAGACAACACCCAGCGAATCAAGATGCTCGAGGAGCAGATGAAAGGTGTTGTGAATCAAAGTGTTGTTGGTTTAGATATGACCACAATGGGTTTGGTGCCTGGCCTGAGGGTACCGCTGAAGTTTAAAGCTCCCACATTTTACAAATATAAGGGAGATACCTGTCCAAAGGTGCATGTGCGGTCATACTACAGACGGATGTCCGCTTACTCGAATGACGAAAGAATGCTGATGCATTTCTTTCAAGACAGCTTGTCCGGTCCTTCCCTTGAATGGTACATGGGGTTGGAGCCTACTCAGATAAAGACATGGAAGCAACTGGCTGAAGCGTTTGTGACTCATTATAAGTACAACAGTGACTTGGCACCAAACCGGGTCCAGTTACAGGGGTTGTCACAGAAGAAAGATGAGAGTTTCAAAGAATATGCGCAGAGATGGCGCGACATGGCTGCGAGGGTTCATCCTCCTTTGGTCGAGAAGGAGATGAATGACATGTTCATAGGAACGTTCACCAGTATGTTTTATGATAAGTTGTTTCCTGCTTCCTTGGGCAATTTCTCGGATCTAATCTTGATGGGCGAGAAGATTGAAAGTAATATCAAAATGGGGAGATTCCAAGCTGAGGAATCCACTTCAGTTGGCAGTAACAGAAAAGCTTTTGGTGGTCGCCGTCAGGGTGACACAAGTGCAGTATTCGGGGGCCGAGGCCGAGGCCGGGGCAGAGGACGGAATCAGTACAATCATCCGCAACAAGTGGCAAGCGTCACAATCCCATTCCATCAGCAACCAATACCACTACAGCAGGTACTACCACAGCAGCAGCAACAACAACAGCAGCCACAGCAGCAGCAGGGGCAGAATGCTAGCCAAAGAAGATTTCCGAATGCGAAGCCGAAACGAGTATTTGAAGCGCCTCCTTCCACGTATGCGGAACTTTTTCAGACACTGTTGGGGTTTAATCTAATCGAAAAGAGGACCTTGGCGCCGCCCACGGGACCAACCCTTCCTTATGGGTATGATGTTAACAAACACTGTGACTTCCACTCCGGGGCTCCCGGGCATGACATAGAGGCCTGTCATGCGTTTAAACATACGGTTCAGGATCTACTGGATAGCAAGGCCATAAATTTTGGACGAGCAGGTCCGAATATAGTGCAGCAGCCAATGCCCAACCATGGGGAAAATGCTATTTTGACTGAGGAGGGTTTGAATCTGATCATGAATGTTGATGAACTGAAAACGCCGTTATGTGAAATAAAGAGCAGGTTATTGAAAGGAGGTGTGTATCCGGGCTGCGATGAGTTTTGTCTAGAATGTTGGACCCAGGCTGGGGGTTGTGCTGAATTGAAGAAGGGTATTCAGACCTTGATAGATGAAGGCACGTTGCAATTTGACAGAACGGCCGTTGAGAAACCTGCAGAAGTATCAGATGATGAGCAAAGTGATGTTGCTACGGTGACAATTCCTCGAAAAACGATAACTATCACGACGCCAGCCAGGCGACCAACGATCACTATTACGAAGGCGAGGCCAATCCCTTATGAGAGCACTAAGGCAGTACCATGGACTTATGGGCTGGAAGCATACTGTGATGGGGAGAAACTTGATATCAGTAAAAAGCCAGCTGAGGTTGTAGACAATGTCGTCGGGACCGGAGGGATGACAAGGAGCGGGAGAATTTTTATATCGCCTGAGGTAGAGGCTGAACGATTGGCAAAAGGTAAAGGTAAAGTGAATGAGGATGTTCCTGTGCAGAGGAATGAAAAAGAAACGGCACTGAAGGATGTAGAAGAGTTTATGCGTCTTATCCGTAAGAGTGACTATAAGATTGTTGAGCACCTTCAACAGACGCCGTCGAAGATATCCATACTGCCGCTGTTATTGTGTTCCGAAGCCCATAGGAATGCGTTATTGAAAATCCTGGACACGTCGTTTGTACCCCAAGATGTTTCTGTGAATCAGTTGGAGGGGGTAATGGCGCACGTGAATGCAGGCCATAGTTTGGGATTTACGGATTTCGATTTGACCCCGAGGGGAAGAGAGCATAATATGGCGTTGCACGTCTCAGTTGAATGCAGGGGCGCAGTCATGTCCCACGTGCTGGTGGATACCGGGTCTTCCTTGAACGTGCTGCCAAAGAAAGCAATGATGAAATTGGACATCCGGGGAATCGTTTGTACGCCTAGTGACTTGGTGGTCAGGGCATTTGATGGTACACGAAGGTCAGTCTTTGGATCCATAACTTTGCCTCTGCAGGTGGGGCCGGAGATTTTTGAAACTGAATTTTACATTATGGACATCCATCCAGCATATAGCTGTCTCCTTGGACGACCCTGGATCCACGGTGCTGGGGCAGTCACATCTACCTTGCACCAAAAGCTGAAGTACATGGTAGGGGACAGCGTGGTCACAGTTTGTGGAGAGGAGGATATATTGGTTAGCCATTTGTCATCATTCAAGTATGTGGAAGTCGACGGCGAGATTCATGAGACACCCTGTCAAGCCTTTGAAGGGTTGCGCATCAAAGACAAAGTTCCAAGGCCGAGTAAAGCATCAGAGGTGGCAATATCATCATACAAAGAGGCTCAGGCTCTAGTGAAGACTGGTGAGACCAAGGGCTGGGGCAAGGTTCTGGATATTCCCGTGAAAATGGACAAATTTGGGTTGGGATATCAACCTTCATCATCAACGCCTACTGCAGGGGCACCCCGTTTCAAAGGACCAATAACAATCACAACTAGTGGAGTATATCACGAGACCATCAGCGCTGTTTCAGATTCCGAAGAAGGAGACAGCGACTGCGATATGGACGCCTAGATTCAGCCGAGCGTGCCAGGACAAGGGCTTTGCAATTGGTCTATTCAGGATACTGTTCCTGTGAAAATTAAACAGTAATACTTTGTTTTCTTAATTGTTGAACAATCTGGTGTCCTACCCGGGGCATCGTGATTTTGCTTAGGGTCGTTCTGTTATGTACATTGCACTGTTTAATCGTTAAATAAAAGGCATTTTTCATGTACAAATATTGTGATCTCTCTTTTTCCTGCTTTTATTTTTTACAATAAAATGGCAACGTGGTTATTTGCTTTGTATGTATTTTGAAACATTTAACCATTTCCTTCGCAGGATTACTATGTCAGATGACATCTATGAATCGCCTATGACTCACTTCGACTTTGAGCACCCGATATTTCAAACCAAAGAAGAGATTGTTGAAGATGGCGACGTTCCAGAAGAGTTGTCTTGGTTGGTAAAACAAGAAGAACGAATCATTCTGCCTCATGAGGAGGTCATTGAAATCGTCAATCTGGGGTCGGAAGGGGTTGAAAGGAACATCCGTATAGGGGCCGCGTTGCAGAAGATGTCAAGCGAAGATTGGTTGAAATGCTCAGAGAGTACAACAATATTTTTGCTTGGTCTTATGAGGACATGCCTGGGATGGATACGGATATGGTTGTGCACCGTCTGCCGCTAAAAGAAGAATGACCGCCGGTTAAGCAGAAGCTCCGAAGAACTAGACCGGACATGGCTGCGAAGATTAAGGAGGAAGTTCAAAAGCAGTGGGATGCTGGTTTCCTAGCTGTTACAAAATATCTCTCATGGGTCGCTAATATTGTGCCAGTGCCAAAGAAAGACAGTAAAGTGAGAATGTGCGTAGATTACCGTGATTTGAATAGAGCGAGCCCGAAAGATGATTTTCCACTTCCTCACATCGATGTGCTGGTTGATAATACCGCTCAATTCTCCGTATTCTCCTTCATGGATGGCTTCTCGGGCTATAATCAGATTAAAATGGCGCCAGAAGACATGGAGAAGACTACCTTCATTACTCCCTGGGGAACATTTTGCTACAAAGTGATGCCCTTCGGATTGAAGAATGCTGGGGCAACGTATCAGCGTGCAATGACGACTCTCTTTCATGACATGATGCATAAGGAGATCGAGGTTTATGTTGATGATATGATTGCCAAGGCCCAGACGGAGGAAGAACATTTGGTGAATCTGCTGAAATTATTCAAGAGGCTTAGGAAGTTCAGGCTGAGACTGAACCCTAACAAATGCACCTTCGGGGTGAGATCGGGTAAACTGCTGGGGTTTATCGTGAGCGAAAAAGGAATAGAGGTTGATCCTGCGAAAATAAAAGCAATACAGGAAATGCCGACGCCTAAAACAGAAAAAGAGGTGTGCGGGTTTTTAGGGAGGTTGAACTACATCGCCCGGTTCATATCTCACCTAACAGCTACATGTGATCCATTATTCAAGCTGTTGAAAAAAGACCAGGCTGTAACATGGAACGAAAATTGTCAAAAGGCGTTCGATAAAATAAAACAGTATTTGCAGGAGCCTCCTATTTTGATACCTCCAGTGGCAGGGAGACCCTTGATCATGTATTTGACGGTTCTTGAGGGGAGTATGGGTTGTGTTCTCGGTCAGCATGATGAGACAGGGCGTAAAGAGCATGCGATATACTACCTGAGTAAGAAGTTTACTGACTATGAATCTCGATACTCA
Organism: Lathyrus sativus; assembly: GCA_963859935.3. NCBI lineage: Eukaryota > Viridiplantae > Streptophyta > Magnoliopsida > Fabales > Fabaceae > Lathyrus > Lathyrus sativus. The sequence goes on from OZ012741.1 coordinate 220,107,348, forward strand.
ATGCTCGAAAAAACTTGTTGTGCACTAGCCTGGGCCGCCAAGCGTTTGAGGCAGTACATGCTAAATCATACAACCATGCTCATCTCGAAGACGGATCCTATCAAATACGTATTTGAAAAGCAGGCACTATCTGGGAGAATTGCCCGTTGGCAGATGGTTTTGGACGAATATGACATCCAGTATGTCTCACAGAAGGCTATAAAGGGGAGCGTGTTGTCGGAGTATCTAGCTGAGCAGCCTATTGAGGACTACCAATCGATGAGGTTTGATTTTCCTGACGAGGATATCATGTACCTGAAGATGAAAGATTGGGAAGAAATGTTGCCGGATGAAGGGCCAAAGACGGATTCCAGGTGGCAGTTGATATTTGACGGAGCTGTGAATTCCTATGGTAGCTGAATAGGGGCAATCATCACCACTCCACATGGGTCGCACATCCCATTTACTGCTCGATTGACCTTTCTGGTTACCAATAATGAAGCCAAATACGAAGCTTGCATCATGGGGCTTGAAGAAGCCATTGATTTGCGAATCAAAAATTTGGATGTATACGGAGACTCAGCTCTGGTGGTGAATCAAATAAAAGGAGAATGGGAGACACGGCAGCCCAATTTGATACCGTACATGAATTATGCGTGGAGATTGTTGCCTTTCTTTGACAAGGTTGAATTGCACCATGTGCCGCGAGCAGAAAATCAGATGGCTGACGCCCTGGCCACATTGTCTTCCATGTATAAAGTCAACTTCTGGAACGAGGCGCCCAGAATTGTTATCTCTCGACTTGACAGACCCGCCTTCGTATTTACTATTGACGAAGCCTCCAATGATAAACCCTGGTATTTTTATATCCATAATTTCTTGAAGAACAAGGAGTATCCGGCTGGGGCATCCAGTCGCGATCAGAAGACTCTCAGGAGATTGGCTGGTAATTTCTATCTGAATCCGGACGGTGTCCTATACAAAAGGAATCACGATTTGGTGTTGCTACGTTGCGTAGACGAGAAAGAGGCGAAGTTGCTTATGGAGGAAATACACGAGGGTACATTTGGTACACATGCTGGTGGGCATGCTATGACGAGAAAGCTGCTGCGGGCAGGTTATTACTGGCTAACTATGGAAACTGACTGTTTCAAGTTTGCGAAAAGGTGTCACAAGTGCCAGATCTATGCGGATAAGATCCATGTGCCTCCAAGTCCTCTGAACGTGATGTCGTCCCCATGGCCATTCTCGATGTGGGGAATTGATATGATTGGAAAGATTGAGCCGACGGCATCTAACGGACACCGTTTCATTTTGGTAGCAATTGATTATTTTACCAAGTGGGTAGAAGCGGCATCATATGCAAATGTGACCAAGCAGGTGGTAGCCAGGTTTATCAAAAGAGATATCATTTGCAGATATGGAATCCCTGAGCGAATTATTACCGACAATGGTTCGAACTTAAATAACAAGATGATGAAGGAGCTGAGTCAGAGTTTTAAGATCGAACATCACAACTCTTCTCCTTACCGACCCAAGATGAATGGCGCTGTCGAAGCGGCCAATAAGAACATAAAGAAGATCGTTCAGAAGATGGTGGTGACCTATAAGGACTGGCACGAGATGCTACCTTTCGCTTTGCACGGTTATCGTACGACGGTACGCACATCAACCGGGGCAACCCCGTTCTCGTTAGTATACAGAATGGAAGCAGTGTTACCACTGGAAGTTGAGATTCCTTCCCTGAGGGTATTACGAGAAGTCCAACTCGACGAGGCAAAATGGGTGAAAGACAGATTGAACCAGCTGAGTTTAATGGATGAGAAGAGGCTAGCTTCTCTAGCATACGGTCGGTTGTACCAGAGCCGGATGAAGAAGGCGTATGATAAGAAGATACATCCTTGGAGCTTTCAGACGGGCGACCTTGTGTTGAAAAGGATCCTCCCGCCACAGGAAGATCACAGGGGCAAGTGGACCCCTAACTACGAAGGGACATACATTGTTAGAAAAGTCTTTTCAGGAGGAGCATTGTTGTTGTCCACCATGGACGGTGAAGACTTTACGTCGCCTGTGAATTCGGACGCAGTTAAAAAATACTTTGCTTGAAATTGACCCGCTGGACAAAAAAAAAAAAAAGAGTCCAGGCAAAAATGGGGCATCCTGGCGAACCAAAAACAGAATAAAAAGGTTCGGGCAAAAAATTAGGGATAAAATGGAAAAAAGATGTACACCCGCGAAGTTGAAAACCTACACTGGGCGGCTTCGGCAAAAAAGGGTATCCCGGTGAACTGAAAACCCGCAAAGGGCGGTTCACGCAAAAGTTAGGGATTTAAAAAGCAAATGATTGCGGTCCGAATTTGATGTTGCATTGCATTGGTGCCAGAGAATACTTTGGAGATTCGATTATCGGATACGATCTCTTCAGAAGTTTGAATATCGGGAAAGCACCAGAGTCAGGCGAGTCATAGGAGGATCAGCTCATGATGGTTGTCTGCATCACGTTGTCGACATATGTGCAAATTTGATTTGTCACTGTATTTATGCTTCCGGTGCATATTTGTATATTTGTTATGCGTAACTTCCTCTTTTCAGGAGTTACATCCAGTGTACAAAATTCTGCCTATTCAGGGGCCCAATCAATAAAACATGTTATTCAGTATTTGATGTTTGTTCTTTACTGTTTTTACTGTTTTGTATGCGAAAAACGCCAATATTTTGATAAAACTAGCAGTTGCATAACGTTGCTGGCCCTTGCCAATAATTGCTAAAACTTCGAATTGATTGAAGATGGTGTCGCTAACGCTAACTTGAATAGATTTGGTTGTATAGACTTGTCTTGTCTCGTTTGTGGTGTTGCAGGGTTCTTGCCCATACGAGGTGGACGATCAGAAGATTGTAGTCCTAACCAGAGTCTCATGACGAAAAGACTTGATCATTATGTGAAGTGAATCCCCGTGCAGGTCGCGCTTCATCCCTTGAAGCTGAGATGACAGTGTTCCTTACTGAAGAAGGATCAAATTCCCCAGCTAGTCGCAGCTTATCCGAAGGATATTCTCCAGCAGGGTCGTTTGCCCTCAGCAGAGTTTGGTGATTCCAAGATGGTGGGTTGTATTCAGACAGCGTGGTGTCCCCCAAAAGGATTCCCTATCCCGAGCAAAGTCGTTTAGCCTCAGAAGACTAATATTTCCAAACTTGTGAGATGTACCCAGACAGTCTACTCTCCCCAGCGGAGTCAGTATTATCCCCAAGAGAGTCGTTTCGTCCCCAGCGGAGTTCTCTCTTTTCAGCAAGTGTTTTCTTTCCTCCCATTGGAAATCGAAGGTTAAAACTCTCCCTGACAGAGTTGGTTGTGTGTCCTGGCATTTATTTTGCCAGAAGGCTTTGTGACACCCGTTCACTCCCCAGCAGGGTAATATTTGTCCTCGACGGCCAAGATTGATGAAGCGAGCTTGTCAGAGCTTTTCCCCAACAGCCTGAACCTGCATTTGCATTTGCATGCATTATCATGTATACATCCATCTAGAAAACGCGTAGCATTTCCATGCTGTATCGAACATTACGCCATCGTCAAACATGCGCATTTTGAAACATAAGCCAGGTTGGTTAACCTTTTGCTTTCAGGTGTGTTTTCTCAACAGAAGTGTGGAGTTCTAAAGCTCAGAGGTCTTTCCAGACCATCAAAGTCTTGACGTGAGGCATATAATGATGTGATTCAGTTTATCATCATCCCCACAGAGTTATTGATTGAGGTTTTCTCGTATTCGATCAGCGGATTGTTTTGTCAAGTATGTTGCTGCAGTAGCATCTCAGGGTCCCATTGTATCAAAACTGCAGGAGTGGTCGCTTGTTGTCAGAACGGGTGTTGGTCATTGGTTTTCAGAATATCTCCAGCTATGTTGATAGAATTTCTTCGTGTTGACGAATCACTTTTCCATGATGATGGAATATGGGGTCCTGTTGAGGACGAAGTTTGATTTCTCCGTGTTGACGGAATATGGAGTCCTGATAAGGACAATTCACGCCTATGATGATAGGATTTATTCGTGTTGACGAATCACTTTTCCATTATGATGGAATACGGGGTCCTGTTGAGGACGAAGTTTGATTTCTTCGTGTTGACGGAATATGGAGTCCTGATGAGGACAATTCACGCCTATGATGATAGGATTTATTCGTGTTGACGAATCACTTTTCCATGATGATGGAATATGGGGTCCTGTTGAGGACGAAGTTTGATTTCTCCGTGTTGACGGAATATAGAGTCCTGATGAGGACAATTCACGCCTATGATGATAGGATTTATTCGTGTTGACGAATCACTTTTCCATGATGATGGAATATGGGGTCCTGTTGAGGACGGAGTTTGATTTCTCCGTGTTGACGGAATATGGAGTCCTGATGAGGACAATTCACGCCTATGATGATAGGATTTATTCGTGTTGACGAATCACTTTTCCATGATGATGGAATATGGGGTCCTATTGAGGACGAAGTTTGATTTCTCCATGTTGACGGAATATGGAGTCCTGATGAGGATAATTCACGCCTATGATGATAGGATTTATTCGTGTTGACGAATCACTTTTCCATGATGATGGAATATGGGGTCCTGTTGTGGACGAAGTTTGATTTCTCCATGTTGACGGAATATGGAGTCCTGATGAGGACAATTCATGCCTATGATGATAGGATTTATTCGTGTTGACGAATTACTTCTCCATGATGATGGAATATGGGGTCCTGTTGAGGACGAAGTTTGTTTTCTCCGGGTTGACGGAATAGGGGGTCCTGATGAGAACAAGTTACACCTATGCTGATAGAATTTACTCATGTTGACGGATTACTCTCTCTGTGTTGACAGCCCTGATGGGGACAATTTATGATTATGTGGATAGGGTTTCTTCGTGTTGACGAAATGTGAGTTCGGAGATGTACAAGAATGGTACTCCTATGATGATAGGATTTATTCATGTTGATGAATCTATTTCCCTTGTGCTGACGAGACGTGAGTCCTGACGTGGACAAGCTATTTCTATGTTAATGAGAGTTCTTGTGGTGATAAGACGTAAATAAGACTCTATTGCCTATGATGATAGGATTTATTCATGTTGATGAATCTATTTCCCTCGTGTTGACAAGATGCGGATAGCCCATCCCCAGTGGAGTCGGCAAGTTTTGTTTCTCCATGATGATGGAATATGGAGTCCTGCGGAGGACAAATTTGAAAAGTACTGATGAGGGCAAGTCGTATTCCTACGATGATAGGATTTCCTCGTAAGGATGAATTTACGGCTTTTCGTGTTGACAAAATTTAAGGGCAATCAGGAATGAGTTTTCCTGTGATGATGGGATCTTCACTCGTGTGGGTGAATTTGTTTCTCTTCTTATGTTGACGAGGTTAGTCCAGTTATGGACAGAGGTATTTTTGTGAAGATAGTTCAGTACCCGTGGTGTTACATGGGTGGCGATAGTCAAAATCAGAGTTATTCTCCGACGAACGATCAGGTTCACTCGACGAATGTCGTTCCCCAAGCAGTGGTGCAGTTTATTTCTGCGGTTGGAAAATTTCAGGGCTCTTTGGTATTCAACCGTCTCGTACCTCGAATGTTTGAAGGTCGTTCGCTCTTCACCGAGTCGGGTCCAAGCCGCTTGAATAGGGGCAGCTGTTGCACCCTAAAATTTGACCAACCGGCTCCCTATCTGGTTTATGTCTTAATACATTTTGCATTCGCATTCGCATACGACATGCAATGCATTTTTATCAAGATTGATTTTTATCAGGATTAGAGCCCCGGGTGTTTCAGGCAGTACAGGCCAGTCAGAATGAAAGTCTGTGGAGAATTGATGCTCATCTCCCGTGTTTTCATACCATCTCGGGGCCCGGGTTCCACTACGGCTGCGTAATTGGGTTTTACTCGATTTAATCGGCTTCCGGGCATTTTTAGGATTTTTTTGTCATTTTTTTTGAATTTTTAATGCATTTAATGGATTTTTCTGGATTTAATAGAGTTTTTATTATTTTTTAGAATTCAAATAAATTTTCCTTCCTTTTTTTAGAAATTAATAGATTTTTCAAAAAGATTTTTAGATATTAATGTTCTTTTAATAGTTTTAATAGATAAATAGTTTTTTTTTTTTTAAAAAAAGTAGATTTTAAAATATAGATATAAATAGAGATTGTCATTTTCCTTTAATAGATGGTTAATAAAAAATAATAAAAATAGATATTAGTTTGTTTTAGTTTTTTTAGATTTAACTTGTTTTTAAAAAAAATGATGATAATAGATTTTAAAAGAAAATTAGACATTAAATGTTTTTAGTTTTTTTTTATTTTTGTTTTTCAGAATTTATTAGGGTTTTTTAAGACTTTGTAGAAATTAAATAATAATTTTTAGATTTTTTAATTAGGTTTTTCATTAATTTTCATTTTATTTTCGTTTTTGGATTTTTATTAGGTTTTTATTATTTTTCATTTTTATTTTCGTTTTAGATTTTAATTAGGTTAATAGGTTAATTAGGTTTATTTTTTCCATGTTAATTTTGTTTTAAGTCTATAATCCAGGATTATTTCAATTGGGCCCAATATATCCATTATCAGAGTCCATTGTCCGAAGCCCAGAAATTCAAGTTCAAGTCCAAGTCAGAGTGCCACTTGTCATATAAGTAGGCATGCCACGCGTGCGCCAGAGACTCTACCACCTCATTTTTCTCTCTCCCCAGAAGTTGCCACGTTTCGTTCTCTATCTCTCTCTCAGACTAGCCAACTCACTCACCCACGTGTCATTCCCTTCTCTTTCTCCCCCACCACGTGTCTCGCCCTCGCCACTCTTCCTGCCACCTGCCCCCTTCACCGGACACTCCCACCGCCGGCCATGCAACCACCCTAACTACTCGTCGGCGACCCCTCTAACCGTCTCCGACCGCCGCCAACTCGCCGGAATCTGGATTTTTTCCAGAAAATCCATTCGAACGCCTTGGATCTTCATCCTCCACCTCCATCCAATCTTCATCCAAACACCACATTCATCCCAATTTTCCCAGAATTGTTGAATCTTCATCGTTTCATCATATCAAACATCTTCACCAGAGATTTTCTCCAAAAATCTTCAAATCACGTCAAGATCTCCAACGGGTTCTCTAGCAAGATCATCATAATTTCCAGATTCGTTGTCGGAATCTTCATCAACAGCGATCAAGGATCATCAAGCTTCGGCCGTTGTTCTTCTTTTGTTTCCAGAAATCACCAAGTTTCTTCGTGGATCTGCGTCGCGGTCGTGGATCTTCATCAAGTTCGTGAAAACTTTTCCAGAAATCTTCAAACGTTGCCTCAAGATATTCAAGGGGATATTCACCAGAAATCGCTCCAAGCTTCGTCTAGGATCAAGAATCGTCACCGTGTGAGTCGTCCACCCAGGTTAGTGCTTCGAATCTTTCGCGTTCCATTTTTTCTCGCGTTGATTAGTTAGAGATTGAGGAGATTGTTGTTTGGATAACTGAGTTTGATGAGTGTGGATGAAGAAGGTTAGGGAGAGGTTTGTTTGAGATTCATCATTTGATTTGGTTTCAGAGAGTTTCAGAGGAGAGAATCTGAGAGAAAGGGTTTGAGAGGAGAGCGCCGCTAGGGTTTCAATTTGGGGGGAGAGATGAACAGTACTCATCAAGGTTAGTTAGTTTAGGGTTTTTGTTTATGCTGAAATTGGGTTGTCATGAAGCTGGGCCTTAAGCCCAATTACGTGGCTTGCTGAACCGTCACCCCGCGTTTGCCAGTGACACCCCTCCCATGGAGTGGAATCTTCGTTGGGCCTTGGACCACTTACTTCCCACACCCCCAGTTTAGGAGCCCAAGCGAATAACAAGGGGGATTCTGGTTATTTCTCACCCCCCTGGGTTGTATTTTTTGTGATTTTTCTGAGTTAATAACCTGGGCCCAGCGCGTTGCTGAGCGCATCCCCCTCCTGGGCCCAGTGGTATTTCTGAACTACAATAGATTGTTGTTTCCACCCCCTTTTGTTTTCATTTTAAATGGATTTCTTATTTTCTTTTCATTTGCATATGGGTTACGAATAAATTCATAAAAAATCAGAAAATAACCATTTTAACATGGGGATTTTTACTACATTTCAATAATTGTCTCAAGATAATTTTACGAAAATAAAAATAATATTTTAGGCTTTTTTCCATTTTATGGTGATTTTTTACATTTAATTGCCTTTATGTTCATATTGTTTGTACATGCATTTTGATGAATTTCGTTTAGTCATTTAAATTCGTATTTTGATCCCGTTCTTTTTGTACTAGCTAGATTAGAGCATTAAGTCCCCTTAGAGATTTATTTCATATTTGTGTGATTAAATCTTAATTAGTTTTGATTAGAGAATATTAGGGTGATAGTTTTAGGGTTCAAACTCAACATAGGTGCATTCTACCATTTTATTTTTGGGTTTTTTAGCTTGAATTAGGGTATGGGACATATAGGGTATGTAGGGTAGATATAGAACTCCCCTTAGAATTAATCTTAGAATTTTAAATACTATTTTACTATTTTTAGTGTATTTTTGCAAATTGTGTGGTTGTTTGGTGTTCCCACTTGGGGTTTTATCTGTCTGCTTGGGCTTTTGGGTTTTATTTGGGTATGGGGCTTGGTTTGAGCTTGTGGAGCATGAAGAAATCAAAGGAGAAGATTGAGGATAATAATCAAAGGTTGATGCATGAAGATTGCTTGGATTGAAGATGTTGATTGAAGGCATAGGAAATAATAGGAATAAGCAGAGCCTTAGAATAGACTGAATTGTTTTGTGCAAACATGGATAGCTTCCTGTGCTTTCATTCCTCTCCATGACATAAAGTCCCTTTAGGGTATTCACCTCCCTCCTTTGGAGGGATAAGTGGCCCTACCTTAGAGGTAGAACTTTGAGGAAAACAGTCTGTTACAATGGCAACTGTTTATAGGCTTCCTTTGGTTGTCAATGAACTGCTTGACATTCAATTTGCTCAGATAAATCAATTCTCATCTGGGAAAGCTTATCTTGAAGAAAGAAGCCATTGAAGTTAGAGATGAAGATCAAAGATTGACAAAGATGAAGATTGTTCATGTCAAAGTTGTGCAACTGGTAAAGCTAGGGTTTACGGCTGTCTGATGCTGTCAACTGGTGAACTATGCTTGCTTGAGCTTGGGGATTTCTTGAAGATGGAAGCTTATTGTGGCTTGGGTATCATCAGAGTTGGATTTTTGGGGTTCATTGGGAGATTTTTGTTTATCAATTATCAGAGTTGGAAGTTTTTCAGAGCTGCTGCTGTAGGAGCTGTTGAGCTGTCAGAGCTGGGTTTTTGGGGTTTATTTTCTTTGCTGTATTGTTTGTTAATTTTTTCCCCTTGAGGTTGAGGTGAAGCTGTTTCACTTTGCTCATTGTTTTCTAGGTTCGAGGTTGAGTGGGACTCCCTTGCCTCGCTTGTATTGCTGCATTCATGCATCTTACTGCTTTACTGTATATATGTTGTTGTTTTTCCGTTTATCCCCTTAGGACCTCTATTTCTCTCTGCGCAAGAGAGGAATATGACAGACATCAGGATTCTTATCCATGCATGACAACACTAGGGTAGATTTTGATCCCTTTTTCAACCATAGGCTTTAGACTTGCTGTTTCTCTTCTATCTCAAAACAACCAGAAAAATACAATAAAATGATAAACATCGATAAAAAACAGTTCTTGCGTAAAAGACTGTAAACCAATCAAAGAGTCACTTTTGTCCGCTTGGACGCGTAATCAGGAGAAAACCTTTTTCAGAAGGATAAAAACACTCAAGACAGACTTGTGTCGTACGTGGCCCGAACTACGTTTGCTCTGATCTTTCATGCTGTATGAAAGTACGTAGGCATAGGATGCGATATCCTAGCGAGCAACCTTCCCCTTCTTTCCCGTAGGTAGGCGAACTACGTTGACTTTAATTTCTCGTTTCAGACGGGAATACGTAGGCATAAAGTGTGATACTTTGCCGAGTCATTTTATTTTCTTTTAACCCCAAACCTGTAGAGTAGATAGAATAACAATCCGTGCCAGAAAACAAGCGTGGATCCCGTCGAGTACGACAGACGTGAGGGGTGCTAATACCTTCCCCTTACGTAATCGACTCCCGAATCCAGGATTTGGTTGCGATGACCATTCCTTTCTCGTCTTTGCGGTAGGTTTACTTCGAGCGTTTCCTTTCCCTCTATTGGGATAAAAAACGCACGGTGACGACTCTTCTGTTCAGCCGGCGCCGATTTTCGCAGTAGCGACAGTACTCTACAGGAACCTTTTGTTTAATTGCATTCTAAGTTTGGTAAATGTTTGCTAAGGATTGGGATTGGGTAAAGGTGTAGGAAATAGCATATGAGTTGTAAGTGAAGCATGAAAATGCAGCAGCTGTCCAATTATGGATGTGTACAACAGTTGATTAAATAGAACAAGGAAATCATGAGACAATCACCAACACATTGGAAATGCAATGAGGAGCAAGTATACAACAATTACCAAACCAAACTTAAATACAAAACATGACTGCTATGCCCTCACAAGTGAAATTGGAGAAAAAAAGCAATATTGAAAACAAATCAAGTAACAGACAGAATTGGAATGAATAGACCTTATCTACATACTCAAAACATCACATGAAATGTTTCTATACCTCAAAAATGTTCACAAACATCATGGAAATGAAATTCAACAGTCAATTTCTCAAACACTCATAAATTTGCAACATGAGAATCAAAACTGATTTGGAAACAGATGAGGTTAAAAAAATGTATACAACAATTTTAAAATGAGATTGTAAATGAGTCTAGCACTTAGAATGGCCATGAAATGCATAGAACCAAAAAAATTCCTATCAAGCTTCAAATGTCAAACATGTGTGACGGGCTGTCATGACAGAAAAATAGGACATACAAGAAGGATTGATTCATGCACATACAAGTTTTAAAAAACTACCAAAGATCCAATGCTAAATGAGCAGCCCTAAGGTAAATCAAAAATAAGGGAAGTGTGTGCAATTGATTTCAAAACAGTTTGGTAGCACAAGGATGCTGACAAACTTTGTACACACATATCATAAATGTGGGAAAGAGTGAGTTACAACTCAGAAAATAGGCATCTTGTAAGCAATCAAGAATTTTGGTATGTTCATGGTGAATTTTAGCTCAAAAATGCAGTTTGAGGGTGAAATGCAAATGCAAGCCATCATTGATCAAACCAAACATATACACACATTAGAATCAAGCATATGCATGAGTTACAACTCAAAGATTATGCATATACTAACAGAAGAACAATTTGGTAATGTTCATGGCATATTCTAGTATGAAATGCAATTGTGAGTGAAATTGATGTTGCAAGAAAGAATAGATCAAATAAGCAATGTGCACATATCATTATCATGGTGATGGATGAGTTTCAACTCACAAAATAAGCATAGGACAATTGGATCAAAAAGTGGTATAGTGATGGGAAATGTGGAAAAAACTGTCTTGGCAAGTATGTGGCACAAAAAGGCATTTTTTCAAACTGTGAAGTTTTATGTTGAAATAAGAATATACACACATCATAGATATGATAAGGAAAGAGTTCATGCATTGAAATCAAGCTCATAGCAGTTGGAACAAAACTTTTGGTATGTTGTTGAAATGTGAAACAGTTTTGGTGAATTGATGTAGCAGCAGGTGGTTTCTTCAGGTGGTAAGGTTTAAGTGGAAACAAATATCACACACACATTATAAATATGATAAGGAATGATATTGTGCTCAAGAAGTAGATTAAAACAACACCAAACAGAATGTCACATTTTGAGGCTCATGACAAATGAAAACAATAACTCAAACATGCAACAGGTATATTCAATGACAGATTGAGGCAAATGATAGCACACACAAGTTTCAAATAAGTGAGGCAATGATATTATGCACATAGATCATGTAGAGCTCAATTGAAACAGAATGTGATACATGCTTGACATCATGATATTTTGAAAAATGCAGTTGGAAGCAATGATAAGGCAGTTTGAACATTTAAGGAGATTTGAACATATAAGCATCACACACATCCTCAAAATAGGTAAACAAATGAGTTTCCAATCTTAAAGTCAAGCAAAAGTGCTCCAAGCCAAAAATGATATGTTGAACCAAGTTTGACAGCAAAAACCAATAATATCTCACAACAGCCCTAATAGCAAACTTCATGTTTCTCACATTTCCACCAAAACAAGCATCATGAGCAAAATCAAATGAACATTAAACAATGATTTAGAACAAAGAGATACAATTATGGCAAGCACAACAGTCCAACACACAACTCATGGTAGTGATAAAGCTAGAATGACATGAAAATATAATAATGTGAAAATAAGGGCCACATTGATTCAAACATGATCAAGGGCAGGGGGAATCTATGAGTAACTTATAAGTTAAATCCAAACATCACTAAGACTAACAAGCCTAGGGCAAGCATATCAATATTTCAATATTGGTTCCTAAATCTACCACATGACCAATATCTTCACAAGCAAGCTAAGCATGATATCAAAGTAAAAAATTGGTAACATATCATCAACATATCATTTACAAATGAAAACACACTATCAAAAACAAGTAACATGACCATGAAACTAGAGTTCTTGACAAAGAACTACAATGGGGCAGCAATGGTATATTTTCACAAAATCAACTCAAAATGACAAAACATGATAAGGTATGATTAATAAGGATTTTGAATGTCACATACCTCTTGTAGACAAGTCTTGAACAAGCTAAAAAGCTTAGAAACCCAGAGATCCTCCTTCTTTTACAAAGAGATAAAGATTGCTTCCTCTTGAAGCAACAATCCACTTTTCAAGACAGTTGGAGTTGTGTGATTTCCAGCTGGTTTTTTTAGGGCTTGGACAGTTGAGATATGATGTCTAGGAGGTGTTGGGAGTGTTAGAATGGTAGGAAAGGCTTTGAGTGAGGATTTGGCTTTCAAAATGCAAGAAAGTCAAACTATTAAGGTGTGAAGGTTGACTTTTGTGAAAATGAGTTTTTTGAGTGGTTTGAATGTGTGGACACCTTCTACACAATGTTTAGGGATTGTGTGGATGGTTTTGAGGGACTTGGAAATGGTATAACTGATCTTGAGCAGAGTTTTGCTCAAGACAGCTTTTTTGGTGAAAAATGGAGGTTTTGAAAATTTATGATCCTTGAGGAAATGAAAGAGAATTGAGAGCTATTGTTTCTCTGGGTTTTGGAGATTGCTCTATTTATAGTGCAAATGAGAGTGAGGGCAGCTTGGTACTTTACTATTTTTGGAGGGAGTTTCATGAGGTTTTTCAAATGAATCTTGCAAAATCTCTTCCCATCAGCTCCATGGTTCAAAGAAGATCAGAAAAATCAAGCGGAGATGGACATGAAGTGACTGAGGTGAGCTTAGAGTGTAGGGTGAGCCAGCTGCAACAGTTTTGGCATGAAAAGTTTCTCTCTCCTTCTTACACATTTGAATATTTTATTACAGAAGTTGCAACTTGCCTCTCTCTCTTCAAACCTTACATTTTTCTGTATTTTCCTTCCCCTACACATCTAAATATCATATTGAATCATGATCCAAGGGTTGAGGATATCTCAAGTTGTGAAAATCTGATTTTTGAGAAGTGTTGGATTGTGGTTTCAAGTGTTGACAGCCCTAACTTCCATAGCTCATAACTTCTTGCTCACACATGCTATTGAGGAGTTCTACCATAATTTGGAAAGCCCTTAAGTAGCTATATAACTTTCATGTTTTGGGGATATCCAAATTCTTGATGGAACTAGGTTGAAAAGGACAAATGCAAATATGCCATGAATCTAAATGATGTTTTATGATGCTTGAATGCAAGACAGATGCAGACATGCGAGCAAAGATAGAACAGCAAAACAACGAGTAACCACTCACGAGGACCCAACACACTGGGAAAGATTCCAAGCGAAGTAAGCAAGATAGTTCAGACGTGACTAAAGATGCTTGTTCAGGGAAATTTTTCACGCAGGGGACACAAATTCCACCAGGGAAGACACATCTTCATTGGGGAAAGGAGATACGAACCTCACAGGAGTTTCGCTAGTTCTCCGAGACTTGACGGGAAAAGCAAAAGCTTCAACTGGGGAGACTGGTGACGACCAAAAATATCAAACAGTTTTAAACAGCAAAAGCTTCCACTAGACTTACTGGGGATGATGGTGACGACCAAATCAATAACGGTTTCCAAGAAGTGCTAAATACCACTAGACTTTCTGGGGATATGGTGACAACCAAATCAAGGTTCCAATTACAATTGGGAGTTCCAAACGATATTGATGAAACATAGGGCTTCGGCTAGGGAAGTTGGTAACAACCAACTTTCGGCACTAATAACGATTAACTTTCAAGCAATGCCAGTAACTACTGGACTTAGAGGGTACTGGTGATAACCAAATCAGGATATACCAATAACAATTGATTATGGGTAATGCTAGTAACCACTAGACTTAACCGAAGAAATTGGTAACGACCGAGTCCAAGGAGACCAATGACCATTGGATTTTCAAAGAGTTTGGTAACGACCAGACCAATGCGGTGATAACAATCTGATTTAAGCGATGCCAAAAATCATTGAACTTGGACCTATTGGTGACGACCAACTCAGGTATACCAATAACAATTGGTATTGGATATTGCTAATAAACACTAGACTTTCCAAACAATGCTAGTGACCACTAGACTTAGAAAGATTGGTAATAACCGAATCAAGAGGTACCAATAACAATTGGATCTGAAGGTAATACTAGTTACCACTAGATTCAGAAAGACTGGTAATAACCAAATCAAACAGGTACCAATAACAATTGGATTTGAAGGCAATGCCAATAATTATTGGACTTAGAGGGAATTTTGGTGACGACCAACATCAAGTACCAATGACCATTGGTTTTAAGAGGCAATACTAGTAACCACTAGATTTTTAGCAGAGATTGGTGAAAACCGAATCAAAAGGACTCCAATAACGATTGCTTGGCTTTATAACAGAATCAGTGACGAATGAGTTTGGAAATTTGTTGGTGATGACCAAATCAAGATACCGACCATAAACGGTTCTGAACAGGGGCTAGTGACTACTAGTCTTCAAAGATTATTGGTGACGACGGAATCGAAGATGAATATTGGTAACAACCGCCCATTTGTGTAAATTGGATATTGCTAGTCACCACTAGCACCCCAGAGAAGTTAGGAAATCCCAGGGTGTCAACTTTGAAACGAACTTTGTTACAACAGATCAAAGATAAAGGTAACGACCAAAGGATCTCAAAGGCAACAGCCAGACAAACAAAGACCAAAACCAAAATGCAAACAAATGCGCATGCTGGTATGATGATGTATGTAAAATGCAAACTGACCCGCAGGAACGAAGGAAAGCAAAACAAAGAAAACACAGAGGGAACTCGTCACGCTGAGTCTCAATGCTTCAAATCAGGCGACACTTTCTTCTTGGCATAGATAACGATCTATTCCAATCCTTGTAATCCTGTAGAGGAGAAGTCTTCGCCTAAGAGCCGAAATTGCTGTCGGACGCATCTAGTTTGGTCAAGGGTGACGGCAAACCTTCACAACTTTGAGAACTGTGTAATGTTATCAGATTACCTCTAGAACTCTTCAATCATTTGTCAAATTGTGTTTTCCTTTTAAAACAAGACTTAAGTTTTTCAAAACACTTTGCTTTTCGAGAAAATCCTTATTAACAAATAAGTGAAATTGCATAACAAAAACAGAGGATCATAACAATGATTTGGCCAAAATCTGATTTTATTGATAGACAAGAACTTTACAAAGGGAAAAGCCTCGGGAACTTTATATATTTGGGAAAATGGCGAACAGAAAAGGTTACAGAATCCCATAATAATTCGGTCCTTTTAACTGTTAGTTCACTTGCTTCGCTGCTTCTGACGAGAATGACAAACGTTGCTCTTTCTTCTGATACCTTGCACAAGACTCTGCCCCGGCGTTCGCCAGCTTTTAAATCATTAGGCTTCCATCTTGTTGAAGTACTGGAATCTCCTTTCTAGGTCTTCTCCTTTAGGCATAGTACTTTCTCACTACATCTGAGTTGATGGGATACTTGAGTTGTTCTCCATCCATGGTCTCAAGAATTAGAGATCCTCCGGAGAAGACAATTTTTACAACGAAGGGGCCATCGTAGTTGGGCATCCACTTGCCGCGCATATCTTTTTGAGTTGGTAGGATTTTTCTAAGCACAAGCTCTCCTTCCTTATACTCTTTGGGTCGAACCTTCTTTTTGAATGATCTTATCATCCTTTGTTGATAAAATTGACTGTGAAACATGGTCGTCATTCTTTTCTCATCAATGAGGTTCAATGAGTCGAATCTTTCTTTTATCCATTCGTCTTCATCGAGCTTTTCTTCTATCAATATCTTTAAAGAAGGTATTTTGACTTTGATGGGCAACACAACGTCCATCCCATATACCAAGGAAAAGGGAGTTGCCCATGTCGAAGTTCGCACTGATGTTCGGTATCCATGTAGAGCAAATGGTAACATCTCGTGCCAATCCTTATAGGTTATGACCATATTTTGTACTATTTTCTTGATATTTTTGTTTGCAGACTCATTTATGCCATTCATCTTGGGTCTGTAAGGAGACGAATTGTGATGTTTGATCTTGAAATCGTCACAGAGTTCCTTCATCGTTTTGTTGTTTAGATTCGACCCATTGTCAGTAATGATTTGGTTAGGAATACCGTATCAACAGATGATTTCCTTTTTGATGAAGCGAGCAACCACTTGTTTTGTCACGTTCGCATACGACGCTGCTTCCACCCATTTGGTGAAGTAATCAATTGCGACAAGGATGAAGCGATGGCCGTTGGAAGCTTTTGGCTCTATTGCCCAAATCATATATATGCCCTACATTGCAAAAGGCCATGGTGATGTCATCACATTGAGAGGATGCGGAGGGACATGCACTTTGTCGGCATAGACTTGGAATTTATGACACTTTCGAGCAAAGAGTATGCAGTCTGTCTCCAAAGTTAACCAGAAGTAGCCTGCCCTTAAGATTTTCTTAGCCATGGCGTGGCCGTTGGCATGGGTGCCGAATGTTCCCTCGTGTACTTTAGTCATTATGAGATTCTCCTCTCTTTCATCGGCACATCAGAGTAACACCATGTCGTGATTTCTTTTGTACAAGGTGCCATTGCTGATGAAGAATTTAGATGACAATCTTCGTATAGCTCTTTTTTCGATTCTGGATGAGTCAGCGAGATATTCTTGATTTTGAAGAAAGTTCTTGATGTCGTGGAACCACAGTTTCTCATCAGTTTCTTCATCTATTGTCATGACATATGCAGGTACTGTCCTTTTTTCAATGCGGATCAGAGGCGCCTCGTTAACAAACTGGACCTTCCACATCGATGCCATCATGGCCAATGCATCGGCAATGTGATTTTCCGCTCTCGGTACATGCTTGAAGGTAATTTCATCAAAATATTCAGCCATCTCCAAGATATGAGTTTTGTAAGGGATCAATTTTTCATCCCTGGTTTCCCATTCTCCTTTGAGTTGGTAGATCACTAAAGCAGAATCATCGATCACTTCCAAGATTTTGATGCGAAGATCGATAGCAGCTTCCAACCCTAAGATGCAGGCTTCATACTCGGCTATGTTATTCGTACACGAGAAACAAAGTCGAGCTGTGACAGCAGTATACCCTCCAGTTGGATTTTTCAGAACCACTCCAACACCATGTCCGTTCTTGTTTGATGCCCCATCGAACATCATTTCCCAGCGGGATCCAGGCTCGGGACCTTCTTCCGGACCAAGCTCTGGTTTTGTGCGTTGAATATACATCACATCTTCATCAGGAAAATCAAACTTGAGTGGTTGATAATCTTCCATAGGATGCTCTGCGAGGTGCTCTGACAAAACACTTCCTTTGATAGATTTTTGAGCAACATACTGAATATCGTACTCTGATAAGAGCATATGCCATCTGGCTAATCTTCCTGTTTGAGCTGGCTTTTCAAAGATGTACTTGATTGGATCCATCTTGGAAATTAGCATTGTGGAGTGACAAATCATGTACTGTCTCAGACACTTGGCGGCCCATGCTAAGGCACAACAGGCTTTTTCCAGGGGAGAGTAAGGACTCTCGCAATCGGTGAACTTCTTGCTTAGATAGTAGATTGCGTGTTCTTTCTTTCCTGATTCATCAGTCTAGCACAAAACACAGCCCATTGAATCTTCTAGTACTGTGATATACATGAACAAAGGTCTTCCAGGTACCGGAGGAATCAACACTGGAGGTTCTTGTAAGTACTGCTGGATTTTCTCAAATGCGGCCTGACAATTCTCGTTCCATACCACCGTCTAAACTTTTCGTAACAACTTGAAGATCGGCGTGCAAGTAGGAGTTAAATTGGAGATGAATCTGGAGATGTAATTCAGACGTCTGAGGAATCCTCTGACTTGTTTCTCTGTTTTAGGAGTAGGCATCTCCTGGATTGCTTTAACTTTGTTGGGGTCTACTTCAATTCCTCGTTGACTAACGATGAAACCAAGTAACTTGCCTGAGCGAACTCCGAAGGTGCATTTTGCTGGATTTAACCTTAGTTAATACTTTCGGAGTCTTTCAAATAACTTCAACAGATGATCCAAGTGGTCTTCTTCACTTTGAGATTTTGCGATCATATCATCCACATATACTTCGATTTCTTTGTGCATCATATCGTGAAAAAGTATGACCATGGCTCTCTGATACGTTGCCCCTGCGTTCTTCAAACCGAAAGGTATGACCTTATAACAATAGGTGCCCCAGGGTGTGATGAAGGTTGTCTTCTCCATATCGGTTGGATCCATTTTTATCTGGTTGTAACCAGAAAATCCGTCCATGAATGAGAATACTGCGAAGCTGGCTGTATTATCCACCAAGGTGTCAATATGTGGTAAAGGGAAATCGTCCTTCAGACTTGCTTTATTTAAATCCCTATAATCGACGCACATCCTGACCTTGCCATCCTTCTTTGGGACTGGTACAATGTTTTCCACCCATTCTGGATATTTGGATACCGCTAAAAAGCCTGCATCAATTTGTTTCTTCACTTCGTCTCGGATTTTAAGAGCCATGCCTGGTCTTGACCTGCGAAGCTTTTGTTTGACCGGAGGACACTCTGGCTTCAGGGGGAGCTTGTGCATAACAATGCTAGTATCCAACCCTGGCATGTCTTGGTAAGACCAAGAAAATATGTCGACATAATCTTTGAGGAGCGTTATCAGCTTGTTTTTGATCTCTGGCCTCAATGATGCCCCAATCTTGACTTCTCTTTTTTCTTCTTCTGACCCCAAGTTGATGACCTCAGTCTGCTCTTTGTACGGCTGGAGATACACATCTTCGTACTCAACCATTCTCTTCAACTCTTCTGGGACTTATAACTCTTCATCGTTCTCTTCTTCAGCTTGAAAGACAGATGAACCAGTAGTAGAAGGAGCTGAAGGATCATAGGATTCTGTGGTGGATGGAGGTATTCTGCATGTTTTGTTTTTGGGAACAATTAGACACACACACACAGACATGCAGATGAAGGGTTGTTTTTATTTTTTTATAAAAAGATTGCCATTTTTCCTTTTAACAAAAAGAGTGAAAATGATGCGCAAAACAAATAAACAAGAGTTTTAACAAAAACACTTTTCCATTAATGATTTTCAAATTTGCAAAGTGGCCCAATACAAAATAATTCACAGGCCTTGGGCAAGACCAGGAATTTTTAAAGAAAACACAAAGCTAACAGGCAGAGTGAATTACTCTAAAGGTAAAAAGATGGGAATTTCCACAGCCTCCCAGTTGCGCAAAGCTGCTCCTCCCCTAGTTATTAGACGATCTAGATTACCATCTTCATCTTCAGCAATAATGGCGTTGACTTGCATTCCGCCACTGGTGAATATCTCATTCAAAGACTTCTTCTTCATGGTGCTTTCCTCTGACTCGCCTTCTAGAGTTGGTTTGTAACCCAACCCTTGTCGATCATTTTTGGCTCGAGCGTTGACTTTGATGATCTCCCCCCATCTCAATGGGACTCCAGCTTTTAGTGCCGCCTTGATACTCTGAACAGAGGTGAATGATGGCCCACGGGTTATGTTCGATTCGTCAACTAGAACAGTGTGAGCTATTTCTAGTGTTTGGAAGGCTGTCTCAAGGGAATCTTCATCAGCCTCGATATATCAAAATGATGAAAAGTTGCTCACCATTAAATCTTCTTCTCCATGAACAATGACCAACTGGTCATCCACAACAAACTTCATTTTCTGATGGAGAGTAGAAGTAACAGCGCCAGCTGCGTGGATCCATGGTCTTCCCAGTAACCAACTGTAGACCGGATTAATGTCCATCACCTGGAAGGTGACTTCAAAGGTTTGTGGTCCGATCAGGATGGGAAGATCAACCTCCCCTATCACGGCTCTCCTGGATCCATCAAATGCCTTTACTATGAGATAAGTTGGCCTCATGGTGGCACCTTGTTGCACCCCAAAATTTGCCCAACATTTCTTTACCTAGCTTATGTTTCATTTCATTCACATTAGCATTATCATTTGCATTTCATTGACATGTATGCAGGAGATTAAGAGGTATAATTACCAATCAAGAGCTATACAAGACTATGAAGCTATCTAAGAAGGTTATCCAGATGTTCAAGGGTTGATATCCTTGTCAGAGAAGTTAAAAGATCCTCAGAGAGAGTGGTTGAAACCAAGTGTGTAGGTCTCCTATCTTGAGAGTTGTGGAAAGCCATAAGATGATTCTGAGGTCATGGAGATGGACTTGAGGTCTTTAGAGAGCTCGTGAGAAGTTTTTAAGAGCACTTTGAGGCCTAGGCAGGTCATTGTGTAAGAATAAGAAGCCTCATCCAGGATTGATGCAGCTAGGGATTGACTAGGTTAACCCTAAGTCAACTGAGGATTTGAAGAAGGTTGAGACTTAATTCAAGAGCCATGTGATCATGGATTGATGCATTGAGATGTTATAAGGATGATTTAAAGGTTAACTCATCATGATTGAAGAGTTTGAGAAGTTTCAAGCTAGGGTTTCTAAGACTTGACAATGTAAAATCCCCTAGTTTGACCCTTATGTTCAAGACAATTTAACTCAAGATATGATCTTCATATCAACTTGACCACAACATGATTGTTTTAGGGCATGATCGTAGCTTTAATTTGAGTACTATAAGTCCTTGATAGGATTTGTAGAACTCAAGTTATGAGCCATACAAGTTACAGATCATCTGAGGCATGTGAATTTGGAGCTTGAAAGTTACCCAACTTGCATGGCACTTTTGCCCAAAAAGGATGACTCCTATTAACTTTTGGTCAACATGAATGTTGTTCCTTATTCTCTTATCTTTCTAGAGAGTACTAGAAGTCCTTGATAGCATTTATAAAACTCAAGTTATGGCTTTGACAAGTCAAGGGTATTTTGGGAAGTTGTGATTATGGGTCATTTTTGGTTATGGGTCATTTTCACCAACTTAGACATCTCAAATGAAATTTTGTTCAACTTGAAAGTTTCTCAAAATGGGGTTTTAACCTTGACCATGTATCAAGGAGACATTGAAATGGCTCAAGGAGAGACTTGGTTCAAGAAGTTGTGAAAAAGGAAGGATTAAAATGAATTAAATGACCAAAAATTCAAATAAATCATTTTGTGTGCAAATGAAGCAAAGTAATATCATTTTTTGAATGGAAAAAGCATTTTAGAAACTTTGGCAATATTATAATTTTGATTTAAGTCCAATATCATGCCCTTTTTCTTTGTTTCTTCATGATGAAGCAACATGACATACATAAGCCATTGGATTGAAACAAGGGGAGAATCACCACCATTCATGTTCAAAATCTCATGAGAAGTTGAATGCAAGCTTACTAAAGCCAAAACAGAGTGGGAATCGTGACTGGTGTAAGTGCGATTTTGGAGAGAATTTGAAAATCCAATTTCTCATTCTGAAGCTTTGAGAAAGTTCTAGATGAAGATGCACTACAGGCGTTGGATCATCATGAAGACTTGACCAAGTAACCCAAACAGACTGCCACGATTGAGTTTGAAAGGGCTGACTATTGACTGAAGCCAATACGCACCGTTTCACTTAACTGAAGTAAATGGGCCTAGCGCTTGGATTGATATTCACACACCCCATCTGGCCCAATCCAGGAATTGAACTGATCAGAATTGCTATTTGCTACGCAACTTTTATTAATTCTTTTGTTTTTCTTTTAATTTCTTCATTTCATGCTAGTTTGACAATAATTCATAAAAAATAGGAAAATAGGTCAATTAATTCCAGGTTTTTTCCCCCTGATTCATGAGTGAATCTAGAATTTTATTGAATAAAAATATTAGGAAAATCATGCATTTTCAGTTTTTGTGCATTTTTTACATTTTATTTGATAATAAAATTGCCATGGTTGATACCTCTGTTTGATGTTTTTAGTGTGATCATTGGGTGATAAGTTTCGGCTTGATTTTTTGTGTGTGATTAGCTTAGACATGTATGCTCGCATGGGATTTTTCTAACATTTTTGTGGTGAAATTAAGTGTTGTTTTTGGATTGAATCTTTAGGTGCTCCCTTTTAGGGTTTAAATTTAGTACCTTATAGTGTAGAATTTATTTCTACATCTTATTTGAGGATTTTATCTCTGGAATTAACATGGTAGAGTCATGATTGACATAGGTTCCCATAGTTATTTTTGTAGGATTTTATAATTGATTTTAGTATTTTAGGTAGAATTAACTTTAATACTAGGTTTTAGGTGATCCTAACTTGTTAACTCAACTAGAATGACTTCATTAGTTCCCTTAGACTAGGGTTTTGCTTCTCTTGCTCTTGGATGATGATGAAGACTTGTGTGGTCTGCTGTGGAAGGCATGGTGGAGCTTGGACTTGAAGATTGCTCTCCTTTTGGTGTAGTTTGTTTAGGGTTAAGGATTAGGGTTTATGAAGATCCCTTTAGAATAGACTTTCTTCCTTCATAAAACATGGAAGGTGTTGATCACTTCCATTCCTCCCTATGATGTAAGGTCCCATTGTGAAGGCCCCATCCCTCCTTTGGTAGGATGTGTGGCTCCTCACAAGTTGGTAGAACCTTTGAGGGTTCCTTTCCTTGATGGTGGAGTGCCTAGAGGTGACCTTTGGTCTTCACTTTGCTTTTCCCTATCCCCACCTTACTCTTGTTAGATGAATCTCTCTCCCTTGCTAGAGGATGGAATTCCATGCTAGAAGATTGAAGATGCTAGAGGTTGCACTTCCCTTTTGTTTGAAGACTGCCATTAGAGCTGAAGCTTGAAGATCAAGAGGAACAAGTTGACACTTTTGTGAAGGAGATCAAATTAAGAGCTGAAGCTTGAAGATCAAGAAGAACAAGTTGATATTTGTGCTTGATGCATTGAAAGCTTGAAGAAGCAAGTTGATACTTGCTATTGAAGGTGAAATCCTTGAGGAACAGTTACAGACTGAGGACTAAGTTGCTATCAGAGGATTGCTTTGCTGTGAAGCTGTGGAAGCTATTGATCTGCTTTCTTTCCTATTTGTTTGCTTTCTGCGCAACTGTATTGATGTGACTTGTGTGATTTGCTTGATGCATTAGAATAAGTTCATTTTTATATTGTGCTAAGCTAGGAGAATTATCGCACTAGAGGTTGAGTTGCTCCCTCTTCTTGTAATTTTACTGTATGGCTTTGCTTGCGGGTATTCGGTAGAGCCCTGCTCCCTTGCCTGTGTGGTTTGTGGTGTGCTTGATGGCATTTTACTTTCCTTTATGATTGCAGTTATTCATATCTGGCTTGAGGTCGAGACGAGCTTGTGGAGGCTGATGCCCCACACACATTTCCTCCCTCATTTGCATTGCATGCATTTTACAGTCGTTTACTGTTTACTGTCTAAGCTGATGCTTTATCTGTTTCTGTTTATCATTGACATGATCCCCTAGGAATCTCCCTTTCTTTGATAAGGAAGTGATGATTAGAACATTAGGTTGAAACCTATGCATGATAACTTCTAGGAGTTCCCTGTTTCAAACCTCAACCATAAGATGAATCCTTGGCATGACAACAGTAGGACTTGATAGTCTCCCCGTAGTTGAGCCTGTTCTCTCTTCTCATCTCAAACAACAGTAAAAAAAAACGTAATAAAGGCAAGTTAGTATAAGCGCGTTACGAGCCTTAAGCTACTTGGGTAATGATAATTGAGCGGCCTCCTCTCAATCGTCTAGAATGTTTAGTATACGTCCTTTGGACGATATGCGACGCATTCATTCCCAGGTCATAGTCTCTAGTGCTGTACGAACTACAGACAACTAAAAAACAGTTCTTCTGTAAAAGACAGAAAACAAACTTCAAATCTTCTTGCCCCGTGGGCCCATAAGTCAAACGAAGCTTTTCTGAAGAAAAGAGTGTCGTTAACTCCCAGTTCTACCGCAAACGGTAACGCCTAAGTCTTCAAGGGTCGAGCTGCGTACACCAAACTGCTGGAACTGTTTGTTAACCCTACTCGAAAAAACAGATGAATCTGAATTCCCGTAATCCGTATTATCCCGAACTACGTAAGCTCTGATCTCTCAAGCCTGTTGAGAGTACGTAGGCACAATACTGACGTATTGGCGAGCCACCTTCCCTCATCACCCGTAGTTAGTCGAACTACGTTGACTCTGATTTCTCATTCTCTGATGAGAATACGTAGGCATAAAGCGCGATGCTTTGCCGAGTCAATTTTCTTTTTCTTTTAAGACCAGCCTTGATAGGTAGATAGTTAAACAAACCCGTCGGATAAACAAAACAAGCGTGGATCCCATCGAGTACGATGGACGTGAGGGGTGCTAATACCTTCCCCTTGCGTAACCGACTCCCGAACCCAGACAACGGTTGCGATGACCTTGTCTTATACCTTTTCGTCAGGTTTTTCCGATCGTTTCCTTTCCCGTTCCGAGGGATAAATAATGAAAGGTGGCGACTCTTCTATTTTGCCGGCACCTTATTTTCGCAGTAGCGACAGCTGGCGACTTTGCTGGGGACTTGATAGTTTCCTGGGATCCAACGTCCCTTATGCGAGTCAATCTGGGGATCCAACGTCCCCTCCGAGATTCAATCCTAGCGCTTGTATGTTTACTTGTTGGGTTGTTTTTATTTATCGCATTTTATTTCCCGCACTTTATTGTTAGTATGATATGATTATCTACGTTGTTGTTGGAAGGGCATTATGATGAGTGAGAAGCCAGACCCAGGCTTGAGAGCTACATAGTATTAGAGTGGGTTAGTGGAGGACGTGCTTGCTTTGCTTGCATCAGTTCCCATGTAATCCACACTCAGACGAAGTTCTCTTTGATGGCTTCCTATCGGTCCTTTGGACTCGAGGGGTTGTCGGATCTGAGGATTGTCGACTCTGGGAACCGATCATTTGGAATTTAGCTAAGTGAGGCCGCTTCAAGAGATGATGATGCCACACCTCCTGGGTATCGTATCATCGTTTCTTGAAAGTTTGTGACGCTGATGACCGCATAGGATGCCGAACCTTTTCCGTGATTAGGTCCATACCTGTTAGCAGGGTCGGGTTTGTTGCAGGAAACCTTAACCTTCAGACTACCTGGTTTTCTTGACAGTGAATCAGTTTTGTTGGTATCAGAGGTTCTCATCATCAGAGATATGTGTTTGTTCTTGACAGAGCAGATTTATGGTCTGGTATCAAGGGTTCTTCTCATCAGAGATATGGTTGTTCTTAACAGAGCAGTGCTGTGGTTTTGTTGATACAGAGCCTTCATCTTCTCAACAGCACAGTCGTCTTGCTCTCCTGCTGCATGATTACATTTTGCATTGTTTGCATCCTCATTTGCATGTCATTAACGTGTGTCTGTGTTGCAGGTGCATATTTTTCCCCTGGTTCTAGTGATCTTGATCCTCATGGCAGATATGGCATCTTTGAAGAAGACAGTGGCTTACAAGCCACCAACACCTGACATCCGAGAATTACGAGCTTTGATTTCTTTGGCTGACAAGACAGTGATGGAGAGTTTCAAAAAGAGTTATGGGAGACTTCTGGGTATTGTGTATAAGCTTCCTACGTACAAGTTGAATGGTCTCTATGGTCTGCTGCAGTTTTACGACCCACAGCTCAGATGCTTTGTTTTTCCAGACTATGTCCTAGCCCCGACCTTGGAGGAGTACTCTGACCTGTTGGGGGTGCCTTTGATGAATCAAATGCCTTATTATCGTGTTGAGGGTGAACCCAAATTGAGTAAGCTGACTGACGCTCTTCATGTAGATGAGTCTGAGTTGGAAGGGATGGTATCCAGGAAGATTGGAGTTCATGGTTTCCTTTTGCCTTTCCTGATGGAAAAAGCCCGAAAGTTTGCCGAGAAGGGTCGCTGGGATGTATTCAATGCCTTCTTAGCCCTTTGCATTTATGGGATCGTGCTATTCCCAAGTCATCCAGACATCATAAGCATGGATGCTTGCCATATATTTTCCTCCGGGAATCCAGTGCCCACTCTCCTCGGAGACGTCTACCATTCAGTCCATAGCAAGAATGAAAACAGAAAGGGGAGGAATGTGGCATGTTGTGCTCCTTTACTGTATAAGTGGTTTGCTAGCCATCTTCCTAAGTCGGGGCCGTTCATTGGTTCTGCTGAATCTTCGCCTTGGTCCGCGCGTTTGATGGGTTTGACCGTTGACAATATTATCTGGTTTGATAGAGATCTACTGGGCAAAGATATTGTACATAGCTACTGTGGCTTTCCTAACGTCCCCTTGGTCGGAAGGAATGGATGTATCAACTACAATCCCTCTCTGCTAGTACGACAATTCGGGTATGCACTACGAGGTCCTCCTAAAGAGGAAGAGATACGGGAATCTCTGTATCTCACAGGGTTGCTTGAAGGTGACACTTTGGTCAAGGTACAGAATGCTTGGAGCAAAATTCACCGAAAAGGAAAGGTCCTGGTGGGAAAAATCAACAACAAGGCCTTTGATCTGTACGTGACTTGGGTTCGAGAAAGAGCCACCAAGTTTCTAATGTCGTTTCCTGCTGTGGAACCATTGTGTGCTCCCGTGTACAAAGAGCCTACTACAGTTGATATTCAGAAATTCAACCAGGTACTCCAAGAGAAGGAAGAGCTACGAAAGGCCAACGAAGAGTTGGAGAAAGAGATCGCTCAACTTCGGAAAGAGAAAAGTGAAGCCATTTATACCTGCAAGAAGCAGACTGAGATGATCAACAGTCTAGGTTCCAACCTGACCAAGGAAACTGATGCTAGGGAACGTCTGGGGTTGGACCTGAAGTCAGTGCATGGCATGTTGACAACCAAGAAACAGGATCTGGACAGAGTGTACCGGAAGTTAACCCAGTATGAGAGGGTCTGGAGCAGCACCATAGCCAAGTACAAAGAGTGGGAAGAAAAGCTGAAGCAGCGAGTGGCCGAGCTAGAAGCTCAGATTATGGCGAAAGACGAGAAGATAGAGGCTGAAGCCTCACTGCGACGGGACGTCTAGTATAGATTAGCTGAGGCCGAGGCGGATTTGCAAGATTCTCAACTCCGAGCTGATGCTAAAAGGAGAAGAGTCGAGAACCATTCTGAAGAAGGTGTTTCTAGGAGCGTTGCCAATAACCTCCCAGAGTCCATCAAGCAGAGGGACCTGCTGGCCCATGGTTTGCTTACTCAGTCAGATCATCCCGCTACAAAGAAGTTGTTAGAAGATCTTCGTGCCCGTGGCCGCACCTGATCTTTTTGTATTTTCTTTATACATTTTATGCATTGATATGCTGATCACCGCCAGGTCTGTTGGTCGGGGTCATGCCTTATTGCTTCAGTTGTATGTGATTACAGTTGTACGCTAGCAGGCTTTTCAGATGAATATATGAGGATTTATTTTCCATGATTGGATCATAGACTTTATTTGTCTCAGAAACTAGGATCGGGGATGGGGGATCTCCCCAAGGCACAGACACACGTTTGCATTTGCATGAAGCATCTGCATAACGAGCACCTTGTCGTTTTTCTTCTAACCCTTTGCGTATGCAAGTTGTTCCAGGATTACCGAAGACCGATCCACCACTATCCGACCAGAGCGAATCAAGCTAGAGCAATGGAAAAAGTGCAAACTGACGTTCAGGAACTCCGAGAGAGGATGGACCGCTTCATAGAGCTCATGCAAGTGGTTGCCAACGGCCAAGACCAGCTCAGAACATTGGTCCAGCCTCTGATCTCAAGGGTTGACAGCAACAGTGTGCTTCATGGTGGGAGTGTTCCGACCCCTCCTCCTGTTGAAACTCCTCAGGGTGGCATCCATGTGACCAGGGGGAATGGAAGTGGTAACGGCAATGTGATCACTAACATCGGGCTCAATGGTAACACGACTGGCGTCGGTAACGGAAACTTTGAGGCTAATGGCAACGCTGGACCAGGCAATGGCAACACAGGTGCTGGGAATCTGTATGGGCCTCAGTCATGGCTAGAAGATCGTCAAGAAGATTTGTTCTCACAGAGGAGTGCTGAAGGAGAACTGACTGCTGAAGCACGTCTGAGGTTTAAGGCACTTGAGGACAAAATGAGGAATTTCGAGAACCTGAACACTATGGGTGTCAACATGACTAAATTGGGATTGATTTCTGATTTCAAGGTGCCTCCTAAATTCAAGGTATCCGACTTTGAGAAATACAAGGGCACCACTTGCCCTCGTGTCCACTTAAGGTCATACTACCGAAAGATGTCCGCTCACTCTGAAGACGAGAAGCTGTTGATGCACTTCTTTCAGGATAGCTTGTCCGGGCCATCCCTGGAATGGTATATGGTTTGGAACCCACCAGTGTGCGCACATGGAAGGAACTGGCTGAGGCCTTTATACACCATTATCAGTACAACAATGACTTGGCTCCGAACCGAGTTCAACTGCAGAACTTGTCACAGAGAAACAACGAGGGGTTCAAAGAATACGCCCAGCGATGGCGTGAATTAGCGGCTAGAGTTCAGCCACCGATGGTTGAACGAGAACTTGTTGAAATGTGTGTAGCCACTCTCCCGGGGGTCTATTACGAGAAACTAGTCAGCGGTATGTCATGGAGTTTCTCAGATCTCATCATTACTGGCGAGCACGTTGAAAATGGGATCAAATTGGGAAAAATTCAAGGTGGTGATCTATCCTCAGCTGGAGGAGGAAAGAAACCATACGGTAACAAAAGGCGTGAAGGAGAGACGAGCGCCGTGTCCAACGCTCGAAGGAAAGGTAAGGGCCAGCGCCAGCAGGTGGCTAGCATAACCATCCCTGCTGTCCAACAACCACAACAGCAGCAACATCAGCCAAATCAGCAAGGGTACAGAAAGTATCAGAACATGGGCACCTCTGTCAAGTCGTCACCTCGAGACGCCGCCCATGTCTTATGCTCAGCTGTTACAAACTCCGCTTCAGTTACAACTAGTCCAGAAAAGAACCCTGGCTCCCTTGACAGGGGCACATCCGCGGGGTTATGATGCGAATGCAACGTGTGATTTTCACTCAGGGGCACCTGGCCACACGATAAAAAACTGCAAAGCCTTCAAGCACAAGGTGCAAGATATGGTGGATGCTAAGATCATCAATTTCTCAGATAATGTGCTGAATGTCACAAAGAACCCTATACCAAATCATAGGGGAGGTGGGGTGAATGCCATTATTGAAGAAGAGGATTTAGATGTCTTGACTGATGTCAAGGATCTGAAGAGACCGCTTAGCTTCGTTAAAGCCAAGCTGATGAAGAGAGGCTTCTTTCCAGGCTGTGGTGAACTGTGTATGGGCTATGCGACTCGTCCTGATGGATGTGAACAGTTGATAGAGGGGATTCAGAGTTTGATGACCGAAGGAATCTTGCAGTTTAGCCAAAGGACCGAATGTGGATCTGGAGAGGTAATGCTGAAGCAGGATGATGAGGTTGCCACCATCACCATCCCTCGCCAGACGATAACCATTTCTGCACTCAGGCCACCCACAATTACCATCACCAAAGCTGGGCCGATACCTTTTGAAAGCACCAATGATGTCCCGTGGCATTATGGGGCAGACGTCTACTGTAACAGACAGAAGTTGGAACTGGAGCCATTTGGGCAGTCTGTGGATAACCTAGTGGGAATTGGTGGAATCACACGTAGCGGAAGAGTATTTGCTCCACCTGAGATTGTGGGGAACAAAGCAGACAAAGCTGAAGAAACTGATAAGGGAAAGAGTAAAGTCGTTGAGGAAACCCCTCGTAGGGTAGAAAAGGACTTACTTGTAAAGGACGCTGAAGAGTTCATGAGGTTGATCAAAAAGAGTGATTACAAGATCATTGACCATCTTCATCAAACACCCTTGAAAATTTCCATACTGAATTTGTTGCTGTGTTCGGAGTCACATCACAACACGCTGTTAAAGGTTTTGAATGCCACGTATGTACCGCAGGAAATCTCGGTCAACTAGTTGGAAGGGGTAGTAGCCCATGTAAATGCTGGAAACGGGTTAGGGTTCACTGACCTGAAGCTGACGCCGAAGGGAAGAAACCAGAACAGCGCCCTGCACATCTCGATAGAGTGTAGGGGAACAGTTATGGCTCATGTGTTGGTGGACACGGGGTCATCGCTTATTGTTCTTCTGAAGAAGGCATTGATGAAGTTAGACACTCGAGGATTGATTTGCACACCCAGTGATCTGGTTGTGAAGGCTTTCGGTGGAACCAAGCGTCATGTCTTTGGAGAGGTAACTCTGCCAATCCAAGTTAGGCCGGAAACTTTCGACGCAGTCTTCTACATCATGGACATCACGCATGCCGATAGCTGTCTGTTAGGCCGGCCATGGATCCATTCTACTGGTGCCATGACCTTCACGTTGCACCAGAAACTCAAGTATGCTGTAGGGGGAAGCATTGTAACTGTATATGGCGAGGAAGATATAATGGTGAGCCATTTGTCGTCCTTCAAATATTTTGAGATGGATGGGGAAATCCACGAAACTCTATGTCAGACATTCGAAGCTGTTAAGGTCAAAGACGTGACTTCAGTAATGAGTGAGAAACTAGAGATGACTCTTTCTTCCTTCAAGGAATCCCGGGCCGTCGTTCAAGCCGGATCTACCCCAGGCTGGGGAAAAATTCCAGAAATACCTAACAAACAGGACAAGTTCGGGTTAGGATACTCTCCTTCGGCTGAAGCCTCCTCTTCTCAAAGTGCGTCGCAAGGTAAAGGGCTGATCCAGTTTACCAATGGCGGGGTGATATTTGAAAGTGTCAACACAGTGTCTGAAGATGGCGAAGACAGCGATTGCGACCTGGATTCCTGGATCCAGCCAAGCAACTCAGGCCAGAGCCTCAACAACTAGTCCATTAGGGATACCATCCAAGTGACAGGCAAAGAGTAATGATTTAGTTTCTCCAATTATTGTACAACCCTATGTCCTACCCGGGGCATAGTGGTTTTATTGTCAGGGCCTTGTTTGATTATGTACATGCATTTTATCAATAAATCAAAAGGCGTTTTTCTTCGCATTCAAATGTTGTGATCTCTATTATTCCAATTTTATATTTGTTTTGAAAAACAATAATATGGCAATATGGTTTGTGTTAACCTGCATATCCTTGTCTTAAGCTTAACCCTTGTTATTGCAGGATCCACATAGCAGATGACATCGACTCTGGACCTTCTACGACTCACTTCGACTTCGATTTCCCGATCTATCAAGCCGAAGAAGAGATTGATGAAGACAAAGGCCTTCCCGAAGAGTTGGCCCGCTTGTTGAAACAAGAAGAGTAAGTTATTTTGCCTCACGAGGAAGAGATTGAGATTGTGAATCTGGGTTCTGAAGAGCTGGTCAGGAACGTCAAGATAGGGGCCGCATTGCAGAGTGATGTCAAGTAGAGATTGGTCGAGATGCTTCAAGAGTATAGTGACATCTTTTCTTGGTCATATGAAGATATGCGCGGACTTGATACTGACATCGTGGTCCATCACTTGCCGCTGCGAGAAGATTGTCCTCCCGTTAAGCAGAAGCTTAGAAGGACACGACCAGATATGGCCATTAAGATCAAAGAAGAAGTGCAAAAGCAGCTTGATGCTGGCTTCTTAGCGGTCACTACATACCCTCCGTGGGTCGCCAACATAGTGCCTGTACCGAAGAAGGACGGTAAGGTGCGAATGTGCGTCGATTATCGGGATTTGAATAGGGCGAGCCCTAAAGATGATTTCCCGCTCCCTCATATTGATGTGTTGGTCGACAATACAGCTCAGTTCTCCGTATTTTCGTTCATGGATGGCTTCTCTGGCTATAATCAGATCAAGATGGCGCCGAAGGACATGGAGAAAACTACGTTTATTACATCTTGGGGAACATTTTGCTACAAGGTAATGCCTTTCGGTCTGAAGAACGCAGGGGCCACTTACCAACGAGCAATGGTTACTTTGTTTCATGACATGATTCATCATGAGATTGAAGTCTATGTTGATGACATGATTGCGAAGTCCCAAACGGAGGAGGGACATCTGGTCAATTTGCTGAAGCTTTTTGAGAGGCTTAGGAAGTTCAGGTTGAGGCTGAATCCTAACAAGTGTACTTTCGGAGTACGGTCGGGAAAACTATTGAGGTTTATTGTGAGTGAAAGAGGCATTGAGGTTGATCTTGCAAAGATAAAGGCCATACAAGAAATGCCAGCGCCAAAAACCGAAACAGAAGTTCGTGGTTTCCTAGGCAGAATAAACTACATTGCATGGTTTATTTCTCAGCTCACAGCCACGTGTGAACCGATGTTCAAACTACTGAAAAAAGATCAGGCGATTATCTAGAATGAGGATTTCCAGAAGGCATTTGATAAGATAAAACAGTATCTACAGGAACCTCCGATCTTGATACCCCTAGTGGCTGGAAGACCCCTAATCATGTACTTGACAGTTCTTGAGAATAGTATGGGGTGTGTGCTCGGTCAGCACGACGAGACGGGCAGAAAGGAGCATGCCATTTATTATTTGAGTAAAAAATTCACAAACTGTGAATCTCGTTACTCGATGCTGGAAAAGACGTGTTGTGCACTAGCCTGGGATGCCAAACGTTTACGACAGTACATGCTCAACCACACAACCATGCTAATTTCGAAGATGGATCCAATCAAGTACGTCTTTGAGAAGCAAGCGCTTTCAGGAAGGATTTCCAGATGGCAAATGGTGTTGACAGAATATGACATTCAGTACGTTTCCCAGAAGGCCATCAAGGGAAGCGTATTGTCTGAATACCTCGCCGAACAGCCGATTGAAGATTATCAGCCAATGAAATTTGAATTCCCTGATGAGGATATCATGTTTCTAAAGGTGAAAGATTGTGATGAACCGTTGCCCGACGAGGGTCCAGATAGGAAATCCCAGTGGAAATTGATATTTGACGGGGCGGTTAATTCTTACGGAAGTGGCATTGGGGCAATCATCACGACTCCCCATGGATCCCAATTCCCATTCACTGCTAGACTGACGTTTCCTGTCACCAATAACGAAGCGGAGTACGAAGCATGCATCATGCGTCTAGAAGAAGCGATTGATTTGAGAATCAAGAACCTAGATGTCTATGGTGACTCGGCACTTGTGATCAACCAAATCAAGGGGGAGTGGGAGACTCGTCAATCAAATTTCGTGCCGTACATGAATTATGCCAGAAGGCTGCTTCCGTTCTTTGATCGAGTGGAACTCCATCATGTGCCCAGGGCTGAAAACCAGATGGCTGATGCCTTAGCCACGTTGGCTTCGATGTATAAAGTCAATTTTTGGAATGAAGCTCCAAGGATTGTCCTTTCTCGTCTTGATAGACCTGCATTCGTCTTTGCGATCGAGGAAGCCTCCGATGGCAAGCCATTGTTCCACGATATCCAGACCTTCCTTATGACTATGGAGTATCCTGCGGGAGCGTCAACCCAGGATAAGAAGACTCTGAGGAGGCTGTCTAGAAATTTTTATCTCAATCCTGATGGAGTTCTGTATAAAAGAAACCACGATCTCGTGCTACTCAGATGTGTAGATGAGAAAGAGGCGAGTATGCTCATGGAAGAAGTCCATGAAGGCACATTTGGTACGCACGCCGGCGGACATGCTATGACGAGAAAGATCCTGAGAGCAGGATATTACTGGCTGACAATGGAATCGGATTGCTTTAAATTTGCAAAGAGATGTCATAAATGCCAGATTTATGCTGATAAGATTCATGTGCCGCCGTGCCCGTTGAATGTCATGTCATCCCCGTGGTCGTTCTCCATGTGGGGCATCGACATGATAGGCAAGATCGAGCCCACTGCATTTAACGGTCATCGCTTTATTTTAGTAGCCATCGACTACTTCACCAAGTGGGTGGAGGCAGCCTCGTATGCTAACGTGACCAAGCAGGTGGTGGCTAAATTCATAAAGAGGGACATCATCTGTCGATACGGAATTACTGAGCGAATCATTACTGATAATGGTTCGAATCTGAATAACAAGATGATGAAGGAGTTGTGCCAGAGTTTCAAGATTGAACACCACAACTCATCTCCTTACCGGCCGAAGATGAATGGCGCCGTTGAAGAGGCCAATAAGAACATCAAGAAGATTATGCAGAAGATGGTTGTGACCTATAAGGATTGGCACGAGATGTTGCCATTTCCACTGTACGGTTATCGTACAACGATACGTACATCAATCGGGGCAACTCCTTTCTCACTGGTGTACGGTATGGAAGTTGTCCTACCGTTAGAAGTTGAGATTCCTTCTTTACGAGTTTTGGTTGACGTAAAACTCGATGAGGCAGAATGGGTTAAGAACCGACTAAACCAACTCAGCCTGATGGACGATAAGAGGTTAGCATCGATTGCATATGGCCGTCTGTACCAAAGCCAAATGAAGAAAGCCTATGACAAGAAGGTGCGTCCTAGAAGCTTTAAGACGGGTGATCTCATCCTGAAGAAGATTCTTCCTCCACACTCCGATCACCGGGGCAAGTGGACTCCTAATTACGAAGGTCCGTATATCGTCAGCAAGGTCTTCTCCGGAGGAGCCTTGTTGTTATCCATAATAGATGGCGAAGATTTTGCATCCCCGGTGAACGCGGACGCAGTTAAAAAATACTTTGCTTAAAAATGACCCACTGGAAAGAAAAAAGAATATCCAGGAAAAAATGGGGCATCCCTGTGAACCATAAAAAAGGAAAAAGGTTCGGGCAAAAATTAGGGATATAAATGAAAAAATGTACACCCGCAAAGTCGAAAACCTGGAAGGGCGACTTTGGCAAAAAGGGGTATCCCGGTGAATCGAAAACCCGAAAGGGCGATTCAGGCAAAAGTTAGGGATTTGAAAAAGCAAATGACCGCGTTCCGCGTGTGGACTTTCATTGTTTAGTGGTTTGGTAGACCTGAGGGCCGCTTATCTGAATCAATCTCTTCTGAAGCTGAAGCGTTGGAGAAGTATCCAAGTCGAGTGGGTCATAGAGAGATCAACTCATGGTGTTCGTCTACGCTGCATTGCCGACATTTGTGTATATACTGATGTATATTTATGTTTTTATATTTGCGCAGCTTCCTCATTCCAGGAGCTTGCATCTGTTGTAAAACATTGTTACCCATTTAGGGGTTCGTCATCAATAAAATATATACTATTCAGCAATTCTGTTTGTTTGTTTAACATCTATCTGTTTTGTTTGCGAAAAAGAACGCCGATGTTTTTGATAAAATGCGCATACATAAACTTACTAGCCTAGGCCATCGATTGTTGAAACGATGAATTACTTGAACATTGTCACAAGATGATAACCTTGATAGGTCCCTTTGAGAAGAGTATCTTGTCTGTTTGTTTGTGTTGTTGCAGGTATAACATATTCCAAGACAGTACGTCGTATGTTTCCCAAGCAGGATGATTCCTTCTACCCCAACGAGTTCAGTAGTGTCTCCCCACGGAGTTTGAACATGAGATTGTAAGCATTGATATGTCTCCCCAAGCAGAGAAGATTCTCTCCCCAACCAGATGTATCCTAGGAAGGAACATCATCTCCCCAGCTGATTCATGCGCTGAAGTGTATGTTCATCCCCAGCACTGAGTCCGTGTGCGGTTTTCTCGTAGAAGACTGTTTGCAAGTGTGCTTCTTTCGATAAGCCCAGACTGAGGTCTCCAGCGGAATTGAAATTCCCCACAGAGTTGTACTCTCCCCAGCGAGCAGGATGATTCCTTCTCCCCCAGCCGAGTTGGCAAATCCCCAAGAGAGCCGAGTCCTTGGAAGCCGTGTGGGCCATGATTGGTTTTCCCTAGTAAAATGTTGAATAGCTGATGCTGTATTTCCCCATCAGAGTCGTTATCTCCAGGAAAGTTTTTAGCTGCGAAGGCCATGCAATTTATTTCTGCGATTGACATCGTTTCCCTCAGCAGTTGTGGTTCGTAGGCCTAGTTGAGCGGGTTCAGGTTCTCATAGAACTTCATTCCCCCGCAGCAGTCGTCTAGAGTTCGTTTCCCGAGGCTTAGTCCAATTGAGATTGGTGTAACTTCTCCTCCTCGGCAGGATGATTCCTCCTCTCTACCAGAGTGGCTTTTTCTCCTTGACAGGAGGATTTTCCCTTGGGCATTTATTTTGCTGATGGGGTCATAGCATTTTGCATGATTGCATAGCATTTACCCTAAATGCGTAGCATTTCCACCGTGTGGAGCATTACGCCATGGTCAAACATATGCATATAAAACATGAGCTAGGTCGTTACCGTTCTTGTTTTGCAGGTGTTCCTCCGCAGAATGATTTGCTCAAGATGATTCTTAAATTCCCCAGCGAAGTTGATGGCTTAAGATGATTCTTGAATTCCCCAGTGAAGTCGCCAGAAGGGGTTGCTCAAGTTGATGCTCAGAGTTCCCGACATAGTGTTTGCTCACTATGATTCCTGAAATCTCCAGCAGAGTTATTGGTTCAGAATGATTCTTGAAGTCCCCGATGGAGTTATTTGTCTAAGATGATTCTTGAGGTCCTCAGCAGAGTTGATTCATCCAGAATGATCTCTGGATCCCTGAAGCAGAGTTACTTAATAGTTCCCCAGAATTCCCCAGCGGAGATGTGTCATCCCCAGCATGTTTTTAACAGAGAAGTTGAAATTTCCTTGAAGACTTGATGATTGAAGTCCGGCAGCGGTGCCAAAACCCCTGACTTACTGATGAAGTCTAACTGCAAGGTCAAAGCAGTTCTCCCAGCCGACGCGGAGTGCCTGACGGCAAAAGAATGTGTATCCTTATTGATCCGTGAATGATTAAGGATCCCATTTCAAGACTTACTGATGAAGTCCAGCTGCGATGTCGAAGCAGTTTGCCTAGTTGACGCAGGGTGCCTGATGGAAAAAGATTATATATCCTTAGTGGTTCCTGATTGATTAAGGATTCCATTTGAAGACTTCTGACGAGGTCCAACGGTGATGTCGAAGCAGTTCTCTCAGCTGAGGCAGAGTGCCTGATGGCAAAAATTTGGATATCCCTATTTGGTTCATGATTGACCGAGGATTCTATTTCAGATTTACTGACAAAGTCCGGCTGACGCCCGAAAATTTCTTTGAATGCCCGATGGCGTAATTAACTTGATTGTTAAAAAAGTTCCTAATGACCTGATGAGCCCTGAGGAATTCTTCTGCTATGACGCAGAATGCCTGACGGCATGATCAACCACCCATTACCAGTTACCGTGTAACCGGTGACCCCTTGATGACTTGAGGACGAAGATCTACAGCAAAATCAAATGATCATCCTGACGGATATTTGAGATTAGACCCTTCACCGGTTACCGTGTGACCAATTCCCCAGCAAGTTGTCGCGCAACTCTCATGTTCAGTTTTGAAGATGTTCCTACCAATCAGAGTATCGTTTACCTGTGTGGTTGGAAAATCACCTATTACCGTGCAACCAGTGATCCCTCGATGATTTGAGGATGCAATGATATCAGATAAATTAGAGGATCATCCTGACGGGGGTTCAGATCAGTATTTCTCCAGCTAGTTGTCGTGCAACTATTATTTCAGTTTCCGAAGATTTGTCCCCATTAGAGTACCGTGTACTTGTGCAATTGGCAAATTTCCGGGTTTGTTGGTATTTAACCGTCTTTTACCTTGATTGTTTGAGATTCATTCGCTTCTCACCCAGTCAGGTCCAAGCCGTTTGAATAGGGGCAGCTGTTGCACCCCAAAATTTGCCAAACATTTATTTACCTAGCTTATGTTTCATTTCATTCACATTAGCATTATCATTTGCATTTCATTGACATGTATGCAGGAGATCAAGAGGTATGATTACCAATCAAGAGCTATAAAAGACTATGAAGCTATCTAAGAAGGTTATCCAGATGTTCAAGGGTTGATATCCTTGTCAGAGAAATTAAAAGATCCTCAGAGAGAGTGGTAGAAACCAAGTGTGTAGGTCTCCTAACTTGAGAGTTGTGGAAAGCCATCAGATGATTCTGAGGTCATGGAGATGGACTTGAGGTCTTGAGAGAGCTCATGAGAAGTGTTGAAGAGCACTTTGAGGCCTAGGCAGGTCATTGTGTAAGAATAAGAAGCCTCAGCCAGGATTGATGCAACTAGGGTTTGACTGGGTCAACCCTAAGTCAACTGAGGATTTGAAGAAGGTTGAGACTTAATTCAAGATCCATGTGATCATGGATTGATACATTGAGATGTTATAAGGATGATTTCAAGGTTAACTCATCATGATTGAAGAGTTTGAGAAGTTTCAAGCTAGGGTTTGTAAGACTTGACAGTGTAAAATCCCCTAGTTTGACCCCTATCGTCAAGACAATTTAACTCAAGATATGATCTTCATATCATCTTGACCCCAACATGATTGTTGTAGGGCATGATCGTAGCTTTAATTTGAGTACTAGAAGTCCTTGATAGGATTTGTAGAACTCAATTTATGAGCCATACAAGTCACAGGTCATCTGAGGCATGTGAATTTGGAGCTTGAAAGTTACCCAACTTGCATGGCACTTTTTCCCAAGAAGGATGATTCTTATGAACTTTTGGTCAACATTAATGTTGTTCCTTATTATCTTAACTTTCTAGAGAGTACTAGAAGTCCTTGATAGGATTTATACAACTCAAGTTATGGCTTTGACAAGTCAAGGATATTTTGGGAAGTTGTGATTATGGGTCATTTTTGGTTATGGGTCATCTTCACATACTTAGACATCTCAAATGAAATTTTGTTCAACTTGAAAGTTGCTCAAAATGGGGTTTTTACCTTGACCATGTATCAAGGAGACATTTAAATGGCTCAAGGAGAGACTTGGTTCAAGAAGTTGTGAAAAAGGAAGGATTAAAATGAATTAAATGACCAAAAATTCAAATAAATCATTTTGTGTGCAAATGAAGCAAAGTAATATCATTTTTTGAATGGAAAAAGCATTTTAGAAACTTTGGCAATATTAGAATTTTGATTTAAGTCCAATATCATGCCCTTTTTCTTTGTTTCTTCATGATGAAGCAACATGACATACATAAGCCATTGGATTGAAACAAGGGGAGAATCACCACCATTCATGTTCAAAATCTCATGAGAAGTTGAATGCAAGCTTGCTAAAGCCAAAACAGAGTGGGAATCGTGACTGGTGTAAGTGAGATTTTGGAGAGAATTTGAAAATCCAATTTCTCATTCTGAAGCTTTGAGAAAGTTCTAGATGATTCTAATGAGTCTTATATAAGTTGGTAAGTGTGTTCAGCCGTTTTTTTGGAAGGATTTGAAGCTGGTAGCAGAGAGAGCCATTGAAAATTCAGAGCTGCAAGTTGAAATCAAATTATGAGTTTCAGGCCAAATCAAGGGAAGTTGAAGATTGCATTAGCTTTAGAAGGAGTTTTGGAGTGTATTTGCATCATCTTGGAGGCTGAAGTGATCAAGAACTTCTTCTGTTACACCTCTGAACACAGGTTGGTACATTTTGTTTTTGTGCATAATCTAGGAGGATATAGATAGAAATCTATAGGTGGTTAGGATCTAGATGATGTATAGATGGATTTGAGATGATCAATTTGGGAATTAGAGACAAGTTAGGATGTGGATCATTTTCTGTTGAAGCTGAATTCTTGCAATTCTTGGATTGATAATCAAGATTGGATAGGGTAAGATGATCACCATGAGATAAGGATCATTTCTGTGCATTTAATTGAAGTTATGATGAGATTCAAGATTTAGGTGTATTTTGGGATAGCTATCGGGTTTGAAAATCCATGGAGATTTAGATGATTCTAAGGCTGGATTCATGATCAGCATGAAAAATTGGACAAGATGATGTATCATTTTGTAATTTTTGATGACCTGTATGTTGGACCTCACCGGAGAAGACAGTGGCGGCACTGCTCAGGCCACCGTCTGTAATTTCCCTCCATCTGAATGTCTGAACGAGGAAGATGCACTACAGGCTTTGGATCATCATGAAGACTTGACCAAGTAACCCAAACAGACGGCCACGATTGAGTTTGAAAGGGCTGACTATTGACTGAAGCCAATACGCACCGTTTCACTTAACTGAAGTAAATGGGCCTAGCGCTTGGATTGATATTCACACCCCCATCTGGCCCAATCCAGGAATTGAACTGATCAGAATTGCTATTTGCTACGCAACTTTTATTAATTCTTTTGTTTTTCTTTTAATTTCTTCATTTCATGCTAGTTTGACAATAATTCATAAAAAATAGGAAAATAGGTCAATTAATTCCAGGTTTTTCCCCCTGATTCATGAGTGAATCTAGAATTTTATTGAATAAAAATATTAGGAAAATCATGCATTTTCAATTTTTGTGCATTTTTTACATTTCATTTGACAATAAAATTGCCATGGTTGATACCTCTGTTTGATGATTTTAGTATGATCATTGGGTGATGAGTTTTGGCTTTATTTTTTGTGTGTGATTAGCTTAGACATGTACGCTCCCATGGTATTTTTCTCACATTTTTTTGGTGAAATTAAGTGTTGTTTTTAGATTGAAACTTTAGGTGCTTTCTTTTAGGGTTTAAATTTAGTACCTTATAGTGTAGAATTTATTTCTAGGTCTTATTTGAAGATTTGATCTCTGGAATTAACATGGTAGAGTCATGATTGACATAGTTTCCCATAGTTATTTTTGTAGGGTTTTATAATTGATTTTAGTATTTTAGGTAGAATTAACTTTAATACTAGGTTTTAGGTGATCCTAACTTGTTAACTCAACTAGAATGACTTCATTAGTTCCCTTAGACTAGGGTTTTGCTTCTCTTGCTCTTGGATGATGATGAAGACTTGTGTGGGCTGCTGTGGAAGGCATGGTGGAGCTTGGACTTGAATATTGCTCTCCTTTTGGTGTAGTTTGTTTAGGGTTAAGGATTAGGGTTTAGGGAGATCCCTTTAGAATAGACTTTCTTCCTTCATAAAACATGGAAGGTGTTGATCACTTCCATTCCTCCCTATGATGTAAGGTCCCATTGTGAAGGCCCCATCCCTCCTTTGGTAGGATGTGTGGCTCCTCACAAGTTGGTAGAACCTTTGAGGGTTCCTTTCCTTGATGGTGGAGTGCTTAGAGGTGACCTTTGGTCTTCACTTTGCTTTTCCCTATCCCCACCTTACTCTTGTTAGATGAATCTCTCTCCCTTGCTAGAGGATGGAATTCCATGCTAGAATATTGAAGATGCTAGAGGTTGCACTTCCCTTTTGTTTGAAGACTGCCATTGGAGTTGAAGCTTGAAGATCAAGAGGAACAAGTTGACACTTGTGTGAAGGAGATCAAATTAAGAGCTGAAGCTTGAAGATCAAGAAGAACAAGTTGATATTTGTGCTTGATGCATTGAAAGCTTGAAGAAGCAAGTTGATACTTGCTATTGAAGGTGAAAGCCTTGAGGAACAGTTACAGACTGAGGACTGAGTTGCTGTCAGAGGATTGCTTTGCTGTGAAGCTGTTGAAGCTGTAGATCTGCTTTCTTTCCTGTCTGTTTGCTTTCTGTGCAACTGTACTGATGTGACTTGTGTGATTTGCTTGATGCATTAGAATAAGTTCATGTTTAGATTGAGCTAATCTAGGAGCATGATTGCACTAGAGGTTGAGTTGCTCCCTCTGCTTGTATTTTTACTGTATGGCTTTGCTTGCGGGTATTAGGTAGAGCCCTACTGTCGCTACTGCGAAAATCGGCGTCGGCTATGACAGAAGAGTCGCCACCGTGCGTTATTTATCCCAACGGAGGGAAAGGAAACGCTCGAAGTAAACCTAACGCAAAGACGGGAAAGGAATGGTCATCGCAACCAAATCCTGGATTCGGGAGTCGGTTACGCAAGGGGAAGGTATTAGCACCCCTCACGTCCATCGTACTCGATGGGATCCACGCTTGTTTTCTATCTAAGGGATGTTATTCTATCTACTCTACAGGTCTGGGGTTAAAAGAAAAGAAAATGACTCGGTAAAGTATCGCACTTTATGCCTACGTATTCCCGTCTGGAACGAGAAATCAGAGTCAACGTAGTTCGCCTACCTACGGGAAAGGAGGGGAAGGTTGCTTGCTAGGATACGGCATCCTATGCCTACGTACTTTCATACAGCATGAAAGATCAGAGCAAACGTAGTTCGGGCCACGGAGGACACATATTTGTCTGACTGTTTTTTAGATCCTTCTGAAAAGGTTTTCTCCTGATTAAGAGTCCAAGCGGACAAAAATGACACTTTGATATTTGTTTTCAGTCTTTTACGCAAGAACTATTTTTGATGATGTTAGCAATCTCTGACGCACTAGAGACTATGATTTGAGAGTGACTACATCGTATGTCACCCTAAGGGTAACACACTAAGCAGTCAGATTACTGAAGAGTGACCCTCCAGCAACCCTCTCTCAAATAGCTTAAGGCTCGTAGCGTACGACATCGATTATCCTTATTACTGTGTTTTGAATTGTTCTAAGATGAGAAGAGAAAGAAACTCTAAAAACCTAGGGTTTGAAATGGGAATCAAAACTACCCTAATGTTATCATGCATGGATTACAACCTAATGTTTGTCATAATTCCCTCCTGCCTAGAGGAAATCAGAGATCCTAGGGGATAAACGAAAAAGAAACAACAGATATACAGTAAACAGTAAAATGCATGAGATGCAGCAGTACAAGTGAGGCAAGGCCACTCAACCTCGAACCTGGGAAAACAATAGGGAAAGTGAAACAACTTCACTTCAAGCCAAAGGGGGCAAGCTGAACAAGCCAACAATCAATATAGAAAAAGGAAATAAAACCCAAAACCAGCCCTTACAGTAACAGCTCAAGCAACAATAGCTCTGACAGCTACAGTTGATTAACAGCCCAAAGGTTGACAGTAACAACTTCAAGCAAGACCCCATCTCAATCTTCAACCATCTTCAAGCTTTAGATAAGCCCTAGCTCTAGCAAGCACTGAACCCCAACAGGCAAACAACTTCAAACAGCAGCAAAACCCTAGTCTTCAACAGATAACTCTCTTTGACAGGCACAAGCTTTATCTTCACCAACATTCAATGAACTTCATTCCCCAATAGGTTCCCTTTTCCAATGTAAACACTCACAGGAGAGAATCAACTAATAGATGAAGTTGGAATGTTAAGAGGCTTAATGATAACCCAGGGAAATCACTAAGATCTTATCATAGCAAGTGAAAGGTATCCTCAAGGTTCTACCCAATCAAAGCATGCTCTACACCCCTCCTAAGGAGAGATGGAACTTCTTTGGGGGACTTTGTGTCATAGGATGGAATAGAGGCACAAGAATCTCTCTATGTTTGACAGAAGAAATCAGTCTACTCTAAAGCTCTCCCTATATCTCCTATCTCCTAAGTCTTCAAAAGCAACCTTCAAGGATAAGATTCTTCATGCTCCAAGCTTCATCCTTTGTCTCCAATCATCCTCAAAGCCTCCATAAGCTCCAACAAGCAAAGCCCCAGCCCAACACCCAGTTGAAATGCCCAAAACCCAACAAACAAAACAACATCCCAAGAGGGAAACACACCAATATCACCCAATTTGCAAAAATCAAATAAAATGGAAATACTCATCATAAAATCCTAGATTAATTTCTACGGGACCCTAACTATGTACCCTATACCCCACATAAACCCCAAGGCCTAAATCAAACCTTAAGTCTCCAAACTATGCCCTAAACTACACCTAAGTATTGTGAAACCCTAATCCTAACACCTTAAAGTTCATTATTCAAAACTAACCTAAATTTCATCATAAAAATATGATAAAAATCCCTAAGGGAGCATATACCTCAAACCTAATCAATCCAACAAGAATCAACTCAAGAACATTTACCAATCTCTCATACTAAATTCAGCAAAGTAAGGTATCAAACAAATGTAAAATAAAATCAATAAAATGGTAAAATATGCCAAAAATATAAAATGCAAGGAATTAATATTTTTATTGTTTCATTAA
Organism: Lathyrus sativus; assembly: GCA_963859935.3. Lineage (NCBI taxonomy): Eukaryota > Viridiplantae > Streptophyta > Magnoliopsida > Fabales > Fabaceae > Lathyrus > Lathyrus sativus. The sequence continues at coordinate 220,151,760 of OZ012741.1, forward strand.
ATTCTAGAAACACTAAGGAAAACAAGGAAAAAATCCTCACTCTAAAATGATCTTTTTTCAATTTACTATGAATTTTTTATTAACTATGTTAAAACCATGGCAAAAAAAAGAAAATAAAATGAAAATAGGAAAAGGGCGTGACAAATAGCAATTGGAATCAATTCACTACGCCAGTTGGGCCCATGGTGGGGTGTTAATAGTCAGCGCGCACTAGGCCCAACACCAATTCAGAAAATCAAATGAAAATAGAAAGAAAAATGGAAAAAAGTTGGTACGAATAGCAAGGATTTCACGTGCAAATTCCATTGGGCCTCCAGAAAGGGGTGTGGTTAGCAAAATATATTTAAGCCCATCCAAGGAAGTTAAATGAAACGGTGCGTTTGTCTTGGACTCAGAAACCTTCACAAATTAAAACGCGCTCGTGGCCGTTGGATGATCATTCTAGTCAAAGTCTAACACGATCCAATGGTGATGGAGTCATCTTCCTCATTTTGAATTTTGGAGGGAGAAGGAAGCCATGGCTGAAACAGAGCTTCAACCTTCATCTTCTCCAAACTCAACTCTCATAATCCTCACCAAAACCCTAACCTAAATACATCATCTGGCTCGCCTTTTCACAAGGAATTCAACCATACTATCCATTGGCATTGCATCATCTTCTTCCTCAAAACACGAAGAGAGGTTCAGAAAAAGCTCCAACCTCAATTCTCACCAAACTCAAAATTGAGAAGCCTATGATCAACTACACTTCACACTGAGTAAAATCCATCATTAATCTAGGTTTAAACCTCCAAGAATTGCAAGATACGATCATGAACAGAAATGGTGCCATCTATAAAATTGTCTCCAATTCTTGAATTTCTTTACCAGAAAGTTCCTAGCAATGATCTACATCTCATCCAACCATCTAAACCCTAAAAATTACACCTATATCAAGCCATAGGATAAGATTTACATACCTGCAAAAATCGAGTGAACAGACCAAGCAATCCTTCAAATTAAGCTCAAAGATTTTCCAGATAGCTTCAATGATGTATGATCAAGGTTCTGTATGCATCAAATTGGATTAAAACCTCTTGAATCTTTGAATCCGATTCTGACTTGTAAGAGATGAATCCAAAATGCTCTCTCACGATTTTGCACCAATCTTGCCTTGAATTGTATCTGGAATCATTCACCAACACCAAGGGAAGCTATTGAACATAAAAGAATGGATTGAAATGGATCAAATTGTTGTAACCGATTCTGTTATGCAAACTGAAAACTCAATGTTCAATCTCTCCAATCTCCCTCAATCTGCACCAACCAAGGCCTTAGATCACTTCTAAATCTTATATAGAACATGAATGAAAGCTCTAGAAACTTCTGGAAAGCTCTAATGAGAAGTTCAACATCTCTTGCTCTTGAAAATGTCATGAGAAATTCACACATGGCAGCTGAGTTTCAAGCTTGCTTCAATGCCTCATTCTGATCCAAATTCTCACCACATGACATATTGAATGGATTGGCAAGGTCTAAGGCTTTGGTTATGCTCTAAAAAGAGGTTTTGCATATGTGACTTATGATGTAAGTAACCATTTTACAAAGGAAGTCATTGAATTATCCCTCAACTCAAAAATGTAGCAATGTCATTGTTTTCAAAATGAATTTTCCAATCAATTTGGTATGTCATATGGCTTGGTTTAGACCCATAAATCAAAAATCCCAATTTTCATCCTTGGTTCATTTAAAATTCACCCTTATTTTAGGCCATTTTTGTGATTTTGTGAAGCAAACCATTCCAATCTCTCATGACCTCTTATATAGCCCAAAAACACCATTATAAACACATCTCATGTTGAACATTTTTTCATTTGGGGTGTGGAAGATGGAGATTTTGACCTATGTTGAAAAATGACCTATAATTCAACTTTCCCAAAATACCCTTGGATTGCCAAGATCATAACTTGAGTTCTACAAATCCTCTTGAGGACTTCTAGTACTAAAATTAAAGCTAAGATCAAGACCTACAATTCTTATGTTGGCCAAGAATCCATTTGAAAACTCCTTCATGGGCAAAAGTTGCTTGGAAGTCAAGTGACTTTCACAGATAAAATTCAGTGTCCTCTGATGACCCATAACTTGCAAGAACCATAACTTGAGTTCTACAAATCTTCTTGAAGACTTATAGTACTCAAATTAAAGCTATTGAAAAGATCTACAAGTTTCGTGTTGACCAAGAATCCATTTGAAACTTGCATTTTCACTTATATGGCTTGGAAGTTAAGCCTAAATTAGGGGATTTTATACTGAAACCCTAATTTGGCAACTCCTCCTACTCTTGATTCTCTTTGATTTATCCTTGGCACAACACCACACTTGTATCAACATATCAATTCATGAATCCCAAATCCTTCAATTAAACCTTGATGCTCTTCAATCACTCAGTTGACCTAGGGTTGACCTAGGGTTGACCCAGATGAAACCCTAGTTGACTGCACTTCAACTGTGGCTCTTGCACTTGAATCAATGACTTGTCTTATCTCAATATGACCCTCTAGGAATTTCATAAGCTTTGTACACATTCCATACCCTCAATTCATAGCTCATTGATGACCCTCAATACACCTCAAATTAGGAGAGAAATCCACTGGTTGACCCTCAAACTTCTCAAAGCTTCAAACATTTCTTGATGACTTAGATTGTCTTTAAGCTTGAATAAAGCCCCTTGATATGCTTCTTTAGATAAGGATGGCACTTGATCCCTTGTTATATGACTTGCTATGCTATGCTATGCAAATGATTAGATTATGTACATGATTTACTATGCAAATGATAATGCAGTTGAAACATAAACCAGGTGAAATAGGTTGAGCAAATTTTAGGGTGCAACAGCTGCCCCTATTCAAACGGCTTGGACACGACTGGGTGAAGAGCGAACGACCTTCAAACAATCGAGGTACGAGACGGTTGAATACCAAGAACCCGGAAATTTGCCAACCACAGAAATAAACTGCACAAACTGCTTAGAAAACAACATATGCTGACTGGATCCGGTTGTTACGGAAACAAACTGATCAATCAGCGACTGTGCTGGGGATTATTTTCATCAGCCTGAAAAAGATTCTATCATTACGGGGATATAACTTTGTCCATGTTAGGACGCGATAGTATGTCAACACAGAAACATTCCGACGACTTCGCTGGGGAAACGTTTCCGTCTAATCACAAGGAACCCTTCTGCCTGTCCATACAGGAAAAGATAACACATCTGCCTGATACTTACAGGAAAGTTCTTCCGCCTGCTTCATATGGGAAAAGATAACACATCTGCCTGATACATACAGGAAAGTTCTTCCGCCTGCTTCATACGGGAAAAGATAACACATCTGCATGATACATACAGGAAAGTTCTTCCGCCTGCTTCATACGGGAAAAGATAACACATCTGCTTGATACATACAGGAAAGTTCTTCCGCCTGCTTCATACGGGAAAAGATAACACATCTGCCTGATACATACAGGAAAGTTCTTCTGCCTGCTTCATACGGGAAAAGATAACACATCTGCCTGATACATACAGGAAAGTCCTTCCGCCTGCTTCATACGGGAAAAGATAACACATCTGCCTGATACATACAGGAAAGTTCTTCCGCCTGCTCCATACGGGAAAAGATAACACATCTGCCTGATAAATACACGAAAGTTCTTCCGCCTGCTTCATACGGGAAAACCATAACCTTGGATATAGCTTCCTAGCCTGTTCGCGGTAGTAGCTAACTCCACTGGGGATATTCTGAAAGTAACTGCCCGACACCCATTTCGACAACAAGTGACCTCTTCTGAAATTCTGATTCATGAAACCCTGAACTGCTGCCGCAACAGCACACCTGAAAAACACTCCGCGTGTCGGATAAGAGAAACTTCAACCAGTAACTCTGTGGGGGATAATAATGAGGACTGCATCATCACATGTCTCACGGTGAGACCTTGATCGTCTGGCACTAAATCTGCATTACAACTTCAGACTCCTGCTGAGAAACATACCCGAAAGCAAAAGGTTAACCAACCTGATTTATGTTTCATAATGTGTATGTTTGGAGATGGCGTAATGCTCCATACGGCATGGAAATGCTACGCGTTTTGGGTAAATGCAAACATGATAATGTATGCAAATGCAAATGCAGGTTCAGGATGCTGAGGAAGCTCTGACAAGCTTGCTTCAACACGACTGTTGAGGACAAATACCACTCTGTTGGGGATGAACAGATATCACGCAGTATTCTGGCAAAATAAATGCCGGAAATACAACCAACTCTGCCGGGGAGAGTTTACACATCGATTTCCCCTGGGAGGAAAGAATAACACCTGCTGGGACGATTAACTAAGCTGGGGGAGAAGCAACCCTTCTGGGATACAACTGTCTGGGTACAGTCTACAAACTCGGAACTACCACTCCGCTAGGGATAATCATCCTGACGAAGACCTGACGACCTGCGGGGAGAAAGAAAACCATCCTCGGTAAAGATAATCCTTCCAAACTTCTATCTTGGTTATGCGCCATGAAAATCCTCCCAGCTAAGGATTGAATGCGCAAACCTTTGACTCTCTGAGGAGTATAACCTCTACATGGGATACCGATCTCGACTTGCTGGGGATTCCCTGTGGGCAACTTCCATGAGGATACTCTTCTGGGGGAGCTAATCCTTCCTTCGGTAAGGGATTAGCATCGCACAAAGTCAAGTCTTTCACCACGTGCCTCCGGCCGGGGCCATAATTTTCTAATCGTTTGCTTCAAAGGTGAGAACCCTGCAAAACACAAACGAGACAACATAAATTTATACAACCAAATCTATCCAGGTTAGCGTCCGTGACATTACTTCAGTCAATTCGAAGTTTTAGCAATTATTGGCAAGGGCCAGCAAAATTATGCACATGCAAGTTCATCGGAACATTAGTGTTTTCCACATACAAAACTGTAAAGCACAAACATCAAATACTGAATAACATGTTTTATTAATAACAGGCCTCTGAATAGGCAAAGTTTTGTACATCGGATGTAACTCCTGAAAAGAGGCAGTTACGCACACACACATACATATATGCACAAAAAGCATAAAAAATACAAATACAAGTCGAATTTATACACATGTCGGCAACATGGTGCAGACAAACATCATGAGCTGATCCTCCTATGACTCGCCTGACTCTGGCGCTTTCCCGGTATTCGACTTTCGAAAGAGATGGTGTTGGATAAACGAACCCTCAGGTACTCCCAAACCACTAAGCAATGCTCGTATCAAATCCGGACCGCAGTCATTTGCTTTTTCAATCCCTAACTTTTGCGTGAACCGCCCTTTGCGGGTTTTCAATTCACCGGGATGCCCTTTTTTGCCGAAGTCGCCCAATGCAGGTTTTCGACTTCACGGGTGTACATCTTTTCAGTTTTATCCCTAACTTTTGCCCGAACCTTTTATTCATTTTTTGTGGTTCGCCGGGATGCCCCTTTTTTGCCTGGACTCTCTTTTTACTGCCCAGCGGGTCACTTTCAAGCAAAGTATTTTTTAACTGCGTCCGAATTCATAGGAGACGAAAAGTCTTCACCATCCATGGTAGATAGTAGCAAAGCTCCTCCAGAGAAGACTTTCCTGACAACGTATGGCCCTTCATAATTAGGGGTTCACTTGCCCCTGTAATCTGTTTGTGGCGGGAGAATCCTCTTCAGCACAAGGTCGCCCGTCTAAAAGCTTCGGGGACATATCTTCTTATCATATGCTTTCTTCATCCGGCTCTGATACAACCGACCATATGCTAGAGAAACTAGCCTCTTCTCGTCCATTAAGCTGAGCTGATTCAGTCTATCCTTAACCCATTCTGCCTCGTCAAGTTGGACATCTCGTAAAACCCTCAAGGAAGGGATCTCAACCTCCAACGGTAACACTGCCTCCATACCGTATACCAATGAGAAAAGGGTTGCCTCGGTTGATGTGCGTGCCGTCGTATGATAACCGTGCAATGCGAAAGGTAGCATCTCATGCCAGTCCTTATACGTCACAACCATCTTCTGAACAATCTTCTTTATGTTCTTATTGGCCGCTTCGACAGCGCCATTCATCTTGGGTCGGTAAGGGGAAGAGTTGTGATGTTCAATCTTAAAATTCTGGCACAGCTCTTTCATCATCTTGTTATTCAAATTCGAACCGTTGTCGGTGATAGGGATTCCATATCTGCAGATAATATCTCGTTTGATAAATCTGGCGACCACTTGTTTGGTGACATTGGCATATGATGCTGCTTCCACCCACTTGGTGAAGTAATCAATTGCCACCAAAATGAACCGGTGTCCGTTTGATGTCGTAGGCTCGATCTTCCCGATCATATCAATTCCCCACATCGAGAACGACCACGGTGATGACATCACATTCAGAGGACTTGGGGGTACATGGACCTTGTCCGCATAAATTTTGCATTTGTGACACTTCTTTGCAAACTTGAAACAGTCTGTTTCCATAGTTAGCCAGTAATAACCTGCCCGCAGTAGTTTTCTCGTCATAGCATGCCCACCAGCATGTGTACCCTCATGTATCTCTTCCATGAGCAACTTCGCCTCTTTCTCATCTACACAGTGTAGCAACACCAAGTCGTGGTTTCTTTTGTATAGGACACCGTCAGGATTCAGATAGAAATTGCCAGCCAATCTCTTGAGAGTCTTCTGATCTCGACTGGATGCCCCAGCCGGATACTCCTTGTTCTTCAGGAAATTCTGGATGTCAAAGTACCAGGGTTTACCATCGGGAACCTCGTCGATGGCGAATATGAATGCAGGCATATCAAGCTGAGAGATAACAATCCGGGGAGCCTCGTTCCAGAAGTTAACTTTATACATTGAAGACAACGTCGCCAGTGCGTCAGCCATTTGATTTTCTGCTCGCGGCACATGATGCAATTCCACCTTGTCAAAGAAAGGCAACAATCTCCTTGCATAGTTCATGTATGGTATCAAATTAGGCTGACGTGTCTCCCATTCTCCTTTAATCTGGTTCACTACTAGAGCTGAGTCTCCGTATACATCCAGATGTTTGATTCGCAAATCAATAGCTTCTTCCAGACCCATGATGCAAGCCTCATATTCAGCCTCATTATTGGTAACAGTAAAGGTCAATCGGGCAGTAAAGGGGATGTGCGACTCCTGAGGAGTAGTAATAATTGCACCTATTCCGCTACCATAGGAATTTACAGCCCCGTCAAATATTAACTACCATTTGGAACCCAACTCTGGTCCTTCGTCCGGCAACGGTTCTTCACAATCCTTCATTTTCAGGTACATGATATCCTCGTCAGGAAAATCAAACCTCATTGATTGGTAGTCCTCAACCGGCTGCTCCGCAAGGTACTCTGACAAAATGCTACCTTTAATAGCCTTTTGCGAGACATACTGAATATCATATTCGGTTAACACCATCTGCCATCGGGCAATTCTTCCGGAGAGTGCTTGCTTCTCAAACACGTATTTGATTGGATCCATCTTTGAAATGAGCAGGGTCGTATGATTTAGCATGTATTGCCTCAAACGTTTGGCGGCCCAAGCTAGCGCACAACATGTTTTCTCGAGCATTGAGTAACGGGACTCACAGTCTCTGAACTTTTTACTCAAGTAGTAGATCGCATGCTCTTTGCGTCCTGTCTCGTCGTGTTGACCGAGAACACAACCCATACTTTCCTCAAGAACCGTCAAATACATAATCAACGGTCTCCCGGCCACTAGGGGTATCAAAACAGGAGGTTCCTGCAAGTATTCTTTTATCTTGTCGAACGCCTTTTGACAATTTTCATTCCAAGTCACAACCTGGTCCTTTTTCAACAACTTGAATATCGATTCGCATGTCGCAGTTAGGTGAGATATGAACCAGGCGATGTAGTTCAACCTCCCTAAAAACCCACGCACTTCTTTTTCTGTTTTAGGCGTCGGCATTTCTTGTATTGCTTTTACTTTCGCAGGATCAACCTCTATTCCTTTTTCGCTCACGATAAACCCCAGTAGTTTGCCCGATCTCACCCCGAAGGTGCACTTGTTAGGGTTCAGTCTAAACCTGAACTTCCTAAGTCTCTTGAACAGCTTCAGCAGATTAACCAAATGCTCCTCCTCCGTCTGGGATTTGGAAATCATATCATCAACATAAACCTCGATCTCTTTATGCATCATGTCATGAAAGAGAGTCGTCATAGCATGCTGATATGTTTCCCCAGCGTTCTTCAATCCGAAGGGCATCACTTTGTAGCAAAATGTTCCCTAGGGAGTAATGAAGGTAGTCTTCACCATGTCTTTTGGAGCCATTTTGATCTGATTATAGCCTGAGACGCCATCCATGAAGGAGAATACAGAGAACTGAGCAGTGTTATCGACCAGCACATTGATGTGAGGAAGTGGAAAATCATCTTTCAGGCTCGCCCTATTCAGATTATGGTATTCGCACTTTACCGTCTTTCTTCGGCACTGGCACAATATTAGAGACCCATGAGGGATATTTGGTAACAGCTAGGAAACCAGCATCCCACTGTTTTTGAACTTCCTCTTTGATCTTCACAGCCATGTCCGGTCTGGTTCTTCTGAGCTTTTGTTTAATAGGCGGACATTCCTCTCGCAGTGGAAGACGGTGAACAACCATATTCGTATCCAACCCAGGCATATCCTCGTACGACCAAGCAAAAATATCACTGTACTCTTTGAGCATCTCAACCAACTTTTGCTTGATGTCGCTCTGCAGTGCAGCCCCTATACGGATGTTTCTCACAACCTCTTCCGACCCCAAATTGATGATCTCAATGACTTCCTCATGAGGCAGAATGATTCTTTCTTCTTGTTTCAATAACCAGGTCAACTCTTCTGGCACGTCGCCATCTTCAACAATCTCTTCCTCAGCCTGAAATACCGGGTGCTCGAAGTCGAAGTGAGTCATAGGCGGTTCATATATGTCATCTGAAATGGTAATCCTGCAAAGGAAATGGTTAAACGCTTCACAACGCATACAAAGCAAATAACCATGTTGCCATTTTATTGTAAAAGATAAAAACAGGAAAAACAGGGATCACAACATTTGTATATGAAAAACGCCTTTATTTCATGATTAAACAATGTAATGTACATAACCAAATGACCCTAAGCAAAATCACTATGCCCCGGGTAGGACACATGATTATTCAACAATTAAGAAAACAAATCATTACTGTTTAGTTGTCACAGGAACAGTTTCCCGGATAGACCAATTGCAGAGACTTTGTCCTGGCACGCTTGGCTTGATCCATGCATCCATATCACAGTCGCTATCTCCTTCTTCGAAATCGGGAACAACATTGATAGCCTCGAAACTCACCCCATTTGGTGTGATCGTGATTGGTCCCCTGAACCTGGGCGCTCCTGAAGAGGATGCTGATGACGAAGGATGATATCCAAGGCCGAACTTGTCATTCTTCACGGGAATCTCCAACACCTGACCCCAGCCTTTGGTTTTGCCTGCCTGCACTAGAGCTTGAGCCTCTTTGTAGGATGACACCGCCACATCTGATACTTTACTTGGCATCGGAGCTTTGTCTTTAATTCGTAATCCCTCGAAAGCTTGACACAGTGTTTCGTGTATTTCGCCGTCGACCTCCACATATTTGAACAAAGACAAATGGCTAACCAGAATATCTTCTCCACAAACAGTGACGACACTATCCCCCACCATATACTTCAGCTTTTGGTGTAACGTGGACGTGACTGCCCCGGCAGCATGGATCCATGGGCGTCCAAGAAGACAACTATACGCTGGCTGGATGTCCATTATATAGAATTCAGTTTCAAATATTTCAGGCCCCACCTGCAACGGTAATGTTATTGATCCGAAAACCGACCTCCTCGTTCCATCGAACGCTCTCACCACTAAATCACTGGGCGTGCAGATAATCCCCCTGATATCTAACTTCATCAGGGCTTTCTTCAGTAGCACATTCAGGGAAGATCCAGTGTCTACTAAAACATGGGACATGACCGTGCCCCGGCATTCTACTGACAGTTCTTGAGAATAGTATGGGGTGTGTGCTCGGTCAGCACGACGAGACGGGCAGGAAGGAGCATGCCATTTATTATTTGAGTAAAAAATTCACAAACTGTGAATCTCGTTACTCGATGCTGGAAAAGACGTGTTGTGCACTAGCCTGGGATGCCAAACGTTTACGACAGTACATGCTCAACCACACAACCATGCTAATTTCGAAGATGGATCCAATCAAGTACGTCTTTGAGAAGCAAGCGCTTTCGGGCAGGATTTCCAGATGGCAAATGGTGTTGACAGAATATGACATTCAGTACGTTTCCCAGAAGGCCATCAAGGGAAGCGTATTGTCTGAATACCTCGCCGAACAGCCGATTGAAGATTATCAGCCAATGAAATTTGAATTCCCTGATGAGGATATCATGTTTCTAAAGGTGAAAGATTGTGATGAACCGTTGCCCGACGAGGGTCCAGATAGGAAATCCCAGTGGAAATTGATATTTGACGGGGCGGTTAATTCTTACGGAAGTGGCATTGGGGCAATCATCACGACTCCCCATGGATCCCAATTCCCATTCACTGCTAGACTGACGTTTCCTGTCACCAATAACGAAGCGGAGTACGAAGCATGCATCATGGGTCTAGAAGAAGCGATTGATTTGAGAATCAAGAACCTAGATGTCTATGGTGACTCGGCACTGGGGGAGTGGGAGACTCGTCAATCAAATTTGGTGCCGTACATGAATTATGCCAGAAGGCTGCTTCCGTTCTTTGATCGAGTGGAACTCCATCATGTGCCCAGGGCTGAAAACCAGATGGCTGATGCCTTAGCCACGTTGGCTTCGATGTATAAAGTCAATTTTTGGAATGAAGCTCCAAGGATTGTCCTTTCTCGTCTTGATAGACCTGCATTCGTCTTTGCGATCGAGGAAGCCTCCGATGGCAAGCCATTGTTCCACGATATCCAGACCTTCCTTATGACTATGGAGTATCCTGCGGGAGCGTCAACCCAGGATAAGAAGACTCTGAGGAGGCTTTCTAGAAATTTTTATCTCAATCCTGATGGAGTTCTGTATAAAAGAAACCACGATCTCGTGCTACTCAGATGTGTAGATGAGAAAGAGGCGAGTATGCTCATGGAAGAAGTCCATGAAGGCACATTTGGTACGCACGCCGGCGGACATGCTATGACGAGAAAGATCCTGAGAGCAGGATATTACTGGCTGACAATGGAATTGGATTGCTTTAAATTCGCAAAGAGATGTCATAAATGCCAGATTTATGCTGATAAGATTCATGTGCCGCCGTGCCCGTTGAATGTCATGTCATCCCCGTGTTCGTTCTCCATGTGGGGCATCGACATGATAGGCAAGATCGAGCCCACTGCATTTAACGGCCATCGCTTTATTTTAGTAGCCATCGACTACTTCACCAAGTGGGTGGAGGCAGCCTCATATGCTAACGTTACCAAGCAGGTGGTGGCTAAATTCATAAAGAGGGACATCATCTGTCGATACGGAATTACTGAGCGAATCATTACTGATAATGGTTCGAATCTGAATAACAAGATGATGAAGGAGTTGTGCCAGAGTTTCAAGATTGAACACCACAACTCATCTCCTTACCGGCCGAAGATGAATGGCGCCGTTGAAGAGGCCAATAAGAACATCAAGAAGATTGTGCAGAAGATGGTTGTGACCTATAAGGATTGGCACGAGATGTTGCCATTTCCACTGCACGGTTATCGTACAACGATACGTACATCAATCGGGGCAACTCCTTTCTCACTGGTGTACGGTATGGAAGTTGTCTTACCGTTAGAAGTTGAGATTCCTTCTTTACGAGTTTTGGTTGATGTAAAACTCGATGAGGCAGAATGGATTAAGAACCGACTAAACCAACTCAGCCTGATGGACGAGAAGAGGTTAGCATCGATTGCATATGGTCGTCTGTACCAAAGCCAAATGAAGAAAGCCTATGACAAGAAGGTGCGTCCTATAAGCTTTAAGACGGGTGATCTCATCCTGAAGAAGATTCTTCCTCCACACTCCGATCACCGGGGCAAGTGGACTCCTAATTACGAAGGTCCGTATATCGTCAGCAAGGTCTTCTCGGGAGGAGCCTTGTTGTTATCCATAATGGATGGCGAAGATTTTGCATCCCCGGTGAACGCGGACGCAGTTAAAAAATACTTTGCTTAAAAATGACCCACTGGAAAGAAAAAAGAATATCCAGGAAAAAATGGGGCATCCCTGCGAACCATAAAAAAGGAAAAAGGTTCGGGCAAAAATTAGGGATATAAATGGAAAAATGTACACCCGCAAAGTCGAAAACCTGGAAGGGCGACTTTGGCAAAAAGGGGTATCCCGGTGAATCGAAAACCCGAAAGGGCGATTCAGGCAAAAGTTAGGGATTTGAAAAAGCAAATGACTCATGGTGTTCGTCTACGCCGCATTGCCGACATTTGTGTATATACTGATGTATATTTATGTTTTTATATTTGCGCAGCTTCCTCATTCCAGGAGCTTGCATCTGTTGTAAAACATTGTTACCCATTTAGGGGTTCGTCATCAATAAAATATATACTATTCAGCAATTCTGTTTGTTTGTTTAACATCTATCTGTTTTGTTTGCGAAAAAGAACGCCGATGTTTTTGATAAAATGCGCATACATAAACTTACTAGCCTAGGCCACCGATTGTTGAAACGATGAATTACTTGAACATTGTCACAAGATGATAACCTTGATAGGTCCCTTTGAGAAGAGTATCTTGTCTGTTTGTTTGTGTTGTTGCAGGTATAGCATATTCCAAGACAGTACGCCGTATGTTTCCCAAGCAGGATGATTCCTTCTACCCCAACGAGTTCAGTAGTGTCTCCCCACGGAGTTTGAACATGAGATTGTAAGCATTGATATGTCTCCCCAAGCAGAGAAGATTCTCTCCCCAACCAGATGTATCCTAGGAAGGAACATCATCTCCCCAGCTGATTCATGCGCTGAAGTGTATGTTCATCCCCAGCACTGAGTCCGTGTGCGGTTTTCTCGTAGAAGACTGTTTGCAAGTGTGCTGCTTTCGATAAGCCCAGACTGAGGTCTCCAGCGGAATTGAAATTCCCCACAGAGTTGTACTCTCCCCAGCGAGCAGGATGATTCCTTCTCCCCCAGCCGAGTTGGCAAATCCCCAAGAGAGCCGAGTCCTTGGAAGCCGTGTGGGCCATGATTGGTTTTCCCTAGTAGAATGTTGAATAGCTGATGCTGTATTTCCCCATCAGAGTCGTTATCTCCAGGAAAGTTTTTAGTTGTGAAGGCCATGCAGTTTATTTCTGCGATTGACATCGTGTCCCTCAACAGTTGTGGTTCGTAGGCCTAGTTGAGCGGGTTCAGGTTCTCATAGAACTTCATTCCCCCGCAGCAGTCGTCTAGAGTTCGTTTCCCGAGGCTTAGTCCAATTGAGATTGGTGTAACTTCTCCTCCTCGGCAGGATGATTCCTCCTCTCTACCAGAGTGGCTTTTTCTCCTTGACAGGAGGATTTTCCCTTGGGCATTTATTTTGCTGATGGGGTCATAGCATTTTGCATGATTGCATAGCATTTACCCTAAATGCGTAGCATTTCCACTGTGTGGAGCATTACGCCATGGTCAAACATATGCATATAAAACATGAGCTAGGTCGTTACCGTTCTTGTTTTGCAGGTGTTCCTCCGCAGAATGATTTGCTCAAGATGATTCTTAAATTCCCCAGCGAAGTTGATGGCTTAAGATGATTCTTGAATTCCCCAGTGAAGTCGCCAGAAGGGGTTGCTCAAGTTGATGCTCAGAGTTCCCAGCATAGTGTTTGCTCACTATGATTCCTGAAATCTCCAGCAGAGTTATTGGTTCAGAATGATTCTTGAAGTCCCCGATGGAGTTATTTGTCTAAGATGATTCTTGAGGTCCTCAGCAGAGTTGATTCATCCAGAATGATCTCTGGATCCCTGAAGCAGAGTTACTTAATAGTTCCCCAGAATTCCCCAGCGGAGATGTGTCATCCCCAGCATGTTTTTAACAGAGAAGTTGAAATTTCCTTGAAGACTTGATGATTGAAGTCCGGCAGCGGGGCCAAAACCCCTGACTTACTGATGAAGTCTAACTGCAAGGTCAAAGCAGTTCTCCCAGCCGATGCGGAGTGCCTGACGGCAAAAGAATGTGTATCCTTATTGATTCGTGAATGATTAAGGATCCCATTTCAAGACTTACTGATGAAGTCCAGCTGCGATGTCGAAGCAGTTTGCCTAGTTGACGCAGGGTGCCTGATGGAAAAAGATTATATATCCTTAGTGGTTCCTGATTGATTAAGGATTCCATTTGAAGACTTCTGACGAGGTCCAACGGTGATGTCGAAGCAGTTCTCTCAGCTGAGGCGGAGTGCCTGATGGCAAAAATTTGGATATCCCTATTTGGTTCATGATTGACCGAGGATTCTATTTCAGATTTACTGACAAAGTCCGGCTGACGCCCGAAAATTTCTTTGAATGCCCGATGGCGTAATTAACTTGATTGTTAAAAAAGTTCCTAATGACCTGATGAGCCCTGAGGAATTCTTCTGCTATGACGCAGAATGCCTGACGGCATGATCAACCACCCATTACCAGTTACCGTGTAACCGGTGACCCCTTGATGACTTGAGGACGAAGATCTACAGCAAAATCAAATGATCATCCTGACGGATATTTGAGATTAGACCCTTCACCGGTTACCGTGTGACCAATTCCCCAGCAAGTTGTCGCGCAACTCTCATGTTCAGTTTTGAAGATGTTCCTACCAATCAGAGTATCGTTTACCTGTGTGGTTGGCAAATCACCCATTACCGTGCAACCAGTGATCCCTCGATGATTTGAGGATGCAATGATATCAGATAAATTAGAGGATCATCCTGACGGGGGTTCAGATCAGTATTTCTCCAGCTAGTTGTCGTGCAACTATTATTTCAGTTTCCAAAGATTTGTCCCCATTAGAGTACCGTGTACTTGTGCAGTTGGCAAATTTCCGGGTTTGTTGGTATTTAACCGTCTTTTACCTTGATTGTTTGAGATTCATTCGATTCTCACCCAGTCAGGTCCAAGCCGTTTGAATAGGGGCAGCTGTTGCACCCCAAAATTTGCCAAACATTTATTTACCTAGCTTATGTTTCATTTCATTCACATTAGCATTATCATTTGCATTTCATTGACATGTATGCAGGAGATCAAGAGGTATGATTACCAATCAAGAGCTATACAAGACTATGAAGCTATCTAAGAAGGTTATCCAGATGTTCAAGGGTTGATATCCTTGTCAGAGAAATTAAAAGATCCTCAGAGAGAGTGGTAGAAACCAAGTGTGTAGGTCTCCTAACTTGAGAGTTGTGGAAAGCCATCAGATGATTCTGAGGTCATGGAGATGGACTTGAGGTCTTGAGAGAGCTCATGAGAAGTGTTGAAGAGCACTTTGAGGCCTAGGCAGGTCATTGTGTAAGAATAAGAAGCCTCAGCCAGGATTGATGCAGCTAGGGTTTGACTGGGTCAACCCTAAGTCAACTGAGGATTTGAAGAAGGTTGAGACTTAATTCAAGATCCATGTGATCATGGATTGATACATTGAGATGTTATAAGGATGATTTCAAGGTTAACTCATCATGATTGAAGAGTTTGAGAAGTTTCAAGCTAGGGTTTGTAAGACTTGACAGTGTAAAATCCCCTAGTTTGACCCCTATTGTCAAGACAATTTAACTCAAGATATGATCTTCATATCATCTTGACCCCAACATGATTGTTGTAGGGCATGATCGTAGCTTTAATTTGAGTACTAGAAGTCCTTGATAGGATTTGTAGAACTCAAGTTATGAGCCATACAAGTCACAGGTCATCTGAGGCATGTGAATTTGGAGCTTGAAAGTTACCCAACTTGCATGGCACTTTTTCCCAAGAAGGATGATTCTTATGAACTTTTGGTCAACATTAATGTTGTTCCTTATTATCTTAACTTTCTAGAGAGTACTAGAAGTCCTTGATAGGATTTATACAACTCAAGTTATGGCTTTGACAAGTCAAGGGTATTTTGGGAAGTTGTGATTATGGGTCATTTTTGGTTATGGGTCATCTTCACATACTTAGACATCTCAAATGAAATTTTGTTCAACTTGAAAGTTGCTCAAAATGGGGTTTTGACCTTGACCATGTATCAAGGAGACATTTAAATGGCTCAAGGAGAGACTTGGTTCAAGAAGTTGTGAAAAAGGAAGGATTAAAATGAATTAAATGACCAAAAATTCAAATAAATCATTTTGTGTGCAAATGAAGCAAAGTAATATCATTTTTTGAATGGAAAAAGCATTTTAGAAACTTTGGCAATATTAGAATTTTGATTTAAGTCCAATATCATGCCCTTTTTCTTTGTTTCTTCATGATGAAGCAACATGACATACATAAGCAATTGGATTGAAACAAGGGGAGAATCACCACCATTCATGTTCAAAATCTCATGAGAAGTTGAATGCAAGCTTGCTAAAGCCAAAACAGAGTGGGAATCGTGACTGGTGTAAGTGAGATTTTGGAGAGAATTTGAAAATCCAATTTCTCATTCTGAAGCTTTGAGAAAGTTCTAGATGATTCTAATGAGTCTTATATAAGTTGGTAAGTGTGTTCAGCCATTTTTTTGGAAGGATTTGAAGCTGGTAGCAGAGAGAGCCATTGAAAATTCAGAGCTGCAAGTTGAAATCAAATTATGAGTTTCAGGCCAAATCAAGGGAAATTGAAGATTGCATTAGCTTTAGAAGGAGTTTTGGAGTGTATCTGCATCATCTTGGAGGCTGAAGTGATCAAGAACCTCTTCTGTTACACCTCTGAACACAGGTTGGTACATTTTGTTTTTGTGCATAATCTAGGAGGATATAGATAGAAATCTATAGGTGGTTAGGATCTAGATGATGTATAGATGGATTTGAGATGATCAATTTGGGAATTAGAGACAAGTTAGGATGTGGATCATTTTCTGTTGAAGCTGAATTCTTGCAATTCTTGGATTGATAATCAAGATTGGATAGGGTAAGATGATCACCATGAGATAAGGATCATTTCTGTGCATTTAATTGAAGTTATGATGAGATTCAAGATTGAGGTGTATTTTGGGATAGCTATCGGGTTTGAAAATCCATGGAGATTTAGATGATTCTAAGGCTGGATTCATGATCAGCATGAAAAATTGGACAAGATGATGTATCATTTTGTAATTTTTGATGACCTGTATGTTGGACCTCACCGGAGAAGACAGTGGCGGCACTGCTCAGGCCACCGTCTGTAATTTCCCTCCATCTGAATGTCTGAACGAGGAAGATGCACTACAGGCTTTGGATCATCACGAAGACTTGACCAAGTAACCCAAACAGACGGCCACGATTGAGTTTGAAAGGGCTGACTATTGACTGAAGCCAATACGCACCGTTTCACTTAACTGAAGTAAATGGGCCTAGCGCTTGGATTGATATTCACACCCCCATCTGGCCCAATCCAGGAATTGAACTGATCAGAATTGCTATTTGCTACGCAACTTTTATTAATTCTTTTGTTTTTCTTTTAATTTCTTCATTTCATGCTAGTTTGACAATAATTCATAAAAAATAGGAAAATAGGTCAATTAATTCCAGGTTTTTTCCCCTGATTCATGAGTAAATCTAGAATTTTATTGAATAAAAATATTAGGAAAATCATGCATTTTCAATTTTTGTGCATTTTTTACATTTCATTTGACAATAAAATTGCCATGGTTGATACCTCTGTTTGATGATTTTAGTATGATCATTGGGTGATGAGTTTTGGCTTTGTTTTTTGTGTGTTATTAGCTTAGACATGTACGCTCCCATGGTATTTTTCTCACATTTTTTTGGTGAAATTAAGTGTTGTTTTTAGATTGAAACTTTAGGTGCTTTCTTTTAGGGTTTAAATTTAGTACCTTATAGTGTAGAATTTATTTCTAGGTCTTATTTGAAGATTTGATCTCTGGAATTAACATGGTAGAGTCATGATTGACATAGTTTCCCATAGTTATTTTTGTAGGATTTTATAATTGATTTTAGTATTTTAGGTAGAATTAACTTTAATACTAGGTTTTAGGTGATCCTAACTTGTTAACTCAACTAGAATGACTTCATTAGTTCCCTTAGACTAGGGTTTTGCTTCTCTTGCTCTTGGATGATGATGAAGACTTGTGTGGGCTGCTGTGGAAGGCATGGTGGAGCTTGGACTTGAATATTTCTCTCCTTTTGGTGTTTTTTGTTTAGGGTTAAGGATTAGGGTTTAGGGAGATCCCTTTAGAATAGACTTTCTTCCTTCATAAAACATGGAAGGTGTTGATCACTTCCATTCCTCCCTATGATGTAAGGTCCCATTGTGAAGGCCCCATCCCTCCTTTGGTAGGATGTGTGGCTCCTCACAAGTTGGTAGAACCTTTGAGGGTTCCTTTCCTTGATGGTGGAGTGCTTAGAGGTGACCTTTGGTCTTCACTTTGCTTTTCCCTATCCCCACCTTACTCTTGTTAGATGAATCTCTCTCCCTTGCTAGAGGATGGAATTCCATGCTAGAATATTGAAGATGCTAGAGGTTGCACTTCCCTTTTGTTTGAAGACTGCCATTGGAGTTGAAGCTTGAAGATCAAGAGGAACAAGTTGACACTTGTGTGAAGGAGATCAAATTAAGAGCTGAAGCTTGAAGATCAAGAAGAACAAGTTGATATTTGTGCTTGATGCATTGAAAGCTTGAAGAAGCAAGTTGATACTTGTTATTGAAGGTGAAAGCCTTGAGGAACAGTTACAGACTGAGGACTGAGTTGCTGTCAGAGGATTGCTTTGCTGTGAAGCTGTTGAAGCTGTTGATCTGCTTTCTTTCCTGTCTGTTTGCTTTCTGTGCAACTGTACTGATGTGACTTGTGTGATTTGCTTGATGCATTAGAATAAGTTCATGTTTAGATTGTGCTAATCTAGGAGCATGATTGCACTAGAGGTTGAGTTGCTCCCTCTGCTTGTATTTTTACTGTATGGCTTTGCTTGCGGGTATTAGGTAGAGCCCTGCTGTCGCTACTGCGAAAATCGGCGTCGGCTATGACAGAAGAGTCGCCACCGTGCGTTATTTATCCCAACGGAGGGAAAGGAAACGCTCGAAGTAAACCTAACGCAAAGACGGGAAAGGAATGGTCATCGCAACCAAATCCTGGATTCGGGAGTCGGTTACGCAAGGGGAAGGTATTAGCACCCCTCACGTCCATCGTAATCGATGGGATCCACGCTTGTTTTCTATCTAAGGGATGTTATTCTATCTACTCTACAGGTCTGGGGTTAAAAGAAAAGAAAATGACTCGGTAAAGTATCGCACTTTATGCCTACGTATTCCCGTCTGGAACGAGAAATCAGAGTCAACGTAGTTCGCCTACCTACGGGAAAGGAGGGGAAGGTTGCTTGCTAGGATACGGCATCCTATGCCTACGTACTTTCATACAGCATGAAAGATCAGAGCAAACGTAGTTTGGGCCACGGAGGACACATATTTGTCTGACTGTTTTTTAGATCCTTCTGAAAAGGTTTTCTCCTGATTAAGAGTCCAAGCGGACAAAAATGACACTTTGATATTTGTTTTCAGTCTTTTACGCAAGAACTATTTTTGATGATGTTAGCAATCTCTGACGCACTAGAGACTATGATTTGAGAGTGACTACGTCGTATGTCACCCTAAGGGTAACACACTAAGCAGTCAGATTACTGAAGAGTGACCCTCCAGCAACCCTCTCTCAAATAGCTTAAGGCTCGTAGCGTACGACATCGATTATCCTTATTACTGTGTTTTGAATTGTTCTAAGATGAGAAGAGAAAGAAACTCTAAAAACCTAGGGTTTGAAATGGGAATCAAAACTACCCTAATGTTATCATGCATGGATTACAACCTAATGTTTGTCATAATTCCCTCCTGCCTAGAGGAAATCAGAGATCCTAGGGGATAAACGAAAAAGAAACAACAGATATACAGTAAACAGTAAAATGCATGAGATGCAGCAGTACAAGTGAGGCAAGGCCACTCAACCTCGAACCTGGGAAAACAATAGGCAAAGTGAAACAGCTTCACTTCAAGCCAAAGGGGGCAAGCTGAACAAGCCAACAATCAATATAGAAAAAGGAAATAAAACCCAACACCAGCCCTTACAGTAACAGCTCAAGCAGCAATAGCTCTGACAGCTACAGTTGATTAACAGCCCAAAGGTTGACAGTAACAACTTCAAGCAAGACCCCATCTCAATCTTCAACCATCTTCAAGCTTTAGATAAGCCCTAGCTCTAGCAAGCACTGAACCCCAACAGGCAAACAACTTCAAACAGCAGCAAAACCCTAGTCTTCAACAGATAACTCTCTTTGACAGGCACAAGCTTTATCTTCACCAACATTCAATGAACTTCATTCCCCAATAGGTTCCCTTTTCCAATGCAAACACTCACAGGAGAGAATCAACTAATAGATGAAGTTGGAATGTTAAGAGGCTTAATGATAACCCAGGGAAATCACTAAGATCTTATCATAGCAAGTGAAAGGTATCCTCAAGGTTCTACCCAATCAAAGCATGCTCTACATCCCTCCTAAGGAGAGATGGAACTTCTTTGGGGGACTTTGTGTCATAGGATGGAATAGAGGCACAAGAATCTCTCTATGTTTGACAGAAGAAATCAGTCTACTCTAAAGCTCTCCCTATATCTCCTATCTCCTAAGTCTTCAAAAGCATCCTTCAAGGATAAGATTCTTCATGCTCCAAGCTTCATCCTTTGTCTCCAATCATCCTCAAAGCCTCCATAAGCTCCAACAAGCAAAGCCCCAGCCCAACACCCAGTTGAAATGCCCAAAACCCAACAAACAAAACAACATCCCAAGAGGGAAACACACCAATATCACCCAATTTGCAAAAATCAAATAAAATAGAAATACTCATCATAAAATCCTAGATTAATTTCTACGGGACCCTAACTATGTACCCTATACCCCACATAAACCCCAAGGCCTAAATCAAACCTTAAGTCTCCAAACTATGCCCTAAACTACACCTAAGTCTTGTGAAACCCTAATCCTAACACCTTAAAGTTCATTATTCAAAACTAACCTAAATTTCATCATAAAAATATGATAAAAATCCCTAAGGGAGCATGTACCTCAAACCTAATCAATCCAACAAGAATCAACTCAAGAACATTCACCAATCTCTCATACTAAATTCAGCAAAATAAGGTATCAAACAAATGTAAAATAAAATCAATAAAATGGTAAAATATGCCAAAAATATAAAATGCAAGGAATTAATATTTTTATTGTTTCATTAAATTCTAGAAACCCTAAGGAAAACAAGGAAAAAATCCTCACCCTAAAATGATCTTTTTTCAATTTACTATGAATTTTTTATTAACTATGTTAAAACCATGGCAAAAAAAAGAAAATAAAATGAAAATAGGAAAAGGGCGTGACAAATAGCAATTGGAATCAATTCACTACGCCAGTTGGGCCCATGGTGGGGTGTTAATAGTCAGCGCGCACTAGGCCCAACACCAATTCAGAAAATCAAATGAAAATAGAAAGAAAAATGGAAAAACGTTGGTACGAATAGCAAGGATTTCACGTGCAAATTCCATTGGGCCTCCAGAAAGGGGTGTGGTTAGCAAAATATATTTAAGCCCATCCAAGGAAGTTAAATGAAACGGTGCGTTTGGCTTGGACTCAGAAACCTTCACAAATTAAAACGCGCTCGTGGCCGTTGGATGATCATTCTAGTCAAAGTCTAACACGATCCAATGGTGATGGAGTCATCTTCCTCATTTTGAATTTTGGAGGGAGAAGGAAGCCATGGCTGAAACAGAGCTTCAACCTTCATCTTCTCCAAACTCAACTCTCATAATCCTCACCAAAACCCTAACCTAAATACATCATCTGGCTCGCCTTTTCACAAGGAATTCAACCATACTATCCATTGGCATTGCATCATCTTCTTCCTCAAAACACGAAGAGAGGTTCAGAAAAAGCTCCAACCTCAATTCTCACCAAACTCAAAATTGAGAAGCCTATGATCAACTACACTTCACACTGAGTAAAATCCATCATTAATCTAGGTTTAAACCTCCAAGAATTGCAAGATACGATCATGAACAGAAATGGTGCCATCTATAAAATTGTCTCCAATTCTTGAATTTCTTTACCAGAAAGTTCCTAGCAATGATCTACATCTCATCCAACCATCTAAACCCTAAAAATTACACCTATATCAAGCCATAGGATAAGATTTACATACCTGCAAAAATCGAGTGAACAGACCAAGCAATCCTTCAAATTAAGCTCAAAGATTTTCCAGATAGCTTCAATGATGTATGATCAAGGTTCTGTATGCATCAAATTAGATTGAAACCTCTTGAATCTTTGAATCCGATTCTGACTTGTAAGAGATGAATCCAAAATGCTCTCTCACGATTTTGCACCAATCTTGCCTTGAATTGTATCTGGAATCATTCACCAACACCAAGGGAAGCTATTGAACATAAAAGAATGGATTGAAATGGATCAAATTGTTGTAACCGATTCTGTTATGCAAACTGAAAACTCAATGTTCAATCTCTCCAATCTCCCTCAATCTGCACCAACCAATGCCTTAGATCACTTCTAAATCTTATATAGAACATGAATGAAAGCTCTAGAAACTTCTGGAAAGCTCTAATGAGAAGTTCAACATCTCTTGCTCTTGAAAATGTCATGAGAAATTCACACATGGCAGCTGAGTTTCAAGCTTGCTTCAATGCCTCATTTTGATCCAAATTCTCACCACATGACATATTGAATGGATTGGCAAGGTCTAAGGCTTTGGTTATGCTCTAAAAAGAGGTTTTGCATATGTGACTTATGATGTAAGTAACCATTTTACAAAGGAAGTCATTGAATTATCCCTCAACTCAAAAATGTAGCAATGTCATTGTTTTCAAAATGAATTTTCCAATCAATTTGGTATGTCATATGGCTTGGTTTAGACCCATAAATCAAAAATCCCAATTTTCATCCTTGGTTCATTTAAAATTCACCCTTATTTTAGGCCATTTTTGTGATTTTGTGAAGCAAACCATTCCAATCTCTCATGACCTCTTATATAGCCCAAAAACACCATTATAAACACATCTCATGTTGAACATTTTTTCATTTGGGGTGTGGAAGATGGAGATTTTGACCTATGTTGAAAAATGACCTATAATTCAACTTTCCCAAAATACCCTTGGATTGCCAAGATCATAACTTGAGTTCTACAAATCCTCTTGAGGACTTCTAGTACTAAAATTAAAGCTAAGATCAAGACCTACAATTCTTATGTTGGCCAAGAATCCATTTGAAAATTCCTTCATGGGCAAAAGTTGCTTGGAAGTCAAGTGACTTTCACAGATAAAATTCAGTGTCCTCTGATGACCCATAACTTGCAAGAACCATAACTTGAGTTCTACAAATCTTCTTGAAGACTTATAGTACTCAAATTAAAGCTATTGAAAAGATCTACAAGTTTAGTGTTTACCAAGAATCCATTTGAAACTTGCATTTTCACTTATATGGCTTGGAAGTTAAGCCTAAATTAGGGGATTTTATACTGAAACCCTAATTTGGCAACTCCTCCTACTCTTGATTCTCTTTGATTTATCCTTGGCACAACACCACACTTGTATCAACATATCAATTAATGAATCCCACATCCTTCAATTAAGCCTTGATGCTCTTCAATCACTCAGTTGACCTAGGGTTGACCCAGATGAAACCCTAGTTGACTGCACTTCAACTGTGGCTCTTGCACTTGAATCAATGACTTGTCTTATCTCAATATGACCCTCTAGGAATTTCATAAGCTTTGTACACATTCCATACCCTTAATTCATAGCTCATTGATGACCCTCAATACACCTCAAATTAGGAGAGAAATCCACTGGTTGACCCTCAAACTTCTCAAAGCTTCAAACATTTCTTGATGACTTAGATTGTCTTTAAGCTTGAATAAAGCCCCTTGATATGCTTCTTTAGATAAGGATGGCACTTGATCCCTTGTTATATGACTTGCTATGCTATGCTATGCAAATGATTAGATTATGTACATGATTTACTATGCAAATGATAATGCAGTTGAAACATAAACCAAGTGAAATAGGTTGAGCAAATTTTAGGGTGCAACAGCTGCCCCTATTCAAACGGCTTGGACCCGACTGGGTGAAGAGCGAACGACCTTCAAACAATCGAGGTACGAGACGGTTGAATACCAAGAACCCGGAAATTTCCCAACCACAGAAATAAACTGCACAAACTGCTTAGAAAACAACATATGCTGACTGGATCCGGTTGTTACGGAAACAAACTGATCAATCAGCGACTGTGCTGGGGATTATTTTCATCAGCCTGAAAAAGATTCTATCATTACGGGGATAGAACTTTGTCCATGTTAGGACGCGATAGTATGTCAATACAGAAACATTCCGACGACTTTGCTGGGGAAACGTTTCCGTCTAATCACAAGGAACCCTTCTGCCTGTCCATACAGGAAAAGATAACACATCTGCCTGATACTTACAGGAAAGTTCTTCCGCCTGCTTCATATGGGAAAAGATAACACATCTGCCTGATACATACAGGAAAGTTCTTCCGCTTGCTTCATACGGGAAAAGATAACACATCCGCATGATACATACAGGAAAGTTCTTCCGCCTGCTTCATACGGGAAAAGATAACACATCTGCTTGATACATACAGGAAAGTTCTTCCGTCTGCTTCATACTGGAAAAGATAACACATCTGCCTGATACATACAGGAAAGTTCTTCCGCCTGCTTCATACGGGAAAAGATAACACATCTGCCTGATACATACAGGAAAGTCCTTCCGCCTGCTTCATACGGGAAAAGATAACACATCTGCCTGATACATACAGGAAAGTTCTTCCGCCTGCTCCATACGGGAAAAGATAACACATCTGCCGGATAAATACAGGAAAGTTCTTCCGCCTGCTTCATACGGGAAAACCATAACCTTGGATATAGCTTCCTAGCCTGTTCGCGGTAGTAGCTAACTCCACTGGGGATATTCTGAAAGTAACTGCCCGACACCCATTTCGACAACAAGTGACCTCTTCTGAAATTCTGATTCATGAAACCCTGAACTGCTGCCGCAACAGCACACCTGAAAAACACTCCACTGGTCGGATAAGAGAAACTTCAACCAGTAACTCTGTGGGGGATAATAATGAGGACTGCATCATCACATGTCTCACGGTGAGACCTTGATCGTCTGGCACTAAATCTGCATTACAACTTCAGACTCCTGCTGAGAAACATACCCGAAAGCAAAAGGTTAACCAACCTGATTTATGTTTCATAATGTGTATGTTTGGCGATGGCGTAATGCTCCATACGGCATGGAAAGGCTACGCGTTTTGGGTAAATGCAAACATGATAATGTATGCAAATGCAAATGCAGGTTCAGGCTGCTGGGGAAGCTCTGACAAGCTTGCTTCAACACGGCTGTTGAGTACAAATACCACTCTGTTGGGGATGAACAAATATCACACAGTATTCTGGCAAAATAAATGCCGGAAATACAACCAACTCTGCCGGGGAGAGTTTACACATCGATTTCCCCTGGGAGGAAAGAATAACACCTGCTGGGACGATTAACTCAGCTAGGGGAGAAGCAACCCTTCTGGGATACAACTGTCTAGGTACAGTCTACAAACTCGGAACTACCACTTCGCTAGGGATAATCATCCTGACAAAGACCTTACGACCTGCGGGGAGAAAGAAAGCCATCCTCGGTAAGGATAATCCTTCCAAACTTCTATCTTGGTTATGCGCCATGAAAATCCTCCCAGCTAAGGATTGAATGCGCAAACCTTTGACTCTCTGAGGAGTATAACCTCTACATGGGATACCGATCTCGACTTGCTGGGGATTCCCTGTGGGCATCTTCCATGAGGATACTCTTCTGGGGGAGCTAATCCTTCCTTCGGTAAGGGATAACATCATCTTAACTTGTGGGGATGAGGCGCGACCTGCAAGGGGATTAGCATCGCACAAAGTCAAGTCTTTCACCACGTGCCTCCGGCCGGGGCCATAATTTTCTAATCGTTTGCTTCAAAGGTGAGAACCCTGCAAAACACAAACGAGACAACACAAATTTATACAACTAAATCTATCCAGGTTAGCGTCCGTGACATTACTTCAGTCAATTCGAAGTTTTAGCAATTATTGGCAAGGGCCAGCAAAATTATGCACATGCAAGTTCATCGGAACATTAGTGTTTTCCACATACAAAACAGTAAAGCACAAACATCAAATACTGAATAACATGTTTTATTAATAACAGGCCTCTGAATAGGCAAAGTTTTGTACATCGGATGTAACTCCTGAAAAGAGGCAGTTACGCACACAAACATACATATATGCACAAAAAGCATAAAAAATACAAATACAAGTCGAATTTATACACATGTCGGCAACATGGTGCAGACAAACATCATGAGCTGATCCTCCTATGACTCGCCTGACTCTGGCGCTTTCCCGGTATTCGACTTTCGAAAGAGATGGTGTTGGATAAACGAACCCTCAGGTACTCCCAAACCACTAAGCAATGCTCGTATCAAATCCGGACCGCAGTCATTTGCTTTTTCAATCCCTAACTTTTGCGTGAACCGCCCTTTGCGGGTTTTCAATTCACCGGGATGCCCTTTTTTGCCGAAGTCGCCCAATGCAGGTTTTCGACTTCGCGGGTGTACATCTTTTCAATTTTATCCCTAACTTTTGCCCGAACCTTTTATTCATTTTTTGTGGTTCGCCGCGATGCCCCTTTTTTGCCTGGACTCTCTTTTTACTGCCCAGCGGGTCACTTTCAAGCAAAGTATTTTTTAACTGCGTCCGAATTCATAGGAGACGAAAAGTATTCACCATCCATGGTAGATAGTAGTAAAGCTCCTCCAGAGAAGACTTTCCTGACAACGTATGGCCCTTCATAATTAGGGGTTCACTTGCCCCTGTGATATGTTTGTGGCGGGAGAATCCTCTTCAGCACAAGGTCGCCCGTCTAAAAGCTTCGGGGACATATCTTCTTATCATATGCTTTCTTCATCCGGCTCTGATACAACCGACCATATGCTAGAGAAACTAGCCTCTTCTCGTCCATTAAGCTGAGCTGATTCAGTCTATCCTTAACCCATTCTGCCTCATCAAGTTGGACATCTCGTAAAACCCTCAAGGAAGGGATCTCAACCTCCAATGGTAACACTGCCTCCATACCGTATACCAATGAGAAAAGGGTTGCCTTGGTTGATGTGCGTATCGTCGTATGATAACCGTGCAATGCGAAAGGTAGCATCTCATGCCAGTCCTTATACGTCACAACCATCTTCTGAACAATCTTCTTTATGTTCTTATTGGCCGCTTCGACAACGCCATTCATCTTGGGTCGGTAAGGGGAAGAGTTGTGATGTTCAATCTTAAAATTCTGGCACAGCTCTTTCATCATCTTGTTATTCAAATTCGAACCGTTGTCGGTGATAATCCGCTCAAGGATTCCATATCTGCAGATAATATCTCGTTTGATAAATCTGGCGACCACTTGTTTGGTGACATTGGCATATGATGCTGCTTCCACCCACTTGGTGAAGTAATCAATTGCCACCAAAATGAACCGGTGTCCGTTTGATGCCGTACGCTCGATCTTCCCGATCATATCAATTCCCCACATCGAGAACGGCCACGGTGATGACATCACATTCAGAGGACATGGGGGTACATGGACCTTGTCCGCATAAATTTGGCATTTGTGACACCTCTTTGCAAACTTGAAACAGTCTGTTTCCATAGTTAGCCAGTAATAACCTGCCCGCAGTAGTTTTCTCGTCATAGCATACCCATCAGCATGTGTACCCTCATGTATCTCTTCCATGAGCAACTTCGCCTCTTTCTCATCTACACAGTGTAGCAACACCAAGTCGTGGTTTCTTTTGTATAGGACACCGTCAGGATTCAGATAGAAATTGCCAGCCAATCTCTTGAGAGTCTTCTGATCTCGACTGGATGCCCCAGCCGGATACTCCTTGTTCTTCAGGAAATTCTGGATGTCAAAGTACCAGGGTTTACCATCGGGAACCTCGTCGATGGCGAATATGAATGCAGGCATATCAAGCTGAGAGATAACAATCCGGGGAGCCTCGTTCCAGAAGTTCACTTTATACATTGAAGACAACGTCGCCAGGGCGTCAGCCATTTGATTTTCTGCTCGCGGCACATGATGCAATTCCACCTTGTCAAAGAAAGGCAACAATCTCCTTGCATAGTTCATGTATGGTATCAAATTAGGCTGACGTGTCTCCCATTCTCCTTTAATCTGGTTCACTACTAGAGCTGAGTCTCCGTATACATCCAGATGTTTGATTCGCAAATCAATAGCTTCTTCCAGACCCATGATGCAAGCCTCATATTCAGCCTCATTATTGGTAACAGTAAAGGTCAATCGGGCAGTAAAGGGGATGTGCGACCCCTGAGGAGTAGTAATAATTGCACCTATTCCGCTACCATAGGAATTTACAGCCCCGTCAAATATTAACTACCATTTGGAACCCAACTCTGGTCCTTCGTCCGGCAACGGTTCTTCACAATCCTTCATTTTCAGGTACATGATATCCTCGTCAGGAAAATCAAACCTCATTGATTGGTAGTCCTCAACCGGCTGCTCCGCAAGGTACTCTGACAAAATGCTACCTTTAATAGCCTTTTGCGAGACATACTGAATATCATATTCGGTTAACACCATCTGCCATCGGGCAATTCTTCCGGAGAGTGCTTGCTTCTCAAACACGTATTTGATTGGATCCATCTTTGAAATGAGCAGGGTTGTATGATTTAGCATGTATTGCCTCAAACGTTTGGCGGCCCAAGCTAGCGCACAACATGTTTTCTCGAGCATTGAGTAACGGGACTCACAGTCTCTGAACTTTTTACTCAAGTAGTAGATCGCATGCTCTTTGCGTCCTGTCTCGTCGTGTTGACCGAGAACACAACCCATACTTTCCTCAAGAACCGTCAAATACATAATCAACGGTCTCCTGGCCACTAGGGGTATCAAAACAGGAGGTTCCTGCAAGTATTCTTTTATCTTGTCGAACGCCTTTTGACAATTTTCATTCCAAGTCACAACCTGGTCCTTTTTCAACAACTTGAATATCGATTCGCATGTCGCAGTTAGGTGAGATATGAACCAGGCGATGTAGTTCAACCTCCCTAAAAACCCACGCATTTCTTGTATTGCTTTTACTTTCGCAGGATCAACCTCTATTCCTTTTTCGCTCACGATAAACCCCAGTAGTTTGCCCGATCTCACCCCGAAGGTGCACTTGTTAGGGTTCAGTCTAAACCTGAACTTCCTAAGTCTCTTGAACAGCTTCAGCAGATTAACCAAATGCTCCTCCTCCGTCTGGGATTTGGCAATCATATCATCAACATAAACCTCGATCTCTTTATGCATCATGTCATGAAAGAGAGTCGTCATAACATGCTGATATGTTTCCCCAGCATTCTTCAATCCGAAGGGCATCACTTTGTAGCAAAATGTTCCCTAGGGAGTAATGAAGGTAGTCTTCACCATGTCTTCTGGAGCCATTTTGATCTGATTATATCCTGAGACGCCATCCATGAAGGAGAATACAGAGAACTGAGCAGTGTTATCGACCAGCACATCGATGTGAGGAAGTGGAAAATCATCTTTCAGGCTCGCCCTATTCAGATCATGGTATTCGCACTTTACCGTCTTTCTTTGGCACTGGCACAATATTAGCGACCCATGAGGGATATTTGGTAACAGCTAGGAAACCAGCATCCCACTGTTTTTGAACTTCCTCTTTGATCTTCACAGCCATGTCCGGTCTGGTTCTTCTGAGCTTTTGTTTAATAGGCGGACATTCCTCTCGCAGTGGCAGACGGTGAACAACCATATCCGTATCCAACCCAGGCATATCCTCACACGACCAAGCAAAAATATCACTGTACTCTTTGAGCATCTCAACCAACTTTTGCTTGATGTCGCTCTGCAGTGCAGCCCCTATACGGATGTTTCTCACAACCTCTTCCGACCCCAAATTGATGATCTCAATGACTTCCTCATGAGGCAGAATGATTCTTTCTTCTTGTTTCAATAACCAGGTCAACTCTTCTGGCACGTCGCCATCTTCAACAATCTCTTCCTCAGCCTGAAATACCGGGTGCTCGAAGTCGAAGTGAGTCATAGGCGGTTCATATATGTCATCTGAAATGGTAATCCTGCAAAGGAAATGGTTAAACGCTTCAAAACACATACAAAGCAAATAACCATGTTGCCATTTTATTGTAAAAGATAAAAACAGGAAAAACAGGGATCACAACATTTGTATATGAAAAACGCCTTTATTTCATGATTAAACAATGTAATGTACATAACCAAATGGCCCTAAGCAAAATCACTATGCCCCGGGTAGGACACATGATTATTCAACAATTAAGAAAACAAATCATTACTGTTTAGTTGTCACAGGAACAGTTTCCCGGATAGACCAATTGCAGAGACTTTGTCCTGGCACGCTTGGCTTGATCCATGCATCCATATCACAGTCGCTATCTCCTTCTTCGAAATCGGGAACAACATTGATAGCCTCGAAACTCACCCCATTTGGTGTGATCGTGATTGGTCCCCTGAACCTGG
The DNA here is from genome assembly GCA_963859935.3 of Lathyrus sativus. Taxonomy (NCBI): domain Eukaryota; kingdom Viridiplantae; phylum Streptophyta; class Magnoliopsida; order Fabales; family Fabaceae; genus Lathyrus; species Lathyrus sativus. Next base: position 220,182,537 of record OZ012741.1, read on the forward strand.
GCGCTCCTGAAGAGGATGCTGATGACGAAGGATGATATCCAAGGCCGGACTTGTCATTCTTCACGGGAATCTCCAACACCTGACCCCAGCCTTTGGTTTTGCCTGCCTGCACTAGAGCTTGAGCCTCTTTGTAGGATGACACCGCCACATCTGATACTTTACTTGGCATCGGAGCTTTGTTTTTAATTCGTAATCCCTCGAAAGCTTGACACAGTGTTTCGTGTATTTCTCCGTCGACCTCCACATATTTGAACAAAGACAAATGGCTAACCAGAATAGCTTCTCCACAAACAGTGACGACACTATCCCCCACCATATACTTCAGCTTTTGGTGTAACGTGGACGTGACTGCCCCGGCAGCATGGATCCATGGGTGTCCAAGAAGACAACTATACGCTGGCTGGATGTCCATTATATAGAATTCAGTTTCAAATATTTCAGGCCCCGCCTGCAATGGTAATGTTATTGATCCGAAAACCGACCTCCTCGTTCCATCGAACGCTCTCACCACTAAATCACTGGGCGTGCAGATAATCCCCCTGATATCTAACTTCATCAGGGCTTTCTTCAGTAGCACATTCAGGGAAGATCCAGTGTCTACTAAAACATGGGACATGACCGTGCCCCGACATTCTACTGACACATGCAATGCCATATTGTGCTCTCGCCCTTTCGGAGTTAAATCAAAATCTGTGAAGCCCAAACTGTGCCCCGCATTGACATGCGCCATCACTCCTTCTAACTGATTAACAAAAACTTCTTGAGGAATGAACGACGTGTCTAGAATCTTCAGCAAAGCATTCCGATGGGCCTCGGAACATAAGAGCAATGATAGGATGGAAATTTTTGACGGTGTTTGCTGGAGTTGCTCAACGATCTTGTAATCACTTTTACGAATGAGCCTCATAAACTCCTCCACATCCTTAAGTGACGTTTCCTTTTCATTCAACTGCGAAGGACCACCCTCAACTACCTTGGCTTTACCCTTGGCTAATCTTTCCACCTCTACCTCGGGTGACGTGAAAATTCTCCCACTTCTGGTCATACCACCTGTTCCGACAACATTATCTACAACCCCAGCTTGTTGTCCATTGACCTCAATTTTCTCACCATCGCAATATAGCTCCAACCCGTAAGTCCACGGCATGGCTTTAGTACTCTCAAAAGGAACTGGTCTTGCTTTAGTAATCGTGATCGTCGGCCGCCTGGCGGGTGCCGTTATTGTTATTGTTTTCCGCGGAATTGTCACCGTCGCAACATCGTTCTGCTCATCACACAATGCCTCTACCGGTTCTTCAACTGTGGTTCTATCAAATTGCAAGGTACCTTCATCCATCATAGCCTGAATACCCTGCTTCAACTCATTACAACCCTCTGGCTGCATCCAACAATCCAAGCAAAATTCATCACCCCCCGGGAATACACCCTCTCTTAACAACCTGCTCTTGATTTCACCCAACGGTGTCTTCAGCTCATTGACATCCGTCACTAGATTCAAATTCTCCTCTGTCAGGATGGCGTTTGCCCATGATTGGGCATAGGCTGTTGTACGATATTTGGACCCGCCTGTCCAAAGTTAATAGCTTTGCTATCCAATAAATCCTGAACCTTATGTTTAAATGCCTGACAGGCTTCTATATCATGCCCGGGTGCCCCAGAGTGAAATTCGCAATGCTTGTTGGCATCATATCTGTAAGGAAGTACTGCCCTAGCAGGCGGTGCCAAAGTCCTCTTTTCAACCAAATTCAACCCTAGCAGGGTCTGGAGGAGTTCTGCATACGTGGAAGGAGGTGTGTCGAACACTCTTTTTGCTCTCGCGTTCAATACCCTTCTCTGACCAGGATTATGTTCTTGCTGTTGCTGTGGTTGTTGTTGTTGTGGCTGCCTTTGTTGAGGAAGCGGGATAGTGACGCTAGCTATCTGTTGCGGCTGAACATACTGATTTCTTCCTCTGCCGCGCCCCCTGCCACCAAACACGGCACTAGTATCGCCCTGTCGTCTACCACCGAATGCTTTCCTGGCACCTCCTATTGAAGTAGACTCACTTGCTTGGAACCTTCCAACTTTAATCCCATTTTCAATCATCTCCCCTATAAGAATCAAATCTGAGAAACTGCTCAATGACACACTAAACAATTTTTCATAGAACACCCCCGTAAATGTCCCGATGAACATATCATTCATCTCCCTTTCAATTAAAGGAGGGTGCACCCTTGCTGCCATATCGCGCCACCTTTGCGCATACTCTTTAAAGCTTTCACCGTTCTTCTGTGACAAACCCTGCAATTGGACCCGGTTTGGCGCCAGATCTTGTATTTGTAATGGGTCACGAAAGCATCAGCCAGTTGCTTCCAGGTTTTGATCTGCGTGGGCTCCAGCCCCATATACCATTCAAGCGAAGGTCCTGATAAGCTGTCCTGAAAGAAATGCATGAGCATCCTTTCATCGTCTGAATACGCGGACATCCTTCTGTAGTAAGAGCGGACATGGACCTTAGGGCAAGTGTCTCCTTTGTACTTATCAAAAGTGGGAGCCTTGAATTTCAAAGGCACCCTCAGCCCTGGTACCAATCCCATTGTAGTCATATCCAAACCGGTGGAGTTCTGATTCACTACCCCCTTCATCTGTTCTTCAAGCATCTTGATCCTCTGCACAGGATCAACAGGTCCTTCAAATCCCATGCCTCTTCCAGAAAAGGCGTCCTCCTGGCAGTCTTCGCCCCAATTCACATTTCCATTTCCATATCCGTCGTATCCAGTGTTGCGACCAAACCCTTGCTGATTGATCATGGGACCTCGTCCCCCGGTACCGAAACCCTGGTTGACCCTAACAGGTCCAAACCCCGTGTTGACAGGAATCACCCCAGCACCATTCATATTACCAAATCCACCATACCCTTGGTTAGCGTTACCAAAACCGTCATAACCGAAACCCTGAGCGTTGAAGCCGAATTTCCCATCCTGATTGACGTAATCAAATCCTTGATCATTGTAGCCAAAACCATTGTGTCCAAAACCGTTACCGTTATTGTTGTTACCGCCGCCTTGGTTGGCATCCCCAAATCCAACATTGTTGACAACAGTCTCATTTCCATTCCCTGCGTTGCCATTGCCAGCGCCAGCGTCATTGTTCACAACCACAACAGGTGGGGTCACTACAGGTGGGACCACGGGCGTAGGGGGCCCATCTTCCGGAATAGTCTCAACGTGCGCAGAGTTGTGGTCATTGTTGCCATTCCCATTAGTCCGCGTCAGCAACGGCTGTACCAAAGTCTGGAGGCTCTCTTGGCCCTTAGCAATGTTCTCCATTTCCTGCATGAACAGATTCAACTTCTCGCGGATTTCCTGCATCCCCACTTGGACTTGATCCATGATTCTCTTGCAGTTGTTTCGGGTTGAGTAGCGGTGAACTCTTTGTTCGTCAATCCTGAAAACCTGAAGATGCAGGAAATAAGATACAGATTCGAGAATATGAGTGCAGATGCAATTGTGTAAATATGCTACAGGTTATATCCCCCCTGATTCTAGTCTCGGAGAGGAGGCCATCACAACAATGGAGTCCCTATCAAGCAAGCAAGAAATCAGGAAATCCTCATATATAAGCAAATGCCAATAAGAGTACAACTGAATACAATTGAGGAGACCTTGGCCAACAAGCTTGGCGATGGTCAAAATACAAGTACAAACAACAACAATGCAAAGATAAATCAGGCCAAATGGCGTGCTCTGACATCTTCCAATATCCTCAATGTCTCCGAGTGCCCTAGTCGGGAGATCAGCTCCTGTATTAGTAAAGCATGCCGCTCGGTAGTGGATCTCAGCTTTTTGGCGTCGTCCTGGCAGGTGCCTTCGCCAGAACCTTCGTCAAGTCTGTACCTCTTGGAACCGGCCTTCACTTCATAACCTCTCGGCTTCTCATCAAGGTCACTAACTCTAAGCTCAGCAGCGCTCCTAAGTGATGTACCTTCGGCGATCTTTGGGTCTTGGGCTCTAATCTGAGCCTCTAGCGTGGCAATCTGCAGCTTCAGTTCGTCTTCACGCTCCTTCCGCTTGGCGAGCGTGGTATTCCACAATGCTTCCCACTTGCGGAGGCGGGTATAAGATTTGCTTAAAAGTTCCTTCTTTGAAGTGAGCACCTTGCTGACACCATTCAAGGCTATTCCCACTTTTTCTTTCTTGTTGGTCTCTTCCGTCAGCTCCGATCCCAACCTGTTAATCAATTCAGTTTGTTCCTTTACGGTGAAGGTAGCTTCATTTTTCTCATGCCACAACTGGAAGATCTCCTTCTCTAACTCATCATTAGCTTTCTTCAGTTCTTCGTTTTCAGCTAACAATTTGTTATACTTCTCACTCTCTTCCGAAGTAGGTACCTCAATCAACGGAAGATACAGGGGTTTCGCAGCAGGATAAGGCATCAAGGAAGTACTAACTCTTTCTCGGATCCAAGCCAAATAAGGATCATAAGCTCTGCTGTTGCTCTTACCGAGCAGAGCTTTCCCTCTCCTATGGATGTTAGCCCATGCATGTCTCAATCTGATCAAAACAGCTGTGTCTAATAAGCCCGTGAGATACAGAGACTCCTGTATCTCCTTCTCAATTGGAGCGTCTCTCAAAGCGTAACCGAACTTTCTTACTAGCAATGAAGGATTATAGTTAATACAGCCTTTCCGTCCAATCAAGGGGACGTTCGGAAAGCCACTGCAACTATTTACAATATCAGTGCCAAGCATACTCCGATCGAACCAAATGATGTTCTCAGCAGACATCCCCATTAGCCGAGAAGACCAGTCCAAAGTCTCAACAGTATCAACAAAAGGCCCTGTCTTCGGAAGATGCCCTTGGAACCATCTGTACAAGAGAGGAAGACAGCAGGAAACATTCTTGCCACGACGTTTCTCATTCTTGTAGTGAATGGAATGATAAACATCGCCCAAGAGAGTAGGAATTGGATTCTTCAAGGCAAGAATCAGGAAGGCATCCGAGTCGACAAAATCTGGCACATTAGGAAACAAGACAATCCCGTAGATGCAGACAGCTAGAATGGCACTGAAGGCAACCCAACATCCACTCTTTGCACACTGTGCAGCCTTCTCAATTAGGACAGACAAGTGAAAACCACAAGCTCCGTTCAACTTGACCAAACCTCCGGGGAACTCAGAAGCGTCTAAACTGACAATCTCAGCAAGGGTAGCCAACTTAGGCTCAACATCAACATGTATGAAGGGCGTCTGGTCTAACACAGGAACTCCCAACATCGTAGAATACTCCTCCAAAGTGGGTGCCAGAATATAGTCGGGAAATAAGAAACATCTCAGCTGCGTCTCATAAAACTGCATCAAAGTATACACCCCAGTCGTCTCGAATGCTGAAGGTCTGTACAACAAGCTAAGAAATCTCCCATAAGATACTCTGAACTCAGCCCTCACTCTCTCATCTGCTAGAGCAACTAAACCCAGCAAGGAACTGATATCTGGCGACTGCAACCAGTAAGCAACTGTCCTCTTCAGGGACTCCATGTCTGGCTAGAAGCTATACTAGAATCAGAGGGGAATGATCACCTGCAACATAAATACATGTGAATGAAATGCAGTCATGAAAATGCACATGCATATGCAAACAAGGAATCAAGTGCAATGCTGGTGAACTGTGCTGCTTTGTACTAAATCTTGAGAACCATCTAATCTTCATCTTAAACCAAACCAACCACTCAAAAGAACCCTGCAACCACATCTCATTGACAGAGATAAACCAGGTATTCTGAGGTCAAAGGTTTCCTGCAAACAACCCTACCTACCCCTCACAGGTGTGTACTTAATTCGCAGACGAGGTACGGCATCCTATGCGGGTTCAACGTCACATACTTTCAAGAGCGATGATACAATACCCAGAAGGTGTGGCATCATCATCCCTTGAAGCGGCCTCACTTAGTTGAATCCCAATTGATAGGTCTCCAGAGTCGACAATCCTCGAGTCAGACAACTTGTCGAGCCCTAAGGGCCAGGCAAGAAGCATCAAAGAGAATCTCGTCCGAGCGTAAATTTTGCGGTTAGCTGGTGCGAGCTAAGCAAGCAGGCTAACCACTACTCTCTACTTCTAAGTCTATGTGTAACCTCAAGCCCAGGTCCGACTTATCTCTCGACAGATTACCCCCTTCCCACAACAGCAATAACAATATAAAGCTGATAATAAAATGCAGAAAGTAAAGACCGAAAAGTAAATCTATACAACACCCACGACGGGAAAACAAGCGCTAGGATTGACTCGCATAGGGGATATTCCGGTCCCCAGCAGAGTCGCCAGCTGTCGCTACTGCAAAAATCGGCGCCGGCTATGACAGAAGAGCCGCCACCGTGCGTTATTTATCCCAACGGAGGGAAAGGAAACGCTCGAAGTAAACCTAACACAAAGACGGGAAAGGAATGGTCATCGCAACCAAATCCTGGATTCGGGAGTCGGTTACGCAAGGGGAAGGTATTAGCACCCCTCACGTCCATCGTACTCGATGGGATCCACGCTTGTTTTCTATCTAAGGGTTGTTATTCTATCTACTCTATAGGTCTGGGATTAAAAGAAAAGAAAATGACTCGGCAAAGTATCACACTTTATGCCTACTGTAATACCCCAAATTTTGCCCTAAGATTTGTCGTCGCATTTCATTGCATTTTTATTGCATTTAATCAATTACTAACAAATTTGTGTAGTCGTTTGACTTTTTGCAGGTAAATATCATATGGCATGCATTTTTTTTCTTATAAATAAAATGGCACAATTGGCAAGAGGACATGTGTAAGGAGTTGTGAGTGTGAGAGGTTGAGAGTTCGAATCTCACCTTTGTCACTTTTTGTTTTTTATTATTTTTACTCTAAATTTTTCTATCTTTCATTAAAAAATAACAAAAATAGTTTTTTATTATTATTTAATTATTATTTTCGTATTTTAATTAAATCATTTTTTAAAATATTATTTTTTCACATTTTTCTAAATTATTCATAAAAATATCCAAAAAATCATAAAATAAAAAAATATTGAAAAAATTTTTTGTTCTTTTTATAATATTTTTGATTTTAGGAATCAATAGGATTATTAGTTTTTATTTTAAGTTTATTTTAATTATTTTAAATTATTTAAATTTTATTTTTTTTCTTAACTAATTATTTAGTTTGGGCTTTAAAATGGGCTTTAGGGACATTATTGACAATTTGGTGTTAACCCTAATTTGTTCCCTATATATACATGTGTTGCTTTGTTGAAAAGGGGGTCAGAAGGTTTTCTTCAGAAAAGAGGAGAAAGAAAGGGAGAAACAAAGGAGATCCCCAAAAAAAAAGGGTCGTTCCCACAACTCGTCAGAAGGATTGGAGCTCTCCAGTGTTCCCTTATTCAAACCTTTTTCACATTTACCGAAGCAAACCTCCGCTTCGTAGGTTAAATTACTAAACCTTTTGCCTTTTCATGTTTATGTGCATATTTTGCCATGTTAATGTGTTTAGGTCCGTTAAATTACTAAACCTTTTGCTTTTTCATGTTTATGTGCATATTTTGCCATGTTAATGTGTTTAGGTCCGTTAAATTACTAAACCTTTTGCTTTTTCATATTTATGTGCATATTTTGCCATGTTAATCTCCATGTGTATTTAGGTCCGTAGATTTTAATATCAAAACCTTTTTTTTAACAAAACCCTTTTAAAAACAAAACCCTTTTTTTATTTATTATTAAAACCCTTTTTTAGTAAGACCTTTTTTAAAAACTGAAAAGCCTTTTTGTTTCGAAGAAAAAAAAACCTTTTTGTTCCCAAAAACCTTTTCCCAAAAAACTGAAAAGCCTTTTCCCAAAAAACTGAAAAGCCTTTTTTGGGAAGAAAAACCTTTTTTGTTCTAAAAAAAACTGGAAAGACTTTTTCCCCAAAAACTTTTTTTTTATAATTTAAATTTAATTTTTTTTATAATTTTAACTTAAATATTTTTTATTAAAAAATTTAAACCTTTTTTTTTAATTAAAATATTAAAAAAAATTAAAACCCTTTTTTTTTATAATTAAAATATTAAAAAATTAAAACCTTTTCGTAAGGAACTCTTGATGTTTGATGTTTGTCGTGTCATTTTATGTACCTTTTATTACTTTTCTTTCTTTTGGCATTTCATGTGCATGCTCGAGGTTGAGATGTGCTTGTGGTGGCCACAGCCCCACACTATTTTCCTCCCTCGCTTCATTCTAAGTGTCATTACATATTTTCATATTCTTCATGTTTTCAGAAATGTTTCTTTGTTTCTTTATACCCTCTGCCTTTATTACTTTTCTTATTTCTGTACCTTAATTATTCCTCCATATAATGATTTGTCATATTTTCACATTTTTTTACAGTTTTATCCCTCCGAAGGATTAGGTAATAGTTTGACCGCCGAGTCAATAACCCTAATCTTTGACCATTTCAAAACCCTATTTGACTAGGTGTCCCGCCGTGGACAAGTTTACCCTTTTACCCTAGCATTAGGTCAAAGAGTCGCCGTACTCTGTTTAGGGTTTCCTGCCGTGGAATCCCTAATTTCAACCCTAATTTCAATTAACAAATTCAACCTAGAAATAGGAGTTCTACACTCCATGTAAGCGTGTCCTTAAGATGCGTTTATTCCCCTTGAGACCTTGACCACAGTCAAGAAGTCTCTAACCTCCCTTTTGAGGGGAACTACAGTTACTCTGATTCCATTCCCGTAAGGATATGTAGGCACAAGATGCGATGTCTTGCCGAGTAAACTTAGAATTAACCCCTAGGTCTTTTTTAATTTTCAATCCTTTGTATATACCCTAAAGCAAAATAATTAATGAAATAAATAAAAAAAATAAACAAAAGGTTCCCGTAGAGTACTACGGAAGTTTAGGGTGCTAATACCTTCCCTAATCTTAACCAACCCCTGAACCTTAGATCTCTCCCCTTTAGGTTTTTCCTTTCTTTAACCTTTCCTTCGGATAAATCAAAGACCGATTGTAAATGAATTAAGATTCAAGTTAATCAATAGCTTGACATCCAAATTTCACCGCAACACCTACGTATTCCCGTCTGGAACGAGAAATCAGACTCAACGTAGTTCACCTTCCTACGGGAAAGGAGGGGAAGGTTGCTCGCTAGGATACGGCATCCTATGCCTACGTACTTTCATACAGCATGAAAGATCAGAGCAAACGTAGTTCGGGCCACGGAGGACACAAATTTGTCTGACTGTTTTTTAGATCCTTCTGAAAAGGTTTTCTCCTGATTAAGAGTCCAAGCGGACAAAAATGACACTTTGATATTTGTTTTCAGTCTTTTATGCAAGAACTGTTTTTGATGATGTTAGCAATCTCTGACGCACTAGAGACTATGATTTGAGAGTGACTACGTCGTATGTCACCCTAAGGGTAACGCACTAAGCATTCAGATTACTGAAGAGTGACCCTCCAGCAACCCTCTCTCAAATAGCTTAAGGCTCGTAGCGTACGACATCGATTATCATTATTACTGTGTTTTGAATTGTTCTGAGATGAGAAGAGAAAGAAAATCTAAAAACCTAGGGTTTGAAATGGGAATCAAAACTACCCTAATGTTATCATGCATGGATTACAACCTAATGTCTGTCATAATTCCTTCCTGCCCAGAGGAAATCAGAGATCCTAGGGGATAAACGAAAAAGAAACAGCAGATATACAGTAAACAGTAAAATGCATGAGATGCAGCAGTACAAGCGAGGCAAGGCCACTCAACCTCGAACCTGGGAAAACAATAGGCAAATTGAAACAGCTTCACTTCAAGCCAAAAGGGGGCAAGCTGAACAAGGCAACAATCAATATAGAAAAAGGAAATAAAACCCAACACCAGCTCTGATAGCAACACCAGCCCTTACAGTAACAGCTCAAGCAGCAACAGCTCTGACAGCTATAGTTGATTAACAGCCCAAAGGTTGACAGTAACAACATCAAGCAAGACTCCATCTCAATCTTCAACCATCTTCAAGCTTTAGATAAGCCCTAGCTCTAGCAAGCACTGAACCCCAACAGGCAGACAGCTTCAAACAACAACAAAACCCTAGTCTTCAACAGATAACTCTCTTTGACAGGCACAAGCTTTATCTTCACCAACATTCAATGAACTTCATTCCCCAATAGGTTCCCTTTTCCAATGCAAACACTCACAGGAGAGAATCAACTAATAGATGAAGTTGGACTGTTAAGAGGCTTAATGATAACCCAGGGAAATCACTAAGATCTTATCATAGCAAGTGAAAGGTATCCTCAAGGTTCTACCCAATCAAAGCATGCTCTACATCCCTCCTAAGGAGAGATGGAACTTCTTTGGGGGACCTTGTGTCATAGGATGGAATAGAGGCACAAGAAGCTCTCTATGTTTGACAGAAGAAATCAGTCTACTTTAAATCTCTCCCTATATCTCCTATCTCCTAAGTCTTCAAAAGCCACCTTCAAGGATAAGATTCTTCATGCTCCAAGCTTCATCCTTTGTCTCCAATCATCCTCAAAGCCTCCATAAGCTCCAACAAGCAAAGCCCCAGCCCAACACCCAGTTGAAATGCCCAAAACCCAACAAACAAAACAACATCCCAAGAGGGAAACACACCAATATCACCCAATTTGAAAAAATCAAATAAAATGGAAATACTCATCATAAAATCCTAGATTAATTTCTAAGGGACCCTAACTATGTACCCTATACCCCACATAAACCCCGAGGCCTAAATCAAACCTTAAGTCTCCAAACTATGCCCTAAACTACACCTAAGTATTGTGAAACCCTAATCCTAACACCCTAAAGTTCATTATTCAAAACTAACCTAAATTTTATCATAAAAATATGAGAAAAATACCTAAGGGAGCATGCACCTCTAACCTAATCAATCCAACAAGAATCAACTCAAGAACATTCACCAATCTCTCATACTAAATTCAGCAAAATAAGGTATCAAACAAATGTAAAATAAAATCAATAAAATGGTAAAATATGCCAAAAATATAAAATGCAAGGAATTAATATTTTTATTGTTTCATTAAATTCTAGAAACCCTAAGGAAAACAAGGAAAAATCCTCACCCTAAAATGATCTTTTTCCAATTTACTATAATTTCTTTATTAACTATGTTAAAACCATGGCAAAAAAAAGAAAATAAAATGAAAATAGGAAAAGGGCGTGACAAATAGCAATTGGAATCAGTTCACTACGCCAGTTGGGCCCATGGTGGGGTGTTAATAGTCAGCGTACACTAGGCCCAACACCAATTCAGAAAATCAAATGAAAATAGAAAGAAAAATGGAAAAACATTGGTACGAATAGCAAGGATTTCACGTGCAAATTCCATTGGGCCTCCAGAAAGGGGTGTGGTTAGCAAAATATATTTAAGCCCATCCAAGGAAGTTAAATGAAACGGTGCGTTTGGCTTGGACTCAGAAACCTTCACAAATTAAAACGCGCTCGTGGCCGTTGGATGATCATTCTAGTCAAAGTCTAACACGATCTAATGGTGATGGAGTCATCTTCCTCATTTTGAATTTTGGAGGGAGAAGGAAGCCATGGCTGAAACAGAGCTTCAACCTTCATCTTCTCCAAACTCAACTCTTATAATCCTCACCAAAACCCTAACCTAAATACATCATTTGGCTCGCCTTTTCACAAGGAATTCAACCATACTATCCATTGGCGTTGCATCATCTTCTTCCTCAAAACACGAAGAGAGGTTCAGAAAAAGCTCCAACCTCAATTCTCACCAAACTCAAAATTGAGAAGCCTATGATCAACTACACTTCACACTGAGTAAAATCCATCATTAAACTAGGTTTAAACCTCCAAGAATTGCAAGATACGATCATGAACAGAAATGG